>CM053790.1:456822396-458022396 GCA_028749045.1 Cupressus sempervirens
AGTTTTTCAAAGTTTTTAGGAATTACATGCTCTACTATTATATTAAATTTTTTTATTTCTCAAATTTCTCAATAAATTCTAATAATTAGCAGCCTTATTTATGCATTTCCTCAATTAATGTTTAATTAAATTGGCTCTCAGACAATCCATAAGAAAGTGGGACATCACCTATGACCCATTCACCATAAGTTGGCATTAGGAAAGGAAAGGATTATTAGGAAAACATAAAATAAAATATTACCATTAATTTCCAAATGTAACCCAAAACTTTGCAAAATTCTTCATGAAGATGTCTCAAGTGATTGCACTACTTCAATGTCATGTTCCACACCATGTCATGTTTTGATCCGAAGGGGAAAAAAATTGAATAGATTATGGTTGTAGGGAACCTACCTAAAAATCAAAGTGTTAATATAGTTGATATTACATCCTACAACCCTAATAGAAGAGAATATTCATAAAATTAGTTAGATAAGGTTGATCATATATCCATATTTTATAGGAGGGTGTTGAAAATACATCACATATTTTTCAAATCTTCATTTTTAAAGTCTAAAATAACCCCAAAATGGTCATGGAGTCTATGGGCCCCCTTTCTAGCAATTTTGCATAGTTTATCTATCGCTTATCTTTGATCAAATAATCACTCCTTCATTTATTTTATAACTTATTCTCTATCATCCATTTTTATTTATAAGGAGACTCTCTCCTCACTCACTTGTCTCTTAAACTCTCATGTTATTGTTATGCTACATGTTTTCTTAGAGATTTGGGAGTACTTGGAGCATTCACTTTGCACTCATCTTGCACTTGCATTTAGCTTAGTTTCCTTTTATGCAATAGGTTAGCTCACCCAGTCTAATTAAGGGATCTTGTAACTCTTTGTTATATTGTTCTTGCATTTTTATTTCACTTAGCTTAGCTTAGATTTCCTTCCATTCTTTATTCTTGGATATTAGCATTCTTGCCTTTACTCTTTGAATATTTTGCTCTATGGTGCACCTTGCCAGGGTTTCTTAAACTAGGTTCAATTGAGAGCCACAATCTCATAGCTCTTACATGTCATATATAGGAAGCTGTACACCACCTCTTGCATGTCATATATAGGAAGGTATACACCACCTATTGAGATGCTATTAATCATGGGTAAGTTTGTGTATAATGATCTATAGAAGTGTGTCCACATTTTTTACATACATTTTTGGTGCCCACTATCAGACTCAATTTTTTTGTTTAGCTCCATTTTGTTAGTTTTCATCACTGTTGCACTTGCAAGTTCATATTTTTTTTAAATTTTGCAACGAGAAATATCATACAATAATTTCTACATTGTCATATGATACAACACCAATTTATTCTATTGTATTGGTTTTTTGTATTCTATCATGCTACTTCCTGAGAACTATTGTACTAGTTTGATACAAGGTGTCACACTAAGTAGAAGTATCACATGGCTTCCCTGGGAATTACCATGATATGATACTTTATCATTTATAAGTATAACCTAGACTATTTTACTTGCACAATCCAAACTTCAAATTTCATTTTTTATTTGCTAAGCTCTTACTTTTAGTTTTGTGGTTTTCTAATAGGTCCTAATAGTGGTTTTGCAAGGTTGTTTTGAGTTTCCATTGCTTATTTTGATGCCCTAACCTTGTTTGTTTGTTTTGTAGGGGCCTACTTTCTTGTATTGCTAAAAGGAAACATTGAAAAAAGGGCTAGTAACATTTGTCGCAGGGCTGCCCAAGAAAAAAAAAAGAAAAGAAATTTCATGTGTCTTAATTTTATTTCAAGTGCTTGCATCTACTAGTTGTATTTATTTCATAGGTACATAAAGACCAAAAGTGTTGTTCCTTTGTTGATAGGAAAGTATGATATTCACCTTCTTGGTGACTCAAAAATCTTTACTCATCATTGGTTCAAGAAATCAAACTTGCTTCAACCTTTTCTATTGAAGCAACCTTTGCCAATTCTTTACTTTGAATTCTCATTCCAATACAAATCTCATTCTTCAGTACTCGTTCAAAGATAATATTGTTCTTCTAGGTGAGTTTGTTCAATTGATTTTTGATGTCTTCTTGTTTATCTTGGAAATGAAGGTTGGTCTATAAAATAGGGACTAAGCCTTCATGGGGTAACACCATCTTTCCTCATGGCCCATGAACTACAACTCAAACAAATCTAAGTTTGCTAATTTTTTTTCCATTCTCTCTAATAAAGCTTAAATATATTGTAGAAGACTCAATGAGGGAACTTATAAAATTTAGGAATAAACACTAGAGATTCTTTTACAATCCTCCCTAGTAGAGTCACCAAAAAAAATGTTGGCTAACAGTTTGTCCTTCCTATGTTTGACTTATACTTGTACTCTTTATGTGCCCAGTGTGATGGAAGAGCAAGTTAAAATAAATAGATGGGCTAGTGTATGGGTAATATAATTTCCCTCTAAATTTTAAGGGTATAGCTCCCCTCTACAAAGATTTGCAATGAATTCAATCCCAGTTTTGACTTGAGGTATGCTTTTAACCTAAGAGCACGAGAGGAAATTACTAAGTCATCCAAAGCCTCAAGTAAATTATGGAGATTAAATGGATATGATAACTCATAGCATTCACAAATATGAATGCATGTAAAGTGTCTTTCACCTCTATTTCTCTAACTCATAATATCCAATCTATTCTACCATCTATATGCATAGATATAATAACTGATGCAAACTATAAGGGAGATAGAAATATAATCAATGAAAAGGTAATGCTCACATTGCCCAAGTTATTAAGCTCATAGAAACACTCAGATTACTTTTTAACCTAACAATTTTCTATTAACCATGTTCGAACTCCTCGCAGGGAAATGAGTATGCAAACTACTAACTAATGCAAACAGGAGAAATGAAATGTAACTGAAAATGATAACAATGCATAGATTACCAATTTTTAGGTAGATAACAAAACAAAAAATATTATTACTTAACAGATTCATCAATAATTACATTCCATTCCCCCATACATCTAAATTAACATGAAAAACAAAATCTTAGAGAAAACATAGAGTCTCACTCAGTAGTCATAGCTACAAGGATTTGTTCACACCAAAATTTATCAAGATTTATTGATTGACAAAAATTTACATTCATAGGTCCTTCTTCCTGGTCAATTTATTCAATTATGATTACATTCTCAAAATAGAGTAAGCAATCTAGAAATAGAAATTGGACTGAATATGAGTCATCTGTTACAAAATCCTTCTATTACTAGGAGCAGGGGCAGTTAAGGTTCCTCCATTTTTAGGTTTAGCCGCTTCTTATTGGGATTTGTATATTTTCATCACAATAATAATGGTTGCAAGGTCATTAGGATTTGGCAATGAGATATTTTCAGACCTGACCAACCAATAGTCATGCTCTCTTGCCAATCCATCCACTATATTTATCTTTTTTTGTAACTTCTCTTCTATTATTGGCAAAGCTTCATTAATAGATGTCAGAGCATACAAATCCACTAATTGGAACTTCTAAAGCCTTGCCAACTCATTTATAAATTTTTGGTACTTATCCTTCATCAAGTTGACACTCACCACTTGTTTGCCTTGGTTGACATGAGATTATGTGTGTATCTCCTTCAGGTAGGCATATATAGTATCTTCTACCTTTCTTAATCCTTTATACACATTATTCTTATGTTTTATGGTCTTGACCATGGATTCATGCTTGAACTCTAAGGACACCATCCAATGGGAAAGAGGTTCATTCCCATGTTGGAGAATACTAGATTTAACAACGTTGTCCTTCTTTATGCTAATAACTTCATACAACAAGGCTAATGAATTTTATTTTTATCAATATCTAACTTCAAAGAGGCAATTTTGTTGTTCATTGTACTTTTCAAATCATCTACCCTGATGCACAAAGTTTTCATCTTATTAATGAGGGATAGTCTCCTTGTATTTATATCTTTGATCCACTCCTTCCCCATTTTCCCAAAGTGCTTTTCCTCCTGCAACTTGGTCATCAATTCCTTGCTTTCTTTGGTTGAGGGATCAAAAAGTTAGGGATTTGATGATTCACCTACTCGTGCGGCAAGTAGGGAGAATGATTGTATTATGTATTCTAACAGTTCTCTATTCACTACTTTGAGTTTTACCTTAGTCATTTTAAGCTCATCCAATTCACCTCCTATCTCTCTATTCAATAATTCCAAGAGACTACTCTTGGTATCATGCCGTGGAGGGCCCATGTTGCAATGTAGAACTGAAAAACTCGATCGGCCTAATTCTACCAAATTGCCCCCACTCTAAGCTTTGGCTACCTCAATCAAATAATTTTTGAAAGTATCATTTTTTCCAATTTCCACTATAATTTAGGTCTTCTTAATCTTCTTGATGGGTGAGGCCTACTTCATGGTTAGGAAGATGAAGTCCTTAGGTGGTGTACTTTCTTCCACCCTTTTTCTTTTCCTCTCCAATGTGTTTTCCTATCATCTCAGACTATAGCACATTCAGTGAAGAGTGAAGTTTCATGGAGTCAAATAAATTTCTTTCCACATGTGGAGTCATTGTCTTCGTGCTAAAAAAAGGAAACACAATAGTCTTAGTTGAAGAAACAACTATTGGAACAATACGTTGACTCGAAGGTGCATGGGGTGTCTACTATGTTTTTGCTCCTCCATATTGACCATCATCATGGACATCTCCATCAAAACAATCAAGGTTGATCACTTGCATGTAATAATATTTCTTTTTCATCCTTTCAAATTCAACCTTCTCTCCCAGTGTCATCACATCCTTATCGTCCTTCTTTGATTCTCTGACTAGACTTATGTTCGGGGCTGGTCCACCTTCACATGTGGGAGAAAGTGTGACACTTCTTCTTAGAGGTTGATTACCATCTCCATTGCTTCTTGTTAGATTGTGGTGACTGATCAGGAAAGTACTGTACATACTGTACATGGTAGCCGACATATTATGGCCGACATATGGCCGACATGTTATAACCCTAAAGCGGTTTAATACTTGTATAAAAAGGGCTTAGGGTTGGGTATTTTTCATGTGTGGTGATACGAAATTGGTTCTTGCGACGGTATTGAGCTGTAAGGGATTACGGATTGTAATCAGGTTGTAATCACTGGATTGTAATAAGATCGGACTTGTTGTTTGGTGGACGTAGCCCAAGGATTGGGTGAACCACATTAAATCTTGGTGCCTTGTGTTCATTTCTGTGTGTTCTATTATTTTTGTTATTGGTTATATTTGCATGTAGTTTTTATTTCTGTCTGTGGTTTATCCTAACACTTCCTCCAATTGTTTGGGAAGGTTCAAGAAAAACACTTGTAGTTGCTATTACAGTAGTTTTTGTGGTTGCGAAAGTGAACTGCACTGACTAAGTTAGTATTAAGTGGGACTAAGTGGGGGACTTGAATCAATTGGAGTGCCATGAATATGCTTTCATTAGGTTCTTGAAAGTATGTGTGAACCATCATCTTCTATATCTTCAACATTTAGGTTCACTCCATATAACTTTACTTGTTCCATAGTTAGCCTTGAGGAAAATCTTTCTCAACTTTCTACCTCATATGTACAATTATCCAAAAAGCCCTTTAAACAGGAAACATGGTGGTATAAAGAGCCTAACTATAGGTTATCCATTATGAAATCAATATGATCAAACTTTAATCTAATAACCTCATATGACACAAGCTTATATCTATCTTCAAAATTCTTCACCATATTCTTTTCATTTGAGCATGAAGCAATGAATAGGCACCAACAAAAATGGGAAAAGAAAAGCCTCTTCTTAATATTCAAGAAGATCTCATTTACCTTGAGTATCTATTTAACACATTTCTACTAGGACAATGCAATCATCTGGAATTCTTGGGAGTTTCCATGGAAACCCATCAAATCTAGAAATTTTAAGATAGGAGAATCTTGGGAATTGAGTGAAAAACCTCCGAAATTGGAGCATCTTCAACATAGCCTCTATTGAGAATTGATGCTCTAGGAAATCCTTAAAGTATTCTATAGATATGCATGGTGAATACATCATTCATTTTGACAAAATCTGCATAACTCTGATGAAGCTGGAGACATAGATATAACTCGTGTACTAGAGTGGTTTCATTAAATTCTTCAATCTATGGAAAACCAATCCATAATTGAACTATGGCTAAGGTATAGATCAAATAAGAAGACATTAACCATTTTTGTGCCTCAACACTTTGAAGTTATGTTGATAGATTATTAGTTAGGATCTGACCTCAATGAATACATTCGCCCTCAATGCACATTGTCTAAACCATGTAAAAGAATTGCTCCATGAAGTTCAAGGAGTATTCATTGCCCTTTAGCTAGTGTAACAATGCCATGATGTCTATAATTTTGTGCTTCAAGTTTGTACCATATAAGGTCTTTGGCACCTTACCCTTTTTGCTTCTGTGTGTCTCGAACCAGGTTGTCATCATATCTCCATACCTCAATGTTTTATTTTCATTGAATGGTGATGCAAAATTCCAAAAATCCATGTGGGTATATACACTCCTTTTTGGTATCCTAAAGTTGTTTTGTAGAGTGTTTTGGTCAAGGGTAATCAACACTTCATTGCTCGACACCTTTACCTCCTTGGTGTTTGGGTTATAATGTGAAATGCACTCATAGATTAACTTTGAAGCTTATAAAACAATAGGAAACCCAATTTCTTTGATGAAACCACTTTCCTTCAGCCTTTGACTCACTAGATGAATTGGTTTTGCATTCAATCACTAGTGAAAATCTACTAGATCATAATATTTCAAAGATGTATCAGTTAGATTTTCGGTGCTTGTTGGATAAACAACAACACACAATGTAGTCAATTCCATTAAGAGAAACATAATCCAGCTTTATAATATGTGAACATATTATTGAAGCATTGTTCAAAAATGGTAGTTGTGAAGCAAAATGATAGCATTTTTCTGGGTAGTATTAACATTATAAATCTCCCTTTCGATCCTTGGATAAATATTAGGCAATCAAAATTTCAATTAATTTCGACATGCTTGGGAACCCCAATGATTGGATTTGCATTAAATTGTGTGTTTAACAGGAAAAAGATGTTGTCACCCATGCCATCCATACAACCATTAATGCATAAAATCAAATCTTAAAAAAATATTCCATCTTGAGAAGTGATAGCATGAATTACAATTTCCCATCCTTAAATTTGGTTAAAAATTTTGGGAACATGGTCAGTAATCAAACTTTTGGATTCCTAGGGAGACATCTTCTCCCTTTTGGCTTTAAAGTACTACTTTGTTCTTTTCTGTGATACTCCTTTATACTTGGACTATTTTGGTTTCAAAAACTCCCAAATGTGATTCACCATCGAGCTCTTCCTTTGAATATTTCACTTAATACTTCATCTCTAAGCACCTCCAACAAGTGAAAATTTTGTGGAGTTAGTCATTTTCCATGTTTTGGGAATCTAGAAGTTGTAGCCACTAAAAATAGGGGCACACTAGAAGTAGATTCGTCCCAAACATCCTTAATACCTATAAATTTCTTTCCTTGGGAAATGTTGATTACCATTACCCTCAAGCACCACTTCATGAAGCCACCACTAAATGATTCTTTTGAACTTAGCCACTGGAGCTTCCTTCTTCACATTTCAAGAACTTCCTTGGAGCATTTCACCTCTAGGTGGGGAAGAAGTAGAAACAATGAAACTCTAATTTCTTCCTTCCTTGAGAGAATGACTTGGACATGTAATTCTTTTCTTCGGGGAAAACCTAGACTATTATAAAGGGAACAACACTTAGAAAAATTTGAACAACTTGCAAGCATGAACCAAAATAAAGTATTTTCCTCCTAAGTTAAGCAAATGCAATGCTAGCACATAGAGAATTTGAAAAGCCAACTAAAAGGGAAGAGGGACCCCTGATAAAAAGGGACTCCTAGCCAAACCCAACCTAAGACTTGGACAAAGTTTACATGGGTTTGGCAACCAAAGCATGTGAAGATTAGGGGGACTAAAAGTCTAACAAAAACTAGCTCTAATGGGGACTTAGGCCTACAAGTTCCTACGCAAGGGACCTATTGTCTCTAGTTTTTCAAAAGAATGACAACAAACACACATGAAGAAAACTGACCTAAGCACATAGAACAAAAAGAAAAACATAACAAAAAGAAAATGTAAGCTAACTATTTACAATGTAGGGGTTACATTTTTTACCTTGTATGCTTGATAGAGACTTAGATCCTGACCATTGTAGGATAATAAAATAACCTCTCTAGATGGATAAGCCAACTTGAATGCATTGTATTGATTTTCTTGAACTATCTTGAAAGGGCCCTTCCATAGTGAATCAAGCTTTGAATACATCCCTTTTGGATTTCTTCTATTATCCCATAATAATACCATATCTATCTCCATGAACTTCATTGACCCTGATTTATTGTAAAAAAATCCTTTACTCACAGTTAATGCTAAGTAATTTGATCTACTAATTGTTCACATCCTTCCTCAAGCCTTGTGAGATAAATGATTCTCTTCTTCGGGCTATTTCAGAAAACTCCATCTTCCACTACCTACTGCAACTTGTATACTAATAACTCTAAGGGAAGAAAAATTCTTGCTTGTACTCCATATACTAGCTCAAAAGGTGATATGTCAATTTCTCTCTTAGGTGTAACCCTATCTACCCATAGAGTTTTAGGCAACTTTTTGTGTTAATTCCTTTGATTGTTAAAAATGAGTTTCTTCATAATGTTGACTAATTTTGACTGCTCCATTATGTCAGACCATTCCCTTGTAGGAAATAATCTAATGACTAGCCAAGGTGGATACTGTTGTCATAGTAGAACTCTACAATTTCTGCTGAAGAGAAGTATGTAGCATTATCCATGACTAGCTATAACAAAAATCCAAATCTAACTAAAGTATTTTCCTTAAAAATTCAAAAATTATCTCAGAGGTGGTCTTCTTTGTTGGCTTTTCTTCCACCCACTTCATGAAGTAATATGTTGCGGTAATGATATGCAAATGACCAATACTGGAGGGAGGATTGATTGGACCCATAAAGTCTAACCCCAATTGCTAGAAGGAGCCTTCAATCACCATTGTTTTTAATGATAGGGAAGCCAATTGTGGTTTTCCCAAAAACATCTTGCACTTTTCACACTGGGCCACCCATTTGTATGTATCCTCGAACATACCAAGCAAATAGTAACACTACCTAAGAATTTTGAAAGTAGTGACAAAAGAGGAGAAGTGCCTGCCACACACTTCATCATGAAACACTCTAAGAAGCTTCTCCTATTGAGACTTATGTACATAGTTTAGAAATGTGTCATCTACGAACTTCTTATACAATTGATCATCCCATATCACATACTTAGCTAATTTGGTCCTTAGATATCTCCTTTTCTTGTATGTTAGACCATTGGGACATTCTCCATATGTTAGGAAATAAGTGATATTAGAAAACCATGGATCTTGCAGGCTTACCATTAACACTTTTAGAGTTTCCTCTAACTTAGTTACTACCCTATTGTCTGCAAGTGCCTTACATAGACCATTTCCATAGACTAACGTGGTAGGTTTTATCTCAATATACTACTCTTGTACTTTATCCACCTAAGATCCTCTTGTATTACATCCCATTTCTTGCTGGGTAAGGATACTCTTCAATATCGAGTATGGAACATATATTACTGAATATGAGTGAAGTATATAAAATCAAAAAAAATAAAAAGCTCTCACCATTGCATAATGTTCTTCTCCATTTGTGATTACTTTAACTTGTGATCCTTAAGAGACATACTCATAAAAGAAATAGGCCCTTGGATGCCTTCTCTATTCTCCTGCATGAGTATGATAGACAAAGTATGCAATGATGCATAATGATATATGATGAATTCCCTAGTATAGTCCAAGTGAACTAGAATAGGGGCTTTTGCGATTGCACTTTTGATATCTTCAAACACCTATTTCCTATAGTCACTCCATTTGAAACTATGACTGCCTTTCATCATGTCAATAATGCACTTGGTTATCTTAGAGAGGTTAGGGACAAAGCTTTGCAAGAAGTTCACTTGACTAAAAAAGAACTTGACTCCTATCTTTCTTGATGGAAAATTTAGTTACTAAATAACATAGACTCTTTCAAGATCAATCCTAATTAGTTCTTGAGATACTATGTGTCCCAGTAACCTTCCTTCAGTTACATAGAAAAATGACTTCTTTAGATTTGGAGAAATCTCGTGCTCTCGACATCTTTGTATTACTTTCTCTAGATCCTTCAAATAATCTACTCTCTTCTTGGAGAAAATGGTGAGTCCATCCAAGTAGATGACAATTATTGTGTCCTTCAAATATACAAATGACAAATTCATGGCCCTTTGAAATGTTGCTCCAACCTTTATTAACCTAAAAGGAATTCTACTGTAGGCAAATGTTCCCAAAGGAGTGGTAAACATTGTCTTGTGTTGATCATATTCATCTACCTCTATCAGCTTGAAGCCTAAGAACCCATCCAACATTGACATCATCTCTAAGCCTACCACTATTTGTAATAAGTGATCCATATTAGGAAACACATAGTTGTTCTTGAGAGATGCTTGATTCAGATTTTAGAAATAAACACCTATCTTTATCTCTCTATTTTTCTTCATGACAGGGACAATGTTAGCAATCCATGTTGAATTTTATATGGGAAAATTATTGGGGCTTCCAGTATTTTTTCTACTTCTTTGAAGATAACATCTGCAACCATGGGGTTGTAGTTACACTTCTTCTATCTAAAGGGCATTGTATTGGGTTTGAGGGGAACCATGTACTAGAATTATCCATTCATGAAATTCTTCAAATCCTTATAACCTCATGCAAAAAATATCTTTGATAGTTTGTAAGAAACTTCTTGACTTCAACTCTTTCTCCCTTGGTGCAACATATCCCAATGTTAATTATTTTTCAGGTTGAACTCACGAGCTATGTTCAATCCATCATGTTCTCTAGAATTTCCTCCTTTTCTACCCCATTCTCTTTTGATATATACATTATGTCAATTAAAAATCTTCTCAAGTGGAACCAGGTGAGGAGGAATTTTGTTATCTTTTAATTACTTAATTCTTTGCTTCAATTCTTTCTTACTATTAGGTGAGAAATCTCAATAGAGATTATCACTTCCTTCAAAATATTAACCCTTAAATGATTTAATTCCTTCTAATAATTGGTTGATCTTTTGGTCACTCTCAAATACTTTTTATGAATCTACACCATCAAGCACATTTGGCCTAAACAAGACTTACACTTTGTATTCTTGATCTCAAAATTTTGAATGAGGTAAGAGCAAGGAAGCCGATACTGGCAAAGCATTGGCTCTTGCATTTTTTTCTCTTAGAACCACCTAACTTGAGAAAGTATACAGGCCTTCCAATTCATCCCACACTTGGTTCCTATAATTCTAAAGTGTATGATTCTTAATAGTATTTTGGCTTTAGACCTACTTAACTACCAATTCTACAAGATCTTGAGCCTTTAGACATTACTCCTTTCAGTTTGGCTATGCAACTATACCCAAAAGTAATACTTCATACATAGTAGTATTATTTATATTCTTAAACTATAGCTTATATTTTAGCTACATTAATTCTACCTATAGGGACACTAACACCACACTTGCTCCGGAATCGACAGACACACAATTACTTTCAAACTCCAAAGTCCAAAATCATTGATCATGAGGGGGCTATTCTTCTTCCTCCAAAACACTTAAATTTAAAAACAACATGTTGGTTTTGTATTCTATTTCTTGATATAATATTTGGGCTTTTGGATAATCTGACTTCATGATTGTGAATTTTGCTTTTTCTTCTAGGTCAAGCTTAACCTTCTTACTTCCAACTAGAATAATGGCATGAGATCAATCATGTTTGATCTCACCCCCATGTCTTCACAAAAGCAATTTCTTAGGAGCATGTCATAACTAGCTGGTAATCTGCTACTAGGATAGTTAGCTTTAGTCTCTTTGTTGGGTAAGCTATTAAGGCTACCTGGGTGTCCTTAATTTGTCTGACTAGGGGAAATTTCTTAGCATCCATGGAATAAAAGCACCCACATATCCTAGTTAATGGTAAACTAAAGCTCTTACAACCGTAGTAGGCATAACATTTTCTAAAGCTCTAGAGTCTAGAATGTAATTGCTCAACTTGTAGTCATTAATGAATATGGAGACATAAAAATGATCAATAATTCTAACAAAGGGAGGTAGCTAGGACAATAGATTCCTCTTCTTGGAATAATTTAGGTAACACAAGCTCTTCTTCAAAAAGGGAAGTCACAATATCACTAATATTAACATTTATATTTTCCCTATTAGCCTTATCTCTACTAACTCCTTTACAATATTCAACAAGATTTTGCAATTGGATAGGATAATTTAGATAATTAAGTGGAGATATATGAATCCTAGAATCTTTTCAATATTGGACTATATCAAATGAGTCTTGGGAATTACTAGTTTTCTCCCATTAAGAATTTGATGGCATAGGGTCACTAGCTTTGGCTAGCATAGCCGCAGAGGCATTGTTTCAGACTAGAATGGATGAGGTAGCTAGAGCCTTATTCCTCTAGCCTCTAATCATCACCGTCATGTGTGCTCTATCTAAAGTGGTGAAACAACTATCTCCTCTTTTCAAATCTGAATGATACTCTAGATAAAAGTTTCCAAAGTCACCGTTAGGAGTAGAACCATCTTCACTTTCAGGAAACTCCACAGATAATTCCTTGGTTATGCTAATTTACATGTATCTTGTCATCTCAAGAATCTAGGTCTCACTTGATAAAGCCTTAGATTCATAAGCTTCAACTTTGATTCAAGATCCAAGGCATCTTGGGAAGACTTGCAATGTTAATGGCCCAATTCAATAGGAAATGGGGAACTAGAACCTTACTTGGGTTTTAAGCTTCTTACCAATACAGACGATTTGCCTACATATTTCAATGAGGATATACATATCTAAGCATTGTCATGTGGAGCTTAATTATACTTGGAGGTTTATTCAACATAATTTTCGCTCAGATTATTTATACAAGGTTTAGGGGTAGCGCCCCTTGCAAGATCTTGGGGCAACACCCTAGGTGTGCTCCCTTTCATAGTACAACATGGGGTTGAGGGGAAATTCCCCCACTGGGGTTTTCAAGGGCCAAAGACAAAAATGACTCTATTATTGTAAAAAGTATCCGCTACTATTTTCCTATTTGACATTTTATTCTAGCCCTAATTATGTAGCAGAAAAAAGCTTGTATAAAATGACTTAGGTTAGGGATTTCATAATATATGATGATATTGTAGTTTCTTGTGGTGGTATTGAACTTTAAGGGATTATAGATTGTAATCACTCAATAATAATAATAGTGGACTTGTTGGTGGATGTAGCCCAAGGATTGGGTGAACCATGTTAAATCTTTGTGTCTGGTGTTCTCTTTTGTGCAATTTATTATTTTTTGATATTAGTTATGTTTGCATGTAATTTTTATTTATGTATGTGGTTTATCCTAACACTAAGTTATATCTGATTCTCCTTCAAAATTTTCAACCCTCAAATAAGTAAAATTTTGAAATTAAATAAAGTATCTTCCATAGCTTATGATTAATTGAATTGCTTCTTCAAATATCCTCTTGTTCTCTTTCTCTTGAAAATCAAACATTGGGCATGCTAAGAATACATCTTGTACTCTCTTGAAGTTTTCTAAGTTCTTTTTCTATTTTAAAAAGGGATAATAGCCATATTCTCAATGTATGGCTTATGAGGTAGGACTTCCCATTCTTTGTAGCAAGCCAATAGGTAGAAAAAATATGAAGGCATATAAAACCCTACCATTCATGTAGCTTGAGAAAAATTTTCATGAAATTTGTTTGCAATTATCTCTACCCAGTTAGTATATGTATTTTCATTGAATATGGTTTGGATGAAGAAATACATCCAATCCTCCCAATAAAATGCATATGTTGATTTCCCTTCAATCTGTTCAAGATAATGATGGTATCCCTTACTTATGTGTTAGTTGTTCTCTCATCAATGGGCATGGAAACAAGGAGCCTCCCTTTTCTAGTTTCAACAAACAATTCTTAGCTATACTTTTATTGTAGTCCTTTTTGTTCATGGAGAACTGACTATAAGTGAGATTAATGGTCAAACCTTCATAATTTCCCATATGTGGAATTCTCCAAGCACCCATGATAGTGTTTTATTTTATCTAAAAAAGTATTTCAATAGTGTACATTCAGATTCATCTTCCTTTGATATCATACCTATCCCTACATTTGAGTATTATCTTTGGATATGATACTTCTTCAAGGAATCATGTAGCCTAAACTAAACTACTACTATCTACTCTATCCTCCATGGATCCATACTTTGCATCTTTGAATCTTTCCACCACCCTTTCTAGATTCTCATCATTTAAAGTGATATCTCCCAATTTTGAAAGAGATATGGTTAAAGTGGTGGGTTTCTTCTCTTTGAGAATTTTAGGACAAGAGGAAGCCATGTGAACAACTTACAAGAAACTAACTTGAATTTCATGAAAGAGAAAGAGAAAAAGGGGTAAAAATTAGATAACCCCTATTGAACTTGAACTTGGAACTGGAAATAAGAAAAGATAGGAATGGATTTTAAACTCACTTGTTCTCCAACTCCACAGATATTACATTGTCACCAACTCCTTCATCTCTAAAATTATTTAGCACAAGTACTTATGACAAGGGAGAAATGTTGTTATGAAATACACTCATGTAATATGTTTCCTTAGTTAATAAAAACCTTACTAATTTGGCGGTACACTACAAGCCCTAAAGGATGATTTACCTTTTGCATGTACCAAATCCATTTCACTATCACCTTTTCCAATGATTATTAAATGAATATATTTTCACTCTTTTGGGTAATGATTTATGATGTCCTTATGACATGTGTCTATGGGTGGGTTCTTTGATTCAAGAGCCTTGAATGTTGAACCATGAATAATGGGTTCAAAGGTTCAAATTCACCTGCCAGTAAATTTTGGGACAGAGCATTCATAGACAAAGACACAAGACAATATTAATTCATAAGAACATTGACATAGTTTGAATCATGAACCATGAAACAAAAGGTTCACATTTTGACTTCCAAGAAGAGCACTCACATCCCTATTGTAATGCCCCACCAGGGAACCCAAAAGAAAATAACCTGTTATGTCACTATGTTTGCTAAAACATTTTTACTTTGAAAGATTAAAAACAATAAGAGATAACATAGTAGAAGCAATAACTCACATGCATACATAAGCTATACAATAACAGTTACATCTCTCAAGGATTCCATGATGTTGAATCACATACATAACTTTTATTAAGATTAAATTTGGTAAATAAACAAAGTCCACATCATAGAATAACCAAAATTACGAAATCAAATGAAATAATATACAAGTACATAAGAATCCACATGGAATAACCAAAATGCATAATCATCCTCTATGACAGCCCTCATTTTCACTATGCCTAAAAATTTGAAAATCCATTCTGAAAATACTTGAACCGTGTTGTTTGTTTAGAGTTTGTGTTTCATTTATTTTCAATTTCTAGATAAAACCCTAACCTGATTATTTTTCCCTAGTTGAGTGTTGAAATTATTTCCCTAAGTGAAATAATTTGTCATCCTAAGGTCATATCCTTACCCTTGTCATAAAAAAATCATTAAAATCTGCACTCATTCTTACCCTAGGTTTTATTTCAAGAGTGGAAGATTATATGTCATTCAAATTATATGTTATGATCTTATGATCAAGGCTCAAGTTTTTAGTTGTAAGGTTGAAATATCTCTCTCTCGATGTTACAATATAAGGGTCAGCGGATGATCGTAGGGGTAAAGTTTGAGTCTCCTGATCTTAAGACATGTTGTATCGTCATAGTGTCATATATGTCTAAATTGAGATCTCTGATGTTATGATTTCCTTAGTATTGTATCATCTTAAGTATCGATATGAAAGGTTTGAAGTCAAAGTCACGATGCTATGATAAGCTAGTGATCAAGTGATCGTAAAAGAAGAAATAAGGACTCCTGATCATACAACGTGGTGTTTGTCATAAGATCATAGGGCTAAGAAAAGCCAAGGTTAATTCAAGTTTTGATGTTACTACAGATAGTTTTTCGTGGGATTGTGAAGGCAAAAATGGAATTCTGTGACTATACGAGGATAAGGTGATTGTAGGATCGTAAGGATGAAAGGGTGCAAAGGTAATATGTCGAGTTACAATCTTATGATAGAAGGGTGGTCATGACATCATAAAGACTTTCAACAAGGCTATGAAGATACACAATGCTTATGATTGTAAGATCATAATAGCAAAGAGAAAGTGTTCAATGGCACGATAAGGTAATGATCGCATGATTCTAAGGTAAAAGTGATAAAGCAAGGTGGGCCAAGTGCATTTGCATAAGTTTTAAGACATGTGACATGTTATGTTCTCCGGTGCTATGACAAGCCATAGATCATAAGATCTCAAGGGCAAGTTCAAAGTTCTGCAACGCTACAAAGCAATGGTGTGTCATGAAGTGACAAAGATAAAGATTAAAGCTTCTAAGGCTACGATAAAGAAAGGATAACAGTGATTGTAATATTGTAGGGCAAGTAAAAACAAGATAAGATGTTACACCAATGTGTATATGTTGGGTCTCATAAGATCGTAAGAGATTTAAAGGTAGGCTTCGATGTCACGGTAAGTGAGGTATCATAAGATCATGGAAGCCATTTTCAAGGCTTATGATGATGCAATAAAGGATTTGATTTTAAATGTTTGTAAGATCAAAGAGACAAATTTCTTGCCTATGATGACATGAAGGATTCTTTCTTCAGTGCATCGTAAGATCATAAATGCTATTTTGACATGGAAAAGTGAACTTTATGTTTCTAAGCTAGAATAATAATAAAAAACCCTGGCCAATGGGATTTGAGTAAAGTACAAAAGTTCTTGAGTTGGAATAGTTATGTGGATGCTCCATCTAAGATGATAGACTACACTAAATTTAAAGCTCAAGCATGCAGAGTATCAATGCACAGAGAAGGTTGATAAGTGTACACACAACATTTAACATTCCACAATCTAGTAATCTATTACAATTTGTAGAGATTAGAGTTTTTAGAGTAGTTGTAGATTTTCCAGTACTAGCAAATTATTATTTTCATAACCATTTGCATTAATTTTTTTCAGTATTCTCAATCAAATTCACAATACGTCTAACAAGAAAGTAGAATAAATACAAGCTTTAGACATGCAAGTAGTGGAAGCTTTAGCTTCAAAGGGAGGAAAGACCCAACAAAGGAAACCTAATAGGTTTGTGGAAGAATGGATAAATTTATTTTCAGGATCCTCCAATGCTAATGTTGCAGATGACCATGCATTCGTTGACCCATATGCTCTGTGTAGAGATGCTACATGCCTTGGAGTTACAAGTTATGAACTTTTCAAATATTTTTATGGTAATAGAGAAGAGAAGATCCCTATTTGCAATCCATGGAAGAAGAACTTGGCAAAGTTAATATTTCTAAAGGTCTTTGTGGATGTAGATTTAGTGAAAACCTTGATTAAATAATATAACCCAGCCACTAAATTATTTCATAGGAGAGATGGAACTATTCTGTGTACTTTGGATAGAGCTTCTTTCATTGAAGCATTTGGACTGGATGGTGTCATGAGTGAACCAATAGACCTGGTTGACCTACAAGGAAAATTTGAGAGAAACACCAAGGCATACACAGGGAAATCAATGTTACAACATATTCCCAAGGACCTAAAATAGGTGGGTGATTATCCCAAGAAGGTTGACAAGAAGATACCTTTGGACAAGTTCAAGAACTATTTTATAAAAACTGTGTATAGTCTCCACAAGGTAGTTGGTAAGGATGGAACATATATGTTGTATGGAGAAAATTTTATCATTACTAGAGATGTGGAAGACTCCTACCATGGTGGAGAGTATGATTATGTTGAATATATTCTAGCAAATATGAAGGAGAACATTGGACTGGCTCAGAGTGGAGAAATGGAGAAATTCATTTTCCATCATTACTCACTATTGATGCACTTGATCCTGTATAAGAATGTGGGATACATAAGCCCATATTTTCATTGATCATAAATTTGATATCAATGGAGACCTACCAGTTCAACTATGGACATAGTTATGTGACACTTTTATCATTATTATGATTCTATCTCATTTTACAATAATTCCAGTACAATTATAATGGAGATGTTAGACCTAGGATACTTTAGGGAACATGAGGTATTGAAGAGTCTTTTGAGACCAACCCTCCTCCTAGAAAATAAAAGGTTAGACCATAATTGGGGAGACATTTTCCTTTTTCCAAATTTTTCCTTGATGAGGGTTTATGGTTGTCCCCAACCCCCACATATATTGCCAAAACTCATTCCCCTTAGACTGACCATCATTGAATTCATGTGGAAGTTGTTCATGGTGAATAGGGAGTATCTATGGCCTAAGGTACATAGAGGTCTATTCCTATGCAAATGTTTTAAGGTGGGAGACTTTTCAATTGGAAAGGAATCCCTTGATTATAAGCATTCCTTCCTCCACCATTACAATTTGTCAACTAGCCCATATAGGATGTATGATCCTGAAAACTGGATGAGGAATACCCTCAAGGAGATATGAAACTAAGTGCTACCCAACACCAAGTAATTTACCCATGAAGACCTCATTCCCAATATTGTTGTTGAGTGTGAGGCTACAAATAAATTGGTAGAAAGGGAGCTGAAGAGAGTTGATCCAAATTTTAAGGATTTTTACCTAGATGTCCCCTATCCTCAAAGGATAACAAATATGGTAGTTTTCCATGTAAAAATCATGGCACAAATGCCTGAGGAACCACTTGAGGAAGAGAAGAGGGTCAATCCTAATAGCCCTAAACCTGATGTGACCTTGGAACTAGAAGAAGATGAGCTCGCAGAGGCATCATGGGTCACTAAAAGGAATAAGAGGTAGAAGACTATGTATATTCCTAAGAAGGTAAAGTAGATAACATTATAGATCTTTCCTGGTAGAAGTTAGTACTTTTCTGACTTAAGATAAAGCTACATACAGGATAGAGTCATTGTAGCTGAAAACACATCGACTAACCTAGAGCTAGCATCAGTAAGGTTGGATGGTAGGATCATCCAAGCCAAAAAATTTATAGAAGATGGCAAGTTCATAAAATTAGCTAAATTAAAGAGCTTCTTATACAAAGCTAAATAGAGTAAACTGGTGTTGAAGATGAAACTAGATGAGTAGAAGCAAGAATTGATTGAAAAGTTGCATGCCTATGATCTTGAGAGTGAAGTTGTGACTCTTGAAGAGGCAAGGGACCTGGTACAAAGGAGTGGGATGTTGCCAGTGCTTGGATGGGATTTGGAGCAAGCATTTATGCTTGACCAAATTAGGAGACAAGACAATGCCATCTCATATGAGGCATATGGTGCTAGTGGACTACAAAGAGGATTTAGATTCAATATTGACACCAAGTCACTGGCAGTATGGAGAATGGCTCCTATAACAAACAAGCCCAAATTGATGGATGTGTAAATAACATAACAAGGCAATATGATAGTTTGGACACTTGATAGTACCTTTGGTACAGATTCTCCAAGGTCATGAAACATTTCTCATTTATGAATGTGGCAAAGGTAGAGGAGATAGAGATAGGGCTAGCTAAATCCTTCCATGATTACATCAATTTCAAGAAATAGTATGAGGATGAGCTTAGAAAAATTCATGTATATAAGGAGAGAATTGAGGAGCTTGAGGCTAAGGTCCAAATTCTAGAAGTTAAAGTTGCATCTCTCAGAGAGAAACTATCAAATGCAAAATATAGCAAGGAATAGGACAATCAAGAAAAACAATCTAAGGTCATAGTAGAGACCACAACATAGACTGATGAGTTGGAGGCAGATGATACAAAGCCCAAAAGGATGAGCATTGATGCTTTACCAACCCAACAAGGAGATGAGGTAAGGACATCTATCCTTAAGTCTATGGTTGGCCATAGGGTTGAAATTCTGAAGAGTGTATCACAACAGGCCCATACATTATATAATTCTCTACAAAGTGCTGAGTAATTTTGTAATGAAGCACTCTCATTTCTGTCACCCATATTTAATCTTTGGGGGCCATACATTCAATTATTAGAGAGGCTTATTATGTTGATGGCTAAAAAGCTAGATTTTCCTGATAAGATCATTATAGTGAAGGAGGGTCTCGAAATGGTAAAGGAATTAAGTGGCTTCTTCACTAGAAAATTACAAATAATACAAGGGAAAATAAAAGTAATATCTCAAAGAATTGAGCCCTATATTCCACCAATTTTAGATAATAGTAGTAAGTTGAGAGAGTGGTAGGAATGATCTAGTGCATTCAGTGCAGTATTGACTCAAGAGACCACAATGTCAATTTTTTAAAAATAATAGTGGTATCCCATTTAACAATTTGATTGAGTCCTTGTTTAGAGTAGAGATAGATTTGAATAAATTTTTAGTGGAGTTAAAAGCCATAAAGGATGCTAGGTGGAAAATAGCCACAAAGGACCTAAAAGAGGTTAAGACCATAGAGTGGCCCATCAAGTGAGAGAGCTATGTTTGGGAAGTAGTGGGAGAAATAAAGGCTCTACTAATAGGAAGTAGGTGAGGAGTAATTATGCTTAAAGAAAGGGAATGAGAGATTTAGATAAAGATTAGATTTACTAAGTTAAGTCTTAGGGAAGTAATCTCTCATAAATACTCCTATAAAATTTTGAGATTTTTGAGGAAGATAAAGGTAGAAGAAAACAAAAGGATTAGAGATAAAGTTTCTACAATTAATTTTTACCTGCTGATAGTTCAACCACCTTCCTGTTTTTGGATTGAGCAAAAAGGAATGTCTTGATTGTAACTTTTTGTTAAAGTCTTGCCTCCTTTTCTTTTATTGTGGTTTCGACATTTTTCCTCCTCCTATCTAAATCTTGTTGCAATCCTTTTTAAGGATTTCTAAGATGAGGAGTAGAGGTCAAAAATCCATAGATTTTTTAGTTTTATGTCATTTACAATCTGTCTAGTTGTGTAATTCTTATGAATGCATTTAGTCTTGTAAACTTGAAGATACAATGAATATGAATGATCAAGTTGTCAAGTTCTAAATTATATTTAGAATCTATGCCAATATTGTATTTATTTTCAAAGGAAGCTAATACAAAAGGAATTTTTGCATATCTATGTATTTGAGTTTTGTCTCCTTCCTTGCATATGTATGATCTTGGGATTGAAATGAAAAATGTTCATTCAATTTAATGAATTTATATAAATTGTATGTTTCTTAATGATTACTTTTAGTTCAAATAATTAAGTAATTGCTTTCAATAAGTGATAGGGTTTTAGGTATATAAGAGGGAAATGATTCGAATGAGATTCAAAGTTCACTACTAACAAATTTAATTGCAAGTCAATCAAATAGGTTTAAGATTGTTGGTTTTGACTCTATATAATAATGGATAAGGCACTGATCAATCAATATTAGTTGCAAGTTGATGGCTCTTATGGTTACAAAATATATATATCAATCAAAGTCAATTTTCAATTTATGTAATGAAGAACTAAAGTTGTTGGTTAGCCCTTATTTGTAATAGCTTTCCTTTTGATTATAATTAGCTATTATGATCAAAAAGTTTGTTGCAGATCAAAGAAGAAACTGTGACCAATATCTACTATAAGGGATAGATTTGAAAGGAAAAGAATAAGTGAGCAAGTGTTTGAAGAGAAAAAATCAAACTAAGTAGTCACATTCATATCCCTGAGGTACACCCACCTTAACCTTGCAGAGCCTAAAGTGTAGAGAGTTAAATGCACTCTGTCAAATTTGGTTTAGAGCTAATATCAATCATACTGATTATGGGACCTAGCTAGTCCTTAGGTTTGTTTTTATCTTTTGCATCCTAATATTGGGTCTAGAGCAACCTTGTAGTCCAAAAGACACCAACAAAATGGTGACTATGTTGGGGAATTGTGTAAAGAATGTTCTTATATGAGTTTTACTCTTTACTATTGTTTATATAGTGACTTGTCTACATAGTAAAGTTGTATTACCTAGTGTACAGTGTTGGTGATTTTCTAATTGGCTATTTTTGTCCTATTCATCCTTGAAAGTTTTCCCATAATATTTTTCAGTCTAAAAGGTCATTTTCAAGTACTTTCCCTTCATAGGGTGGCAAATCAAGTCAAAGGTTTTGTAGTTAGTGCTATGCATTTCAAATTCTTCTAACCAATGGTCAATAAGAAGAAAAATAACTAGGTTTTTACACAGGCTAACCCAAAATTACCACTATACACTGAATTACCTCCTATGGGTAGGAAGAACCAAAATAAAAAGAAAATAGACTCTAATCCTACTTGGAAGCCTAGGACTAGTGTGTCATCCCATTCATCATACCAACTTGTGGTAGAAAGAGAGTCATCTTCTTTGAGCTCTAAATCCAAAACTAGTATACTCTTGGGTGAAACATCCATCACTCCACTTAAAGAAAGGAGAGTTTATCATGACAAGGATGCATCTTCTATAGGAGGGATTCCTTTTAGACTAGATATGGTGAATGCAATGAACCATACATGGGGATTTAGAGATAATATGAATATTGGATTTAGTCCTAGAAAAGGCCCTTATGAGGAAAGAAATCTCATAGATTTGGATGACCCAGTAGACTCAAAAGCCACTTCTTTAAACCTAGAAGATTTATTTTTAGAACTAGGAGCTCTTAGGAAAAGGGTTGTAGAAGAGGAGGCCAAACACATACATTTGGAAAAAGAAAAGGAATAAATTACCTTGAATACTCTCATTGAGAGAGATAACCTTCTCAAGAGAATGGCTTCCTTACAAGAGAAGAACCAAAGATTAGAAGAAAAATCTTCCAAACTACATTTAGATGTTTTTGGGGATGTTGATGCCTTGAGATCCCAAGTCCAAGACCAAGAGTGCCTTCTTAAAGAAAAGGAGGGGCCTGGTATTTCACAAGTTCAACCTTACAGGTTTGTAGAACCTGAGGTGGTAGATCTAACTATGAATCACTCAGATATGGGGAAATAGAAGGTGGTAGGAGTCCAAATCAATGAACCCCAAAACCTACCAAAGAACCCTACCATGTATAAGATTGACCTAGAGTTAGAAAAGGATAGAAAGGAAAGAGAAGATCTAGCTAAGGATCTTGAGAAGGTTGAGAATGAAGCCCTAGTTGCTGAAACTAGGAGAAACATATAGTTTATCAAGTCCAGCTCTACCTTAGCATCTTGCCAAAACCAATCATCAAAAATTGTACCATCTATTCCCAGTTGTAAACCTTTGTTAGCTAGCCAAAACATATCACAAAAAACCCCTACATCATCATCTACTATAGGTAGTTAGCTACCTATTACTCAACAAGTCCAATAACCCCAAATCCCTATCCAAAACCAGACTATTAGAGCAAGCACTTTAAATGCTATGGGATTCCAAAGAAAACCCATTTATATGGAAAAATATAAGTAGATATCCTTTGTAGGCATTCGTGGGTTCCCACGTCCCATTCCTAATGATCTTAGGGATAAGATTTCTAATTTTTTAGGTAACAATGTTGCGACTAGTGAAGAGCATCTAAGAAAGTTTGTAGACATGTTCAATGACTATGAGGTAGAGCATAAGGATGTGGTAATGAAGTTATTTGTACACTCTTTGACTGAAGATGCTAGGGACTGCTTCAGAAGGCTATTTGATGAAAGTGTGGCTTCTTAGAGTGACTTGGAATTTTTTTTTAAAGAGTAGTATGATGATAACACCAATGCTAGCTTTGTGTTGAATGAGTTCAACAACATAAAAAAGAGGCCAAATGAGTCTACCTTTGATTTTAATGTCAGATTTCAAAAAGGAAAGTATAAGTTGTTACAAGTAATGAGACTTGGTGAGGATGTGTGCCTTACCACTTATTTTAATGCCTTTAAAAGTAAGATTGAATATATTCTTAGGGAAAATAATCCTAGTGTTGATATTAAGGTCAATTTTTCTATTAGTGACTCACACTTGTTCCAATACCTTGTTCTCAAACTTTCTTTCTACTCTCAGTAGCAACTATATATTGACTAAGTGTTGACTCACTAATAGACAAATTGACCTTAATGTCAACAATCTCCCCTTTTGGCATTAGTGAGAAAACACTTATCATCCAAAAATTGAATACTCTAAATTATAAGTCAAAATATTCTTTTATCTCCATTATGTGTCTACAACTCGATAACATACTCTATTTTTCAGGTTTTTCAAAATTGCTTTTGTAGGATGCTACAAAAGTGGTAACATACTCTAGTTTTTAGGTTTTTCAAAATTTCTTTTGTAGAATGCTACAAAAGAAATTTTGAAAAACCTAAAAAATAGAGTATGTTACCAAGTTGTAGACATAGAATATAGATTCAACCAAGCCTCTTTGTCAATCGAGTGCTAGATGATGCCGAGTGTTGACAATGGTTGTCGAGTATTAGAATATCACCGAGCTTTCCTTTAGGACCCAAGTTATAGCAATTGGGGCAACTTTGTGGATTATGTTCAAACTTGTATTTTAGCTTACTTAAATAAGTTTTGATTTGGATGGGTATATACGTAATGCATTATATCATATCCAAATATAGTATGCAAGCATATGATGAGTAGAAGTGTGAATTAAAGAAGGCTACAAGAAGTATAAGGGACAACAAAGATTCATCTATTATAAAAAGGTGATCATTACAATTCAAGGAATCTCAACCAAAAAAATAGAGTTGCAGATTAGAGATTAGCCACTGGTTCATCCTAACAAGTGCATTAGTCAAATCCGTTAACAGGGTAGACTTAATAGTCTTTGATAAATCTTTTCACTGAGTGCATACTTCATTGTATGTTTTGTAAATCCTTTGACAAGGTAGAAATCATAGTATTTATTACTCCTAATAGGGTAGATCATTAGAAGTGATCAATTATAAGCCTTAACAGGCCAACTTTATACTACAGTACTAAAGCTTGTGGGTATCAACCTCACACTGATCCTTTGCAAAGAAATTCTGTAAATATGTTAGAAGATGTGCCTTTGTGTATTGTATGCCAGTCCTCTCACTCGCTTGATTATTGTACCTTGGCCTAATCTTTCTTTGCAACAAGCACAAAGTGAGGATGGAGAGGGAGAAGAAAATCATGAAGACATAGGTTGTAATATGGTAAACTTGTGTGATGGGGGTGAAAATCTGATTTAGAAAAATATCAATATGATGTTGTAGACCAAAGGAATACCTATTAGTTGCACCATCAACAGGTGTTTTCAGATAGTGAGGATCATTATGAGGACAAGTTATGTAGTACATTGTCAGATATGGATCACACAAACGTGAGGAAACCATCTAAAAAGGAGATTGATAGAATCATTGCTAAGATGATTACTCAAGTTCATAGCACCTACAATTTGAGAAACAAAATTATTAACAATACTATTGGGAAGTCATCTGGCATCTTCATTAAGGATACTACTCATAAAGTGACTGATAAGAATAAGAAAGAAGATCTAGTGATTGTGAAAGTCAAGGACAATAGAACCATGAAATGGGAGCCAAAGAAAAAGGTGCATTTTCAAGGAGTTGAAACTGTCAAAGCCAATGTACAAGAAAAGAATCCAAGCTTTGATGTCATTAAACAAGTGAAGGGACATGTTGTCCAAGAGAAAACAATCAGAGATAATCCTGCCAAAACTCCTACATATGATCCTGTTGATATGATTTCTATGCTATTTCAAATTACTATTAAAGTTTCCTTATTTGACATTTTTAGAATAGAAGAACACAAGAATTTGGCCTTACCTTGTTTAACTAGATAGGAAGTAGTGATATTGCTAAGCCAGAATTATTAGTAATACAACAGATATCAATAGTGATGAAGGATAAAGAGGACAAAGGGGTTATGTCTCAAATACCTCAAATGTACTTAGACAATTCCTCTATAGCCTACTTGCAAGATATTGATCCTTTCTTCCTTAGTTTGGACATAAATGGTATAACTTTAAAGAATTGTATGATTGAATCAAGGGCATCAAATTCTATTATGCCTTTCAAAGTTATGGAAGTTCTTGGTTTAGAAGTAGATACCAAGTAGGGTATATTCAAAGCAATGGATGTTAGAGAAGTGCCTGCCATAGGTACCATTAATGTCTTACCTTTCAAACTAGCTACCTATCTTGATGTTGAAATGACCATGACAGTCCTTCTAGTTGATATTCCTCCCCATTATGGGATGTTACTCTCTAGAAAGTGGAGTGTTGCAATGGGAGGTAGCCTGCAGTGTGATTTGTCATATGCCACTTTTAATATAGGAGACAAGTCTATCAAAATTGATAGAGAGCCAAGGGTCACTTACATATTTGAAGATAGTATTGATAAGGATGCCATTTGTTTTCTAGATACTGAGGTCAATGCATTTAGGGTAGAGCTTGTCATCCAAGAAATTGAGAAACCACCTCCCCTAATTAAACAAGAGGTAACCAACTATTTGGATTCATAGAAAATAAAGACCATGTACTTTGATGGGGCAAATTCTAGAGAAGGATCAGAAGCCAGAGTTGTCTTTATATCTCCTGAGAAAAAAACTTTTAAGTATACATTTACCTTGAACTTTACATGTACCAATATTGTAGTAGAGTATGAGCACTCTTGCTAGGATTAAAAGTTGAACCTAGTCATAGGATTAAGAAGTTGCATGTTATTGGTGATTTTGAATTAGTGGTGTCTCAAGTTAAGGAGACATATGCCTCCAAGAATAAAAGATTGAAACAATATAGGAATGTTGTTTGGGACCAAGTACAAGCTTTTGATGCCTTTGGCATTTCTTGGATGGATACGAGTAATAATAAGATGGCTGACTTGCTAGCTAATATGGCAATCAAACTTGATGATGTGCCATTTGTTGGTGTGTCTATAATTGAAGTGTAGAATAGGCCTTATATCCATCATAATGTGGAGAAGTGGAAAGTTTTTGAAGATGATAAAGATATCTTGAATTTTCTACTTAATGAGGATAAATATCATGGTCAGGACTTGGACTGTAGTGCTTTTAAAGAAATGGTAGATGGAAAGCAAACTATTGTTGGTCAAGAAATTTTACAGCTGAAATCAAACAAGGTCCCTAAAGGTTTGGTGGTTCATGAGAGTGCTTTTGATAATAAGGATAGAGTGCATACAAATACCAAAGATACATTATAACTAAGCATAAGTGTTGAAGAAGAAAAGATACAAAAGACACCTACAAATTAAGCATAAGTGTTCAAGAAGAAAAGATACATTATAACAGAGGATAAAGGACTATGCATGCTTATTCAATTTAGAGTCTATTTTGAAGAATGTTCTACAGAGATGAGTTTCATTTCATTAGACTTAATTGAACATATTAGTACTTTTCAAGTATAAAAAATGCTCAAAGTGTTAGGATTGATAGGCATTAAAGGTTTTATAAGTGAAGCATTAACATTTAAATAATAATGCTATGAAGAAATAATGGATCAGTTCTACTACATTTTGCACCAATTTCAACAACAAAAGAAGATTAAATGCTTACTAATAACAAGCAAAGAGACTAGAGTAAACTCCAAAATGCCAAAGGAAATAACAACCTATAGAGTTTTCTTTCCCTTTCACAATGATATTGAAAGGAGTATTTATGTATCAAATATGAATCAAGAAGGTTCAATAAAATTTGCAAGATACTCAATAACTTACAGTTAGAAGGAAGATGATTGATAGTCATTCATGTTAAGTATTTGATATAGGAAAGTAAATGATCATGGAAGTAACAACAATTAAGTAAACATCTAAATGACAATATTCAAAAATTCAAGTTTAAATTGAGTGGAAAAAGTGTGGAACAGTCATGAGTCATGTCTCATGTGTCAAAGTCATCACATCTTCATACTATGGAAAGAAATATAATAGCATATTATAATGTTGAAAGGGGAGAATTAGAATTAGCACTTTCAAGCTACATAGAGACCAATATATAGCTACATGAAGTGCAATGGAAATTCTGAAAAAAAAAAAAAAAAAAAATCTGAGAAAAGGAATATAAAGTCACAACATGCATTAGTCGAGGAAAACCTAGTAGGAAAAGGGAAAATCATGCTACGAGTCCAAGAATATTTTCAATCTAAAAGTGAACATCTAGCCTTGTATAAAATTATAGCTATCATGATAAAAGAGGGATGATGCTCGAGCTATGATACACCCAAAAGCGGTTTCTTTCAAGAAATAGATTCAAATTAGAAAAAAACTAGATATAATTGTATGAAAGGATAAACAACTACAATCATATGAAAAATGAAATACCCATCAATAGAGACTCAATGAAGAGCAAGGGCATAATATATTTTCATTCAAAACCATTAGGGAAAGTAAAAAAGTCTCATTAAAAATCTACAACATGAAGGGAGAAGAGTAATTACAGCATTAATACCTATAGATGGTATTCAAAGGTAAAAATATACAGCCACATAAACAACAGATGGATTAGCAAGGTGCTACCATGAGAACACATCTATATCTTCTTAAAACTCAATGCTACAAACTCAAGATGTTATCAACAATGTTGGCCAAAGAAAGGAGTCAAGATGAGAAAAGGTCAAAATGCATCAAAGACCCATAGTTGATGCAACATTTCAACACTAGAGAAAATTAAGGCATGATAAACTCAGAAAACCCTCTAGACTGTAACCAAATATCACAAGCCAAATTAAGATAAAATAAAAGCATAAGTGTCTAGAATGAGGCTCAAAGATGGGAGCAAATTTGAAAACAATAGGCTCGAATAAAACACCAATTCTAATTGTACTTTTCAACTTCAAAATACTAAATAAATCAAATGAGAAACCAATCTCGAAATGCTTCACAAATCACAAAAAGTATCCCACGATGGCTAGCATTCCTTCAAACCTTTTCTTCACCTCATTTCCAATTGACAAAATGATAAATGAAAGGAGAAGTTTCTTTTTTTAGGTTTTCATTCCAAAAGTCTAGGAGGATGTTATGCAATGTTGCACCTTATGAATCAAGTTTCAAATTGAAACCTTCTCGTATTCCTTTGCAATTATAATAAGTCATTTTAATATATTGCATTCTTTGGGTCAGGTTAGGACTCTTAGGGATTTGATAGGAAATTTATATCATTTGATACCTTTTAGTTATTATTATATTATTGATGCAAAGAAAGGGTGATAGATCTTTTACACAAGATGAGTTACACAAATTTGCTTACAAACCCACATACTCCCTAAAGTACTCAAATGGCTTTAAGAGACTCAACACAACCAAGGTGACTCTAAACACAAAACAATGATGGATTTGAGGTATGTAAGGATAAATTAAGGTAATTTCAAGGTTACTTGACCTATCTTCCACTCACAAAGGCAAAAAGACTCAAAAATTGGCCTAGAGGCCTAGAAATCAATAATTAGCCCAGTAATGACCTTTTGGTCTTCAAACAAAAAAATTTCCAAAAAAACAAAAAGAAATAACACCATATTAAGATACCCTTTTGGCCATTCTATAATATATCTTAAATCTAGATACTAGTCTTTTGGACCGAATTGAAGCATTCGGCCTATACCCCTATAAATACATTTAAAAATAGGTGATTTTACAAAGTACCTACCACTTAAACATATCCCCAAGATCTCAACTCTTGTAAAGTCTCAAGAAATGTCCCAAAACCTCTAAATCTAAGAGTAATTAGACCCAAAACATCTAGAACACCAAAATCCCCAATTTGGTTGCTTTAGACCCTTATTTAGAGGATTTCTCCAATCTCACATTCCCAAATCTTTCTAGGATCAATTGGTGATTGATTCACCATTTAATCCACCATATAAAACTATTCTAATCATAAAAAGACCATTTCACTCAGCCCAAACTCCTGCTGCTACACTTGTATCATCAACTTTCAATGGAACATGCCCTACTACAACTTGTGGTCACACTTTGCATTCAATAGTCTATAAGTTTTAAGTTAGATTCTTATGGTACAAGGTTTTAAATAATAATTATATGGATTCTAGGCCATTGAGTCCATGGAGTGGTTATTAGTTACAAGAAAACTTCAAAACAAAGAAAGGAAAGCTTAGCAAATCAATCTAATCTGCTCGAAGTGCAAGTACAGTCATGTAAAATGACTCTCAAACCCTTCAAAACATGTAATAAAACCTTAAAATACCCTATTGAAACTTCCAACACTATTCTATTATTAGATCTCAATCCAAACAAGAATTATCAATGCTAAAACAATGAATTTGCTGATCCAAACATATATTTCATTGAATCTCAATCGTGTCTGTACACTCAAGGCTTCCTTTTCCATACAATGGAGTTCCAATTATAAATAGGAATCAAAACATAACTTCCCCAAACTTTCCAACTAGTTTTAGGGATTAGTTAAGTGGTTGAATCATAAAAACTCCATTTCCCTCCTGAATGGCTACTAGTCATTATGAAGTGAACATTTGAACTTTTAAACCATGAAAATGAGCTAAAACTTATTAAACTTAACTCCCTATGACTCCAAACTAAGGATTTTATCCTTTTTAGGACCTCGATAGCATTTCCAAACTCCTAAATTCACTTATAGACTCATCCTTAACCTTCTAGGCCTATTATGCCATGTTTTGCTAATTACATTTACTATGTGCACCAAGTGCATTATTACAAGTTATTCCATCTACCATGGATCAAACCATTACATCAAATGGCTTAATAGCCATGTTACAATATTGAAAAGACCTTATAGGTCTTTTATCACCTTCGAACTCATTAGTCACCTAAGCGACCCTTCTTGTCTTCAGGAGGTTCCTTGCACCATACTCCCAAGGATCAAAGTAATCCAAGTCCCTTGGATTTGTTGCTTCTTTCTTGTCCTCCAGTTCTTTGTTACAGATTGTGTGTATCCCACATCGGAAGTATACCTCCTCCTAGATGGTTTCTTGTTCCTTCCTCTCAAGTTCTTAGTCTCATGCCAAGTGTTCCACCATTCATCATTCCATTCTAGGTCTCCACATTAATCATTCATAAGGTTATCAACATAATACCCTTGCAAACCTACAACAAAAGGATTAGAAAACAAAAAATCCCATGCAACTTCATGCACCAAAATATCTATTTGTTTTATTTGTTCTTTCACTTCATCCTCATCTTGTGAGATATCCATGCTTGGAGAAAATTCAGTCATTATGGTCTCCTCATGACCATTCATTGTTGTTGCTTGTACCATGGTGTCTTTAACTGACCCTACCATTGCTTTCCCATCATATTCTTTCCCTATGCTTAGGTTCTCCATCTATAATCAACCTTTGCATTTCCATTCTTCCTCTAAGTCCTTAAATTTGTCCCACAAATCCATCTCTTTCTCAAGTCCTTGTAGACTTGATGCTCCATCTTCCTCAACACCTTGTTCTACTTCGCAATCATCCTTAAGAACATTTATATCAGTAGGTTCCCTCGACAACTTCTTCTTCATCAACCTCTTAATGGTCTAAACAACCTTGTTTGTCATCTTCATGTGCCAACTTGTGGTCTTCTTTACCAGCAATATCTCCAAGAGCCTTCATCCCTTGATATCTTCTCTATCTATAAGACTTGTACTAACTCATCTTCTTTATGCCATTGTCCTTGGCATTTATCCACTCCATGGTTCAGCTTCAGGACTTCTTCAAAATCCTTCTCTCTCATATTCACAAGGATGCTTTGTTTTCTTACATCCTCCAAAGAACATATGACTGCCCCAATTTGTATTACCTTGTCATTACCCTGATCCTCATCATTGTTTTCAATACCATGCCTCGCTATAACATTCTCAACCTCCTCATGAACCTTTGTCTCTTGTTACTCCTTTTTTACTAATTATTCCAAACTTATCACTTTCATGTTTATCTCCTCCTCTTGTCCTTCCCATGGACAATCTTCTTCTTTGTCTTCAACCTCTAGGATCTTCATCTAATCCATGCCTTCCTTTGTCACTTCAAGACACCTCTGCTCCAAAGTATCACCCTTTTCTATCTCTACAACCTTTTCATCTTCATATTCCTTTTGCCTAAGGAATCCAACCCTGTCAAACATAGTAGTGTTCCAAGACACCTTTCATGTTGCTTGGTCTTCACTCAATGGTTTTACAATTTTCATTTGTCCACCATCCATGAAATGGTAGGTATTCGCTACTCCATCATGTAGGGTACCCTTCTCCACTTGCCATGTCCTCCCATGGATCAAATGAAAATCCACTATAGGTACAATATCACACAAAATGGTATCCTCATTTGATCCAATATTGAAATGGGCATATGTCTTCTCTCTTAGATCAATCTTATCCTCATTATTCAACCCTTGTGCCTTATAAGGTGTACTATGTACCACTCTTTCCAGATTCAACTTGTTAACCATCTCAATTTTATTTTATTTTTGTAAATGAACCACTTGAAACAATAACCTTACAAATTTTACTTTTACATCTGACTTGTGCCCTAAATATTGGATAGATTTGACTGTACCTTGTATCCTCAGCCATGATGATCACCATACCTACTATCAAACCTTCAACCTCTTGCCTTCAATCTTCAATCTTTAATCTTTGTCTCCTTGATGCAAAGGATCAACTTGAGAACTCTCCTCAAAGTATTTACTCAACTCTAAGGGCTCTCTAACGATTCAATACACCAAAGATCCAAAGATTCTTCCCCCATACTCTTCAGTCATCATTCTTTGATCAACTTGGAAAATTAATCAACTCAAGGCTACACCTCAAAGGATATTTCTACTTCAAGGGCTTTACCATGAACCAAATTTCTCAAGAGCTATACAACCTTCCATAAGAACTTTCCCTTTCTTTCATACCACTTGATGCATAGGAAAGGGTGATGGACCTTTTACACAATATGAGTTACACAAACTTGCTTACAAATCCACATACTCCCTAAAGTGCTCAAATGGATTTAAGAGACTCAACCCAACCAAGGTGACTCTAAACACAAACCAATTATGAATTTGAGGTATTTAATGATAGATTAAGGTGATTTCAAGGTTACTTGATATATCTTCCTCTCACAAGGGCAAAAAGACTCAAAAATTGGCCTAGAGACCTAGAAATCAACAATTAGCCCCAACAAAGACCTTTTTGGTCTTCAAACACAAGAATTTCCAAAAAACCAAAATAATTAACACCATATTCAGATACCCTTTTGGGCATTCTATAACATATCTTAAATTCTTTTGGACTGAATTGAAGTATTCAACCTATACCCCTGCAAATACACTTAAAAGTAGGTGATTTTACAAAACAACTACCACTTATACATATCTCCAAGATATCAACTCTTGGAGAGTCTCAATAAATTTCCCCATACCTCTAAATCTAAGATTAATTAGACCCAAAACATCTAGAACACCAAAAGCCCCAATTTGGTTGCTTCAAACCCTTGTTTTGAGGGTTTCTCCAATCTCACATTCTAGAACCTTTCTAGGATCAATTGGTGATTGATTCACCATTAATTCCACCATATAAAACTATTCCAATCATAAAAATACCATGTCAATTAGCCCAAACTCTTGCTGCTACACTTGTGGCATCAACTTTCAATGGAACATGCCCTACTATAGCTTGTGATCACACTTTGCATTCAACCTTCCATAAGATTTAAGTCAGATTCATATGGTACAAGTTTAGAAATAATAATTCGATGGATTATAGACCTTTGAGTCCATGTAATGGTTATTAGTTATAAGAAAACTTCAAAACAAAGAAAGGAAAGCTTAGAAAATCAGTCTAATCCACTGGAAGTGCAAGTGCAGTCATGTAAAATGACTCTCAAACCCTTCAAAACATGTAACATAGCCTTCAAATTCCCTATTGAAACTTCTAGCACTATTCTATTGTTAGATCTTAATCAAAACAAGAAGTATCGATGCTAAAACAATGAATTTGCTGATCCAAACATGTATTTCATTGAATCTCAATGTTGTCTGTACACTCCAAGCTTTGTTTTCCATACAATGGAGTTCCAATTACAAATAGGAATTAAAACATAACTTTTCCAACCTCTTCCAACTATTTTGAGGGATTAGTTAAGTGGTTAAACCATAAAAGCTTCATTTCCCTCCTGAATGGCTACTAGTCATTATGAAGCAAAATATTTGAACTTTTAAACCATGAAAATGAACTTAAATTTATTAAATTTAGCTCCCTATGACTCCTAACTATAGATTTCATCCTTTTTAGGATCCCAATAGAATTTACAAACTCCTAAATTCACTTATAGGCTCATCCTTAACCCTCTAGGCCTATTATGCCATGTTTTGGCAATTATATTTACTATGTGCACCAAGTGCATTTTTACAAGTTAGTCCATCTACATGGATCAAATCATTATATCAAATGGATTAATAGCCATGTTACAATATTGAAAATACCTTATAGGTCTTCTATTACCTTCAAACTCATTAGTCATCTAAGTTTCCCTTCTTGTCTTCAAGAGGTGCCCTACACCAATTATAAACAATGTGTCCATTCAATGTAATTACAATTGATTAGCACTAAAATAATAATGTATTGTTGATTGAAATTTTGAAAAGGTGAAAAGTATAAATGAATTGAACGATTCATAGTCAAAGAGGAGGTGAGGTGTAATTATGTTGGATCAAGAATAGGGTTTTGTGTTGATTAAATCTTATAAAAGGAGTGATAGTTCATCATTTATGGCATGTGTCATTACTTTCCCCTAGAATTTTAGTTGTTATTAAAGATAGTTAGGAGTCTTTAGGAGATTTTTGACTTAAGTTAAGAGAGTTTTATGGAATTTTTTGTCATAGGTATAATATGAAGATCAACTTAACACTAATAACACATGTTTTGGAGCTTTCTGAAGACCATATCTAGGGGGAGTTTGTTTCTGCTCGACCGAAGATGGTTTCTCATTTTAGGCATCATTTATTGGCTAGTGAAGGGCAATTTTGATATATTCTATCACTTGTACTTGAAAATTCATTCAATATTGAGGAAGAGACTTTTGATTGCTACCATTGTATTTTCAATATTGTTTCAAATTGGCAATGTATTTTAAGAACCTTAGAGAAATATATTGAGCATTTGGGATATATCTTTGGTGTCATCTTTTGTATGCAAATTGATGATTGATATTCCTTATAGTGTTTCTTTCTGAAACCTTTAAGATTCATCTCATTAAGCATCTTTTTGTGACTATTATTGTTCTATACAGGTTATGAGTTGTACTATTTTTTTGCAAGTGATAAATGTGATTAAGTTCCTTTTAATTCCTTCAAATATTGGGTCTTCTTTTGAAATATTTATATTCAGATCAATGTGTCAGAGATTGTATCAATCCATAAATTGCTGAAAGTTCAACTTGTGTTTAAGGAAATATCATTTTCACCTTAAAATCTTTCTAGTGTATCACCATTTTTGTCTTTGCATTTCTTAATTATCAGTCATTCTTACCCCTTTTCTTCACTACTTTCATTGATTTTTCCATTTTTACAGTGATTCACTATTGAAAACTAATAGGAATTGACCTAGAACCAAAGGTTCAGTCTTGTTATAGATCACCCACACCTTTGACTACTCCCATGCTCTCCAAAAATCTCTAGTGTTTAGGTGCTTGAGATAGAGTGCAATTTATGGAATTAACAACCCTAGCTATGTTTATTTTCAAACATTGATTCCTATCTCGAGTGTTTCAATTTGTTTCCTTTCACAGACATTTTAGTAACAAAAACAACAATAATCTTCAAAGAAAGGATTTCATTCTAAAGTACAATTTCCAAAACAAGATCCATAGACAGACACAATGAAGATAGAGTTAATTCGAAAGGATTTACTATGATAATCTCAACAAATTTCCTACCTTGATCTAATGCTAAACCTAATGAATGCCCAAAGAATGCAAAAATTCCCATCTCCCAAAACCCTTTCCAAAAATTGCTCCTCCAAACCTATGTGTGGAGAAATGAGCTCTAATATCCTAATAAAGAATTTCTCAACCTAGGGTTTCGATTTTATGAACACGCAAAATCCTTTTCTTTTATTATTTTAATTTATTTGACTCTTTGTGCATACCTTTTGCCTTTTAATTAGAATAAAGTTAATTTAAATTATTCTCCCTTTGTTTTTATTAAAAAATAAGATGTAGTTAAAAATTATATTTATAATATTTTAAGTTCATTATTTAAGCAAGACTTCTAAATTTTTATTATTAAATTAAATAAATATTATTACGTCAAAATTTCTCTTTAATTAAATCTTTAAATTTATTTCCTCCATTTAATTAATTTCCCAATTAATTAAATATAAACATAATTTGATTTTTTCTTTATAAAATTTGTGTTAAATTAAATAATTAAAAAATATCTTTATTTAATTTAAGTATAACTAAAAATCATAGTCGATCCACAAACTAATAAGAAAACTCATCAAAAAGACAAATTACGAATTCAAACTAAAAGGTGAACATCTCGAATTCACGTCTCTTGACGAATTCAGAAAGGTAGTAAACTCAAATAGTTATCCTATATTTTAGGATAATTGGCTCAGTTTAGGATTTGGACTTGAGAACTATCTCCCCTCTTTACCATTGAGATACTACAATAGGGCACACTCATCCTAGCACTTTAGGGAAGTCGATGTCTGATACCTACAATCTACATAAAATTTGAACATGTACATATGCATATATATATCTAAGCTAAATAGGCAATGACGGGGAGTGGTACATCATGTAGATCTTGACTGGTAGGTGAGTATGACTCCCTCCCTCAACCACATTAGAAACATTAAACATAAAGTAAAACATAGATGTACACCATACACATACAAGTATAGGGTAAGTAACCATAAAAACATTTGTAAATCATCGATCTAATTGTCATCGCGAAACAACTTAAATAACTATATGAAACATACAAAGCATCATCATCGGAAGAATAACCATGAACACATGAAATAACTGAGTACCAAGAAGCTCATCAAATATATAATCTAAGTATGAAATAAAACCAATCAAATTAGGTAACCAAGTACCACTAAATCATAACACATAACCATAAAAGCTAGCCTAAAAGAATTTGACAATATAACATGAAAAGTAAACTAGGGGTAGGCACTATGTTCCCTGTAGATTTAGGCTTACTCATGGAATCCTAAAAGAAAGATAAAACTCAATCACTCAATGTGTGGGTCCCATTGGACCCTTTCTCCATGTAGGAGGATAAGACTCCACTGCGAACACCCTTTGAGATCTACCCATATCTCCAATCTTGGGTTCTGAAACTTTAGGTCTTTGATCCAAGAACTATGGTTTTTGTTGGGGATAATGGGATGAATTATGCCCAAGATTTCTGCATGGAAAACATTCTCCAACAAAACTCCCTTGCACTCTAGGTGTGCTGGCTTGTTGAAAGCTACCCCCACTAGAAAAAGAATGAGTACTCAGTGTTGGCTGGTGATATTGATTGTGCCTATTGCACTAAGAGTAATAAGAATCCCTAGAGTGTGAACCACAACCACCACTCTATGCTGGAGGATAAGATCCTCCCTGCTACTACCATTATTGATTGCCTCCAAATGAAGGAGACTTCCTATTACTATTCATTCCCTAGTTTTGTATGCCCTTGGACCAAGATGATGCATATCCACTAGTAGGTGCACCCACAAAACCACCATGTCCCAAAGTAGCATTCTACTCCACAAGAATAGCCCGATGAACCATGTTCTTAAGGGTCTTAGGCTGGAATACCTTCAAACCCCCAATGAAATGGTTTTTCACACCCTGAATGAAGTGTTGTACCATTAGTGGTGAAATGTCATTGATTCCTGCATATGGTATGAGCTCATAAATTTTTTGCTCATACTCCACCATAGCCATGGTAAATTTCCTTAGATTATGAAACTTGTTTGCCCTCTACTGGTGTCAGTGTTTTGATAAGAAGTGATCACAAAAGTTTTCAAGGAACAACTCCTAGGTAACAATATTCATGTCCACACCTAGCTTCTTTTCATCAATATTCCACCATGTGGTTGCAAAAATTTCCAAATGTGTGATGGCATGTCTTTCTTTGACATTGGAGTCAAAGTCTTGATTCACAAAACATTTTTCCAAGGCAATCAACCAGTTCTTTGCATCGTAACCAGTATCTTGTTCGATGAAGGGGTTGATCTTGGCCCACTGTAGGTCTCTCATCTACGTGGCCTTGGCCAACCTTTATCTATCACCATATGGATCTCCCCGAGGAATCTTAGATCTATGTCTCTCCTCATTTCTAGCATGATGTGATCCCTCCTAATCAACAACCTTTGGAAGAGGTACGAACCCTAGGATAATCCTCATCATCTACCTCATATTAACCTCCTCTAAGTTAGCATGTTGTTCTCCATTGTTCTCCTCCATGTTCGCTTCCTGAACAAGTCTCTCTCTATGAGTTGGAGGAGGTCTATCATGCCCACCTTTCCCACAACCTCTACATTGGCCTACACTATGAACCCTAACAATTGATCTAGTCTCAGAGACCATCCTACTACAACATCCAAGCAAGAACAACAAAGACACCCACAAAGTCAACAAAGGCATACCACCTTAAAGCACAATCATAAGAAAACATGTACCAATTAAGAGTTATTCAAGCTTGCATTTTTCCATGTTTAAGTATTCAAGTCTAAAATTCAAGTTGTGATAAATACATATAATTGTTTAAATTTTGTTTAAGTTAACAATTGTCATCTAGTGGCATTCCAATATACCTAGAGCTCCCAATGTAGAAACTCGGGCTCTGATACTAGATGCAACACCTTGCCAGGGAACCCAAAAGAAAACAACCTATTATGTCACTAAGTTTGCTAAACATTTTTTTTGAAAGATTAAAAACAATAAAAGATAATATAGTGGAAGCAATAACTCACATACATACATAAGCAATAAAATAACAGTTGCATCTCCCAAGGGTTCCATGACGTTGAATTGCATACATAACTTTTATTAAGATTAAATTTGATAAATAAACCAAGTACACATCATGGATTAACCAAAAGTATGAAATCAAAAAAAAAAAAAAATGCAATTACATAAGATGTCGCATGGCATAACCAAAATGCACAATCATCCTCTATACAAGTCACAAGGTATGAAATGCTAAAATAATATACATCATGATAAGATACAACATCTCATAGGATCTCAAAATCAAAGTACAATAAATTAGAATATGACCATAGAACATAATCACAAGATCAAAAATATAAAACAACTACACAAGTACATCCAACAACAACATCCAACTGTTAGATCTTAATGGTATAAGAAACACTACCACCTGACCTTGTAGAACCTAATGACCCACTCCCATCGTGCTGAGGAGATAATCTCAAGTCCAAAAAAAATAAAAATCCAAAAGTCATAATAAGAATCTATGTCAAGAAATCATGATGGCAATCTATCTCAGAGGATACCAAGTACGCAAGTAACTTGTAATCCCAGAGGAAACAAGGACTCGTAGGAAACCTAATATGCATGTGGGCAAGTTTCATCACATGAGCCAACTCTAAGGTTACCCTACTAGCCTCTCTAGACTTTGGCCCCCTAGTGACTCTATGCAGCACCAATATCTTTTTGTATAGATAAGATATACTAATGAGTCAAGGTCATAACCAAGCATCCTCTCTACTCCCATCCTAGCCTATACTAGCACTTGAGGCATGTGCGAGGAAATACAATGATTCTTGTTAATTCATTTTAACCCAATTAATGAAATGCTATCACTTATTAATACAACTTAAAATGGTACCCAAGAAGCCTCTTTAGGGCTTCAACCTCCATTGCAAGCCACTTCCCAACATACACATAGATAACCTACCCTAAGCTCATAAAAAAGTATATCTCAAAAAAATCACAATAGTCACCTCAGTCCTATACAGAAAACTAGAAAGCACAAGTAGATAATTGATCGAAAGCTCATATGTTATACAAAGAAAATCACAATATTCACCTCCATCCTATACAAGCAACTGAAAAGCACCAATAAACAATTGATCAAAAATCTCATAGGTTACACCATGAAAAACACAATATTCACCTCATCACAAAAATATATGAATGCATCACAATGGTTGGGAATAAAAAAAGATCATGTGACCACATAACATTACATAACAATACCATAAATCAATCACTTCCCAAGCCTTTGGTAAACATACCTAATTGGTCAAAACTAGGTTTATCCCAAACCCCAACATGAGATAAAACATAACATCTCATTAAGTAGTTAAAAAAACTATAGTTATTTAGCCATTCCAATTTTCTATAGTTATTCTCTAAAGTTTCAATTTGAGTAAAAAGTGGTGTTTTCATTTACCGAAGATATCTCAATTTGATAAAGTTCCATAGATTTTGTTGGATCAAGTCGAAGTTTCATTTCCATTGTCTAAGGATTCAAAGTTTTCCTTCAAAACTATGCATTTCCCCCTTTATTCGATGGTCAAATATCCAATATAGAAATGTTCCTTCAAACATAGATCAATTGCAAAGAACCTAATAATCAAAATTAATTATATTAAATATAATTATATTTAATTATCTAAATTCAGTTAGCATTAAATAATAATTCAAAATCTAAATGTAATTAAACTTTACATTAAATGATAAACAAAATAATATAATTTTTATAGCTAAAAAATATTAATTTAAACCAACATAATAACTAACTAAAACTTAATTTAATTTAAATTAATTTAATTTAAAAATTCTTTTAAATTTTTTTATTAGTATATTATATATATAAAGAATTTTTTTTTTATAATAAAAAATCTTTTTTTAAAACTCTAAAAAGTGGGGTCACTGCGGTGACTTGATGAGTCTGCACACAACAACACTTTGCCAAGGCAAACATGATTGCCTTGAACAACATGCGTATAGCCTTAAGCAATACGGTGTTGCCTTTGGTAGCAACAACCTACCCTTGGCATCCACACCGCTAAGGCAATGGGGGTTGGAGGGGGTCATGGTCTCCACCTCTAATTAACTTATTAATTTATTATTATTATTTTAAAAATATATATTTATAAAAAAAAATTATAATTATATATATATATATATATATATATATATATATATATATATAATAATTAATTTCTAGTACAGGCCTAAAATACAACTTAAAAATAAAATAAAAACAAAGATACAATGATTTTCTCAAATCAAATTGACCATTCAATCTAGATTAAATTTCAAATAAAACCCTAGCTATGTTTTATTTCCAAACAATGATTCCTATCTTGAGGATTTCAATTTGTTCCTTTCACAGACGTTTCAGTAACAAAAACAACAATAATATTCAAAGCAAGGATTTCATTCTTACATAAAATTTTCAAAACAAGATCCACAGACAGGCACAAAGAAGACAAAGGTTATTCAAAAGGATTTACTATGATAATCTCAATAGAATTCCTACCTCGATCTAATGCTAAACCTAATGAATGCCCAAAGAATGAAAAAATTCCCATCTTTTGAAAGCCTTTCTGAAAATTGCTCCTCCAAACTTGTGTGTGGAGAAATGAGCTCTAATTTCCTAATAAAGAATTTCTCAACCTAGGGTTTTAGTTTAATGAACTTGCAAAAGCCTTTTCTTTTATTATTTTAATTTATTTAATTCTTTGTGCATATTTTTTTCTTTTTAATTAGAATAAAGTTTATTCAAATTATTCTAACTTTGTTTTTATTAAATAATAAGACATAGTTAGAAAGTATATCTATTAATTAACTAATTTATATGTTAAGAAAGGGGTTGCATATGCCCAGTCCTTGTGCAAGGGTGGGGGTTTGGAAAAGGCCACAAAACCTTTTGTCTCTCTTCCAATTCCTACCTGCAAGCCAATATCGCTTAATCTGGGGGATGAGTCGCTTGTAGAAATTGAGGAATGTACTAGGGATCTATCCAAGGATTTTATTATTTGTCACTTTAAGGGTTTTTGGCCCACTCTCTTAGAGCTCCATGCATGGTTTTTGAAGCATTGGGATCCATATATTATGGCTACTATTGAGATCTTCCCTTTGGTTAAAGGTTTCTCCATTGTTTCTTTCATCAATTCTAAGGATATGTAGGCCATTCTTTGTGATCAAGTCTTTTCTTGGGAGAACCTCTTTCCTTTAATGGTTAAACCATGACATCCAAATTTTAACCCTTAAATTGAGTCTTTCCTCAAAATCCCAACTTGGGTAAGGCTTCCTAATCTTCCAAATTCATTTTTGGGTGGATTTTGCTATTAAGGAAATTGGTAAGGCTTTAGGGGATTTATGTTTGGTTGACTCCCAATCTTTTGAGTGTTTCCATTCCACTTATGCTAGGATTATGGTGGATATTGATGTTTCAAAGGGTCTCCCAGCTGAGATTATTTTAAGATATTCAAAGGGTTCTTGGACTCAGTTGCTAGATTATGAGGGCCTCATTTTTAGGTGTAAAACATGTTTCAATATTGGACATATTTCTGCTAAGTACGAGATCAAAAAATCTAGAAATAAACAACCCTCCTCTTGGTGGAATAGTGCATTGGAGCAACATTATTCAATAGTCAAAAAAATTTCTCTAATGGATGAGGTTTCTTGGTCTGTAGAGTTGGGGGCTCCATCCTCTATATTGGAAGTTAATCCTTCTGGTCTTTCTCAGATGGCGAATGCTTCTAATTCCAAGATGGATGCTCAAGTTTCTTATGGGGTTGGTCCTTTGTCTGCTGGTAGTCTTGGATTCTTTTTGAAGGAGGATGCAACTATTGTTTCTGGTCAAGGTGTTAAATCTAGTGTTCTTGGTGCAGATTATGGTCAAGGTAAATCCAGTGGTTTTGGTGTTGAGATCACTAATTTTGGATAAGGTAAGATGTCTTATGCTATGATTTTTGGATTTGGTCATTGTATATCTGCTGGCATTGGTAATGTTTCTTCTTATGGTTATGGTAATGACACTTTTGGCTCTGGTTCTTGTACTAATGTTGCTATTGGAATTGGTAATCAAACTACTGGTATTAGCTCCAGTTTGATGGCAAAAGTGATGACAGTTGGTCCTTGTCAAAGCTAGATGAGCTTCCCTCTATTTTGGATTCTCAAGTCTGGCAGTCTAAGGCTATGATAGTGGAGGAGGGGTGGACGCCTGTTACTAGGAAATGATCTAAAAATACCCTTCCTCAATTTGATATGAATTTATGCTCCCACAAAAAAGGGAGTGAAAGGGAATTCTTAGTTCCCTTGTTGGTTGGTCAGTTAAGAGTTCCTATTGGTTTCTTTTCTATATTTTTTTATTTGGTGCTGCTAGACATATAATGTTTTTCTCTGGCAACTTGCTTCTAGTTTTAAGATCTTACTTGGAATATCTGGTCCCTGTATAACCTTTGTTTGGATCCCTTTGGGATGTTTGGGCTTTCTTTGAATGTTTGTTATGTCTATGATGTAAAGGGGTTTCGGGTCCCCTCAAAACCTATTTAAACCTTAATCTAAAAAATAATAATATTTAAAGTTCATTATTTAAATGAGACTTCTAAATTTATTATTATTAAATTAAATAAATATTGTTACACCAAATTTGCTCTTTAATTAAATCTTTAAATTTATTTACTCTATTTAATTAATTTCCCAATTAATTAAATATAATAAAAAATTATTTTTTTCTTTATATATTTTTTTGTTAAATTAAATCATTTAAATAATATCTTTATTTTCTTTAATTATAATTGAAAATATAGCTGACCCACAAACTAATAAGAAAACTCATCAAAAAGACAAAGTACAAATTCAAAATCAAAGGTCAAAATCTCGAATTCACATCTCTTGATGAATTCAGAAAGGTAGTAAACTCAGATACTTGTCCTATATTTTAGGACGATTGGCTCAGTTTAGGATTTGGACTTGAGAACTATCTCCCCTCTTTACCATTGAGATATTGTGATAGGGCACACTCATCCTGAAAATTCAGGGAAGTCGATGTCTGATACCTGCAATCTGCATAAAAGTCAAACATGTACATATTGATCCAGGAGCATCCAGAGGTATAAGGGCAATCCTATGTCACCCAAAAAAAAAAACCTAGACATAGTTTTTGTTTCATGTGTTTTCATTTCTAGATACCCATTTGGGTCAAATAAAAGTTTTAACTCTCACAGTTCCACTATTAGTGTTTTGAGTTAGAGTTTTTAAGCACCTTGGGATACGTATAAATGCTGAAAAAATAGGACTATGTAATTGAGCCATAATTATGGTGACTTAGAAGGTGTAAATTGGAGGGATGATTAAAATTGTAATTTAGAACATTCCAGAAAAAGAATCAGGTCAAAAGGTTGCACGGTTTGAAAGTTATCGCAGTTTTTCAATTTCTGGAGACCTCCTAAGAATTCTTCAAAGTCAGGTTTGAGGCACTAAATGAACTCATACAGGCTTGAAAACTGGGGGATGAGCAAAGCTGGCCCATAGTGCTATAGAGTACTCTGAGAGCTTTTCGAAAATGTAAATGGTTCGTCAATCAGAGCTACGATTCAAAAATTATGCCTCTTAGAAGTTCAGCTACCATTTATGAATTTTTCTAATTTGGCACCAACTTCTAAAGCAACTTCTAGAGCCTTCCATTTTGGCGGTGGATGCCAACTAGCACTTTCTAGAATGTATTCCTAATCCTTAACCCTTTGGGGTCTATTTAAGGACATTTCTGGCATTGTAAAAGGTAGTTCAAAGTGGAGTTTGAGAGAAGGTACTAGAAGAAGAAATTATCTCCAGATTTATACTATTGTCAGCCCTTAGGGCATGTTTTGGAGTCTATTCTCCCCACATTGTGTGTATTAGCATATTCTCATAGTTAATAAAGTTTTTCCCTTTCCTATTGTGTCCATTATGTTCTTGGGTTGTGTCTCCATCAAGTAGTATCAGAGCAAGTTTTCCTAAGTGTGTAGACAAAGCACCGACTGTGAGGCAGTTTGCACCAGGACTGTGTGGTTGTGGGTTTGATTTAAGAAGATGCCTCCATGAAGAGAGTGTGGTGGAAGGGCCGAAGCTATTAATCCTGAGGAGGTAAGGGCTCTCCAAAGGCAGGTTCAAGCATTGCAAGTGGAGCTCTGTAGAGGAACAAATGTTGCCGCAGGTGACAAAAGTGAGGACGACAATGAGGAAGAAGAAATTGGACCAGAAAGGGAAGTTGAAGGGGAAGTTCTAAATCAGGCAGAAGAGAGGATTTTTAGGGCCATTACTAAGTTTGAAAAAATACCTACAATTGATGTGGGTGTATTTTCAAGAAATCTGAAACTGGATGAGTTGATCGACTGGATCAATGAACTGGAGGAGTACTTTGAGTATGAGGATATCAGGGATCCAGATAGGGTTAAGTTTGCAAAGTCCAAACTAAAAGGCCATGCCAAAATTTGGTGGCAAGAGGTTCAATTGGAAAGAAATAGAAGAGGAAAGGAGAAGATCACAAGGTGGGATCGCATGGTGGACAAACTAAAGAAGCAGTTCATTCCTGTTGACTACAAGCTTGATTTGTTTACGAAGATGCATGGGTTAAAGCAAGCAAGAAAATCAGTCCAAGAATATATGGAGGATTTTTAACGACTTTTGATTAGAGCAAGGCATGCAGAAGCAAATAAGGAGAAGGTTGCTCATTATATTAGTGGGTTGTGACCTAGCATCCAAGAGGAATTAAGTCTGGTAAGAATGACCAGTGTTGAAGAGGCATACCAATTTTTCCTGTGAGTTGAAGAGAAGCTAAATAAAAAGTTTGAAGGGAGACAAAGAGGGTGTGATCAAGGAGGAAGGGGCAGTGGTAGGTCATTTGGAGGCCGAAATGAGACCCAAAAGAAAAATGAAGATGTGGGTACTAGCAGGAACTAGAGGAACAAGGATTTCAACCACTCCCATGATCAAAACTTTGGAGATCAAAAAGGAAGAGGTAGAGGATGTGGAAAAGGTTCAGGAAGAGGAGGCTTTTGTGGTACCTATTTCCATTGCAATGAACAAGGTCATCATGCCTTTGAATGCCCTCAACAATAAGGAAGGCTAGATAGGAGAGCTGAGGGCTAAGCTAGGGTTGCTCATGTGGATGAGGATGCACAATCATCACATTCAAAGGATGCAGAAAGAGGAGAGACTTTAGTAAATGAAAGGGTCCTACTAAGTGTTGAGATTGAACCAGGACAAAGGAGGAGTCTACTTCGTACCATGTACAAGTGTGAGGATAAATGTTGCAATGTGATCATTGATGGTGGTAGCACTGGCAACTTGGTGTTAGAGGAGATGGTCTCTAAGCTAAAGCTCAAGAGGGAGAAACACCCCCAGCCCTATCGGATCGCTTGGGTGAAGGATGATCATAAGGTCCTAGTAAGTGAACAATGTTTAGTGAAGTTCAAAATTGGGAGTTACCATGATGAAGTTCTTTGTACTATTATTTCAATGGATGTCTGCCATCTATTGTTGGAAAGACCATGGTAATTTGATAAGCATGCAGTACATGATGGTCATGCAAACACATACTCTTTGACAAAGGATGGAGTTTGCCACAAACTAAAGCCCATGAAAAAGGAAGGCGAAAAGGTATGCAGCAGTGCTAGGATCCATCTTGTTGATGGAAGAAATTTTTTGGATGGCATGAAACATCAGCGTATGTGTTATGCTTTGATTCCTAAAAAGATAAGGAAGGTAGTAGTGAAATACCACTTGAAGTTTCAAATTTATTAAGTGAGTTTGGAGATATCATCTCTGATAATGTTCTAGAAGGATTGCCACTAGTAAGGCAAATCAGTCATCAGATAGATTTAATCCTTGGAGCTAGTTTGCCTAACAAGGCTGCTCATAGGATGACTCCTACTGAAACTGAGGAGCTAAATAGACAGGTTCAGGAGCTATTGAGGAAGGGTTTGATTTGAGAGAGCTTGAGTCCATGTGCAGTACCTACCGTACTGGCACCAAAGAAGGATGGAGAGTGGATAATGTGTACAGACTCTCGAGCTATAAAAATGATAACCATCAAGTATCGATTTCCTTTGCCAAGAATGGATGATCTTATGGACTACTTGAGTGGAGCTCAGTACTTTACAAAGATAGATCTCAAGAGTAGCTATCACCAGATACAGATACAAGAAGGAGATGAGTGGAAAACTGCCTTCAAGACCAAGGAGGGTCTTTACGAGTGGCTAGTCATGCCCTTTGGATTGACGAACGCCCCAAGCACCTGCACGTGGCTTATGAATGAGGTAGTTAAGAAGTTCTTGGAAAAATTTGTTATTTTCTATTTGGATGATATTTTAATTTTCAGCAAGACTTTGGAAAAACATTTATTGCATATTCATAGTGTCCTTGAAAGGTTGAGGGAAGAGAAACTATTAATTAATCTGAAGAAGTGTAGCTTTACAAAAAAAGAGTTAGTCTACTTGGGGTTTGTTGTATCACCTAAAGGTCTCAGAATGGATCTAGAGAAGGTAAAAGCCATCTTGGAATGGCCTACTCCAAGGTCTGCTACTGAGGTGGGATCATTTCATGGTCTAGTTAGTTTTTATAGGAAGTTCATTAAGAATTTCAGTGGTATATGTGCACCCCTGACTGACACAATAAGAGGGGATAGGAAAGAGTTCAAATGGACTGCGGCAACTATTAGAAGTTTTGAATTGCTGAAGAAGAAGGTGACAGAACAACCTGTGTTGACACTTCCTGATTTTAGTAAGGTGTTCCAGGTGGATTGTGATGCTAGTGGCAGTGCTATTGGGGCTGTATTGAGCCAAGAAGGTAAGCCTATTGCATATTTTAGTGAAAAATTGAATAATGCAAAGAAGAAGTATTTTGTTTATGATCAAGAGTTCTATGCAATAGTTCAAGCCTTAAAGAAATGGACGCATTATTTATTTCCGAAGGAATTTGTTTTATATACTGATCACTAAGCATTACAGTACCTAAATAGCCAAGGTAAATTGAACCAGAGGCATATGATGTGGGTAGAGTTCTTGCAGAGCTATACATTTGTGTTGAAGCATAGAAGTGGAAAGTCTAATAGGGTTGCAGATGCATTGAGTAGGAGGCAGTTGGTTCTTACGGTAATGCAAGTTGAAGTAGTTGGGTTTGATGAACTCAAGAATCTGTACCTTGAGGATACCAATTTTGCTGAAGCGTTTAAAGCTTGTAAAGAACTTGTTGTTGTAGGCAGAACCAAGTGGCTAGACTATTTGATTCAGGATGGTATGTTGTTCAAGGGCAGTCAATTGTGTATTCCAAGTAGTTCCATGAGGGAAAATCTGATTAAAGAGAAATATAGTGGAGGAATGGCAAGACATTTTGGTCGAGATAAGACCATTGCCATTCTTGGAGAGCATTATTTTTGGCCTCAAATTTTATAGGATGTGAAGAAGTTTGTACAGAGTTGTCAGGTTTGTCAAGCGGCCAAGGGATTTAGTCACAATACTGGACCATATTAGCCATTGCCTATTCCATCAAAGCCATGGGAGGATATAAGTATGGATTTTGTTCTTGGATTGCCAAGGACACAAAGGGGTAATGACTCAGTATTTGTGGTGGTTGATAGGTTCTCCAAAATGGCACATTTTATTCCATGCCACAAAACTCATGATGTCGTCCATATTGCAGACTTTTTTTTCAGAGAGGTGGTGAGACTACATGGTCTCCCAAGGAGTATAGTTTCTGACATAGATACTAAATTTGTGGGGTATTTCTGGAGAACATTGTGGAAGAGGTTGAGAACGAACTTGAAATTCAATTCCACAGATCACCCACAGAGTGATGGCCAGACAAAAGTGGTAAACAGAAGTCTGGGCAATTTGCTGAGATGTTTAGTTGGGGATAAGCCCAAGGGATGGGATTTGATTCTACCAGAAGCAAAATTTTCTTATAATAACTCTATAAATAGGAGTACTAGTAGATCACCATTCCAAATTGTATATGGAAGTAGCCCAAGGACTGCACTGGAATTGAGGAAGATGGAGCAAGGGGAGAGGACAAGTGCTAAAGCAGAAGAATTTGCTGAACATACCAAGCAACCTACATGAGGAGGTCCAAGCACATATTATCAAGATGAATCAATAGTATAAGCTAGGGCTGATCAAAGGAGAAGACATAAGGAGTTCCAAGTAGGGGATCTAGTCATGGTACACTTGAGAAAGGAAAGATTTCCAGTAGGTACTTACAACAAGTTGAAGATGAAGAAATTTGGCCCCTACAAAATTATGAAGAAACATGACTCAAGAAATGCATATGAGGTGGAGTTGCTAGATGGAATTCACATTTCTCCTATCTTTAACATTGCAGACTTAATAGAGTATCATGATGATGGTGCAGATGAGGGGTTGATGCTAGAGCCATGTCTAATTCCTACTTCTAAGAAGGAGGAGATAGAAGAGATTTTGGATAGTCATGTGGGTAGGAGTACCAGAAATAGGAAGTATGAAGAGTACTTGGTTAAGTGGAAAGGACGATCGATAGAGGACTCAACTTGGATATCAGCAGCTGAGGTTTCTTATTTGAGATTTTCTCTACCATCCATAAAGTGACAAGGTCGCTTTTCAATCTACCCTAGGTGTTTGATGCAAGAGCATCTAGAGGTATAAGGGCAATCCTGTGTCACCCAAAAAAATATACCTAGACATAGTTTTTGTTTCATGTGTTTTCATTTATAGATACCCATTTGGGTCAAATAAAAGTTTCAACTCTCACAGTTCCACTATTAGTGTTTTGGGTTAGAGTTTTTAAGCACCTTGGGATACATGTAAATGCTAAAAAAATAGGACTATGTAATTGAGCCATAATTATGGTGAGTTAGAAGGTGTAAATTGGAGGGATGATTAAAATTGTAATTTAGAACATTCCAAAAAAAGAATAAGGTCAAAAGGCTACACGGTTTGAAAGTTATCGTAGTTTTTCAATTTTTGGAGACCTCCTAAGAATGCTTCAAAGTTAGGTTTGAGGCACTAAATGACCTCGTACAGGCCTAAAAAATGGGGGACAAGAAAAGCTGGTCCATAGGGCTATAGAGCACTCTGAGAGCTTTCTAAAAATGTAAACTGTTCGTCAATTGGAGCTACGGTTCAAAAATTATGCCTCCCAAAAGTTCAGCTACTGTTTTTGAATTCTTCTAATTTTGCACCGACTTCTAAAGCGACTTCTAGAGCCTTCCATTTTGGCGGTGGATGCCAACTAGCACTTTCTAGAATGTATTCCTAATCCTTAACCCTTTGGGGTCTATTTAAGGACATTTCTAGCATTGTTAAAGGCATTTTAGGGTGGAGTTTGAGAGAATGCACTAGAAGAAGAAATTATCTCTAGATTTATACTATTGTAAGCCCTTAGGGCATGTTTTGGAGTCTATTCTCCCCGCATTGAGTGTATTAGCATATTCTCATAGTTAATAAAGTTTTCCCCTTTCCTATTGTGTCCATTCTGTTCTTGGGTTGTGCATTTATATATCAAAACTAAATAGGCAATGGTGGGGAGTGGCATATCGTGTAGATCTCGACTAGCAAGTGACTGCCACTCCCTCCCTCAACCACATCAGAAATGTCAAACATAAAGTAAAACATACATGTACACCATACACATGCAAGTATGGGTTAAGTAACCATAAAAACATATATAAATCATCCATCTAACATTCATCATGAAACAACTGAAATTGCTATATGAAACATACAAAGCATCATCATCAAAAGAATAACCATAAACACATAAAATAACCAAGTATCAAGTAGCTCATCAAACATATAATCTAGGTATGAAATAACATCAATCAAATCAAGTAACCAAGTACCACTAAATCATAACACATAACCATAAAAGATGGCCTAAAAGAACTTGGCAATATAACATGAAAAGTAAACTAGGGGTAGGCACTAAAAACATACAATACAAATCTACACACAACATTTTATAAAGGCTTGCAAAAATATATAATGAAACTTGAACCCTGAACCTTGCGGTTCATTGGTTCAAGTTCAAGGTTTCACATTTTGTAAAATCCTGATGCAACAAGAAAGGACGATAATACTAGCTCGATGTATGGGCAATTTTGAGCTTTGATTTTTGAACTTTGAACTTTGAGAGTTCAAGCTCATATATCGAGGATTGGAAAGGGACTTCTACATCTTTACAAATACTTGGATTTTGACAAGGCAAAAACATGGGTAACAATAATCTAGAAAGAACATAAAAATGAAAGTGAATTGAATTAATGTTGAGGAACCCAAAACTGCAAGGATGTGAACACTTAGTAAGGATATGAAAAATTATAAGTGACATGAACATAAAGGAAATAATAAAAAGGATATATACTTGGATATGAATTGACCAACAAGGATCACATAGAAATAATAGAAAAGTGAAAGTGAACTGAATGTCAAGAAATCCAAAGAAACTATGAGGATGTGAAACAACCAATAAAGTTATGGAAAACTAAAAATGAAATAAACATGAAGGAAGTTGTAGAAAGGATAGATACATGGAAATGGATTGAACGATGGAGATAATATATAAATAATATAAATCAATATTTAACAACACATGTAATATAGAAATAATAGAAAGCAATAGTAAACACTTACATACCTAGAAAATTTTATTCCATTTTTTCTGCACTCTTTTATAGTCTTTTTGTTCTTCGTTGTGTGCTGAATGGGATGAACGAATTGGTTTAAAGTCTACTTGCATGTTAGAAGCTTCTTGTGTTGGTGTTGTGTCTTTAATTTGTTTACTCTTTATCAATTTGAATTTCAAATTTGAAGCTTTATTTGCAAGAGTTCATTTGATTTCTACTTTAATTTCATATTTGATTGCCCTTGAGTGTTTATCATCGGCCTTACACAAGTTATTTTTGAAAATGTAAGTGGTTTAATGTCAAAGTGACCATTAGTTGTGTGCTTGAGGTGGAACAAAGAAACAAGTTGGCTCAATTGGATAGGGTCTTGTCTAATAGTTTTGGGGGGTCACACTTATGTAGGCACTAAAGGTCTTAGTACTTGCATTGTAGTGACAGTCATCAACATGTTTTGGGTTGATGGACTTTCATGTCATAATGTTTTGATTGTATTATGGTTTGTTCTCATTTAAAGACAAAATGATGATATGTATCTAATTGGCCATGTTTTTGTTTTAAGTCAACATACTTGGCATTTTTGTATTGAGCGACCCACTATAACACATGTCAAAATATGTTTGTGAGATGGACATGCTGATTGTTCGCAAGAAAGGAAATTAATATTGTATTTCATTCATATATTAAAAAAGTATTCTCGTCAACTAATTCATATTATGCCAATATATTAATCATAACTTTTTAGTTTTACTTTTCAAATAGTTGCTAACATGTAGACTCTGTGCACATATTGGCCCCTCTCACCTCCATGACTCTCATGGAGTGACTATATGTCCTCTAACTTTGTATATTTTCTTATAATGAAAAAAATATATTCATCAAAATTTAATTTATTAAGATTTTGTAGAACAAACAATAAATGTCAGAATTTCCATTGAAAAAGATGATTAAGCCAGAAGACATTTTTTGGACAATATCTAAATAGTAAATAAAACATGTATCTTATCAAGGGGGACACTTAAAATTTCTCAAACTTTTTCAAACTTCCTTTGCATATATTACATTTTAGTTTACTATTTAGCCATTAAACAAGTTTTTTTCAAACTTTTTATAATCTCTCTTACATATATTACATTTTAATTTAACTTTTTCAAACTTCCTTGCATATATTACATTTTAGTTTACTATTTAGCCATTAAACATGTTTTTTTTCAAACTATTTGTAATTTCCCTTATGTTACATATATACGTTTTAGTTTACTAAGCCATTAGTAGCATTGCCCAAGACAACGAGAACTCTTTCACGTTAGTTTACTATTTAGCCACTAGGTACCCTTTTCTTGTATCTTCAAAGGAAGTATATTCTATTGCAAGAATCTAGATTTCTTATTGCAAGACGAACTTCGGCAAATCGGATACATCGTTAACTCGATCGCACAAGTACTTTTCCAATTCACAGCTACTTTTTATTGTGATTTTTAACAGTCAATCTGCTCGATACATTAGAAACCTAGAAATATTGTTTCAATTAAAAAGTCTGTCTGATAACGCAATGTAACTATCATTCATTTACGTGCATTGGCATGCATCTCCAAAATAATCTGGGAATGTTGTTGAATTTGATTAATTAGTAAAACCAGTTCGACACGCAACAGCGTGAAGCTGCAGTCTAAATCCCTAGCACTTTTTGGCAATCTAAACTCTGGTCAATTAGGCCCAGACGGGAGTGTAGGTGTCTTTATTATAGTAGGAAAACAGTTCTAGTAAGAAAAAGGAAGAATTCCCAGAGAGCTCGCCCTAAATCTTAGAACTCTTTAGAAGGAAGTTTTAGCATGTTTGTTCGAATTTTATGTATTTTGTTATATGACATCTTATGTCCATAAAATATGTTTGCAAGCTCAACTATCTATGCTAAAATAACTCATCTCATCGAACTGCTCAACTAGGATTTATAAAAGATCATACTTAGGATAAACTTATTCATATAAAGATAAGATAAAAACCTCTTTACCCATCTAATAGAAAGATAATAATTTTGTTAATTTGACAATAAACAGAAATAACTAATAATGATATTATAAGAATTGCAGTAGAGACAGAGCAGCAGTTTGTTAAGGATTGCCTGGCATACAGCGACATCAGATCTGGGTATACAGAGATATTGCAGAACAAGGACTTCAACTATTTATTCGAGGAAGATCAAGTGAAGAGAACAGCGGCTCTGATTATCAAACTTCAGAGAAGAAGAGACAAGTTAACCAAAAATTTGCAACTAGATTAGGTCCGCTCCTATCTTGGGGGGGTGATCGAGTGGGTCCCATAGGCTACTTTAGCCTCGTGGACGTCATTAAAATCTATCCTATCATATCATAGCATATCATATCAGAATGTCAAGAATTCGTTTATTCATGACAAATATAATGAGTACAAATGGGCATTCCTCACACTCTACCCATAACGACCACCTAGGGAGACTGCGAGAAGTGGTCTGTGTATATTGAATCTATCATAAGCTACTGATTACGTTAACTGCTCTCTGTGCTACAATATATAGGCTTAATTTAACTGCATTGTATGATGAAGGGATGAACAATCTATATATGCTTGGTTTTGTTGTCAAATACTGGGTTTTTAGTCATCTGGATAGTATTTATGTAGCTGTAAAAGACTTCTGTAGGCTCATCCAGCTTCTAGCGTAAATCCTTAAGAATTCTGCAAAGCCATACTTCCAATCAAACTGACAACTAAATATGTATGCTCAAATATATCAAACTCCTAATCAAGTGGTGGTACAATGTTAGATCAGGCAACTTCAAACAAGCACACTTGGACAACTTTCCTCCAAGTTTAAACAGCTCTGCAACTTATTTGCAAAACTTGGCATGAAATATTCGCAAAAGGTCCAGAAGCATACTTGCCTTGTGAAACAAATATGCTATTCTGTGCGGCCTGTTAATGGACCATTGAGGGCTAAACCTCCCTCTAAAAGGACTAAACAGGAATCTTGGAACCCCTGGAAGATGAATGGACAAAGCTAAATTTTGATGGGGTGTCAAAGGATTTGTTACGAGGGACTGCAGAGGTAATATTCAAATGTTAGGAGCAAAATGTCTTTTGGAGGTACGAACAATGAGACAGAGTTCCAATCTGCACTATTAGCTATACAGATGGCTACTAAATTGGTAGTGATGAAGCTTTACTCGGAAGGGGACACAAATCATTATCAATGATATAATCAAAGGATAGTCAGGAGTATGGTACCTTAACAAGCATATTCACAGGATCAAGTCTTTACTAGAGTTGTTTGAGGATTTCAAAATCACACATGTTAGGTGGGTGGCCAATGAGGCAGCTGACACAGTGTCAAAGGTTGGTTTTTTCATGAAGGATAAGGAGGAAATGATGGAAGACTTTAGAGACATAGGTGGAGCAGTTTTTTATACTTGGAGTTAATAAGAGCACGACTGGTCAAAGTATAAATGGGCAAGTGAAGGGCTTGGAAGTCTTAGAGTTAGATTTAAATATAAATTAAATTAAAATGTTGGACACTCTCATGTGAACTATAAAGGATTGCAGTAAGTAATGATGAAGCAGTAAGTTGAAGGAATGCATAGGACAGAGACCACATGATCGATGAAGTTTCATCAATCTAATCAATTTTCTTAAAGCATAGGTGATGCCAGATGATTAATACTTTGTAAGTAGCTAGAAGGCTCTAGAAGTGAGTGAGGATGGCTTGTGTGGTGTCTATAACAGGATAGTTGGGTTTGACATAGCAGTTGGTTGAGACCCAAAACAAGCTGGGGTTGTTGCAAGAAGAAGAAAGAAGGCTGGAATGGAGGGAAAAGTTGTCCTGCACACTATCAACCAACTTCAAGCATTCAAAGGTGCTACCCCCTATTTTTGTCAACAAGTTTCCTTTATGAAACAAAAATAGGAGGATTATGTTACATTTTCATTCAATATTGTTGGCATTTTTTCTGTCGGGCTGAAATGTGTCCCTTATATTTCTTTCAATAACACAATTTTGTCCGCTTCAACCTCTGTGTCGAACTAGTCTCAAGTTCACAGTTCAAGTTCATTTGACCATCCTTTATGTTATGTGACTTTGTGGAAAAAACCATGTGTTGTCCCCTCTTGAACTTGAACCATTGAACTACATCTCGATAGGTTCATGGTTAAAAGTTCATGCACAATTGGTATGTAGATGTTAACGTCCAAGTCTCGTGGGTCGATAAGCCCCTCGTCTTGTCTATCAAGTGTTCAAGTCTATATAAGTTATTTTGATGTCCATTGAACTTGAACCTTTGAACCATGTTTTGGCAAGGTTCAAAGTTTCAAGATTTTCTTATGTAGGAGATGGAAGCACTAAAGCAAGGTGGAGGAATACACATGGGAAAGGGAATATTCCAAGGGGCAAAAATTTAAAATGTTACAAATAGAAAGTAATCATGAGAACTTAAGCCCATCTTGTAGAAGTGACTTGTAATTAATGCATTTGTTGAAATTATGTCAAATCAAGAACTACTTCCCATGATTGGGTGAGTTGCTTGAAGTGTGTGAATTTATCACTTGGGATTTTCCGCCTTTTTATACATCTGTTTGGAATCAGTCTTCATCCCAAAGCTATGAATTGCAAAATGAGAGCAGTGGAGGTAAACACGGTATCCCTCCTCATAATAGTGAGGATTGATGAGTAGAATAGGTGAGTTTCAGTAATTATTTTTGTGCCATTGCTCCTTGTGCTAGAAGAAACATAAGTTAAATTAGTTGTTTGCAATTACAAGTTCTTTTGTCTAGAATTTTTCTTGGATTTTAAAGAAGAGGTTATCATGAGGTCCATTCTCCCAAAGTTGGGGTATACCTCGTGTCCGATAAGCACCCCTCTTGAGTTGGTTTATACTTTCTTAGCTAAGGCTAACTTGGAAGAATTTCTAGAGAGGGCTTAGAATCTTGTGGAGAATTCAATGATGAACACGATAGTAAAAAGTGGCCTAACTGAAGTGGTAATGTTTCCACAGCTGTGTTATGTCCTCAGCTGTTAGTAGAATGTATGAATAATATGATGTTGAAAAAAAATGCATCCGAAATGCTAAGGGTGGTATCCTAGTTCAAATCAATGAGAAACTATAATGGCTGCAATGGGGATTCTTGACAAAGAACCCTATGAAGATTGGTCTATTGACGCAACATATTGTACCTTTTTTGTGAAGAAGAATGTCTACAGGAATGTTATTGCCAGAAATTGCCTGTTAAATATGCAAAAGGGTGGTTCATAGTTGCCGAAACCTTTAACAGGAGAACACTTGATAACAAAAATAAGGGATATTGTGATTCTACTTAATTGGCTTAAGAGAAACTCTCTTCCCTTTTCCTAGGAAGATTGGATGTATTTCTTCATCCAAGTTTTGCTTGGTAGAGAGAGGTACCTAGACGAGGCCTAGGAAATTGCTAACAGATTGCGTGAAGGTTTAGGTAGTTTTCTGGGATTGAAGAATTTCTATATGTCCTCTTATTTGTTTTATATCCTATCCTATACTAGGGAATGACAAGGCTGTCATGTCACCCCGACTCTCTTGACACTTTTACATCATCGCTAGCTTATTACCCCATTCCAATAGGCTAGCATATTTCAAAGGGGTGGCAATAAGGGGGAGATTAAATTTTAATGCTTAGCTATAGTGAACTTTGTTAGAAAACATGGATCGGTTTCAACAAATGTAATTACACTGCCATGTTATTGGTGTGTTCCAAATGCAGATCCCAATCTCTTATAAATATAAGAATAGGAGACATGTCTCTATGATTAATCATCATTATTTAACAATATAAATCACAATATAGCATATGTATTATATTATATATATATATATATATATATATATATATATATATATATATATATATATATAATATAATAATTATAATATTATATATAATATATTATCTATATCAACATTGTATCTTATGATTAAATCAATCCAACTGTAGCTATAATCTTAACACTCCCTCGTAGCGAGGGAGGATTCGTAATGGAACACATTATGCTCTCAAGTATATGCAGAGATATCATCTCAGTATGGTATTCAATTCACTATGAGGCTAAATTTCTCAACACTCCCTCTTTAGCAAAAAAAATTGAAGCAATTATAATACAAGATTTAAACACCACTTTATGTGTGATCTATGATAGATTTAAGTTATGGTGTCTAGCAAGATCCGACCCGAAGAACCATAGCAATTGATTTTCATGGTGTCTGGCAAAATCCGGCCCAAAGAACCATGATGAGTTGATTATCAAGGTATCCGGCAAAATCCGGCCCGAAGAACCATCATAAGTTGGTTATCAAGGTGTCTGGCAAAATCCGGCCCAAAGAACCATGATAACACTTGCTCCAACACATTTTGGTGTTAGGAGATAGATCAACTATTGATAAGGTCGTCACCTTACAATAGTGACCTCACACATATGAAAGATCGTCACCTTTCATAACACACAATTGCAAAAATTTAATCTTTCTGTGACAACTACTTAATGAAGTCTGTCATGATAACAAATCTACCATTTATAAGATTGTCATCTTACAATGATTACCTTTTTTCATCTTACAATGATTACCTTTTGTTCATAAGATTGTCACCTTTATTACATATCATATGCAAAATAGTAACCACCATGAACCAAGTCAGAGGGTGGTACAAAGGCTTTCACCTCAATTCTCTTTCACATAGAAGAATGCATTACATGGAATTTCACTTAGAACTTCTCCTCATCGAGAAGATATCATTTACAAAGGATTGCACCTTAAATTCTCCCTCTAAACATTGATCCTGGGAAGTCAAGTCCTCTAGTTACTTCCTCAGAAGCTCTTTTCACCAAAGGATGCCTGTCAAACTCACTCTAAATCTGATATCAATCTTTTGATTTTCTAGTGATAAGTCAATACTTCCTCATGATGCACTCAAGAGGGCCCATCAAAATCATGTAGTCATACACATGTATTTCTAGACTCCCTCTGAGTATTAATCTTCTAAGCTCCTGCATTGCCTTAGAAGAAGTGTCATACTTCCTCTTAATGTAGAAGAATCTCATAATCGCAATCATCAAAGATGGTTTCTTCAAGAGCCTCACTTTATCCATCTTGATCATCAGGGTTTTTGGAGCTATTGCCATTAGATTGAGTCTGCACAATATTTGGTAGCATATGTAAAGTATGAACCTTCTTTTCCTGTAAGAATATCCTCAAACATATAGGAAAAGAGCAAGGCAAATAACCCTTATAGCATGTGTAGAATTACAAATAAGTTAGAGACTACAATAAGCAAGTAAATATAATACTCAAGGATAATAAATACTCATTTGCACATTAATGTTCTTGATACAAGTTGCTCCAATGACGATCCATATGTCTCAAATAAGATGATGTCTCTATATAAACGTTTGTCAACCAATGGGAATGATACATTGGTTATTATTCCCCCTGTAATGACCCGTACTTGCGACTCTTCTTGAAATCGATGTGCAAACTTTAAGCTGAAGCCATATAGTAGATCAAGTGTAGGAAAAACACTAGTACGGAGGCCAAATAGTGATGTACGGTCAGATGAAGGCCATATGGTCAAGGCTGTACAATATACTTGGTCACTTGAGATTTTGTATGACGAGCAAGAGAGGGGTCGTATTTGAGTTTGTGATCTCTACAGAAGAAAACAAGTTGATGTACGGTGGGGAATGAAGATGTATGGTGTGGTGGAGGTTTATGCTAGGAAGGCCGTATGGTTAGAGACTATACCACAGGTTAGCCGTACGGTGTGAAATGGAGGCCGTACGGGATATCCTAGAGGCTGTACGATCAATGAATTCCGCGCAAGAGGAGGGTAAATGTCCTACGAAATGAAATACGAGACTTGCAGACAATAGAATGGACAATAAAATGCAAGGAAAAATCACAGAACATTTTATGAAATACCTTATTCATTCAACACGAGAATTTGATAATGACTTCATCAATTCGCAAGATAATAGTGCTCCGATTTGCCAGATCCGAGTGAAGTGCTACAGGCAATGGAATAGGGTGAGGGTTGAATCCCACTGAAACTAGAGAGCCAACTAGGGAAGATCTTTCACTTCCGAAATGGCGAACAACAGAGAACCCCAATTCGAATTCGCAGTTTACAGAAATAATCCAAATAATTTGCATACCTAAAGACTAACTACAAGCTATGCTTAAATACCTGTTGGGAAACTTTCCAAGGGTTTACAAAGGTAGCCGACGACGACACAAACTACGGAAACAAAAATAAAAATGGGTCTGAGATATATTAAATCAATCGGCCCATTAACAATAGTTTGATAATTTATTTATTTTATAACAGGAACATTACAGTCCTCCCGTCCCAAATTTTGCTTGTCCTCAAGAAAATGCAATGCCGAGTGTTGGAGAATGTGCACGCCCTCCCACGTCGCATCGTCCAATGACAAGTGTTTCCAACGCACCAAATATTCCTTCACTGTGCGGTTCTGCAAAGTCTTCTCATGTACTTCTATGATCTCGGCTGGTTCCAAGATGAGCTTGCCTTCTTCATTGAGTGGTGGAAGGTCTATGGAAACTATGATGTTCTACCCTATGGCCTTCTTCAGGCATGAAACATGAAAGATGTTATGAATACAGCTTCCCTCCAGAAGTTCCAACTCATATGCGACTTCACCAACGCGATGAACTACACAATAGGGGCCATAAAATTGTGGCTTCAATTTTTACTTTCCTTTTTCCTTCAGTGAGGATTGCCGATATGGCTGGAGCCTGAGATAGACCAAGTCCCCTACTTTGAAACTCTTAGTCTGTCAGCGTACATCTTCTGTTGATTTTGTGCATACTGTAAGTTTTTCTTCAAGCATCTCAGTATGTCCTGTCCCTCTTGAAGCCAATCTCTCGCCCTTGGTGCGCGACTGTCACCCAGAATTGTGTCGATGAAGGAAAGGGGTTCGTACCCATACAGAGCTTTGAATGGTGCCATTCCAATGGACATGTGGTACGTGGTATTGTAGCAATACTCCTCTAGATGTATCCATTTGATCCATGCCTGTTGTTGTGCTGAAACGTAGTTCCAAAGATAACCTTTGAGCCACTTGTTCACAATCTCCATTTGTTCGTCTGTCTAAGGGTGGTAACTAGTACTTGGTGATGATTTTGTCCCTTGAAACAGTTCTGTCTAGAAGATATTGAGGAATCACCCATCCTGATCATTAACAATGTTTCGGGGTAACCCATGCAGATGAAAGACTTCTTTAAAAAACAGATCGGCAACTTGTGCGGCCTGAAAATCCAAGGGGAAGGTGAAGAAGTGTGCGTACTTTGTCAATCTATCAACCACCACAAAAATACAATCCTTTTTGTTCACCTTGGGAAGCCCTATTATGAAATCCATTGAGATACTTTCCTACTTATGTTCTAGAATCGACAGAGGTTGCAATAACCCGGTAGGTAGGGTATGTTCGGATTTATTCTGCTGGCAGACCACACACTCTCTTACATACTGCAACACATCCCCTTTGAGTCATTTCCATGAAGACCTCTCCCAAAGACTTCTGTAAGTTTTGAGGAAACCAGGGTGTCCTGCCAAGGGTGAGTTGTGTACTTCTTTCAAGATTTTCTGCTTCAATTTGGATTTTGACACCAAAAATATCCGATTCTTATAGTAGATGATGTCATCCACCACTCTGTACTAATCATCTTAGGTGTTGCCGTCCATTAGCTCACAAGCACATGTGTTTTTGGAGTATTCTACTAACAGATGTGCCTTTCAGTTAGCTGAAATCTGGTTTAGTGAGCAGATGGCGGGTTTCTTGGACAAGGCATCTGCAACCACATTGTTCTTTCCTTTCACATATTCAATGTCAAAATCAAAAGCTTGAACCTTGCTTACCCATTTTTGTTGCTTCTCTTTCAAGTTTCGTTGCTCCAAAAAATATCTCAAACTATTATGATCCATATGGACTACAAACTTGGCATCTACTAGATACTACCGGAACTTGGTTAGTGCATGTACAATGGCCAACATCTCTTTGTTGTAGATGGAATATAGGCATTTTGTCAGTGTAAGCTTCTTGCTCTCATAAGTTATGGGGTGTCTATCTTGCATCAGTATCGCTCCAATGCCTTCTCCGAATGCGTCGCACTCCAAAATGAATGGTCAAGTGAAATCAGGTAATGCAAGTACGGGACAAGTGCTCATTGCCTCTTTTAGCTTATCAAAAGTGAGTTGTGCCTTTTCATTCCACTGGAAAGACCCCTTCCTTGTCAAATCCGTTAAGGGTGCGCTGAGCTAAGAGAATCCTTTAACAAACCTCCGGTAATAACTACACAGTCCGAAAAATCCTTGTAAATCTGTGAGTGATTTTGGGGAAGGCCAATTAAGGATAGCCTGAATCTTCTCCTAATGAACTTGAACTCCATATTTACTAACAACATGCCCTAGGTACAATATTTTTGTCATACCAAATTCACACTTGGATTGCTTGGCGAACAAAGATTGCTCCTCCATGATCCTTAAGACTTCATTCAGATGCTTCAGGTGCTCCTCCCATGTCCTGCTATAAATAAGACCATAAAAAAATAACAATAAGTACTTACGCAATTGCTTGTTGAAAATGCAATTCATGCATGATTGGAATGTAGCAAGTGCATTTGTCAATCCGAACGACATGACTAGAAACTCATAATGTCTTTAGTGACAATGGAAGGCCGCCTTTTCTACATCTTCCTCCCTCATGCGGATCTGATGGTATCCGAAACGAAAATCTATTTTTGAAAAATAGACCGCGCCATGCAATTCATCCAGCAACTCATCTATCCTTGGAATGAGATATCTATTCTTTATTGTTTTTTTGTTCAACACACGGTAGTCCACACACATGTGCATCATCCTGTCCTTTTTGACCAATACCATAGATGACGCGAAAGGGCTAGAACTAGGACGGATCCATCCTTTCTCTAGCAATTCTTGAATTGTCTTTTTGATCTCATCTTTGAATTTCTTGAGATGGTGGTATGGTGTGGTTATGACTGGCTTGGCTCTTGCTTCCAATTCGATAGTATCTTCAAACCCTCAATGAGGCGGTATGCCAAGAGGAATGTCAATGAAAACTTTATCATGTTTACTCAAAATATCCTGGAGTTCATCATCTTGTGGAGGTGTTTGTTATCCTTTTATAGGTTCCGTTGAGATAAAACAGTGAGCAGCCCACGCAACATCATCACGCCGAAAAATTGTGTAATGGGCACCCCTGAATGTCCCAAAAAACTAAACCAAATTGCTGAAAGGAATTATGTCAAACAGTTTGCATTCAACCTCTTATTTCTCCGTTTAATGTTTTAAATCCTTTATAACTCCGGAAATCAAACGTTTATTTGTTTGTTGTGTTTTGTGCATGGAATCGGTATCATACAACATAAACAAGAAAGAAACTACAACAATATGCAAAGTGGAAATGAACTGCTGCCAATAAAATGTTATTTTCAGGATTCATAAAACCAAATACATGGCAGATTTATCAACTCACTAATTACTTCAGCATTATTGACATAATACTCCAGCCCATGCTTTCGAACTTGCTGCTACAGTGCCGCATGAATAGTGCTGCTACAGTACTTTGTCCTTCAATCAGTCCACTATCTTCGTAATATCATTCCCTCAAAGCGGCATAAGCGTCGGACAAGTAGTGAAGAAGATATGAGCAAAATACCAAATCTGTCTGTAGCTGGAAATGCAACTAAACTGCCTGATAATGAAGCCACTAACAAAGAATTCCAAAGGCCAAACCCCAAGGGAATGACGTCTAGAATGTTACAAGAGAGGATAAATGTCCTCAAATGCCAAGAACGGAGCTGCAACTCACACACCAATTTCTTCTCATATTCAGCCTGTCTAATGAAGCCACAAATGCTTCCTTTTATTCTATTTCCAAGGGTCCGCTCAACTCATATGGGCAATGTGGGATAAAAGATGTGTAATATATAAAACATATATTAAAATACCCCTTACATCTCCCTTGGGTACACATCCCCATAAAATAAATATTAAAGTAACACTTTAATATTTTACAATTAAATTAGACGTTACTTTAATAAAATTTCAGGCATTAAAATGTATTATCAATCGGACTCCGAATAATGCGAGTGATAGCTCATCAGAAAGCTCTCACCGAGGAGTATCAAATCCAATCACCAAAATTGACCTGCACTGTGTCCTGCCGACTTACTAAAAATAGTAAGTATGCCTGAAATTGAGTAAATCAACTTCGTTTTGGCCCAAATTGGAAATAACTAGGCCAAAACACTCTAGGATCCCATTAAACCCTTCGTTAGTCCTCGGGACCATGTAGAACAAGGCTAACGCACACACACTTGGTCAACTGCTAAAATGGGGACATTACAGTCCGCCCCCCTTGAAATTGCTTGTCCTCAAGCAATCTCAGTCCAGCCTGTTGAATAACCTGCTCACTCTCCCATGTAGAATCTTCCTCCGACAAGTCTTTTCATCTGACCAAATACTCCTTCACTATCCTGTTTCTAAGCTTCCTCTCTCTTGTGTCCAGAATAGCCTTGGTAACTAACACAAGCTTCCCCTCCTCATCCAAAGGGGGTAAATCTGCAGAAGGCACTACACTCTGACCAATGGCTTTCTTAAGCCTAGACACATGAAACACATTGTGCACTTGATTGCCCTTTGGAAGCTCAAGCTCATAGGCGACTTTGCCCACTTTGCGAATCACCCTGTAGGGACCATAAAATCTAGGTTTCAACTTTTCAGCTCCCTCTCTCTGGTGTCCAGAATAGCCTCGGGTACTAACACAAGCTTCCCCTCCTCATCCAAAGGGGGTAAATCTGCAGAAGGCACTACACTCTGACCAATGGCTTTCTTAAGCCTAGACACATGAAACACATTGTGCACTTGATTGCCCTCTGGAAGCTCAAACTCATAGGCGACTTTGCCCACTTTGCGAATCACCCTATAGGGACCATAAAATCTAGGTTTCAATTGTCTATATGGTTGTAGCCTCAAGTAAACCATATCCCCTACCTCGAAGCTATGCTCTATTCGGTGCTGATCAACATACAATTTCTATTGATTTTGGGCCTGTTGTATATTCTCTTTGAGCACTTTCAGGATGTCCTGACTATCTTGCAATAAGTTTTTGGCTTTGGACACTCTACTGTCCCCCAAAACTAAATTCATGAAGCTAGGTGCTTCATAACCATAGAGTGCCATGAAAGGAGTCATCTTGATGGACATATGATAAGTGGTGTTATAACAATACTCTCCCATATGCAACCATTTGATCCAAGCCTTTTGTTGTGCAGTTACATAATTCCTCAAATATCCTTCCACCCATTTATTCACAATCTCTGTTTGCCCATCTGTTTGCGGATGATAACTAGTGCTAGGTGTAAGATCTGTACCACACAACCTAAACAACTCTTGCCAAAAAACACTCATAAACTTACTATCCCGGTCGCTGACAATGAATCTGGGCAGCCCATCTAACCTGAATATCTCTCTAAAGAAAAGATCTGCCACTTGTGCTGCTGTGTAAGTGGACGGAATAGCAAAGAAGTGAGCAAACTTCGTCAAGCGGTCCACCACCACATAGACGCAATCCCTTCCCTGCACTCGTGGTAAACCAGTGATGAAGTCCATCGAAATACTTTCCCATTTCCTATCAGGAATGGGCAAGGGCTGTAATAAACCTGCAGGAAATGTGTGCTCTCCCTTATTCTGTTGACAAACCACACACTCCTTGACATACCTTTGAACATCATCCTTGAGCCCTTTCCATGAAAACCACTCTCAGATTTGCCTATAGGTCTTGAAGACCCCCGGATGTCCAGCTGTGGGTGCATCATGAAATGCCTTCAGTATCGCCTCTCTCAAATGTGATGACGAAATCAAATAAACCCTGTCCTGAACTCTGATCAATCCATCTATCACCTCATAGCGATCATCCTGTATGGTACTTGAAATCAATCTAGAAGCCCAAGCATCTCCGAAATACTCTGCTATAATCCGATCTCTCCAATCTCTTGAAATCTCTGCCAGAGCACATAAGTGAGGTCATCGAGATAAGGCATCAGCCACCACATTTTTCTTACCTTTGACAAACTCTATGTCAAAGTCATAAGCCTGCAATTTAGTCACCCATTTTTGTTGCCGGTCATTAAGATCATGCTGGCTCATGAAGTATTTAATACTGTTGTGATCAGTCTTGATCACAAAACGTCCACCTACCAAATATGATCGAAATTTGGCCAATGCATGCATTATGGCCAACATCTCCCGGTCATAGACAGAATAACTCTTCTCAACTCCTCGGAGCTTCCTACTCTCGAATGCAATGGGATGCTTCTCCTGCATCAATACTGCTCCAATCCCATCACCTGATGCATCACAATGAAGCTCAAAAGGCTTCGTGAAATCCGGTAGAGCTAGAACTGGACATGAAGACATTACCTGCTTGAAATGCTCAAAACACCTCTGTGCTACCCCTGTCCACACGAAGGCTCCTTTCCTGGTAAGATCTGTCAAGGGTGTAGCAATCTATGAGAATCCCTTAACAAACCTCCTATAAAAACCACATAAACCAAAGAATCCCTTAAGCTGTGTAAGGTTTGTGGGAGTAGGCCACTCTACAATAGCTCTAATCTTTTCGAGATCAACCTGAACACCATCTGCACTAATGATATGCCCAAGGTAAAGGAGCTCAGTCATGCCAAACTCACATTTAGATTCCTTGGCATACAATGACTCTCTCTCCAAAATAGATAACACCTCCTCCAGATGATTTAAGTGCTCCTCCCAGGTCTTATTGAAGACCAAGATGTCATCAAAGAAGATCAAGACAAATCTCCTCAACTGCTTCCTGAATACCTGGTTCATACAACTCTGAAATGTAGCGGGTGCATTGGTTAGACCAAATGGCATAACCATGAACTCAAAGTGGCCATAGTGACATTGGAAGGCTGTTTTCTCAATGTCCTTTGCTCTCATCCTGATCTGATGGTATCCGGATTGCAAATCAATTTTGGAGAAGAAGCATGCCCGATGCAACTCATCAATCAGCTCATCAATCCTAGGAATGGGATACCTGTTTTTAATTGTTTTCTTATTCAGTGCCCTGTAATCGATGCACATGCGCATTGTCCCATCTTTCTTCTTTACCAATACTGTTGAAGCAAAGGGGCTCTTACTGGGCCTGATATGCCCCATCTCCAACAAATCCTTAATCGCCTTCTCTATCTCATCCTTGTGTTTCTTAGGATGACGATAGGGAGTAATCATAACTGGTTTGGCTCCCTCCTCGAGCTCAATACCATGTTCCATCCCTCTGTTAGGAGGAACCCCATGAGGAATATTGCTAAATACTTTAGCGTGTCTATCAAGTATCTTCTGGATAACTGGCGGATGACTCTTTTCTTGTGGCTCTGGTGAAGTTGGCATAATGTAGTACTCTGCCGCCCACTTTATGTCATCATGACGAAAAAGTCTCTGCATTCTCCTTAAGGACACTACTCTGCAACCTCCATCTGCAAGTCCTCTAAGTACCACAGTTCTGCCCTCATGCTGGAATCTCATCTCCAGTTTCGCTAGGTTGAGTGTGAACTCAATTAGTGAAGCCATCCATGTCATGCCGAGGATGACATCATAATCTCCCATGTCCACAACATAGAACTCATCCTCCAACTCGTAGCCATCTCCAAACCTGATGCGAAGATTAGATATCTTCCGAGTGCATAATAATTTATCACCGTTAGCCACCATGACTCTAAACCCATCATGCTCCTCTGTCTGTAACCCTCTCCTGGCTACCAACTGTGCATCTATGAAGTTATGTGTAGCCCTAGTGTCAATAAGAGATATCACTTTCTGCCCCTAGATAGTACCCCTGACCTTAAATGTGATTGCCTTTTGGGCCCCTGTCAAGCATGCCAATGATCTATCATCCTTAGGAATGCTGCTCTCCTCTATAGTGTTACCCTCATCTGAATCAGAGTGCTGATCCTCCCCCTCTGACTCTGACTCTTCTGCTGAAAAATACTCCATTTGATTTGCCTTAGCCTTGAGAGAACATTTATGAGATAAGTCCCAAGGCTCTCTACAATGGAAGCACAACTTCTTTTTTCGAAGTTCATTCAAGGTTTCATTGTCTAGTCCTTTTGATCCTTCTTTGGGTTTGCTATACTCTTTCTGAAACGGTTTTTTGTCTTTGTCCTTGCGGTAGGAAGAATCTGTTGAATGGTTTTTTCCTTTGTATATCGAAGGGGCTAAATCTCGTGCCTTTTTAGTTGCTTCAGCTAAGGTGAGTGGATCATGTCCCTTCACCCAACCTCGTAATGGATCAGCAAGACCATCACAAAATAACACCACCAATCTCCTAGGAGAGATATCAGTAACAAGTACAGACAAGCACTGAAACTCGGCAATGTAAGCATCCACAAAACCTGACTGTTTTAACTGTGCTAGCTCCTTGAAATGTAACTCGGGATCCCTAGTGTCAAATTTCTCAATCAATGTTTCGGTGAATTCCTCATAGGATGTAATCTGATTATGCCCCAAAGTCACCATGCCATGATGCCACCATTCATGTGCAACGCCATCCAAGTGCATAGCCGCATACTTGATAGCCTCATCCTCAGGCATAGGATTTAGCTGCAAGTATGTATCTACTTTCTGCACCCAAGCTCGTGCAGTCATCTTCCTTGAAGCATCATAATAAGGTAAAGAAAGTTTTTCAACTTTCTTTCTCAGCTCAAAGTTTTGATTCCTCCCTCCTGCTCTAGGCATGTGTCTCATCCTCAAGTCCATATAATCTCTGAGGGAAATATTCGCTTGAAACTCCGGTCCACTAGCCTCCTAGTCCCTCTTGAACTGATCCTGTAACTCGGTAATCTGCGGTTCGTTTACTGGTTGAACCGGATCTCTGGGTGGGAAAGTGGGTAGAAGAGGTCTCGAGCTCGCAGTCCACGCTGGGCGTGCAACATGTCTAAAGTTATCAGCCTCATTCCCATTGTTGCCGTGTCCATTATTACCATTAATGTTATTCTTAGGACCATTGTTGTTGCCTTGGCCTCCATGGTTATTGTTTCCCCCATTGTTATTGTTTCCCTCATTGTTATTGTTTCTGTTGTTGGCATCACCTGGATTAATATTGACACCCATTTGTCTAGCCATGAGCTGCAACATCATGTCCATTCGCCTATTCTGCTCCTGCTGCATACGCTGTCCCTGCTCTAATGTATCCAATAATTGTCTGAGCACTACCTCCCCCTAATTTGGACCGACATTCTCGCCTTCGCTTAATCCTATATTCCTGTCATCTCGATCACCCATATTGTTGTCCTGATCAAATAATATTTCCTCTGTGTTTGTATGGCTGGATTCAATGTCCACCTGCACGGATGTACTAGACTGTTTGCTTTGCAAGTCTGAAATCCTATTTTGTCTTGCTCTGTTATCACGGAAATTATAAGGCCCCTGTCGCATGCTCAAACATAAATGCTTAGCTTGTGTTTTTATTTTTTTATTTCTGATTTTAGTGTTTTGACATTTCGTCAAACACTTTTCCCTCTATCCGGCTGTTCCAAATTCCCTATAAGACCTCCACAGGATGGCAGGACTTATAGCTCTGATACCACTGTAATGGGCACCCCTGAATGTCCCAAAAAACTAAACCAAATTGCTGAAAGGAATTATGTCAAATAGTTTGCATTCAACCTCTTATTTCTCCGTTTAATGTTTTAAATCCCTTATAACTCCGGAAATCAAACGTTTATTTGTTTGTTGTGTTTTGTGCATGGAATCGGTATCATACAACATAAACAAGAAAGAAACTACAATAATATGCAAAGTGGAAATGAACTGCTGCCAATAAAATGTTATTTTCAGAATTCATAAAACCAAATACATGGCAGATTTATCAACTCACTAATTACTTCAGCATTATTGACATAATACTCCAACCCATGCTTTCGAACTTGTTGCTACAGTGCCGCATGAATAGTGCTGCTACAGTACTTTGTCCTTCAATTAGTCCACTACTTTCGTAATATCATTCCCTCAAAGCGGCATAAGCGTCGGACAAGTAGTGAAGAAGATATGAGCAAAATACCAAATCTGCCTGTAGTTGGAAATGCAACTAAATTGCTTGATAATGAAGCCGATAACAAAGAATTCCAAAGGCCAAACCCCAAGGGAATGATGTCTAGAATGTTACAAGAGAGGATAAATGTCCTCAAATGCCAAGAACGGAGCTGCAACTCACACACCAATTTCTTCTCATATTCAACCTGTCTAATGAAGCCACAAATGCTTCCTTTTATTCTATTTCCAAGGGTCCGCTCAACTCATATGGGCAATGTGGGATAAAAGATGTGTAATATATAAAACATATATTAAAATACCCCTTATGTCTCCCTTGGGTACACATCCCCATAAAATAAATATTAAAGTAACACTTTAATATTTTACAATTAAATTAGACGTTACTTTAATAAAACTTCAGGCATTAAAATGTATTAGCAATCGGACTCCGAATAATGCGAGTGATAGCTCATCGGAAAGCTCTCACCGAGGAGTATCAAATCCAATCACCAAAATTGACCTGCACTGTGTCCTGCCGACTTACTAAAAATAGTATGCCTGAAACTGAGTAAATCAACTTCGTTTTGGCCCAAACTGGAAATGACTAGGCCAAAACACTCCAGGATCCCATTAAACCCTTCGTTAGCCCTCGGGACCATGTAGAACAAGGCTAACGCACACACACTTGGTCAACTGCTAAAATGGGGACATTACAAATTGCCTCCATCCAATGTGCAAAAACTTCCTTCGGACCTTCATTTGCCATTCCGCGGAGAACAACCTTCTTTCCATCGACAACAAAAGTGAAGTCCAGCCATTTGAAACTCTGAGTGTATTCATCAGGTATCTCCATCCACTGTATGTTTAGAATAACCTCCACGTCATCAAGGTCTACTATGAAAAAATCCTCAGTCATCATGTGGTTAGCCATTGTGATACTTAGCTGAGGAACAAGGTGCGTGTAGGGGAGAAGAGTCCCTCTGGCAACCTTGACTTGAAAGCCTGCATGCGTCTCCATAGGTAGACCTCTTTGCTTCACCAGAGATGAGTTAATGAAGTTTAGAGTGGCTTTGCTGTCAAGCATTGCCATAACCCTTTGTCCTTGAAGGGTTCCCCATACACAAAAAACTGTGCACCTTGGGCTACCGGCTAGGGCAATAGTTCCTCCATGTTGTACCAACGTTGCAATCCTTTCCATATAGTATAGACTAACCATGCCGGTGTTGTTGTGATGTTGGTTGCCTTCGGTAAGTGTTTCTTTCTGTTCGTCCTTATCATTAGACATGACCTCATTGTAGGTATTTTTCCTTTCTCGAGGCATCTGTGGCCAGGTTCCCACAGTCCCTTGCAGTTGAAACATAATTTCTTCCTTTGAAGTTCCTATCTGGTAGCTTCGTCCAATGACGACTTCCTGGGTGGAAGTTTATTATCTTTGTCCCTCGGAAACGACAGTGGTTTGAGGTGTGAGTGACTTCGAGAAGATGATGTCAATGATGATGCTATGCTCCGTGCCTTCTTAATAGCATCTGACAGAGTGGCAGGATTGAACCCTTTGATCCAACCTTTCAGTGGTTTTGTCAGTCTGTCCATGAAGAGCACTATCCATTTTCTTTCAGAAATGTCCGTGACCAAAATAGAGAGTTTCTGAAATTCTGTAACGTACTGGTCGACAGATCCAGTTTGTCTCAGCTGTGCCAAATCTTTGAAATTGAGTTCCAGATCTTTACCATCAAATTGCTCTATCAACCTATCAATGAATTCCGTGTAAGTAGTTATTTGATCATGCCCCAGTGTGATGGTGCCGTGATGCCACCATTCATGCGCAACTCCCTCCAAGTGCAGTGCCGCAAATTTGATTGCTTCTTCTGGCATAGGGTTCAACTGGAAGTATTGGCCTTCTTTATTACCCACGCTTGTGCAGATATGGATCCAGATCCGTCAAATGGAGACAAATTTACTTTACTCAACTTTCTTCTGAGATCATTGTTAAAGTATCTTCAGTTTCTGCCTCCCGAATATCTCATTCTCAGATTCGCGTAATCTTTGTAGGATATATCCTCCTCAAAATTCGCATTCTTCCAGTCTTCTCTCAGTTGTATCTCTTCAAAGGTTGGTTGTTTCCCTTTGTGTGGTGCTTGAAAAGACGACATGGAAGGTCGAGAGCGTGCTGGATGAGGGTTTGTTTTACCCGATATTGAGTCCATGCTATGACCATTTTGTTCTCCGGATATTTTATTGTCTGCCAACTTCTTGATAGTCTCTTCCATGAATCGCTGAGTATTGGTGATCTGTGCCTAATTCTTTGTAAGTTCTCTCAGTAGTGCCACAAGTTCAGTAGCTGTTGGTTTTGGTTCGGCAGCCATTCTATCAATAGAATGGGTTCTTTGTCTCTTCCGGCTATAAACTCTCATTTACTGTTCATAGGTTGGTAGGATCGAAGCGCTTTGATACCACTGTAATGACCCGTACTTGCGACTCTTCTTGAAATCGATGTGCAAACCTTGAGCTAAAGCCATACGGTAGATCAAGTGTAGGAAAAACACTTGTATGGAGGCCAAATAGTGATGTACGGTCAGAATGAAGGTGGAGTTTTATGCCAAGAAGGCCGTACGGTCAGAGACCATACCACAAGTGAGTTGTACAGTGTGAAATAGAGGCCGTATGGGATATCCTAGAGGTCGTACGATCGATGAATTCTGTACAAGAGAAGGGTGAATATCATACAAAATGAAATACGAGACTTGCAAACAATAGAATGGACAGTAAAATGCAAGGAAAAATCACAAAACATTTTATGAAATACCTTATTCATTCAACACAAGAGAATTTGATAATAATGACTTCATCAATTTGCAAGATAATAGTGCTCCAATTTGCCAGATCCAAGTGAAGTACTATAGGCGATGGAATAGGGTGAGGGTTGAATCCCACCGAAACTAGAGATGTTACATCCCAAATTTTGACCTAATTTAAAATATAGCCGTTGAGGTTCACATGAAGTCAGTTGACAGTTAAATTGGTTATAATCTTGTGAAATGATAAGATGATTAGTCGTTATAATTATTTATCACGAATTCATGAAATTGAATGGGCAATTAACCGTTATGATTATTCATAACTTGTTATGATAATATAATTTAACTGTGGAGAATTTCCTTGCAGGAAACATGTCTAAGGGGTGGAACCATTGTCAGAAAAGAATTAGGCACAGGAGCATCACCATCATTGGGTAGATGGGTTGAGAATCTAGCGACTTGAAATAGGATACATCTGTGGGACTCGCATGAGCTATTTAAATAAATAAATTGAGAAATATAAAATAATTGAGTTAAAATATAAAATGTACCTCTAAGGATTTCATATGATCTTTCACTTTATTATCATAATAGATATATTTATATACGTGCATATAAATATAAAAATGAAATGACACCATTTATTATAATAATTTAATAAAGCGATGTCACCCTATTAATATATTTACATGTACATTTATAAATATAAGATTATAATAATATTTGAAATATAATAGCATTTGAATTATAGTATTCGAATTACAATCTTCCAACTCTATTCTTTCCAATTTAATATTCTTTTCTTTTAAACGATAACACTTGGCATGATAAATCAATTTAATATTTGGCAATTGGAATGGTCTTATAATCTTTCCAACTTCTCTTCCAACCTTTTTATTTTCTTTTCCCTCTCTTTTCCCAATCGATTTAATACTTAGAATTTGAATGGGCATATAATCATTTTAACTGATGGGAGCCAAGAAGTCTCGGCTCATCCCTTTATATGGAAGTTGAGAGAGGAGTGAGACGTATTACCTTTCTTTATATTTTCCATATTTCCGAATTCTTAATGCAGTGTTATTTTCCAAATTCCTTTTTAATCTCAATTTTCTTCTCAGTATCTCAGTATTTGTACATCTACCAAGTCCTTGCAATTATCGACTAGTAACTTGAACAACCAAACGTTATATAATCCTTTGCTGTGTAAGCAATTCCGTCTATGAATCAGAGACTATGAATAACTGAAGGTGACATCTTAAGCGGCTGGGAAGAATTGATTGGAGTTCAAGATTATCTAAGCATTGCAGCTATTTAACAAGTCATGAGGTTACCATTACAATATGTTCATTTCTATAGCAGCCGGCTAGGCACAGGATCCTCTTATCTTTTGTTTATGATCACGTTTTTTTTTGCTTACTATATATTTCCTGTGATACATAATGAACTTTCTTCTAACTTTTCATAGTTTCTAGAATCATCATTTAAAGAGTCGAATATTATCCTTTATGGGAGAATTCCCTCTAATTACTAGACTTAAATGTCCATTGTAAGTGGCAGCCTTGCCATTTATATCAGCCATTGAGGAATAAGCCATCTGCATTGATACGTCTGCTGTATCTGCAATTGGATTATACTCTGCAACATAACTGGAGAGGACAAATCTAAGTTCAGGTTCATCATAACAATAACAAATACACATCAGGTCATGCTATTTCAATATCATTTTATAACAGCTAGTTAGGCTCACAAGATTCTTTCTTTCCAGCTTTCTTTCAAAGCTACATTATGAGTTTGCTGCATATTCCATGTCCTTTGTTAACAGCCCTCTTCTTTTAACCTTCATAATAAATTAGATACAACCCTCATGGAATCATTTTTCCCAAATGCAATAAAATCTGGAATCAATTATAGTATCCGATGATATTTTTCAAGTAGTCTAAAGAACATAATCTTTTTGGTCACAGTTGTGATAAGCATATTAAGCATCGAATCTATGCAGCAAGATTCAATTTGATATCTTGTTTGAATTTACAGATTGAACTACTTTAATGTAGCCTTGTTTATGGTAGGTAATAACCAAAAACCAAAGTATAGATTATTATGCCATTGGATATTAGAATCAATTTTGGAATTTTAAGGAACATAATCATGTAACCACAGGTAGTGAAATGCTGGATGCATGTAATTTGCTTGTATAATTGATAGAACCGGTTGTTTTGAGAATTCCGAACACCTAGGACTCACCCGACTGTGTAGCCAAGGAAAAGGGTGAAGAGGTGAGAGAAAAGAATCTGCAATAATATGAAAATACCTAGGACTCACCCGACTGTGTAGCCAAGGAAAAGGGTGAAGAGGTGAGAGAAAGGAATCTGCAATAACATGAAAATAGTATTAGTTATGACATAACAATATTTATCATTTTTAACACGAGTTATTTAATAGTTCATGCATGATTTGTTGTTATAACTCCTACTGTTAAGTCTTGTGGTGTGGATAACTACCAGGATGCTTAGTAGATGACAAATGTTCCAAGTCCAATTCCGGGTAGGGAGGGCCTTTTTCGTTAGAGATTGTGTGGGGATATGTCGTGGTCCGAGGTTGGGTGGTTAAGCCCCTGACAATGTTTCACTTTTCCCAAAGTTGTCGGATGTACAACAGACAAAGATAAACTATACATTCAATTGTTTGTTGGAAATAGGTATTATCCCTTTTATGGTGTATATACAAGAAGGTAAGATTAATTGAGTTATTTCATCATTACAGTTATTTTACACTTAGATGCGAAAGATAGATTTATGGATTGTCTTTCATTTATACGAACATCGAACATGAGCATATCTTCTAATCTTATGTTGATGACACAATTAAGCAATCAGAAGGAAGGGAATGATACAGTGGTAGCTGAAGCCCTAATTGATTAAGCGGTATCGCAAGCCCTAATTGATACAGTGGTATTTGAAGCCCTAAATGATCCAATGGTAATCGATGCCCTAATTGATATAGTGGTATGTGATGCCATTTTTTTTAATATAGTGATATTTAATAAGTAATCATCATTTGATTTTGAGATAGCGGTTTTGGATGGTAGTCATGTAATATTGTTATAGTGGTATTGGGGACTAACCCAGGTGGTTGTAGAAGCATCTCTAGTTTTGATTTCGATCTCAATTTCCATGGTTGTGGATTTCAATTTCTATATACATTTATTGATGGTGTTTAAGTTCTTAGTTAAGAAAATTTTGTTTAACTAATTTTAACCTTCAATTCCTTTCATATGAACGAAACTGATTTAACTGACTTCCTATGAAGAAGTAATAACTATATTTCTTTGGATATGTTAGTTGTTAATTAAGACTTGGTAAACTGGTTTTTACAGAAGAGCCAAGTAGAAAAGATCTTTCACTTCCGAAATGGCAAACAATAGAGAACCCCAACTAGAATTCGTAGTTAATAATATGCATACCTAAATACTAACTACAAGCCGTGCTTAAATACCTGTCAGGAAACTTTCTGAAGGTGTACAAAGGTAGCCGATGGTGACACAAACTATGGAAACAAAAATAAAAATGGGTCTGAGATATATTAAATCAATTGGCCCATTAACAATAGTTTGATAATTTATTTATTTTATAACGGAAACATTACACCACCCCACAATGTGAAGTTCCCACTCTAGATTTCCATGTGGCTATAAGAATGTTTTGGATTGTCTTTTGGTTAATTTAACTTTACATGAGTCTTTGTAACAGCTGCACCATTTTGTCAATACAAAGGACATGACCAAGGCACATATATAAATAATTTGCCTAACTTCAATTACGCCCACCCTTGATTTCAGATTGATGGCACAAAGCATTGAAGGGTCAATAGGGCCCATAAAATATGGATTGGAGTCAAGTCCTCTCAAGCATATGAAATATATCATGTCATCTTATCCTGACAATAAGATTCATTATGCCACTAGTTTGATTGAATCTCTTTGAACTTCTGCAATCATGGTGGCCACAACTTCAATCTTGTCAGGATTTTGTGCTCGCGTCTAATATCGATCGTGAACTCATGCATGCCATCTCTCTGGCAAACTCAAGATTAATCATCAAAGTAGGTAGTTGTGAATTCTTGTTATTTCCAATGCCTCTTAGACTATATCATCAAATGTCATTCTAAGCTCGTGTATGAGTCGCATGCTTCCCTATCCTTCGAATGAAGGGCACTAAGTATGTAATTCACCAATTATAGTCTTCTGATTAAGAATATAATTTCACGGGGGTTATCCAAACCTGATTTCTTATTATCCTTCTCAGTGTTACTTAACGGTAGGAATTTTAGATGTTCACTTTCCAAGGGTAAGAATTACTAATATATGTAGAATTGTGAATTCCTTGCGTTGGTGTAATAATAATCACTACTTGAATTATTTGATATCTTCTTTTTAACACCCACAATTAAAGGTGACCCACTTCACACAATTCATCATGAGTTGCCTCTGCATTATTGGAGGCAAGGATATCAATATGGTTCACATAATATACCATGTTTAATCTAGTTTAATTCAATCTATGTCTCTTGTGAGTATTCGACAGGTATTCTGGAACAACTCTATTATATTCTGTCTATAAAAATAAGTCACTTTGATTGTGCTCATTCGTCTCATGGCCTGTGATAGTCATAGCTGGAGCTTCTCCAAGCCAAAAATGAAACATATTCACTCTTGTCTTATATATTTTGATAGGGAAATGTGAATTGGCATTCCTCAGAGGTTACGCGTGGGCTAGTGCAACCCATATGCATCAGTCTTCATATATTAGTATGTCCTCTCCAACTGTGTTGACTCCCTATATAGTTCCATAGTCTTGAGATGATGCATCGACTGTGATCTTTAGTAATCATGGTGTTTAGAAGTATGCAGTATTTTATATTACTCCTTTGGTCGATGGTAAACATTATTGTCCAACCTTTTCAATGTTTTCTTTCTCCAAACACAGTTGAAATTCTAATGATTGTATTCATCCTTCTATCAATGCTCTCTTAGTCATTAATGGTATTCAAAATATTTGCAGTTAGTATTGATTATTTCTCCCTCATTGATGGTTTAGTCTCATCTCTATATTTTCAAATGCCAAGTTCCATGTGTGATTGTTGCTATCTCTGTGACACCATTTGCAGATGTAGATATCTGTTGCCATGTATATTTACTGCCAGAACTACCTCCAATCACTTAGTTGTATTTTTAGTGGCTTATGTACTTAATGGTGAGCCCTTCTATATACAGATTATTTTCTTCTGATCGGTGACTATTGATTTTTAGATATGGAATCCGCAGGCTGTGAATGTAATAAGTCCTTATACCTCTTGGGTTATATTGCTATCAATTCGTATTGTTCCCAACAATTCTTGCTAGAGAACTTGTCTCTCTACTCTTTCACAGCCAGTTATATCCTCCTTAGAGTTGCAACAATGGGAATGATTATTATTTATCCTCTTATCCCTGATTGGATATTGATTGTTTTAAAAAATAAATATATTGTAGTTATCAACCTGCATATCAAATGATTCACTCTTGTCTTATATATTTTGATAGGGAAATATGAATTGGCATTCCTCAGAGGTTACGCCCGGGCTGGTGCAACCCATATGCATCAGTCTTCATATATTAGTATGTCCTCTCCAACTGTGTTGACTCCCTATATAGTTCCATAGTCTTGAGATGATGCATCGACTGTGATCTTTAGTAATCGCGGTGTTTAGAAGCACGCAGTATTTTATATCACTCCTTTGTTTGATGGTAAACATTATTGTCCAACCTTTTGAATGTTATCTTTCTCCAAACACAGTTGAAATTCCATTGATTGTATTCATCCTTCTATCAATGCTCTCTTAGTCATTAATGGTATTAAAAATATTTGTGGTTAGTATTGACTATTTCTCCCTCGTTGATGGTTGAGTCTCATCTCCATATTTTCGAATGCCAAGTTCCATGTGTGATCGTTGCTATCTCTGTGACACCATTTGCAGATGTGGATATCTGTTGTCATGTATATTTACTGCCAGAATTCCCTCCAATCACTTAGTTGTATTTTTAGTGGCTTATGTACTTGACCGGTGAACCCTTCTATATCCAGATTATTTTCTTCTGATTGACGACTATTGATTTTCAGATATGGGATCCGCTGGCTGCGAATGTAACAAGTCCTTATACCTCTTGGATTATATTGCTATCAATTCGTATTGTTCCCAACAATTCTTCCTGAACATAACTTGTCTCTCTACTCTTTCACAGTTAGTTATATCATTTTCTATATAAGAATATCAGCATTGGAAGATACTATGTTTTAGAGCCTTCATTCATTCAATTTATTGCTTCGTTTATATCCTCTAACATTCTTTGCAAGAACTCTTTGTATGTTCTGCTACGCTGGATGCTTACTCTGCTTGATTGTTTTTTCTTTTTCTTTCTCAGATTAATATCATCTAGTATGAGTGTGTAATGTTCTTGTTATAAAATAAATTATTTATAAAATTATTGTTAGTGGACTGATTGATTTAATATATCTCAAACCCATTTTTATTTTTGTTTCCGTACTTTGTGTTGCCGTTTGCTATCTTTGTACACCTTTAGAAAGTTTTCTCCATGGCTATTTAAGCACGGCTTGTAGGTAGTCTTTAGGTATGCAATTTGGATTATTTTCATTTTACTGCAAATTCCTGTTGGGATTCTCCGTTGTTCGCCATTTCGGAAGTGAAAAATCTTCCCTATTTGGTCATCTCAGTTTCTGTGGGATTCAACCCTCACTCTATTTCGTTGCTTGTAATACTTCCCTCAGATCTGGCAAATCAGAGCACCATCTTTTGGCATATATTGAAAGAATTATTCGTATTCAAGTTTCTAATCTTGTATCTAATCTACTTGTGTTGTGTATGAACAAATTTGCATTCATTGTTGTACCGTGTGGCATTTGGACATTTTTGTACGGCTCCCTCTTTGCTTGTACGACCTTCACTCTCTCACACATCTTCCACCACATCCCCGTACCTTCCTTGCTTCCTCCATCCACTCACCATACGATCTTCCTGGCCATCACCTCGTACGACATCATTCCAACTACCCTTGACCACCATACAGCTTGGAGTTTTCCCCTGTGTCCGGCCTCATTAAACATAGCGTATGGCCATTTCCATCATGCACCATATGGCCAAATAGAATTCCTACCGTACAACCCTCAATCCCAACATACGGCCCTCTGTTCCAAAGTACGACTTCATTGCTTCAGTCACTGTATGAACATCATTGTTTTGGTCACTGCACATCACATTCTTCCCATCGTATGACATTTTAGTTATCTCCTCTGTATGGCCTTTTCTTCATCCTCACTGTACGACCATTGTTTCACATAGTATAGTTACTCCCTGGCCTTCCAGTGAGCTCCCCTATCGTGTACATTGCCTATTCAATTGAAATCCAAGAAATTAGTATCTGAAGGGCACATATCCAAGAACGGGAACTGAACCATTACAGTGGTATCAGAGCTTCGATCTTGCTAGCCTGTGGATAGTGAACGAGAGTTTATAGTCGAAAGAGGACACATTCCGTTGATAGAATGGCTGCCGAACTAGAACTGATAGTTGTCGAACTCATGGCACTACTGAGAGAACTTGCTAGGATTCAGGCACGGATCACTGATACTCAACGACTCATGGAAGAGACGCTCAATAAGTTGGTAGACAATAAAATATCCGGAGAACAAAATGGTCAGTGTGGACTTGATGTCAGGCAAATCAAACTCTCATCTAACACGCTCTTGACCTTCCATGCCATCTTTTCAGGCACCACACGGAGGGAAACAACCAACCTTCGAAGAGATGCAAGAATAACTGAGAGAAGACTGGAAGAATGTGAATTTTGAGGAAGATATATCCTACAAAGATTATGCAAATCTGAGAATGAGATATTCAAGAGACAGAAACTGAGGATACTTTAACGATGATCTCAGAAGAAAGTTGAGTAAAGTAAATCTGTCTCCATTTGATGGATCCGGATCCAGATTTGCGCAAGTGTGGGTAATGAAGGCCGATACTTACTTCTAGCTTAATCCCATGGCAAAAGAAGAAGCAATTAAATTTGCGGCTTTGCATTTGGAGGGAGTTGCGCATGAATGGTGGCATTACGACACCATCACATTGGGGCATGATCAAATAAATACTTATGTAGAACTCACTAAGAGATTGATAGATTGATTTGATGGTAAAGATTCGGAACTCAACTTCAAAGATTTGGCATAACTGAGACAAACTGGATCAATCAACTAGTACATTGCAGAATTTTAGAAACTTTCTGTTTTGGTCACAAATATTTCTGAAAGAGGACGGGCAGTGCTCTTCACGGATTGACAGAACCACTGAAAGGTTGGGTAAAAGGGTTCAATCCTACCACCCTGTTGGAGACTATTAAGAAGGCATGGAGTATGGCATCATCCTATCCATCATCCTCTCAAAGTTTCTCGCACCCCAAACTGTCAACGTTCCTGAAAGACAAAGATAATAAACCTTCGCCCAGGAAGCCGTCATTAGACGAAGCTACCAGACAGGAACTCTAAAGGAAGAAATTATGTTTCAACTGCAAGGGACCTTGGGAACCTGGCCATAGATGCCTCAGAAAAGGAAAAATACACTACATTGAGGTCGTGTTCGATGATAAGGACGAACAGGAAGAAACACTCGCCAAAGACATCCAACATTATGACGACACCAATATGGTTAGTTTGAACCGTACGAAAAGAATTGCAGCGTTGGTACGACGCGGAGGGACTATCGCCTTGGCTGGTAGCCTGAGGTGCACAGTTTTTCGCGTATGGGGAACCCTTCAAGGACAAAGGGTTATGGTGATGCTTGATAGCGGAGCCACTCTAAATTTCATAAATTCATCTTTGGTGAAGTGAAGAGGTCTACCTACGGAGACGCATGTAGGATTTCAGGTCAAGGTTTTCGGAGAGACTCTTCTGCCTTGCATACACCTTATTCCTCAGCTAACTATCACAATGGCGAATCACATGGTGACCGAGGATTTTTTCATAGTGGACCTTGATGACATGGAGGTTATTTTGGGTATATAGTGGATGGAGACACTTGATGAGTGCACTCAGAGCTCTAAACGGATGGTTTTCACTTTTGTTGTCAATAGAAAGAAGGTTGTTCTTTGTGGAATGGCGAATGAGGGTTCAAAGGAAGTTTCTGTGCATCGGATGGAGGCAATTTTTCAATGTGATGACGTTGCGTGGGCTGCATATTGTTTTGTCTCAGTGAAACTTATAAAAGGGTCACAGACACCTCCACCATATGATGACCTCCAGGATATTTTGAGTAAACATGATAAAGTTTTCATTGACATTCCTCCTGGCATACCGCCTCATCGAGGGTTTGAACATACTATCGAGTTGGAAGTAAGAGCCAAGCCAGTCATAACTACATCGTACCACCATCCCAAGAAATTCAAAGATGAGATCGAAAAGATGATTCAGAAACTGCTAGAGAAAGGATGGATCTGTCCCAGTTCTAGTTATTTTGCGTCATCTGTGGTATTGGTCAAAAAGGACAAAACGATGTGCATGTGTGGACTACTGTGCATTGAACAAAGAAACAGTAAAGAATAGATATCCCATTCCAAGGATAGATGAGTTGCTGGATGAATTGCATGGCGCAGTCTATTTTTCGAAAATAGATCTCTATTTCGAATACCATCAGATTCACATGAGGGAGTAAGACATAGAAAAGATAGCCTTCTATTGTCACTACGGGCATTATGAGTTTCTAGTCATGCTGTTCGGATTGACAAATGCACCTACTACATTCCAATCATGCATGAATCGCATTTTCAACAAACAATTGTGTAAGTACTTATTGGTATTTTTTGATGATCTTATTTATAGTAGGACATGGGAGGAGCACTCGAAGCATTTGGAGGAAGTCCTAAGGATCATGGAGGAACAATCTTTTTTCGCCAAGCAATCCAAGTGTGAATTCGGTATGATAGAAATATTGTACCTGGGGCATGTTGTCAGTAAATATGGAGTTCAAGTTCATCAGGAGAAGATTCAAGCTATCCTTGATTGACCTCCCCCAAAATCACTCTCAAAATTGCGAGGAATTTTCGGACTATGCAGTTATTACTGGAGGCTCGTTAAAGGATTCTCTCATTCGGCGCACCCTTAACGGATCTTACAAGGAAGGGGTCTTTCTAGTGGAATGAAAAGACACAACTCACTTTTGATAAACTGCAAGAGGCAATGAGCACTTGGCCCATACTTGCATTACCTGATTTCACTCGACCATTCATTTTGGAGTGCGACGCATCCAGAGAAGGCATTGGCGCAGTACTGATGGAGGATAGACACCCCATAGCTTGTGAGAGCAGGAAGCTTACACAAGTGGAATGCTTATATTCCATCTATGATAGAAATGTTGGCCATCGTATATGCACTAACCAAGTTTCGGCAATATTTGGTGGGTGCCAAGTTTGTCGTCCGTACGGATCATAACAATTTTGAGATATTTTCTTGAGCAATGGGACTTGAACGAGATGCAACAAAAATGGGTAAGCAAGGTTCAAGCTTTTGATTTTGACATTGAATATGTGAAAGGAAAGAACAATGTGGTTGTAGATGCTTTGTTCGGGAAACCTGCCATCTGCTCACTAAACTAGATTTCAGCTGACTGGAAGACACATTTGTTGGTAGAATATTCCAAAAATACATTTGCCTGCAAGCTAATGGATGGCAACACCCAAGATGATCGGTTCAAAGTGGAGGATGACATTATCAACTATAAGAATTGAATATTTTTAGTGCCAGAATCCAAATTGAAGCAGAAAATCCTGAAGGAAATACACGACTCTCCCTTGGAAGGACACCCGAGCTTCCTCGAAACTTACAGAAGTCTCCGGGACAGGTTTTCATGGAAAGAACTTAAAGGGGACGTGTTGCAGTATGTAAGAGACTGTGCGGTTTGCTAGTAGAACAAGGCCGAATATACTCTACCTGTTGGGTTACTGCAACCTTTGCCAATTCCAGAACATAAGTGGGAAAGTATCTCGATGGATTTAATAACAGGGCTTCCCAAGGTGAATGAAAAGGATTGTATTTTCGTGGTGGTTGACAGATTGACAAAGTACGCACATTTCTTCGCCATCCCCTCAAATTTTTAGGTTGCACAAGTTGTCGATTTGTTTTTTAGAGAAGTCTTTTGTCTACACAGGTTACCCAAAACATTGTTAGTGATTGGGATGGGTGATTAATCAGTATCTTCTGGACGAAATTGTCACCAAGTACTAGTTACCACTCGTAGACAGACGGACAAACGAAGATTGTGAACAAGTTGCTCAAAGGTTACCTTTAGAACTACGTTTCGGCACAACAATGGGTGTGGGTCAAATGGATACATTTAGGGGAATATTGCTACAATACCACGTACCACATGTCCAATGGAATGACACCATTCAAAGCTCTGTACAGATATGAACCCCTTTCCTTCATCAACACAGTTCTGGGTGACAGTCGTGCACCAAGGGCAAGGGATTGGCTTCAGGAGGGACATGACATACTAAGATGCTTGAAGGAAAACTTATAACAGGCACAAAATCAATAGAAGATGTATGTCGACAGACACAGAATGGAGAGGAGTTTTGAAGTAGGGGACTTGGTCTATCTCCGGCTCCAGCCACATCAACAATCCTCATTGAAGAAAAATGGAAAGGGAAAATTGAAGCCATGATTTTATGGCCCCTATTGTGTAGTTCGTTGCCTTGGTGAAGTCGCATATGAGCTGGAACTTCTGGAGGGAAGTCGTACTCATAAGGTTGTTCATGTTTCATGCCTGAAGAAGGCCGTAAGGCAGAACGTCACGGTAACCACAAACCTTCCACCACTCAATGAAGAAGGAAAGCTCATATTGGAACTAGTGAAGATCATCGAAGTACATGAAAAGACTGCAGAACCGCACAATGAAGGAATATTTGGTGCATTGGAAACACTTGCCATTAGATGATGCGACGTGGGAGGGCGAGCACATTCTCTAGCACCCAACATTGTTAATGGGCCGATTGATTTAATACATCTCAGACTTTTTTTATTTTTGTTTCCATAGTTTGTGTCACCGTCAACTATCTTTGTACACCCTCAAAAATTTTTTCCGATGGGTATTTAAGCACGGCTTGTAGGTAGTCTTTAGGTATGCAATTTGGATTATTTTCTCTGTACTGCAAATTTCTGTTGGGATTCCCTATTGTTCGCCATTTCGAAAGTGAAAGATCTTCCTTATTTGGTTATCTCGATTTCGGTGGGATTCAACCCTCACCCTATTCCATCGCCTGTAATACTTAGCTTGGATTTGGCAAATTGGAGCACCATCTTTTGGCATATTTTGAAGAAATTATTCGTATTCAAGTTTCTAATCTTGTATCTGATCTACTTGTGTTGTGTATGAATGAATTTGCATTCATTATTGTACCGTGTGGCATCCAAACATTTCTGTATGGCTCCCTCTTTGCCCGTATGGCCTTCACTCTCTCACACATCTTCCACCACAACCCCCATACCTTCCTTGCTTCCTCCATCCACTCACCGTACAGCCTTCCTAGCCATTACCCCGTACGACACCATTCGAGCTACCCTTGACCATCGTATGGCTTGGAGTATTCCCCTACGTACGGCCTCATTAAACATAGCGTATGACCATTTCCATCATGCACCGTACGACCAAATAGAATTCCTGCCGTACAACCCTCAATTCCAATGTAGGGCCTTCTGTTCCGAAGTATGCCCTCATTGCTTAAGTCACCGTATGGACATCATTGTTTTGGTCACCGCACATCACATTCTTCCCACCGTACGACATTTTAGTTATCTCCACTGCATGGCCTTTTCTTCATCGTCATCGTACGACCATTATTTCACACAGTACGGTTACTCCCTGGCTTTCCAGTTGCTCCCCTATCGTGCACATTGCATATTCAATTGAAATCCAAGAAATTAGTATCCAAAGCACACATATTCAAGAACGGGAACTGGACCATTACAGAGTGTGGATTCTCTGAGTTATCTTATTAATTGCATAAATAATGGTCCTCAACATCCATAGGTGTTGCATAAGAGTCTCCAGTTTTTAGCAACAATATCTCTCATCCCTCATTTTTGTGTCTGATCTCAGTAGTGTTATATTTTCAATATAATTTGATGTATCATCTTAACATAAAATTCTTTTCTTTATGATCTGGTTTTATAATTTTATTTGCACTTGCGTATCTTTCTCATACTTTCTTACTAATCTATTTTTACACTTGCAATTTGACTTTGATATCATGGTAGAAAACATGGATCTGTTTCTACAAATGTAATTACAGTGCCATGTTATTGGTGTGTTCCAAATGCAGATCCCAATCTCTTATAAATATAAGAGCAGGAGACATGTCTCTATGATTAATCATTATTATGTAACAATATAAATCACAATATAACATTTGTATTATATATATTATATATATAATATAATAATTATAATATTTATATCAGCATTGTATCTTATGATAAAATCAATCTGACTGTAGCTATAATCTTAATAAACTTCCCCAATGATATTGCGATTACATTTTTTATTATTCCCTTATTCATGGCTCGTGAACTTAGTCGGATTTCTTTCTCAATAGTTAGCACCTTGCTTGTTTTGGTGGCAACTGAGCTTTGTAACGATCTACTTTCTATTGAGTGGCCAACATCTTCTCCACCACACTTGCTTTTTGGTGCTGCTCCTTCTCATCTAATTCTTAACGCTCCTCATCCTTCTCTTAGTAACAGACACCTAGGCATGTTGAACTTGAGTGGAGCTTGCTCAAAATCAAACCATCAATGAAAGAGCTATTGCAAAGGTAAACTTACTGCTCATTATTCTGTGAAGGATGACAATCCTTCGTTTTGTGATTAGGACGACAACCCCTTTCACTCTGCATTGCTAATCGGTTCGCTAAATCCTCATTTCTATTTGCAATGCCATAATTGTCAAGGAACAAGGTTGTGAGAAGATTGTGGTAGCAGCTGAAGTCAATCACAATCCATGGTAGAGCAAGTATTGGGTGTGGAGCTAAAGTCTCAACAGGCTGCATAGTTCTTTGATATCAAGGACATCTATAGGAAGAGAACGATCGTTCCCACTTACTCATCCATGACACACCCAGGGTCGATTCTACAGTGATTGACATCTTAAATTTCTCCCATCACATGACGACACTCATCCTCCAGGTGATAACTACAGACATTTGAATTTCTGTTGAAGCTATTTTAGTTCAAAAGTGCCATTAGTTGTTTATATTGTGGTTTTGAAGTCATCGGATCCTTGCCCAAGTGAAACATGTATTATCAAGAAACTGTCATGTGATGTCCAAATCTCAATTTTGATTAAGTTCTAAAAGTTTGTTTAAAAACCATGATAAGTTCAGGTAGAATGTATAGGTCGGAAATTGCATTTATAAGGTTGTCTTTAAGATTGGTAAACATATTCAATCCTCTAGTTTCTGAACTCTTCTATTAAGTATATTTAAATTCATTAGAAAACTATTTCGCTCTCTAAATTATTTGAGCCAGTTGTATTGCAAATTGGAATGGTATCTTACAATGGACGACAAAACCAAACTATTTGTGTTTGTTTTAACTTCATGTAGTAATAGTTTGTGTAACATCCAGTTTTCTTGGGTCTTATTTAACAACATACTCAAAGAAATATAGTTATTACTTTATTTTCATAGGAAGACAGTTAAATCAGTTTCGTTCATATGAAAGAGATTGACGGTTAAAATCCGTTAAATAAAATTTCTTAACTAAAACACCATCAATGAATTTACTATAGAAATTAAAATCCACATAACATGGAATTTGAACCAAGAAATCATTGTAGGGATGCTTCTGCAACCACCCAGGTTAGTTCACAAATACCACTATAACAATATCAAATAACAACTACCATCCAATACCACTGTATCTGAATCAAATTATGATTACCATTAAAGACCACTATGTCAGTTAGGGCATCATAGACCATTGTATCAATTAGGGCATCGATTACCATTGGATCATTTAGGGCATTAGATACCACTATATCAATTAGGGCTTCAGATACCACTTAATCAATTAGGGCTCCAAATACCACTGAATCAATTAGGACTTCAGATACCATTGTATCATTTAGGGCTCTAGATACCACTAAATCAATTAGGGCTTTAGATACCATTGTATTCATTCCTTTCCTTCCAATTTCTTAATTGTGCCAATAACTTAAGATTAGAAGATATGCTCATATTCAAAATTTATATAAATGAAAGACTGAAATAACAATCCATCAAATAAATCTATCTCTTGCAACTAAGTGTAAAATAACTGCAATGATAATATAACTCAATTAATCTTACCTTCTTCTTGCATATACTTCATAAAGTAAAATACTTGTTCCCAACAAACAATTGAATGTATAGCTTATCTTTGTCGGTTGTACATCTGACAACTTTGGAAGAGGTGAAACATTGTCAGGGGCTTAACCACCCAACATTGGACAAAAACTTATCCCCACACAATCTCTAATGGGAAAGGCCCTCCCTACTCGGAATAGACAGGAAATGTCTTGTCATCCACTGAGCATCCTGGTATCTAATCACACCACTCAACTTGACAACAGGGGAATACAATAAACATGAGTACACATGAGCTATTAAATGTTTCCTTCAAAATAATAAACATTGTTATATCACATCTAATTCTATTTTCTTGTTATTGCAAATCTCTTTCTCTCACCTCTTCACCCTTTTCCTTGGCTATACAGCCGGGTGAGTCCAAGGTGTTTGAATTCTCAGAACAACCAGTTCTTTTTGTTGATTCTCAATTGTTTCATAATCAACATATATTTCAGTTTATCACAATATGTGAGTTGAGAGACTATATTCTTTAAAGACTTCAAAATTGATTGTTTAATTCTAATATCCAGTGGCATAATAATTTATGGATCCATACTTTGGTTACTTGGTTATCACCTGCCATAAACAAGGCTAAATTAAAGAAGTTCAATCTGTAAATTCAAACAAGATATCATCATGATAAATACTGAAACTTGCTGCAGTTTTCTGTATGCATAGATTTGCTACTTAGTATGCTTATCACAATTGTGACCAGAAAGATTATGTTCTTGAGACTACTTGGAAAATATCATTGGATAGTATATTTCATTCTAGACTTTAATGCATTTGGAAAAACACTTACATAAAAATTGTATCTAATTTATTATAAAAGTTTAAAGAAGAGGAATGTTAACAAAGGACATGGAGTATGCAGCAAAACTCATATCGTAACTTGAAATAAATCTGGGAGAAAAACAGTTTTATGAGCCTAACTGGCTGTTTTGGAAAGCAATGAAATAATATTGAAATGTCGTAACATGACCTGATGTATACACTAGATATATTTGAATCCCTGCAATCTGAATTGGAATCTTCTCTCCTTTTGGCGTTGTAGATGTATCAATGCAGAATACTTCAAGGGCTGAGTTCATACGGTAGAGTCACTATTTGCAATGGATGCTTAGACTAGAAGTAGATATGGACTTCGGCTCACGGGATTATATGGATTCGGGTGCTGGAGATAACAAATGGACAAAGAATGCAGTAAAAATGAAAGGTTGGTAGTATGCTGATGCTAATATTGAATGTCCTTTTCACGGCAAGGCAAATGAGCATAAATAAAAAGTCCAGACTTCATACATGGCTTCAATTTAAAAGGAGAGCCGTGCTTTCTTGGCTTTCGCCGGTTTAAAAGATTAAAGTTGTGACTAATAAAAGGAAGTTGGGTATGCTTAAAAATGTATACTCTCGACTCCCATTCTCGATTTCTTATAATATATTAAGGTGGCTCTTTGGCTTTTGTAACTTAAAGAATATCTTTCTTACATCCCAATTTTTGACCTAATTTAAATATAGCCGTTGAGGTTCACATGAAGTCAGTAGACAGTTAAATTGGTTATAATTCTGTGAAATGATAAGATGGTTAGTTGTTATAATTTCGTGTGAAGATAACAGGCTAGTTGATTAATTATCACGAATTCATGGAATTGAAAAAGCAATTAGTCATTATGATTATGTATAACTTGTTATGATAATATGATTTAATGGCAGAGAATTTCCTTACAAGAAACATGTCGAAGGGGTAGAAGCATTGTCAAAAAAGAATCAGGCATACGAGCATCACCATCACTGGGCGGATGGGTTGAGGACCTAGCGACTTGAAACATGATACAGCTGTGGGACTTGCATGAGCTATTTAAATAAATAATTTGAGAAACATAAAATAATTAAGTTAAAATATAAACGTACCTCAAGAGGATTTTTAATGATCTTTCGCCATATTATTATAATATATATGTATATACGTACATATAGATATAAAAATGAAATGGCACCATCATATTATGATAATATAATAAAATGATGTCACCACATTAATATATTTACATATACATATGTAAATATAAATTATAGCAATATTCGAATTATAATCTTCCAACTCTATTCTTTCCATTTTTATTACTCCTTGCTTTTAGCCGATTAACACTTGGCATGATTAATACTTGGAAAGTCAAATTGAGAATAATCTTTCCAACTTTATCCTCCTACTTTTTATTTATTTTTCCCTCTTTTTGTTTTAATCAAATTAAACACTTGGGAATTCGAATGGCTTATAATATTTCTTTTAACCGATGGGAGCCAAGAAGTCACGGCTCATTTCTTTATTTGGAAGATGTAAGAGAGTCAGAATATAACATTTTATACACCCAACTTCTTTTTATTTATGACTTGTTCATTTCTGGTGACCATCAAAACACAATACTTTGCATTAATATTCGATTTTCAGTATATTCCATTCGAAATCTTTGCAGTTCGTTGCAGCATTTGTCTTGATATAAGCATGCCATACATTGTTATCCTTGCTGAAACCGTGTTTAGAAGTTGGACATCTTTTAATTAACCCGATAGCCTGTTTGGGAGATGATATAATCAGTAATAACTTCGGCCATAACCCTACTCTATTCCTCTTTCCTCATATGAGTTCCATACTCTTAGCTTGGGTTTCCATTACCATTGAACTTTTGGCAAACTCGGAGCCTCTACAGGTTAACTATAGACGTTTTGTGCATGCTGCTGTATATATTTTCTTTGAAGTCAAAGCTGCCATTGAATTTGAGAGTTCGATTGAAGAAGGACGAATATCTAGTGCCCAACAAAGCTCAGGAAACTCCAGATTATATCCAGGTCATGAGAATGGCCAGTCTTTCTAAATGTTAAACTTATTCCTTCGTAATCAGTTAAGCTTTCCTATTTCCATAACAATAGAATTGCAAGCTATGTTCAATCTTGAATAATCGTATGAAAACCTTGTTATGGTTCGTAGTAAAGTACCAAGTCCTGAAGTCATAAAGAATTAAACCAATGGAAGCCAAAATACAGAGAGTTTCTATAAGTTTTAAATCACATAAATGTGGAATGCTAGAAGCAATCAATTGCCATTAATTGATATCTTGTTTGAATTTATAGATTTGAACTTCTTTAATTTAGCCTTGTTCATGGCCAATGATAACTAACCCTGGTAAGGATCCATAAATTATTATGCCATTGGATATTAGAATCAATTTTGAAATCTTTAAAGAACATAATCATGTAATCACAGATTGTGAAATGTTGGATGCATGTGATCTTCTTGTATAATTGACAGAATCTGTTGTTCTGATTATTCCAAACACCTGGGACTCACTCGGCTGTATAGCCAAGGAAAAGGGTGAAGAGGTGAGATAAATGAATCTGCAATGACATGAAAAACAATATCAGTTATGACATAACAATTTTTATCATTTTTAATATGAATCATTTAATAGCTCATGCATGATCCTGTTATTGTAATTCCTGTTGTCAAGTCTAGTGGTGTGTTTAAATATCGGTATGCTTAGTAGATGACACACGATCCCTGTCTATTCTGAGTAGGGAGGGCCTTTCTCTTTAGAGATTGTGTGGGGAATAAGATAAGGTTCGAGGTTGGGTGGTTAAGCCCCTGACAATATTTCACCTCTCCCCAAGTTGCCAGACGTACAATAGACAAAGATAAGCTATGCATTCAATTGTTTGTTGGAAACAGGTATTTTACTTTATGATGTAGATGCAAGACTAAGGTAAGATTAATTGAGTTTTATCATCATTACAAGTTATTTTGCACTTAGATGCGAGAGATAGATTTATGGATTCTTTTTCATTTATATGAATATCGAATATGAGCATAACTTTTAATCTTGAGTTATTGCCATGGTTAAGCAATTAGAAGGAAATGAATGATATAGTGGTATCTGAAATCCTAATTGAATTAGTGATATCTGAAGCCCTAATTGATATAGTGGTATCTAATGCCTTAAATGATCAAATGGTAATTGAAGCCCTAAGTAATACAATGGTAATCAATGCCCTAATTGATACATTGGTATGTGATGCCCTAATTTTATATAATGGTATTTAATGGTATTCGTCGTTTGGTTTTGATATAGTGGTATTGGATGGAAGATGTTATATGATGTTACTATAGTAGTATTTGTGGACTAATTTGGGTGATTGTAGAAACATCCCTGCAATGATTTCTCGATTCCAATTCCCTCGTATGTGGATTTAAATTTCTATAGTAAATTCCTTGATGGTGTTTTAAGTTCTTAGTTAAGAAATTTTGTCTAACTGATTTTAACCATCAATCTCTTTCATACGATCAAAACTGATTTAACTATTTCCTATGAAAATGAAGTAATAACTGTACTTGTTTGAGTATGTTAGTTGTTAATTTGAGACCTGGGGAAAGTGGTTGGTACAATCTTGCCAATTAAAAATGCCAAGTGTTTAATCGGTTTCAAAAAGAAAAGGAAATTAAAAGGATGAAAGAAGAGTTGGAAAGTTATAATTCGAATGTTATTATATATTGAATATTATTATAATTTTATATTTATATATGTACATGTAAATATATTAATGGGGTGACATCACTTTATTTAATTATTATAATATAATGGTGCTATTTCATTTTTATATCTATATGTACGTATATAAATATATCTATTATAATAATAAGGTGAAAGATCATATTAAATCCTTCGAGGTACATTTAATAATTCAATTAAATTATTTTACGTTTTAAATTTTTTATTTAATAGCTCATGCGGTTTTATCAATTGTATCCTAATGTTCAAGTCGTTAGGTCCTCAACCCATTTTTCTAGTGATGGTGATGCTCCTGTGTCTAATTCTTTTTTGACAATGCTTGCACCCCTTCGATGTGTTTCCTGCAAGGAAATTCTTTGTAATTAAATTATATTATCATAACAAGTTATAAATAATCATAATGGCTAACCACCTTTTCAATTCCATGAATTTCATAATAAATAATCAACTAGCATGTTATCTTCACATGAAATTATGACGACTAACCATCTTACCATTTCACAGGATCATAACAAATTTAATTGTCAAGTGACTTCATGTGAACCTCAATGGCTATATTTTAAATTAGGTCAAAAATTGGGATGTAACAATTTGCATGACATGATCCTTAAATTAACCAGCCCAAGAACAAAAACAATAAGGAATTATAGTCTGATTCCTTAGTGAACAGCAGGGGATAAAACAAAGGCCTCCATTATGAACCTTGGGTCGAAGGCATGGGAGTATATGAATACTATCCACACATGTAGCAACAAAGGTACTCCAAAATCTTCATGAGGATGAATGATGTCTTCTTAGGGGGACTTGTCTTTGAGCTACAATGAAATCTAAATAAACAAATGTCAGATAAGGCTAGAGAATTGGTCAGTATTTATAGGAGTTACTTTATTCAATTCCCCAGGTTCACATATATCAGAATATGGGGCTTTCAAGGTGAATCACTAAAACTCCCTAACTATGTCTTTGACAATTATATGCTAATTGAAATTTTGTAGACAACTTACTTATATTGATAAGGAGCTAGGAAAGACGGGAATTTCAAGAGTTTCCTTCCCAATTGAGCTGCAACACTATAGTTTTAAATTTGTATCATATGTCCTTAATTTAGAGTTGGAGCTGAAAAGGCTGAACATTCAAGCATATGTGCTAGGCAAAAATTTGATAGTGAGGGCTATGTCGTGGCTCATCTAAATGTGGGGTGATTTTCTACATGTTCCTCAACTTGAAGATTATTGGGAGAATTGTGGTGATGAATTTCAAGTGAGGAGAAGGCTATGGTCAAGGTTCACTTTGAACTAGATCTTTACATTGAATCTAAAAATGAACATCAAAGGAGTCAACAAAGAGGAGGGAGAAAATGTGCTTGATCTAGAATTTGATGAGAAAGTTCAAGGGAAACCCTTACCATTTTTTGACTGGGAAAGAAAAGAGGAAGACATTGTTTAGGCTAAACTGTTCAATGTCATTAGAAGAACAAATAAATGGTTAAGGGAAATATCGTTTTGGAAAGCCATCTGTGCATAATCCTAAGACTCGTGCAAATATTTTTCCATGATTCTACTCCGCAAGCACCTCCTTCCTCTACTAATAAATTTGTTGATGTTGTAGGTCCTTTAAAGATGGAAATTGAAAAAACCGCAGTGAAAAGGTAAAAAATGTTTGTCCAAAGCCCATCCTATGTTTGTGTTACTCACTCAAGGAGTAAGAAGAAATGCAACAAGAATCTTGACCAACAAGTCGTGGTGGATCTTGATACCATAGAAGAAGTTCTCGAAAGCTTGGGAAGCCAAGTGTTTGAGGCCCTTGTAGTAGACAATTTGGATAAAGAGAGTAATGCAGAGATGGGTGTGGATCCCTCAAACGCCATGACTGTAATCGATCCGATAGACACTCAAATGCCCACAACAAAATCTTCCTTAGATGCTCCTAAGTGGTCAGAGACACGAGTTGGAAAGAAGTGCAATGTAGTCCTAATTTCAATCCTTGTTGAAGACACGGTAAGTAAAGGTTTGGGAAAGGCATCTAATAGCAAGAAGATCAAAACAAAGGCTATGATTGAGGCCTATAATCTGTAGGGGCATTGGATTGCTGAGATAGCTAGGTTTGTAACAAACAAGGCTAGAGAAGGTGGACTTAGGTGTGGTGTCAAGAGCAGTTGATGTTAAGCATTTTTCATCTTCTACTAAGAGGATGATTTTTTGTAGCTGAAAGGATGAACAAGACAAGAAAGAATTGAAGTAGGCTGTGAGATGAATGATTGAGTACATAGATGCAATCCATTGCCCGAGCCCTCAACTATTATCTCAGATGTCTCTTACCTTTGATCCCATGTCATCCTTGAACCAAAAGATGCTTGACCAAATCCAAAGGAACAAGATGATTGTGAACATCTTTCATGCATGGCTTGAAGTGATTACACCAGAAGGCTGAGGCTACTTTTTTGGATTGGAAAAAGTCTATTGAGGTACAATAAAGGTAAGAAAAGAGCTTGAAGTTAAAACAACTTCTTGGGATAAGGAGAAGGTGAAGTGGATTGCGGTGTTCACTTAGATAAGTGATGTGCAAAAATTTGGTGTAATGAAGTTCTCGGCTAAGAAACCTGTTGGGTGGATATTTTGCAACTGACAGTTTTGGATAAAATCTAGTCACAAAATAGGATGACCAGCCACAATGTGTGACACAGAGTCTCTCCTACCTTAAAGGGAAGGTTCCCCCTTCTCACCGTTCCTTAACTCAAGGTAAGCAAGAAGTCGAGAGATTTTGTAAAGGGATGTTACCAATATTCTTTCCTCTTTAACTTTCAGGAAAGAATCCACTTACTCATAGAACAAGTAATAGGCATGGTGAAATCTCTAATTACACTTCTATCTAAAAGTTGAGAATGGTGATATTGATAAACTGACACTAACTCAAAGGCTAGCTAAAAGTGTACCGATTTGGCTATAAGTCTAGTTGTAATTCTATATGAATATGCTTTACTAATAGGGCACAAAGACTTCCAAAAGTAAAGATTTCTTAACTATTTTGTGAATCAAGAAATAAATATAAGCTACAGACAAAGCTTCTAACTATATATCTTCACAATTGCTCCTAGTCAAAGCTCTGACTCTAATTGCTTCTTAACTCTTTTCAGACTCAATTATCAAGAGCACAAGATTACATGAATAAAAGATAACATATGTGAATTACAGACAAAGCTTCTAATTCACACCAGTAACAATCTCGCTCAATCAAAGTTAAGTCTCAATTGCTCTTTTGTATTCACTTTTCTCTCAAAATAGTGCTACAAAAAAAAAGTTCTGCTGGCACAATTTCTGCAGAGCTCTCTTGCATACAATAAAAGATAAAAGATGATTTTACAATTAGGGGGTACTACTTTATATAGGCACAAGAGTTGAGAAACAGATGGAGGAAAAAGTGGGAGCAACTCAACCAATTTTGACCAAGTCTAACTAGAAGAGAAATTATTGGGTTACATGCAGCTGCACATGCAACTCGCATTACATGTAATTACATCTTTTCATGCAATGCATCTTCTTAGATCTACAAACATAAATAAAAACAAAATAACAATCTTAAATATTGTTCTTTAGTGCCTTGAACTTGACGATAACATCATGCACTGTAGGAAGATCATAAATCTCTATTGTCTTTGATATGGCCTCTATCCTTATTGCATTTGCATATGCTGATTGCACAACCTTAGAATTTGCCAACAGGGAATCTAGCAAGTGTTTTGTCGAAGATTTATACAAGACAAATTTGTTCATCGTGTGAGAACCAAAATCCTTAGAATCTAAATCAACATTGATCTTGATTGTATATTTTGAACTTGCCCTTTCAACTGCAATCAGACCACCACGTTCATCAAGAACCTGACATCCTATTTTCTCTAAATCACATGTAATTCCTGTTTCTATCATTTGACAATCTCCAAGAGCTGTCTGCAACTTTGTAACTAGTTTTTTCAATGTTTCTTCTTTATAACCCATAAGTCCTTGATTTCTGAAGAACATTCCAGAGGATGGAAGAATGTCACATGAAATCATGGCATCTAAATCAAATTTAGCAATCTCATCCCAATCATTGAGAATCTCTTTCAAATCATATGCTTGTTGAGTCAAGGAAGAAATTAAGCCTTGCTCCATTTCATTCATATCTTTGATACGCTTAAGAACTGCAAATGTTTCTATAATGGCTCTGTTGGGTGGATATTTTGCAATCAACAATTTTGGGTAAAATTCAGTTGCAAAATAGGATGACCAGCCACAGTGTGTGAGACAGTCTCTCCTACCTTAAAGGGAAGGCTTCACCATTCTTTGGATCAACTCAAAGTAAACAAGAAGTTGAGAGATTTTGTAAGGGGTGTTACCGATATTCTTTCCTCTTAACTTTGAGGAAGGAATTCACTTACCCTCAAAGCGAGTAGTGGGCAAGATGAAACCTCAAATTACACTTCTATCTAAAGTTGTAAATGGTGATACCGATAAACTAACACTAACTCAAAGGCTAGCTGAAAGTGTGCCAGTTTGGCTTTAAGTCTTGTTTTAATCTATTCTATAATAATAACCTCTACCATTGGGGCACAAAGACTTCTAGAAGTAGGGAATTCTAACTTTTTTTTGTGAATTTGAGATGGTAATAGAAGCTACAGTCAAAACTCCTAGTCTATGTATTGCCACAACCGCTCCTAGTCAAAGCTTGAGCTCCGATTGCTTCTTAAATCACTATGCTCTATTATTGAACACAGAATAATAACATGAATCAAAGACAATAGGCACAAATTCCAGTCAAAGCTTCAAATCCAATTGCTTCTTTTATTCACTTTTTTCCCAAATGCATACAACACAATAAAAGTTATGCTTACACAAATGTGGCAGAGCTTTCTTGCATATAACAAAAGATGATTTTTACAATGAGGCGACACTCCTTTATATAGGCAAAGGAGTTGAGAAAAAAGTGGAGGAAAACTGGGAGCAACTCGACCAACTTTTACCCGGTCTAACTAAAAGAGGAATTATTGGGTTATATGCAATCGCACATGCAACTTGCATTATAGTAATTACACATTTTCATGCAATACATCCTCTTCAATTGCAAACATGAAAGAAGAAGAAGAGGAAAGACGAAAAAGAATTGAAACAATCCTAGGGATTGTTTTGAAGGGTCTTGTACTTGGCGATGCAATCCCAAATGATAACAGGATTGAGAGTTCCTGTATTTTGTGCCACTGCATTCACCTTGATAACCATGGTGTTGCGTCTTTTGATAGCCTCTTACTCTCTTTGATGAATTGTCCATTGTCATTTGAAAACTTGATGTGATTAAGCTTTTTCTCGTTCAAGTTGTCGTGAATTCTCCTTTGTAGATTGACACATTTTGGATTCTCTAACACTTTGAAAACCTTCTTGATGATGTCTGGATGTAAACTCGGAATAACTTTCCATCAACACCTTTAACTCTTTATTTTGTTTTTTGAAGTAAAATGCTTACTGCATGAGAATGCATGCAAATGAGAACTTTTGACTTTTAAAAAGTGACTTGGGATTTCAAGATGTCATTGCATGGAAAATGGATTACATGTAAATGCAACATGTAATGAAGAATGGAAAGTGAGATGACATGTAAATGCAGATGGAGGATGAGTTGTATGTAAGTGCAGATGATGGATGAGATTAAATGCGTAATGACACGAGAAGTGAAATGACATGTATTTGCTCATGGAGGTGTAAGTGCATATGGAAGGAACAAATGCAATGTGCCTTGAGGCGTAGTGAACTCTATAGATGCCTTTGAGGAAAAGTAAAGTCAAAGTACATGGAAAAACATGCACATGACATTTTTGACCTTTTAAAAAGTGTCTTTTAATCAAAATGGGTTTTAGAGATGCAATTACTTGCAAAGCATTTTCATGTAATCGTGTCGTGCGAGTGGATACAGAAAGTGAGATGAGTGAAAATGGAAGTGGAAAATGAAATTACATGCATGTGTGGATGGTGAATGAGATGGAAAACATGTAATCGCATTTGTCAGATGAGATACGAATGTAATGTCCCCGTTTTAAAATAAATGTATTTAATTAAACATTGTAAATGAGCCAATTGATTTAATATATCTTGGACCCATTTTTATTTTGTTTCTATAGTTGTGTCGCCGTCGATTATCTTTGTACACCCTTGGAAAGTTTCCCGACGGGTATTTAAGCACGGCTTGTAGGTAGTCTTTGGGTATGCTTTTGGGATTATTTTCTATGTACTGCAAATTCCTGTTGGAGTTTTCGGTTGTTTGCCATTTCAAAAGTGAAAGATCTTCCCTATTTGACTTGTGCGATCTCGGTGGGATTCAACCCTCACCCTATTCTGTTGTTGCATCTATTACTTCGCTTGGATCTGGCCAATCAGAGCATCATCTTTGGCAAATATTAATTGAAGGATTATTTGTATTCAAGTCTCTATTATTGTCTGGAGTTTATCTAAATTTGTTGTTATTTTTGTATGTGCAAAATCCTCGTCATTGTTGCGGTTGTATCACTTCCGACACGAATACTTACTGACGATTGTCCCTCCTCCAAACTTCTGTACTGCCCTTCATTTGCACCGTACGACCTGCTAATTACATCGTACTGCCTGAAATATACCATCACTGTACAGCCTGAAACACCTTCACCATACGGCCTTTGATCTCTACTGTACGACCTTTTGATTTCTACCGTACGGGAGTCACCTTGAGTAACCCATCGTACGCCTATTGCTTCTTCACCGTACGACCCTCCTATGGATAGCATAAAGCCTCTCCTGCACGTACGGACTTCTTGACAAAACTCCGTACTTTCTCCACTTTCCTCCACTGTACGGACCCCATTGCATTGTATGGCTGATCTTTTCATTCACGTACGGATTATTCAAGCTTCATCTCTGCCAGTTACTTAGTCTTTTGTACTTGAGAACATAATAGTGATATCAGAGTAAAACCCATTGGGAGCATCTCTAAAACTGTTCGGGAAAGTGGCCATGCAGCACTGGCAACTGAGGCCACGTAGCACGGGAGCATCTTCGAAACCGTTTGGGAAAGTGGCCGCATAGCATGGGCAGTAGCCGTGCAGCACGGACAATTGAAGCCGTGCAGCATGGGCAGTGGTCGTGCAGTAGCCGTGCAGCATGAGCAACTGAGGCCACGCAGCATGGGCTGAGGCCGCACAACACGGGAGCATCTCCAAAACCATTCAGGAAAGTGGTTGTGCAACACGGGCAATTAAGGCCACACAGTATGGGCTATGACCACACAACATGGGAGCATCTCCGAAACTATTATGGAAATTTTTGAAACTTTCGGGAACATTACCGAAATTGTTTGGGAACATTACAGTGGTATTAGAGCTTTTGATCCTGCCTGCCTGTGGAAGTGAATACAAGTTTATACTCGAAGTAGAAGGTAAAGTAATCGTATTAATAGAATGACAGATCATCAGGATTCAACGATAGAACTCATGAATCTTTTAAGAGAGTTGAACAGAAACCAAATACAAATCAAAGAAACCCAAAGGCTTATGCAGGAAACTCTACAAAAATTGGCCAAGGGAAAGATAGGAGAACAAAATGGGCATAGCGACGATTTTGTTTCGGGAAGGACAAATTTTCAACCCTCTCGCTCTCGACCCTCAATACCTATCTTCCTTCCAAGGATGGAAGCACCACGCAAAGGAAGAAAGCCCACTTTTGAGGAAATGCAAGAAAAACTTTGGAAAGATTGACGGAACACGAATATGGAAGGTGATATATCTTATAGAGACTATGTTGATCTAAGAATGAGATATTCTGGTAGGGGAAATCGTGGTTATTTTAATGATGATCTCAGGAGAAAGATCAGAAAGGTAAACTTATCACCATTTGATGGATTTAGAGTCATTACTGCACAGTCATGGGTCCTAAAGGCAGATACCTATTTCCAACTCAATCCAATGCCCGAAGAGGAAGCAATCAAGTTCGCAGCACTTCATCTAGAAGCAGTGACGCATGAGTGGTGGCATCATGGATTGGTCACTCTTGGTCACGACTAAGTGACCTCTTATGTTGAGTTCATTGAGAGACTCATTGATCATTTCAATGGGAAAGATTCTGAGCTAAACTTCAAAGATCTAGCTTAGCTAAAGCAAACGGGCATGGTAGACAACTACATTACTGAGTTCCAAAGGCTGTCAGTAGTAGTCACAGACATCTCTGAAAGACGTCGAATTGTGTTATTCATGGATGGGCTGAGGGAGACTTTGAGAGGTTGGATCAAAGGGTTCAACCCGTGTGCACTCAACGAAGCTATTAAGAAGGTATGTGACATGGCCGCATCTTCCTACAAAACTCATGTAGCTACACCAACACCATCCCCACAAGAAGACAAGGACAAGGAGACAGTTCAAAAGAAACCTCAAATTGATGAAGATTTTCGACAAGAACTCCAGAGGAAAAAGCTTTGTTTTACATGCAAAGAACTATGGGGACCTGGTCATCGTTGCCTTGGGAAGGGAAAGATTCATTACATTGAGGTGATGCCTAATGACGACGAAGGACAAATACCTGCAGCAACCAATGAAGACATTACCCAACAAGAGAGAATAAATGCCCTGATATAAAAAGGGGGTTCCATTGCTACCCTCACTACATCAACTGGAGGTGGTATCTTCAGGGTTCATGGCACACTTCACGAAAAATGAGTCCTAATCATGATTGATAGTAGCACCACACTCAATTTCATCAATTCATCTTTGGTCACTAGTAAAGGCCTGCGTGCAATTGAGCATGGAGGACTCGAGGTTAAGGTTGCAGGAGGAACCTTGTTACCTTGCACTCATGTGATCCCACGGATACAAATTTCCATGGGAAACTATACCATGACAGATGATTTCTTTGTCATATATTGATATCATTTTGGGTATTTAGTGGTTGGAAACTCTTGACCAGTACACGCAAAGTTTCGAAAGGATGGACTTTTCCTTCGAGATGGATGGCAAGAAGGTGCTGCTAAGAGGAATGTCAAATAAAGGATCGAGGGAAGTCACAATCAAGAAGATGGAGACAATTTTTAAACAGGATTTGGTCCTAGACGCTACAAATAAAAACAAGATAGTTAACACCTCACCACATTCCTTGGATAATTGGCAGGCCCATCTATTGGTCGAGTATTTCAAGAACACTTTTGCATGTGAGTTGATGGATGGCTATGTATGCGATGAAAGATACAAAGTTATTGATGACATCATTTACTTCAGCGGGAAGATCTACTTAGTGCCTGACTTGGAACTGAAGGATTTGATTACGGAAGGTTTCCTAGAACTAGATGTGCATTTGCTTGAGGACAAACAAATTTTGGGATGGGAGGATTGTAATGTCCCTGTTATAAAATAAATGTATTTAATTAAACCTTGTAAATAGGCCGATTGATTTAATATATCTTGGACCCATTTTTATTTTGTTTCCATAGTTGTGTCGTTGTTGGCTATCTTTGTACATCCTCGGAAAGTTTCTCGATGGGTATTTAAGCACGGCTTGTAGGTAGTCTTTGGGTATGTTTTTGCGATATTTTATATGTATTGCGAATTCTTGTTGAAGTTCTGGATTGTTTGCCATTTTGGAAGTGAAAGATCTTCCCTATTTGGCTCGTGCGGTTTCGGTGGATTCAACCCTCACCCTATTCCGTTGTTGCATGTATTACTTCTCTCGGATCTGGCAAATCAGAGCATCATCTTTGGCAAATATTAATTGAAGGATTATTTGTATTCAAGTCTCTATTATTGTTTGGAGTTCATCTAAATTTGTTGTTATTTTTGTATGAGCAAAATCGCCATCATTGTTGTGGTTGTATCACTTCCAACACGAATACTCACTAACGATTATCCCTTCTCCAAACTTTTGTACTGCTCTTCATTTACACCGTACGACCTGCTAATTCCACCATACGACCTGAAACATACCATCACCATATGGCCTGAAACACCTTCATTGTACGGCCTTTGATCTCTACTGTACGACTTTTTGATTTCTACAGTATGAGAGTCACCTTGACACACCCATCATACGGCTCTTGCTTCTTTATTGTATGACCCTCCTGTGGATACTGTACTACCTCTCTTGTGCCTTGCTCTGGCATTGTACGAACTTCTTGACAACAACTCTGTACTTTCTCCACTTTCCTCCATCGTACGAACCCCATTGTATCGTACGATTGATCTTTTCATTCGCGTACAGATTATTCAAGCTTCATTTTCGCCAGTTACTCAGTCCTTTGTACTTGAAAACATAACACTGGTATCAGAGTAGAAACTGTTGGGAGCATCTTTGAAACCGTTTGGAAAAGTGGCTGTGCAACACGGGTAGTGGCCTTGCAGCACGGGTAGTAGCCGTGCATGGGCAACTGAGGCCGTGCCGCACAGGAGCATCTCTGAAATTGTTCAGGAAAGTGGCCGCGCAACATGGGTAGTAGCCCCGTGGCATGGACAATTAAGGCCACGTAGCAGGGGTAGTGGCCGTGCAGCACGAGAGCATCTCCGAAACCGTTTGGGAAAGTGGCTGCACAACATGGGCAATTGAGGCCGCGCAACACAGGAACATCTCTGGAACTGTTTGGGAAATTTCCAAAACTTTCGGAAACATTATCGAAAATGTTTGGGAACATTATAGCGAAGTGTTGTGACATAGAAGATGGAAATGGAATGTGATGATGCTTTCGCATGAAATGAAACAAGAACAAGCTTTTGCGAAAGAACTTGTAACTTCTCCAAAGTGGAGAAAACTGGAAAGCAATTACACAAAACACAAAAACTTCAAAAGAAAGACGTACCTTTGGTAAATGACTCAAACATGTCAACAAGCAAAGCACTTCAACATGCAAATTCGAATTTGGAGTTTGAGGAAAAACCAAAAACATGAAAATGAACAATTTCATCGTTTTTAAAGAAAAAATGCACTTTTCCATGATATCAATTTCAACAAGTGGCAATCATCGAGCAATGATGTGCATAAAATCAACAAGATAAGCACAAATTAAATAGCAAGAAAGAACAAGTCCACTTACATTAAGATTAGATGCCAAAAATGATGGAAAAAGATGCTCCAAAGTTGAAAATTTCTTCAAAAACACTTGATCTCTTTCAAACCTTGCAAATTCAAAATGGAGAAGGCAACAAATGAGGCATTTTTAGTGGTAGACGCCAAAAATGTGCCCTATCATTGCTCTAAAATCCAACATTTTTGGTTGCATGCACATGAGATGTTTTTGGTAAAAAAACATGATTCTTCAAGGCATGGAAATAAAACGTTTTGGCCTCCAAAGTTGAAAATGTGTACCAAGATGCAATGTAAACACCACAACATGCAAAATTGATTCCTCTTGGAGCAAAAATGTAAGCCAAAAATGGTGTTTTAAAAAGATTTTTCCAAAAATGTGCCCTTGGAAGGAGTTTGGAATTTTTTTTTTAGCAATATAAATTGATTTCCATTGCTTGAAAACCCATGGCTAAGAAAAAATGACCCTAGTAGAGAAGATTTTGTGAAAAATCATGAAGTAAATCTCCTACAATCTTCAAAATCGGGTTCTTTGAGGTGTTGGGTGGATATTTTGCAACCGACTGTTTTGGGTAAAAATCTAGTCACAAAATAGGATGACCAGCCACAACATGTGAGACAAAGTCTCTCCTACCTTAAAGAGAAGGCTCCCCTTCTCACCGTTCCTTGGATCAACTCAAGGTAAGTAAGAAGTTGAGAGATTTGATAAAATGGGTGTTACCAATATCCTTTCTTCTTATCTTTTAAGAAAGAATCCACTTACTCGTGGAGCGAGTAATGGGCAGGGTGAATCTTTAACTACACTTCTATCAAGAGCTGGAAACAGTGATACTGATAAACCTTCACTAACTCAAAGCCTAGCTAAAATGTACCGGTTTGGCTCTAAGTCCGGTTGTATTTCTATATGGAAAAGGTTTACAATTAGGGCACAAAGACTCCTAAAAGTAAGAATAATCTAACTATTTTGTGAATTAAGAAAAAAGTATAAGCTACAGACAAAGCTTCTAGCTATATATTTCCACAACCACTCCCAGTCAAAGCTTTGGCTACGATTGCTTCTTAAATCACTATGCTCTTTTATTAAACACACAATAATAACATGAATCAAGACAATAGGCACAAATTATAGTCAAAGCTTCTAATTTGCTCTATCACAATTGTTTCCAGTCAAAGCTTTGAATCTAATTGCTTCTTTTATTCATTTTTTTCCCAAATTCGTACTACACAATCAGAGTTATGCTTGCACAAATGTGGCAGAGTATTCTTGCATATAACAAAAGATGATTTTAACAATGAGGCAGACACTCCTTTATATAGGCACAGGAGTTGAGAAAAAGATGGAGGAAAAAGTGGGAGCAAGTCAACCAACTTTGACCTAGTCTAACTAAAAGAGAAAATATAGGGTTACATGTAACTGCACATGCAACGCGCATTACATCCTTTACATAGCCATGTAACTCGCATTACATGTAATTACACATCTTCATGCAATGTATCCTCTCCAACTACAAACATGAAAGAAGAAGAAGACGAAAGAGAAGGAAACAATCCTAAAGGGCCTTGTACTTGACAATGCAATCCTGGATGATCACAGGATTGGAAGTTTTTGTACCTTCTACTGCTGCATTCATCTTGATAACCATGATGTTGTGTCTTTTGATAACCTTTGACTTTGATGAATTGTTTGTTGTCATTTGAAAACTTGATGTAATACAAATTTTCTCGCTCAAGTTGTCATGAACTCTCCTTTGTAGATCAGCACAAACTGGATTCTTTGACACTTTGAAAACCTTCTTGACGATGTCCGGATGTACACTTAGAACAACTTTCCATCAGCACCTTTACCTCTCTTTTTTTTTTGACATAATGCGCTTGGTGCATGGGAATGCGTGCAAATGGAGATTGCTGATTTTCAAAATGTGACTTGGGCTTTCAAGATGTCATTGCATGGAAAAATGATTACATGTAAATGCAACATGTAACAAGGGATAGAAGAATGTGATGGAATGCAAGGGCGGATGGAAGATGTACTTTACATGAAAATGCAAATGGAAGAGATGCAAAGCATGTAATGAAATGGGAAGTGGAAAAACATGTATTTGCTCATGGAGGCATGAATGCATATGGAGAGGCGAGAATGAAAATGGAAGCAGAAAATGGGATTACATGCATGTGCAGATGGTGAATGAGATCGAAAACATGTAATCGCATTTGTTGAATGAGATGTGAAGTGTTGTGGCATGGAAAGATGGAAGTGAAACGTGACGATGATTTTGCATGAAGTGAAGCAAGAACAAGTTCTTGGGAAAGAACTTGCAATTTCTCCAAAGTGGAGAAAACCGACAAGCAAGAACAAAACACAAAAACAAGCACAAAACAAACACATGCCTTTGGCAAAAGACTCAAACATGTTAAGATGCAATGCACTTCAACACTTAAATTCGAATTTGGAGTTTGGGGAAATTCCAAAAGTATGAAAATGAGAGTTTTCATCATTTTTAAAGGAAAAATGCACTTTTCATGACATATATATGGACAAATGGCAATCATCAAGCCATAATATGCGTAGAAATAACAAGATAAACACAAATTAAATAGCAAGAAAGAAAGAATCCAAGTACATGAAGATTAAGTGCCAAAAATGAAGGAGAAAGAGTCAAAATAACAAGTTTTATAGACTTAAGACCAATTCTCCCTTAAATCCAGATTTTTAAACAATTTTTTGACTTTTTCTGCACTTGCATGTAATGGACATTCAATGGTTGAATTTGACATGAGAAGGCAAAAAAAAGATGAGCACGCATTAAAACTCAAAAATGACTCCTCTTGATCCAAATGTATGGGCTGAAATGCTATTTTTTGAGTTTTTGAACAAAAACAAGACATTTTTATGCAAAAATCTGGGCCCTTTTTGCAAAAACGTGGCCAAAAAATGCGTGTTTTTGAGTCATTTTTTACTTGTGAATGCAAAAATGACTTCCCCAAATGGATATACATGGATCCAAATGCAAAAAAGTGACTTCAAAATGCAAAAAAGTGGATAAAAACCCCAATTTTTCGGTCATTTTAATAAAAAACGTGATTCATTATGAAAGTTTCAAAAACATTTTTGAGGCAAATAAATCCATTTTAGAAGCAAGGAAACTCATTGCCATCCAAAAACATTTCAAATGGAACAAATCCCATACAAATCCATTGAGTAAAACTCAAGTTATGAGCAAAAATGAAGGAATTTTGTAGTTTTTCTTCAAAAGCGTGCCCTAGGATTGACCTTCAAAAACAAATTTTCAGCATGTTAAATCCACTCTTGATGCAAAGAAATTCATTGCCAAGGAAAAACGTCTTGAATGGAGAAGATTTCATCCAATTCCATCAAGAAAATTTCAAGTTACGAGCAAAATTGGGTTTTTGGAGGCCGAATGCATGTTTTCCTTTCAAAATTGGACTTTTTGGGAGGCATAGCATATTTTAAAACATGCTTTCCTTCCAAATCAGACGTTTTTAGGTGCAATGCATGTTTTAAAATATGCATCAAGTGAAAATAGGACCTTTTTGGGTGCAATGCATATTTTAAAATGTGCTTCCAAGTGAAAATCGAACCTTTTAGAGGGGAATGCATATAAGCAAGGAAACTCATTGCCATCCAAAAACATTTCAAATGGAACAAATCCCATACAAATCCATTGAGTAAAACTCAAGTTATGAGCAAAAATGAAAGAATTTTATAGTTTTTCTTCAAAAATGTGCCATAGGATTGATCTTCAAAAACAAATTTTCAGCATGTTAAATACACTCTTGATGCAAAAAAATTCATTGCGAAAAAAAAATGTCTTGAATGGAGAAGATTTCATCCAATTCCATCAAGAAAATCTCAAGTTATGAGCAAAATTGTGTTTTTGGAGGCCAAATGCATGTTTTCCTTTCAAAATCGAACTTTTTGGGATGCATAGCATATTTTAAAACATGCTTTCCTTCCAAATCAGACTTTTTTTAGGTGCAATGCATGTTTTAAAAGATGCATCAAGTGAAAATAGGACCTTTTTGGGTGCAATGAATATTTTAAAATGTGCTTCCAAGTGAAAATCAAATCTTTTAGAGGGGAATGCATTTTTAAAAATGCATCTCACTTTTTAGATGCATAAGCATAAAAACTCCACTTTTCATGTCATGGCATCAAAAAGGTTCACTTATGGTGAACTTTTGATGTAATGACATAAAAAATGTACACCAAAGTAAACTTTATATGCAATAGAATGTAAAAAGTCCACTTTTGATAGTTTTTACATGTAATTGCATATAAAATGTCCACTTATGAAGTCTTTAAGTCATTTAATTCACTTAAAATTATAAAAATGTTACAAAATGGCTCAAAAACAATATTTATTTATCATATTATGAAATAAAATACATAAACATTATTTTAAAGTAACATTTAACTAAGCATTTGATTTTTAAAACAAAAAATTAAAATAAAACTATATAGTTATGTAGTTACTTTAAGTGAAAAATTAAAAAGTAACTCAACTTTATAACATAAAATGCACTATAGTCACTTTAAGTTATAAATTTAAAGTAAAAGTAATTTAAAAACATAACAAAAAGTGAGTATAATGTTATATTTTTCAAAAAGTGAATGTCAAATTGAAAATATAATATCATATTTTTAATTTGTGCTGTTGCACCTAAAATGTCCACTTTTGAGGCACTAAAACGGGCATAACTCTTGACTGACAACTCTGATTGACCTCTAGGTTAGACCGAATCGATGGAAAAAACGAAAGGCATGACATGAGCAAAAGCAAAGGACTAAAAACAGGCAAACTCAAACTCAAAAGGAAAGAATGGACGATGAAGGCTTCAAAAATCAAGCAAAGGCTCGACATAAAGCAAAACGAAAAAGACTTGATGAAGGCCTTTAGTAAAACAATTTCATATTTGAATTGAAATGGATCAATTGATTCACATTAAACAATTAAATATCAAATTCAAGCTCAGAGAAATGTGAAATTAGCGTGAGAAAGTTTTGTGTTGTTACCAACATTTTGTGATGACAAAATGTAGGACAATAGGAGGCTCTTTGCATGTGTTCTTCCAAAAACGGGTTTCTTGAGGGCAAGAACATGAACTTTTAATGCAAAATACACCTTTTAGTGTGTAATGCATATATTAAAAACACGCCAAGATGCAAATTGCACCTTTTCATGGTCATTGCATGTTTTAAAAATCCCTCCATAGTGCAAAACACACCTTTTGGGAGTGCATGCATGTTTCAAAATATGCATTTAGCTTAAAAACTCACCTTTTTGGGGTGATTGCATATTTTAAGTGAAAGCTCACATTTTAGATGCAATAGCATATTTAAGTTATAAAACTATTTTTTTTGATGTTATTGCACATTTGAAGTGAGTTATATGCAATGGCATCAAAAAGGTCCACTTTTGACGACTTTTACATGCAAAGACATAAAAAAGGTCCACTTTTGATGGATTTATGTTTCTAAGTTGAATTTTATATGCTATGACATGTAAAAGGTCCATTTTTGATGGATTTATGTTTCTAAGTTGAATTTTATATGCTATGACATGTAAAAGGTCAACTTCTGATGGTTTTTACATGTAATGACATAAAAAATGTCCACTGTTAATGACTTTTAAGTGATTTAATAAGCACTTGTTGATTTAAATTGATTAAAATATTACTCAAGTGGGACATAATTTATATTTACATAGCATATTAATAATATAACATGTAAATACCATTTAAAAGTTAATATTTACTAGAGCATTTGATTTAAATGCTAAAAATTAAATTGTACTATATAGTTAATATAGTCACTTAAGTGAAAAATTAAAAAGTAAACTCAACTTAAAAATATAACATCAAGTGCACTATAGTTACTTTAAGTGAAAAAGTAACTTAAAAAATATAACATAAAGGAAATATAAGTTATATTTTTCAAAAAGTGAATGTCAAATTAAAAATATAACATAATACTTTTAATTTGTGCTATTGCATAAAAAAGTCCACTTTTTGGACACTAAAACGACCATATCTCTTGATTGACAACTCGGATTATGCTCTAGGTTAGATCAAATCGAAGGGGAAACCGAAAGCCATGACTTGAGCAAGACCACAGGACTAAAAATCAGCAAACGCACACTCAAAAGGAAAGGAAAAGATGACGAAGGCCAAAAAAATCAAGCATATCCTCAACAGACAAAAAAACAAAAAAGACTTGATGAAAGTCTTCAGTAAAACAATTTGATATACGAATTGGAGTTCATTGATCAATCAACATTAAACAATTGAATATCAAATTCAACTTAGAGATATGTGAAGCTAGTTTGAAAAAGTTTCGTACTGTTACCTACATTTTGTGGTGATAAAATGTAGACCACAAAATGCAGGACAACATGTTTGAACTCCTTCAGAGGTGATTTCTCCTATCCAAGACTTGGCGGCTTCAATCAACTTTCTTTCCTTGGATGTCTGAGACACAATAACAACACTTTGAAAAGATTGTTGCCGAATAACTTCATTTAATCAAGCAACCTCCTGTTTGAGTTGATTCTTCTTCTCCCATAATTCATGATTTCTTTTTGAGACATTAGCTAATGCATCTTGAGCATCCTGCAATCAATTCAAACATGACTGCTTCCCAATTTCTACCTTAGTGAACTTGTAATTAGAATGGGTAAGTTCTTCAACAGGTTTGTTGACTAGTGGCTTAGCAACTTCTACAAACTTGGTTTTCTCCGATCAACTAAGATCCTTGAAACAATCTTATCTTTCAAAGGTTTGGAATTAGTTTTCTTTATAGGGAGGTTATCCATAGGTACAACCACTTTCCTTCTCTTCATTGTGATCCTCCTCATCCATGCAGGCAAGTTGAAAAACAGGTATAGTGGAGACCATTGGCATTGATCTTGATTGTATCTCCGTTGTGACTGAGCGAGATTCAGTTTGCACAGCTAAATTCATAGGTGCATGATGAGAGGATTTTTTCATGAATAACTCAAACTTGTTAGAGATGTATCAAGGTGAGAAACTTGACCCTTTGTAAGAGTTAAAAAATCTTCAAACAAACTTCCCATATGTTCATATTGTTTATTTGCTAAAATGAGAGGAGCGGCTGAAGAAATGTGAAAAGCCAATGTATTGACTTTTGAGACTAGAATAGAAAGTGTGAAAATAGTGGAAAATGAATCCACATCATCATCAATCTCATCTAGAAAAGATGCTTCATGCATGGATGGTGCATGAGTCTGTGCAAGTTTTGGAGGAGATATGATCATAACTTCCCCTTCTTCTTCCTCATCTTCTTTGTATGATTCTGTCTCTAATTCTTTCTCTGATTCCTCCTTTGATTCTTGAACTTGTTCAGGGATCTGAGATGATTTAGATCCTTTTCCACCCTTCAAATTGAATTTAAGAGACTTATTTGCATTAGAAGAAGTTCCATCTTTATTTGTTATTTCCAGCTGTGACTTCCTTCTAGGAGAACTAAAACTTCCACAATCCAAACCCAATTTCAGATTAACCCTTTTTAGGTCTTTAATTTTCAGCCACTTATTGTTGTTTGCTAAAATGGATTGAAATCTATCAAGAATGGATGTACCTTACTTCTGCTGCCATTGAATGGGAAAAGGGCATCTTTTATCAAAACTTGCCTGATGAAATTCGGGATCAAGAACATTGCCATCATCTTCAATTTGGAAATCTGATGGGATCTCAAGCATGTTAAGATCAATGATTTGTTGCAAAGTTAATCTGCAGTAATCCATCTTCATTATATCTAGTTTTGTTCGCATGTTAATCCAAACATCCTCGATGTGATGAACATGTGTGAAAGCCCTCTTGATTTGAGAATTCATCTCTCTATAATCAATGCTAAATTTGGCTTTGAATTTCTTCCAAGTGATCAGTTGCAATTCTGCTTTCATGTTTTTTGCTTTATGTACAAAATTGATCAAATAATTGCCAATTACCAAGGGTTTAGCAGAAGAAATACCAAAACCAGGACTTTACAAAGCATGTTGATCAGATTGAACTTCCATGAGTTGTTTAGCTAATTCCATCATAATGATCTTATTAGTAGCATACCTAGGTAAGGTATATGGCTCACCTTCAATGTATCCAATCCTCAAGTAAAAGTTAGAAACTAGAGAAAGATACAACCGTACTGATTTACCTTTTCCCAAGCTTCATCAGATACCCTTTTGGATAACTGTCTATCAAACAAACAGCGAAAATGCCTAAAGAAAGCATCGTGAACTTTTTTGAAATGAAACCTACTATTAGCCAGAGTGATCTGATCATAGTAATCCCAAATTGGAATTTGTAGATGATCTCCTTTGGTTGAGAGTTCAGAGACATATCCCATGGTAGCAACAATATAAACAAGGTAGGAATTCATGTAAAAAGACACTGAAGTTCCTACATTGAGCAACTATTGACAGAGTGCAGTACTAATCAATTCTCCCCAAAGATGTGTTCTTTATTCTCCATGATCTGGAAGATGAATTTGTACATCTATGGTTCGAAACTAGTGGAATCTTTAAGACCACAAACCCTACTGAGAAGAATGATAAGCTCTTTGTACTCCTACTTAAAATTAAAGCTATGAACGGTCTTTGGCCATCTCGAGAAGTTGCTCCTCTTGGTATCCAACTAGTATTGATTTACTTACTTCTGATAATCTCCCTTCTTCAAATTTCCAAAGATGATTCTTTGGTCAGATCTACGCATTTTGCATTATGTGGCACTTTGAAAATTTGCTTGATAACTTTTGGATCAAGACTAATAATAACCCTGACATCAACATCCTTGATTTTCTTTGATTTTGGGTTGAAATGTTTTGCACATCCAAGAACGAACTCAGGTTCCATGGCAGCCATGGGAAATGTAGATACGAAGTGAATATGACTTCTCTTAATACGTTTCATCTCATGATCAACATGAGTTTCTACTCTTCGTAGAAAATCAGTCATGTCCATGTGTCTGATTTTTGTGTCTAACACATTGTCAAGAATGGATGTGACATGAGATGGAGTTGCATGAGCCAACTCTTTATCAAATTGATATTTCATTTTGCTCTTAGATTTAGATGGTGAGGGCATCTCTTGCGCTTGTGCTGAAACACAAAAATCGCAAAACATAAACACATCATCAAAGGAAATTGCCATACAAGTTGATGTTCTTGATCAGCAACAAAGGTTTGAGTACGGATTTAAAACTTTGTAAACCCAATGAGATGATCTCAAAAGAGAAATCATACATATGTAGTGAATCGAAATGGAAGATGAAGTGAAATATTATGGAAGTGAAAATGGAAGGAAATGGATATATGAAAAGGTGGAATGCATGGGAATGCGTGCAAATGAAAATTGCTGATTTTCAAAAGTGACTTAGGTTTTCAAAACATTATTGCATGGAAAACGGATTACATGTATGTGCAATATGTAATAAGGGATAGAAAGTGAGATGAGATGCAAATGTGGATGGAGGATGAGCTTACATGTAAGTGCAGATAACGGATGAGATGCGAAGTATGTAATGATACGGAAAAACATGTATTTGCTCATGGAGGTGTAAGTGCATATGAAGAGATGGAAATAAAATGAAACTAGAGATGAAATGAACTTTATAGTCGTCTTGGTGGAAAGGTGAAGTCAAAGTACATGGGAAAACATGCATATGACATTTTTGACCTTTCAAAAAGTGACTTTAAGTAAAAAATGGGTTTTAGAGATGCTATTACACAAACGAGATGCGAAGTGTTGTGACATGGAAAGATGGAAATGGAATGTGATGATGCTTTTGCATGAAATGGAAAATGGAGTGAAGTGAAACATAACTAAGTTCTTGGGAAAGAACTTGCAACTTCTTTGAAGAAAAACCAGAAATCAAGCACACAAAACAGAAAAACAAACTTAAAAAAAGGAACATACTTTTGGCAAATGACTCAAACATGTCAATAAGCTAAGCACTTCAATATGCAATTTTGAATTTGGAGTTTGGGAAAAGACCAAAAACATGAAAATGAACTATTTCATCATTTTAAAAGAAAAAATACACTTTCCATGGCAACAAAATCAACAAGTGTAAAACATCAAGCTAAAACATGCACAAAATTTGCAAGATACATACAAATTTATTAGCAAGAAGGAAAATGTCCACTTATATGATGATTACGTGCCAAAAATGAAGGAGTCAAAAACTCCAATATTGAAAAATTCTCCAACATTGTTAGACCTTTTCAAACTTTGCAAGAGAAATCTGTAGTGGGCAGCCAATGAGGTGTTTTTGATGCACAATGACAAAAACGTGCCCTAAGAATGCTCCCAACTTCAACATTTTTGGCAATGCATGCTCTTGGGACGTTTTTGGAAAAAACGTGCATCTCTAAGTGCATGTTACAAGTTGTTTTTGACTTCCAAATACAAAAACATGACCCTCGGTGTAATGCAAATGAAAGAATATGCCAAAATGCCTCGTTTCCTTGCAAAAATGTGATTTAAATTACTCTAAAATGGACTTTTTTGGAGAAAAACGTGACTGAAAATTATCATAAAGAAATCATTTTTAGCATAAAAACATCTATAGCATGGAAATGCCAAAAGATGCAAAAACACTTCTTCTCCTTGAGATTTTTGAATCATTCCATGATCAAATCCAAGCGTGGGACTGAAAAACAAGTTCTTGAAGGGCACACATAAGAAGTTCTTTCAAAAACGAGGTTTGGAGGACCAAATACATGTGTTTCAATGCAAAATGCACATTTTAGAGGCCATTACATGTTTAAGCTATATGCATATGCAACTTAAGGCAAAAGCTCATTTTTTTGGTGCATATGCATATAACACATGTAGCTCATCTTTTTGATGTCATTGCACATTTTAAGTAGATTTACATGCAATGGCATAAAAAAGGTCCATCTTTAAATAATTTTACACTTTAAGTTGAGCACCTTTTAGAGGTCTATGCATATATTAAAAACATGTATTGAAGCAAATCTCACCTTTTAGAGGCCATTACATGTTTAAGTTACATGCATATGCAACTAAAGGCAAAAACTCACCTTTTTGATGCATATGCATATAACAGATGTAGCTCATCTTTTTGATGTAATTGCACATTTTAAGTGGATTTACATGCAATGACATAAAAAAGGTACACCTTTAAATGATTTTACATTTTAAATTGAGTTTTACATGCAATGACATGAAAAAGGTCCACTTTTAAATGATTTTAACACATTTAAGTAATTTTAATAAGCACATGTCAATTTACTTTTGATAACGTATCACTTAAGTGAGACAAATTATATTTACATTATCATATTAACAATATAATATGTAAATATAATTTAATAAGTAATATTTATTAGAGCATTTGATTTAAATATCAAAAATTAAATTGAACTATATAGTTAATATTAGGGTAACGTGACTCGCGGTGAGTCATGGAGTCGTGTGAGTCAGCGAGCTGCGCTGACCTCGCCGAGTCACGGGGAGTGACTCGCGTGACTCGCCTGACCTGTTGAGCTTGACTCAGCCGCGGTAGGCAAAATTTCGACTATTAAATATATAAAATTTTTCAACTTTTTTTTATTTTTATTTTTCATATCATTCATATAACCCTAAAAGGGCTCCCATAACAGTCTATAGTGAAAGGAAGAAAACGAGAGAGAGGTAGAAGAGAAATAGAGTTTTCTTGTTTTGCAACCAGCTGAAAGGAGGAGGAGAAAAGCTTGCATTTGTGACATTGGAGCTTGCATTTAGATCATCAAGAAGTTTATAGGAGCTCTTCTCAACACTTCCCAAAGCATTTGAAAGAGGTAAGACTTGATTGTTTAGATTTTGATGATTTTTTTGTCTATGCTTATGGGTTTTTTGCATGAATTTTTTTTGTTTGTTTATGAGTTTTTTTATAACTTTAGATCTTGATAAAATGCAATGCTGAAATGGTAATATTTGGTCTAAAATGTCTTATTGCAGCAACCTTTACTTTTTTCCTTAATTAAATCATAATGGCTTCAGGAGGTAAAAAACCCAAGCTCTATAAAGGCAACAAAAAAGATGAGTGTTGGAAGTTCGCCATAGAATTTTCGGGTAGAAAGATAACTCAAACAAAATGCCTATTTTGCAAAACCATTAATAGTGGGGGGATAAATAGATTAAAATACCATATTGCTGGCTTAGGTGGTCATCATAATGAGCCTTGTGGAGCTGCAACTGTTGAAGCTCAACGTTTTTGTTATGTAGCCTTGGAAAAATATGAACAAGAAAAAGAATTAAAAAAAAAACAATTAGAAGAGTTAGCTTTGATTGGTTCTAGTTCCCTTCCACGTTCATCTGCAAATGTTTCTGAGTCAGTAGGCTGTGTTGGAGAAGGTTCTTCCCGTCCCCCCTATCGTCCTAGTGCTTCTGTTGCTCGTGCTTCTTCTATATCTATTCCTTGCACTTCTAGTGATGCTACTGCTGCTGCCCCTTCTAGTAGTGCTGCTCTTCTTTGTCCTAGAGTCAAAAAATCTAGTAAGTTGGACAACTTTTTTGTACCGCGTACCACTCCTGGTGCACAACCCTCACTTGAGAGCATGGGTTGGAATAGGGAGATACATGAAGCTGGAGTAAGAGCAATTTGCAAGTTTTGGTTTTTTTACGACATTCCATTTATAGCAGCCAGGTACTTCAAGTTTTCAACTTCATTTATATTTGATTGTTTTACGTTTTAAGTTTTAAAATTTATATTCAATTTTATACTTTTAACTTGATGTTTGAAAATTTGAAATATGCTAATTAAAATATTTTTATAAATGTAATAGGAATCCTTATTGGCAAGGGATGATTGATGCAGTTTCCATCTGTGGTGCGGGGTTCAAAGCCCCCACTGAAGATGAGTTTAGTGGCCCCCTCTTGCTAGATATGGTTGAGGAGATGAAACTTGAGTTGGAGGACCACAAAAAGATTTGGAGCCAAAAGGGGTGTTCCATTATGACAGATGGATGGACAGATAGGAGGTCCAGAACCCTCTTAAATTTTCTTGTTTCTAGCGGAGGTAATTCATCATGCTCTACTTCTTGAAGTCTAAAATTTAATGTATACTATTATTGAAAAACGAAATTTTTTTTTTATTGAGCATTGATTCTTGAATGATAATTATTTTGTTTAATTTTCACTTTCAGGATCCACCATGTTTTTGAGGTCCATAGATGCTTCCTCATGTATGAAAAATGCAAAATTCTTATGTGAGACTATTGAAGAGGTCATAAGGGAGGTGGGGGAAGACAATGTTGTCCAAGTGGTGACAGATAATGCAGCTAATTATATTGTTGCAGGTAAAATTTTAACTTCTAACTTTCTAAGTTCTACTTCTAAAAAATTTGTTTTAGTTTTTCATTAAATTTTGAAAATTAAAAGTTTTTTAATACTAAAATTTTCATTGTTTACTAACTAATTTAAAATTGCTGCAGGAAAACTATTGATGGAGAGACACCCAAAAATCTTTTGGACTCCATGTGCGGCCCATTGCATCGACCTCATGTTAGAGGATATTGGCAAGCTTGTATGGGTGAAATCATGTGTTACCAAGGCCAAAAATCTTTGTAAGTTCATCTATAATCATGCCTTGGTCCTCAGCACTATGAGGAAATACACGAAGGGAAAGGAGTTGGCTCGTTCTGATATCACAAGATTTGCCTCTAACTTTATCACACTAAAATCCTTGTTGAGTTCAAGGTTAGAGTTGAGGTGCATGTTTGTTGGTCCAGAATGGAGTTCCTTCTCCTTTGCGAGCAGCCCTGCAGGGATAGATGCAACAAAATGCATTTATGATGATGATTTTTGGGAGCCATGTTCGAAGATTGTGGAGGTAATTTAAAATTTAAATTTTAAATTTTAAAAGCTTAAGTCTTAAAATTTTATAAATTAATTTGTCTCATACATATTTTTGTTTTATTTTCATTGTGCAACTTTGCAAAGTTTCATCATTCACTAAATTGTTTTTTTGTTTAATTGTTTTGTAGATCACCGAGCCCCTTGTAGCCCTCTTACGAGTTGCTGATGGCGAGAAGCCCTCTATGGGCTACATTTATGAGGGCATGGATAGGGTCAAGGAGACTATTAAGGCCAAATATGTAGGAGTTGAGGAAAACTATGGCCCTATTTGGGACATAATTGATAGGAGATGGCAAAATCAGCTTCATAAGCCCATCCATGCAGCAGCCTATTACCTCAATCCGGCACACCGTTTCCTTGATGATTTCAAGGCAGACGAGGAGGTTCTTAGTGGCCTATACACAGTGGTATCGAAGATGTCCCCTAATCCCACAGATATATTGCTTGAGATGGATGCCTATAATAATGCATCAGGGCCCATTTTTTCAAGTCAAATTTGCAAAGAAGGTCGTACAAAATTGCAGCCAGGTAAAGATTGCAGCTTAAGCCTTATACAATCTAGTTTCTAAATTTCTAGCTTTAAACTTAAAGTTCAAATTTTGAAATGAGACTAATATTTTTTTGTTTTCCTTTTTTCAAAATTCAGATAGATGGTGGCAAATGTTTGGGCCTTCAACCAAAGACCTTCAGCAAATTGCCATCCGTATTTTGAGCCAGCCAAGTAGTGCTTCTGGATGTGAGCGCAACTGGAGCATGTTCGAGCACATCCACTCAAAGAGGCGTAATAGGTTGTCTGTGCAGAAAATGAATAGTCTAGTCTTTGTGCACTACAACCTGCGCATTAGGATCAGGGAGATTTTAATTAGTGACACCTCTCCGATTACTCTAGAGGAGGTTGATCCAGAGTCTGATTGGATCATTGAGGCTACTGATCCTGTCTTTGATGATGAGGACCTATAGTGGCTTGACTAGGCAGATAGAGAGGGCCAGGTTGAGGCTGTGGCTATGGCAGCAGAGGACCAGAGAGCTCCAGTTGTTCCTAGTGGAACCTCATAGACATTGGTAGAGCCAGAGGCAGAGAGTATAGTTGATCCTAGAGGCACTTCACGAGCTGATGCTATGGCTATTGAGACATCCAGGACCTACCTTAGATGCCTTACTAAGAGGCATTTTGTAGATTATACTGAGCCTGAGCCTGAGGTTGAGGCTGAGGTTGGGGATGAGGATGAGGATGACAATGATGATGAGGATGACAATGAGGATGAGCCTGAGGATGAGGATGATGATGACTCAAACTAAGAGCCATGGCTGTAGACTTATAGTCTTGTTTTAACTTTTTGTTTAACAGTTTAACAGTAACTTAATAAATGATCAGCATTTGGAACATTTGAATTTGATGATGACTATTGAATCTTGATGTGTTGGATTTCATAATGCATAAATGATAATACATATACATTTTGATGGTTTGCATGGATTTATCTTAGTTTGGCTTTAATTACTAGTAATATAGTATTTACTTTTAGCAATTTACCTTTGTCAGTTTGTAACTTTGTAGTATTGTACATATGTAATCGATGTTTGACTTTTAAGTTTTATGTTTTTAACTTTAAGTATGTGGCATGTGCATTATGATCAAATTATCTTCTATTTAATGATGTTATTGCGTCTTTACGCTTTATTCAATATGGGTGCATGGAATGTTCTTTAAATCCTAAAAAATCTCAAAATTTCAAGGTTTTTTCACTTTGCCGAGTCACCGCCGAGTCGGGTCACGAGTCAGAGCCAGGTTGCGAGTCAAGTTACCCTTGCCGAGTGCAAGCCGAGTCCGAGTCTCGTTACATTGGTTAATATAGTCACTTATATGAAAAATCAAAAAGTAAACTCAACTTTAAAATATAACATAAAGTGCACTATAGTTACTTTAAGTGAAAATTTAATTGATAAACTTAAAAATATAACATAAAGTGAATTTAAGATATATATATTTTTTTTTCAAAAAATGAATGTCAAACTAGAAATATAACATGGTATTTTTAATTTGTGTAGTTGCATCAAAAAGGTCCACTTTTTGGGCACTAAAATGGTGATATCTTTTGACTGACAACTCCGATTAAGCTCTAGGTTAGATCAAATCGAAGAAAAAACCGAAAGCAATGACTTGAGCAAAACCAAAGGACTAAAAACCAACAAACCAACTCAAAAAAAAAGAAAATGATGATGAAGGCCTCAAAAGTCAAACATAGGCTTGACAAATAGAAAAACGAAAAAGACTTGACAAAAACCTTCAGTAAAAGAATTTGCTATGTGAATTGGAGTTGAGTGATCGATCAACATTAGCAATCAAATAACAAATTTAACTTAGAGAAATTGGAAACTAGTTTGAAAAAGTTTCGTATTGTTACCTGCATTTTGTGGTGACAAAATTCCACAAAATGTAGGATAAGAAAACCTATAGCTGGGCTTAATGGCAATTATTATTTTGTTTCAAAGAAGAATATTGAGTGGTGGAACTCAATCATTAAACAAGGGCACAAGGAGTTGATCAAATTGTTGAAAGATTTGATAGAAGTAACATATACAATGTAGAAGGATCTAAAATGCGTTGATATCCAATTAATGAAGGAAGATGGAAAAATGGTAGAGGTCGACGATATGATCAAATCTATTAAGGAAAAGATTAAGTATGTTGAGGAAACTAATTATCTTACTACCAAAGACTTTTCTAAAGTGGCATGCATTGAATTGATGTTGACGATCTGTCAAGATCATATGGAAGTGCATGAAGAGGTTGCCCGAGTCAAAAAGGGTAAGGAGGTGTGGAAGCAGTGCATAATTCATATTGGTCTCCTACACTACCAAGTAACAGTGGACTTTTCAGTAGTACATCGAGAATGGAGAAGCAAATGTGCTAGTCCTCAAAACCAACTAGTAAGTGCCTCAACTATGCACCAACCATGATTGTAATGTGGGATTTTAGCTCCCCTGCTATTGGATTTTAGCTTTTTTTTCTTTAGTTAGTTATATTTTGCTACGCATAACTGCTTTTACTCCTAAATGGGGTTAGTTTACTTTACTACGGTTTTCCCAAAAACTATAGGCCTGGTGGCTATATATGGGTCTTTGTTATACACTTAAAAGGCCTACACTTTGGAAAACTATAATTTATATTTTAGATTTCATGTATTTTGGATGGATAGGACAGGAAACTTTTATCTGTGAATGAAAGATATGATTATTACCACTCCAATTCGTGCATTTGAAGTTGTGAATTAATGGATTTCTGTTGAATTTAATTTTTCTGTGTGCTGATCATTTACTTCTGAACTATCTAGTCATATATGCGAAGACATGAATTAGTACATGGGTTTACTTTTGTTGTTTTGATTCAACAAATTACAAATTTTGTGTGCTTTGTTAAATCATCATATATCATCGACATGTTCAGTTCATGGTGATGGATGAATGTTTTTAGCTTTTTAATGGTTTTTGGTAAAAGTATTTCATTGATGTGTTTTATGTTTACAAGCTCATTTAATACCTTCAAGGGAGTTAAACCTTAAATTCAGAGGGTTAATCGTGAGTGATTTTACCAATTGTTGGTGATAGTTTTGATCTTCATTTAAAAGGTCATAAAGTCAATTTAATAGAAATCAGAAGGCAAAATCTGTTAACCAACAGATTTTTGGCAACTCTATTGGGGGAGAATAAAATTGATTTATAATAACAATTACTTTGTTATGGGACAATATGATTTTATCCCACGAAAACATCTTTCCTGTAGTACAACCAACCTTGGTTGTCAAGATGAATAGGAAGACATTATAAATGAGTTGAATATATTGCCCTAGTGTGTATGAAGAAGCCCTAAGAATTATAGAAGAGAAATTTTTGTATTGGAAAGAGAAGAAAATATAGCTGCCAACTTGAGATTTCTCTTTGAAAGACAGAGGGGAATGCAAACAAAAAACCAGATCCGAAACCCTGCACCCCAATTCCCAAGAAATCCAGAAAAGGTTGGACATTTGATTGTGATAAACTGTGTCCCTAGACTAAAAAGGACTGGAGTTCAGAAGATATACTAGGTTATTAAGGAAAGAAAAAAGTGATTGATCCTGTATTGAAGCCCTGCAAAATATGAGCTTTTCACCAAACCTTACACCGAGGTGATCACGGAGTAGGCGTTCTTCCCCACCTAAGTCTACTTTTTCGCCTTTTTGTAAGGAATTGACCTTGCATTATTTTGTTCAACCTGCTGTCATAAATCTTGTGCCCATCAATTTCATTCTGCCCATGGCTCAACCTTGGGGGGCAGCAAGAGGACCTCTAGACCTAGTAGCCCAATTAAATCCCTTACCAAAAGGTGGGTTTACCTAAATTAAGTGGAGACGGTAAGAAATCTATTGATCAATATTTAAATGCCTTCAATGTGATGTGTGGTGTATTGGCTGTTCAACATCAAGATGTGGTTGTCAGGTTGTTTGTGCAAACCCTTACATATGGTGTAGCTGAATGGTTTTATCGCTTACCCAATGGTTTAATTACTAGTTGGAATGATATGCAAACCAAGTTTGAAACTAGATTCAAAGGAGCTGAGGATGAACATGTATTTTTGGCCCAACTTACCCAACTCAAGAAGGAAATATATGAGCCCATGAGACAGTTTGTAGCTAGATATGACAAGATTATGAACAAAATTCCTGTTGGAAAAAAGGCCCAACACAAAATAAAAAATGCTTTGTCATTAACTTGATGCCCCTAGATATCAAGTTTCATCTTAGAAGGCAAAGAGTAGCAGATTTAATAGTATCTCAGACCCTCACCATTGCACTTGAAGATGATCATATTAATATTGGGAAATGGAAGGAGGAGGTTCAAATACCCGATGCTCAAGCTTCCACCTCTTCCAACCCTATTCTACAGATGCTTGTTAATGATGCAATTGCCATTAAGAGACAACTACCTAAGGCCAATGTACCACATCCACAATCTTACCAAGACATCCCTAGCTGAGGTCTCAGTCAATAAGTAGGCTCAACTAGAAAGACATTGCAGCTACCACCTGCTCAATAGAGATTAGCGATTGAACCTCTTGCAAGAAAGGCGAATATTTGTGTTTTTCACTTAATTGATGACCATGATGGAGCTTCATGCACGTAAATGGTGAGATATGTGCAAATTAATAACCCAAAAGAGATTGTAGAGGAGGTGCTAGAAGATGAAGGGACTTCTAAACAACCAGGCGACTCTAAGTTATTTCCTTGAGTACGAGTTGGATTTTGAAAAGGGAGGTGCTATTTTGGTGACTTTGGAAGACCCCTTATGCACGATCTAGGCAAGGAGTCAGTGTAGAGCTAAGCCATTCAACAATGCACAATCTGCAGAAAATTTTAACAAAAAATGGAACCTTTTGTTCGAACTAGTCATAGTTTAAAGGTTTAGAGTTCAATGATACGAGAAGTTCAAATGCTCAAAAGGTTTGAATCAAAATCTTCTTTTGATATTGTTGATTTCTGTAAGTCATCTAAAATTCAAATCTCTCCCACTGAATACTTAGGTTAAACCCTAAAAAGTTAGATAAACTAATTGAATATGGCAATAGTTCTCAATTTGAAATTATGAGTAAGCAGCTAGTTAATGCCCAATCTTTGGAGGCCTCTATGTCCTCTTTCCCCAGTTCATTAGTTGCTATGAAACCTGAACCAAAGGCTGAATACTAGTTGAAACTCTTCAGCCTAACACTTAAGACAAAACTGTTTTATGTCTCCTTATATACTCTTATCCTCATGGTCATAAGTTGAATGACTGTATAATTGACTCCAATGCCTCTAATAACATTATGCCTTTTTTTGTAGCTAAGGTCTTAGATTTTCCACTCACTAAAACCTTTGGTAGATGTTATTCAATGGATTCAAAACAAGTTCTTTTACTGGACAAATCAAAGATGCACTAGTAGCTTTAGTGACCCATCAAAGTAAGAAACTTAAACTAACAATCTTGGTTGTTGACATATTTGCTAACTAATGAAATGCTTCTAAGGAGGACTTTGTACGAAGATTTAGGTGGCGAAATCAAGGACTAATCACAGGCTACTATACTGGTGGGAAAACAAAAGGTCGTACTTTAACCAAAAGTGAAATCCAGATATGCGGTTTTTCTATGAAAAGATCTAAGATCTTAGATTCTACATCAAGATTGTGAACATGGCAATTATGTGGTTCTTCTTGACGAACATGTTGAAAAGATTGAACCTGTCGTGGATGTAGCCTTATGGACCTTGTAATTTGATGCCAACTGCTCATCAATCGATTTAGGAGGTGGAGTGCTATTGATATCATCTTGGGGTAGTAATCTCCCCTATTCTTTTGAATTGGAATTTAGTAATACTAAAAATATAGTAGAATATGAGGCTCTCCTATTGAGATTAGAAGAGGCTAAAAGGGAGGGAATAAAGATACTAAATGCTAAAGGAGATGCTGAAATGATAGTGAAGCAAGTTCAGAATACTTCTACTGTAAAGAATGAAAGGTTGAAGCATTAGAAAAATAGGGTTTGGGATGAAATAGATAGGTTTGAAGCATTCTCAATTGAAGCAATACCCAGAGAGTTGAATTCAAGGGCAAACTCTCTTGCAGTGTCTGCATATCTCTTACTCCCCCAACCAGATTTTGAGAATAGAATTGAGATAACTTATTGTCCTAACATCCTAGACAATATTGAGTCATGCCTAGTTTTTTAAGATGATAAACAAATTAATAACTTTATGCAAAATATAGGTATCTTATTGTCCATGTTCTTTGAAGGATTAGATTTAGATTGCAAAAAAGTTTGTCCTAACCTGGGAGATGATCTGAAAGAAGACATTATTCGGTTGAAAAGAAATAGGATTCTCAAGGGGTTGGTGTGCTTGGAGAAACTTTTTGATCAGCGTAATAGCTATACCACAAGAAAAAGCAGCCCTGATTTGAGTAGTTTTGGTGATTATGACAAGATAAATATTGGAAGCGAATTGGATCTTAAGTTTGTTAACCTGGGGAAATGTTGCACCATAGAAGAGAAATGAAAATTCTTTTATGTATTAACCGTGTATAGAAATGTGTCCACATGGTCCTATGATAATCTAATTTTTTTTGGGGAAGGACAATTCCAACATCATATCCCTCTAAACAAGGAGCAAATCCTTTTAGATAAAAGTTGAGAAACTACATTCCTAAGGTAGTAGATGCAATTTTTAAATAAGTGGATAAGATGTTAAAGGCCCAAATCATATATTTGATCCACCATTCAACTTGGGTGGCCAACATTGTGCCTACGCAGAAGAAAAATGGGGAGATTTGGATTTGTGTTGATTTTAGGAACCTGAACCAAGCTAGATTGAAGGACAATTATCCATTGCTAGTTATGGGTCATCTTTTGTAGATGGTGGTAGGAGCAAAGATGTTGTCTATGTTAGATGGATTCCCTGGATATAATCAAATAAGCATCGCTGAAGAGGATCAACACAAGACAACTTTTACCATCCCTTGGGAAACATTTACGTATAGTCCTATGTCCTTTAGCTTGATTAATGTTAGTGCAACCTTCCAACATGCAATGAACTTGACCTTCAAACATTTGAGAAATAAGATAATTGTCATTTAATTAGATGATCTCATAGTCATTTTTTAAGGGAAGGAAAAATCACCAGAAGGACCTAGAGGCTATTTTGCAAAGGTGTAAGGACCATGGGGTTTCTCTAAATCCTAAAAAAATGTATTCTATATAACAAAAGGTAAGTTCTTGGGTCACCTTGTATCTACAGAAGGGATACAAAATTAATGTAGATATAGTTAAGGCTATCCAACAATTATGTGTACCATCCAATAGAAGTGGGGTTAAATCTTTTTTTGGATAGGCAAACTTTTGTTGATGTTTTGTATCAGTCACTAAACATATTGTAGGTTTAATGAGCGAGATAAAAACTTTTAAATGGAGCGATGAAGCAATGAAAGCCTTTGAATCCATCAAAGAAGCAATTGCACAAGCCCCCACATTGATCAATCCAGATTTAAAGAAAGACTTTATTATATATTACTATGCTTCAAAGTACACCATGTTTGGTATACTATTGCAAAAGAATGACTTAAATGAAGATGTCTCAATTGCTTTCATCAACATACTGCTAAAGAGGCATGAATTGAACTACTCTTTGGTTCAGAAATAGACCTTCGGAGTTGTCAAGGTTGTTAAACATTATAGGTGCTATATACTTCATTCTCATTCTGTTGTGTATGTACCTAACCCTACTGTAAAAAGTATTTTAACTCAACATGAAGTAGGGATGAACAATAGATCAACTTGGGTAACGGAGATTCAAGAATTTGATCTTGATATGAGACCTATGAAATTGGTCCATGGCCAAGGGTTTTGCAAATTGATGGTAGAGAACAAAGAAGAGAAGAATGAGCTGTTGTTGGTCCTTTTCATTAGTTTATAGTATACCTGGTTGACAAATGTGACACATTACTTAATATATGAGGAATGTCCGAAGTATTTGAGTCGTAAAGAGAAAAGAATAAAGAGAGGTTAAAAGCTGCTAAATATGTAAAATTGGATGACATGCTATATGAGAAAGGTTTATATAGGGCATTCTTTAGGTGTGCTGATAAAGAGAAACAAGAGAAATTGCTAAAGGCATTTCACAATGAAGTTTGTGGGAGTCATTATTCATCAAAGGTCACTGTTGTCTTGCATTTTGTCACCACAAAATGTTGGTAACAACATGAAACTTTTTCAAGCTAGTTTCGCATTTCTCTAAGCTTAAATTTGATATTCAATTGTTTAATGTTGATTGATCAATCAATTTCAATTCATATATCAAATCATTTTACTGAAGGCCTTCGTCAAATCTTTTTTGTATTGCTTTTTGTCGAGCCTTTGCTTGATTTTTGAAGTCTTCATTGTCCGTTCTTTGCTTTTGAGTTTGTGTTTGTTTTTAGTCATTTGGTTTTGCTCATATCATACCTTTCGTTTTTCCCTTCGATTCGGTCTAACCTAGAGGTCAATTGGAGTTGTCAATCAAAAGATATGTTCATTTTAGTGATTCAAAAGTGGACCTTTTGGGTGTAACAACACGAATTAAAAATATGATGTTATATTTTCAATTTGATTTTCACTTTTCGATAAATATAACTTATATTCACATTTTGTTATGTTTTTAAGTTACTTTAATTTTAAATTTTTAACTTAAAGTGACTATAGTGCACTTTATGTTTTAATTTTAAGTTGAGTTACTTTTTAATTTTTCACTTAAAGTAACTATATAACTATATAGTTTCAGTTTAATTTTTGGCTTTAAAAATCAAATGTTTATTTAAATGTTACTTTTAAATGATGTTTATATGTTATATTTCAAAATATGATTAATAAATATTGTTTATGACCCATTTTGTAACATTTTAATAATTTTAAGTGAATTAAATGACTTAAAGTCTTCATAAGTGGACATTTTATATATAACATGTAAAATACATCAAAAGTGGACATTTTACATGTCACTACATATAAAGTTTACTTTGGTGGACCTTTTTGATGTCATTACATCAAAAGTTCATCATAAGTGGACCTTTTTGATGCTTTTGCATCAAAAGTGAAGTTTTCATGCTTAGGCATCTAAAAGGTGAGTTGCATTTTTAAAATATGCTTCCTCCCCCAAAAAGTCTGTTTTTACCTATGAGCATGTTTTAAAATATGTAAGAGCACCCATAAAGTGCGATATTGGAGAGATGCATGTTTTAAAATATGTAATTGACCCAACAATGTCCGATTTTGGAGAAAGACATGTTTTAATATATGCATTGATCCTCCAAAAGTCCATTTTTGAAGAACACGCTCTTGCCCTCCAAAAACTCGATTTTGATCATAACTTGAGATTTTCTCAATGGATTTGCATGAGATTTGTTCCATTGGAGGCATTTTTGGTTGGCAATGATTTCTCTTGCTTCTAAAATGGATTTATTAAGCTCAAAAATGTTTTTGAAAGCTTCATTCTAGGGCACGTTTTTTGAGAAATCAGCAAATAAATCCATTTTTAATGCATGTTTTTCCTCCCAAGTAAATCGATTTGGCATATTTTGGAGGTTACATTGCATTGTGGTTCATTTTTTGGTGTTTAAAGATCAAAATGTTTTGATCTATCATCATGGAGAAAAACGTTTTTTGCCAAAAACATCCCACAAGTATTAGAATCCAAAAACATTGGATTATGGAGCATGAATAGGGCACGTTTTGGCATCTCCTAACAAATTCTTCTTGTTTGCTGCCCTCTCCAATTCAAATTTGTTAAGTTGGAAAAAGTCTAAGTGTTTTGGAAGAATTTTTCAAACATTGGAGCATCTTTTCCCTTCATTTTTGGCACATGTAAGTGGACTCTTTCTTTTTTGCTTAAAATTCATGCTTATCTTTCTGATTTTATGCATGAAATTACTTGATAGTTGCCATTTGTTAAAATCTTTGCCATGGAAAATGCATTTTTCTTTTAAAAATGAAGTTTTTGTTCATTTTCATGTTTTCGGTTCTTTCCCAAGTCCCAATTTCGAATTTGAGTATTGAAGTGCATTGCGTCTTTGTATGTTTGAGTCACTTTCCAAAGGTACATTGTTTCTTTTGTGTTTTGCGTTTTGTGCTTGCTTGCCAGTTTTTCTCCACTTGGAGAAATTGCAAGTTCTTTCCCAAGAACTTGTTTTTGCTTCATTACATGCGAAAGCATTATCACATTTCACATTCTGTTTCCATGTCATGACATCTCACATTTCATCTAACAACTGCGATTACATGTTTTTCATCTCATTCACCATTCACATATGCAATTCCATTTTTTGTTTCCATTTTCACCCATCTCACTTTCTGCCTCCACCGCACGACACAATTACACGAAATGTCTTACATGTAATTGCATCCGAAAAGTTCGATTTTGATTAAAAGTCATATTTTGAAAAATCAAAAAGATGTCATTTTCACCTCCTACGTACTTTGACTTCCCCTTTTCACCAAAAATGACTATAAAACTCATTATCTCACTTCCATTTTCCATTTCCATTCCTCCATATGCATTTGCACCTTTGTGAGAAAATACATATTTTCGTATCTTTCCATGCTTTCCATCTCATCTTTCATTCACACTTACATGTGAAGTGCATCCTTCACCCGCATTTGCATCTCATTCCATGTTCCATCTCCTGTTACATGTTGTACTTACATGTACTCATTTTTCATGTTATAATGTCTTGAAATGCTAAGTCACCTTTTGAAATCAGCAATTTTCATTTGCACGCATTCCCATGCATTCTACCTTCATGCTTTCTCATTCCATTCCATTTCACTTCATCTTTCATTTTCTCACTTTCATACCATTTCATTTCACATTCCATTCATTTCATTCCGCACTCCACTGCATATGCATATGTTCTCTCTTAAAGTCACTGTGTCAGATTTGTAAAGTCTCCAATCCAGAGTCAACTTATATGGAGATTCCTTCTGATCCAGAGTCAACTTATATGGAGATTCCTTCTGATGATATATTTGTGTTTTGGGATTTTTGTGTTGCAGCGCAAGCACAAGACATGTACTCGCCATCCAAATCCAAAGGCAAAATGAAATATCAATATTATAAGGAATTGGCTCATGCAACTCCTTTAGTCATATCTATTTTGGATGATGTATTGGACACAAAGATTGGTCATGTGGATGTGGCTGATTTTCTACAAAGAGTTGAAGCTCTAGCTAGTCATCAAATGAAGCGTATTAAGAGAAGCAACATTCACCTGGTGTCTACATTTCCTATGGAGATTCAAACCTTCACTACTGATCCAGAGTCAACTTATATGGAGATTCCTTCTGATGAAATATTTGTGTTTTGGGATTTTTGTGTTGCAGCGCAAGCACAAGACATGTACTCGCCATCCAAATCCAAAGGCAAAATGAAATATCAATATTATAAGGAATTGGCTCATGCAACTCCTTTAGTCATATCTATTTTGGATGATGTATTGGACACAAAGATTGGTCATGTGGATGTGGCTGATTTTCTACAAAGAGTTGAAGCTCTAGCTAGTCATCAAATGAAGCGTATTAAGAGAAGCAACATTCACCTGGTGTCTACATTTCCTATGGCAGCTATAGAACTTGATTTCATTTTTGGATGTGCACGATGTTTCACTCCTAAGACGAAGACTATCAAAGATGCCGATGGCAAGGTTATCATTGGCCTTGATCTTGAGATCATTGAGCAAATTTTCAAGGTTCCACATAAAGAAGAGTGTGCTGATTTGACCAAAGAATCATCATTGGCATGTTGGAATGAGCAAAAGGGTAATTATCAGAAGTATCTCAACCTTTACTGGTTAGACAATAAGAGAAGCAACTTCTCTAGATGGCCAAAGACCGTTCATCGATCAAATTTCAAACAAAAATATAAGGATTTCATCATCTTTCTCAGCAAGATTTGTGGCTTTAAAGATTCTGCTGATTTTGAACCATGAATGCATAAGTTTATGTTTCAAATTATGGAGAATAAAGAACACATCTTTTGGGGAGAACTCATCAGTACTACATTTTGCCAACATATATGCAATGTGGGAACGTTAGTGCCCTTCTACATGAATTCTTATCTTGTTTACATTACTGCTGCCATGGGATCTTTCTCTGATCTTTCTACCAAGGGAGATTGTTTTCAGTTTCCTATTTGGAATTATTATGATCAAATCACTTTGGCAAACAGTAAATTCCATTATAGAAGAGTCCAAGATGCTTTCTTTGGGCATTTCCGGTGCTTGTTCAATAAGTAGTTATTTGTCAAAAGAGTATCTGATGTAGCATGGGAGAAGGTGAATCAATACGGCTGTATTTTTCTTCAGTTTCCCACTTTCACATCTTTGAGAGTTGGATATTTTAAAGGTGAGCCGTATACCTTACCTAGGTATGCTACAGATTGAATCATCTTGATGGAGCTAGCTAGATAGCTCATGGACGTGCAGAGTAATCAACATACTTTGCATAGGCCTAATTTTGGCATTACCTCAGCTAAACCATTGGCTTGGCAATTATTTGATCATTTCAGTTCCTAAAGCAAAAAACATGGAAGCAAAGTTACAATTGATCACCTTGAAGAAGTTCAAAGCTAGATACGGTTTTGACTACCAAGAGATGAATTATCAGATGAAAAGAGCCTACACTCATGTTCATCGCATCAAAGATATCTGGATTGATATGAGGACAGAGCTTGACATTCTGAAGATGGACTACTGCAGATTAACCTTGCAGTAGATAATTGATTTTAACATGTTGGAAATTCCTTTAGATTTCCAAATTGAAAATGATGGCAACATCCTTGATCCGGAATTTCATCAAGTTGGCTTTGATAAAAAGTGTCTGTTTCCTATTCAATGGCAACAAAAGGAAGGTACGCCTGTCATGGATAGATTTCAATCCATCTCAGTAAACACCAATAAATGGTTGAAAAGTAAAGGCCTCAAAAGAGTAAATCCTAAGATGGGTTTGGATTGTGGAAGTTTTGGTCCTCCTGGTAGGAAGTCACAATTGGAGATCATAGGAAAAGATGGTGTCTCATCTTTTGATACTAAGGGTTCTCTCAAATTCAAATTAAAGGGCGGAAAATGAGCTAATTCATTTCAAGTTTTTGAACCAATTCAAGAATCAGAAGAGGAATTGGAAATAGAATTTGATAAAGGAGATTCAGATGAAGAAGGGGAAATCACGATCATATCTCCTCCAAAGCCTGCACAAGCTTGTATATCTTCTATACATGAAGAATCTTTTCTGCATGAGGTTGATGATGTTGTGGATTCGTTCTCCACCATTTTCACTCCTTCCATTCCTGTTTTGGAGGTTAATATCATGGCTCTTCCTATTTCCTCTGCTGCTCCTCGCGTCCCTACACACAAACAATACAATCATTTAGCAAATGTTTTTGAAGATTTTTCAACTCTTACTAGTGGTCAAGTTTCCCAACTTGATACATCTTTGATAGGATTTGAGCTTTTCATGACGAAGTCTTTTTAGCATGTTCCTATGCCTTCAACTATGCAAACTGAATCTTGCTTCATTACAATAGAAATACAATCAAGATCAATGCCAATGGTTTCCACTGTACCTGCTTCTACGGATGAAAATTTCAGCTTTTCTACATGGTTGAGCAAATAACAACAAAGAGGAGGAAAGTGGTTGTTCCTCTGGACAATCTTCCTGTTAAGAAGACCAAATCCAAATCTTTGAAAGACAAATCCAAATCTTTGAAAGACAAGATTGTTTCTAGAATTTTGGTTGATTCTGATAAAACCAAATTTGTTGAGGTTGCTGAGCCCCTAGTGGATAAACTTGTTGAGGAACTCACTCGTTCTGACTACAAGTTTACTAAGGTTGAAATTGGAAATCAATCATGTTTGGGTTGTTTGCAAGATGCATTGGCTAATGTATCAAAGAGCAATCATGAACTTTGGGAAAAGAAGAATCAACTGAAACAGGAGGTCTTTTGTTTGAATGAGATTATCCAAAAACAATCTTTTTAGAGTGTTGTTGTTATGTTTCAAATGTCTAAGGAGAGAAAGCTGATAGAAGCCGCCAAGTCTTGGATACAGGAAATCATTTCTGAAGGAGTTCGAGCTATTACAGAATCATTTGCAATTCTTAGGTGTGTCAAAGAGATGAACGAAATGGAGCAAAACTTATTCTCTTCTTTGACCCAAGAAGCAGATAACTTGAAGGAAATCCTTGATGATTGGGATGAAATGATAAAATTTGATCTGGATGCTATGGTCTCATGTGACATTCTTCCATCATGTGAAATGTTCTTTAGGTTTCAAGGATTGATTGGTTACAAAGAGGAGACATTGAGGAAGCTGATCACAAAGTTGCAGGTGGCCTTTGGAGATTGTCAAGCAGTTGAAACAAGTGTTACTTGTAATTTGGAACAAATGGGATGCCGTGTTATTGATGAGTTTGGTAATCTTATTGCAACAGAGAGAGTAAATTCAGAATATACAATCAGGATCAATGCTGATGTAGATTTTGAAGATTTTGGTTTGCACACGATGAATACGTTTGTTTTGTATAAGTCTTTGAAAAAACACTTGTTAGATACTACAGAAGCAAATTCCAAAGTTGTGCAATCAGCATATGAAAATGCAGTGAGAGTAGAAGCCATATCAAAGACTATGGAAATTGTTGATCTTCCCACAATGCGTGACATCGTTGTCGAATTCAAGGCACTGAGAAACAATCTCTAAGATTGTTGTTTTGTTTTTATTTCATGTTGGTATTTGTAAGGATGCATTAAATGAAAAAGTGTAATTACATATAATGCGAGTTACATGTATGTAGAAGAATGTAATGCAAGTTGCATGTAACCCTTTATTTTCTTTTGTAGTTAGACTAGGTCAAAGTTGGTTCAGTTGCTCTCATTTTTTCCTCCACCTTTTTCTCAACTCCTATGCCTATATAAAGGAGTGCCCGCTCATTGTAAAATCATCATCTTTATGCAAGAGAGCTCTTGAGAAATTGTACCAGCAGAACTTTGTTTGTGTAAGCACTATTTTGAGAGAAAGTGAATACAAAGGAGCATCTGAGACTTAACATTGATTAAGTGAGATTGTTATTTGTGTGAGTTGTAAGCTTTGTCTACTATTCATCCAAGTTATCTTTGATTCATATTATCTTGTGTTATTGGTAATTGTATCTTGTGAATTGAATAGAAAATAGTTAAGAAATAATTGAAGTCAGAGCTTTGACCAGGAGCAATTGTGAGAATATATAGCTAGAAGCTTTGTCTGTAGCTTATATTTTCATTCTTAATTCGCAAAATAGTTAAGTTATTCTTACTTTTAGGAGTCTTTGTGCCCTAATTGTAAAGCTTGTCCATATAGAAGTATGACCAGACTTAGAGCCAAACCGGTACATTTTTAGCTAGCCTTTGAGTTAGTGAAGGCTTATCAGTATCACTATTTCTAGCTCTTGATAGAAATGTAGTTAGAGATTCAGCTTGCCCATTACTCGCTGTACGAGTAAGTGGATCCTTTCTTGAAAGATAAAAAGAAAGGAAATTGGTAACACCCAGTTTATAAAAATCTCTTGACCTCTTGCTTACCTTGAGTTGATTCAAGGAACGGTGAGAAGGCGGAGCTTTCCCTTTAAGGTAGGAGAGACTCCGTCTCACACGCTGTGGCTGGTCATTCTATTTTCTGACTAAATTTTTACCAGTCGGTTGAGAGATGCATACAAATGGGTGGTTGATTGTGAAAAATGCAAATTGTTCTTAGGTAAACCACAACTTATAGCTTTACCATTAAGGCCTATGATTATTGATGAACCTTTTAAGTAATGGGGATTGGATTTCATTAGTCCTGTTAATCCCCCACCTAACACTGGGCATACTCATATTTTAACAACAATGAAGTATTTCACAAAATGGGTGGAGTCTACCCCTGTTAAAAAGACTACCTCTAAAGTGGTATGTAATCTTCTTAAAGAGAGCACCCTGGTTTGATTTGGATTTCTGGAAGAAATAAGTATGTTTTGCGATGATCATGGTATTTTTCTGGTACAATCCTCAAATTAGTACTCTCAAGGGAATGGGCAAGCTAAGGCCAGCAACAAGAACTTGATTTCTATCATTAGGAAGCTCGTGAATGATAATGCAAGACACTGGCATAAATGCTTTATGAAGCTTTATGGGGTGATAAAACTTTGTTGAAAAGAGCCATTGGTATGACCCCCTTTAAATTAGTATATGGTGTTGAAGCACAATTATCCTTACATTTGTAACTGTCAGTTGCTAAGTTGTAAAAGGTAATTGAAGATGAGTTGTTTCAAAATACACTAGAAAAGCGAATAATGTACCTAACAAAGATTGAAGAAGAACATATAAAATTGGTTGATCATATTATTGTCCACCAAGCTTGAGTGAAAGGGATATCTGACCAAAGGGCTAGGCTGAGGTAATTCACAGTGGGAGATCAAATATTGCTCTGGGATAAGTAGAGGGAGCTAAAAGGAGCTCATGGAAAGTTTGATCCTTTGTGGAAGGTCCCATTTATAATCAATCAGGTATTGGGATCTAATTCTTTCAAACTTGAATATTCAGATGGAACCATACTACCCTTGTCTTATATTGGGTAGGATTAAAAAGTTTATCATCTTTAAGATAAGAGTCCCCCATTTTGTAAATAGCTTTAAGTTGTGCGTTAATTGTTTGTTTCTTATTGTTGTGTCGTTCCTTCCTGGTGTTAGTTTTTGTGTGTGCGTATCCAAAGCTAGGTTCATTTTGGATCCTTCTCAATGTTGGTACCTAGTCAAAAGCTGATGTTACCCCCTATTTTTGTCGATGTTAAGTTTCCTTTATCAACCAAGAATAGGAGGATTATGTTACATTTTCATTCAAGATTGTTGGCAAATTGTTGTTGGGCTATAATATGTCCCTTATGTTTCATTCAATAACTTCAATTTTGTCTTCATAAACCTCTGCGTTGGACCAATCTCAAGTTCAAAGGTCAAGTTCATATAACAATTCTTTATGTTATGTGGCTTTGTGGAGAAAATTAGGTATCAGTCAAGTGGTGTCCTCTCTTGAACTTGAACCATTGAACTACATCTCGATAGGTTCATGGTATAAAGTTCATGGGCTAGTGGTATGTAGATGTTAATTTCCAAGCCTTGTGGGTCGATAAGTTGCTCGTTGTCTGTCAAGTGTCCAAAACTATCTAAGTTGTTTTGATATCTATATTGAACTTGAAACTTTGAATTGTGTTCTGACAAGGTTCAAAGTTTAAAGTTTTAAGATTTTCTTATGTAGGAGATGGAAGCACTAAAGCAAGGTGGAGGAATAAATGTAGGAAAGGGAATATTCTAAGGGGTGGAAATTTAAAATGTTATAAAAAGAAGCTAATCATGAGAACTTAAGCCCAATGTGTGGAGTTGACTAATTAATGCATTTGTTAGGATAGTGTCAAATCGCGAACTACTTCCCATGTTTGGGTGAGCTATTTGAAGTGTGTGGATTTACTATCTGGGATTTTCTGCCTTTTTATACATCTGTTGGGAATTAATCTTCATCATGAAGTGGTGAACTGCAAAGTAGGAGCAACGAAGTTAGACATGGTATCACTCTTTAGAATAAAAAGGATTGATGAGTATAACAAGTGAGTTTCAATTATTTTCTTTTGCGCCATTACTCCTTGCACAAGAAGAAACAAACATTAAATTTTTTGTTTGCAAGTAGAAGTTCTTATATATTTTAAAAGTTTCCTTGAATTATAAAGAAGTGGTTATATCATGAGGCATGTTTTGTTCTTTGTTGGCACCTCATGTAGCATGTAGAATTTTCTTGTGCGAAGTTCGTGCTTACATGCGATCTTCCATGGCATTACATGTGGCTTCTTGGATCTCGTGTGGACCTATTTCTAAGCTTGTGGCTCTTCATGTGCTTATTTGTGAGGTCGCTGATTTTCCTTTGGGGATAGGATTGATCTGTTGTAATACATTTTCTTATTTTCGAAATTGTAATCTCTTAGTTGACCTATGTGACCTGATGGTTATATATTGTAATGTAAGTGATGTTTAGAGAGAACACTGAAGAAGACAAGATCTAGAGGTTAAGCTCTTGAGAATAGAAGCTCACATTTTGGATTTCTGTTGTAATTAGAAGGCTGCAATTAGGTAGGCCTTATGCCTAGCAAATTGTAATCAAATTCCATTGGATGTGCATGTAATCAATTGAATTCAGTCATTTCCTATCTGTTGGTGTTGTGCTTCCGTGTGTCTACTCTTGTTGCTTGGTTTGGGACATCTCCCTTGGCGATTCTCCTACCTAGCTTGCGTCAAACATATTAGTTTGGATGCAAAAAATACTAGAAAATAAGGACCACTTCATCACAAAGTTGCAATTTCTTTATCGTGTTATATCAAATGCCAAGATACTTGCACCGACCATTGTATGTGTTAGTCTGGAAAATTCAGTCAAAAGTGTGGGTTCAATAAGCCATCAATATGCATTCATTAGTTGTCATAATTTCAGTAATACATTGAAGTACTATGTTAAGCAAGTCAAATGTGATAGAAAAAAAGTTGAAGGACAAATCACAACATTGCACACATCCTTTTCCAAATAGGATATCCCTTCTAAAAGAGGATGTTGAAAACAACGAAAACGAACGCTTTGATTTGAAAAAGAAACTTGTGTTGTGCATTTCTAGAAAATGCTTACAACCGTTATACACATAGAGATAAGATAAGAGTATAATGGTTAATGCAAGCTAGTTTTACACAAATTTTATGTGTTATTTGGCATCTCTTTGATTTGTAGCTTCATTACTCTTCATAGATCATTATCATTCTTGGTGATTTAAGTCTTGTTGGTGAGTCTTTTTTGACACCCCACAACACTGAATAAAATACTAAGGTATCTTATCCTCTCTTGAGCGAAATTTTGTGTAGTGCTAAGATTGTGAAAGATCATACAAATGACTACAAGCTCAATGGTCTTTATGATAATGTTGGGAACACAAAGGGACCTATGTTGGAATTGTTTTTCACTTCTTTTATAGTGTTGATTGGAACTTCTTCATTGAATATTTCAATTTCATGATGCTTTTTTGAATAAAGAAAACTGAAAAAAACTAAAATTAAAATCGAAAGAGATAGAAGGATCTAAATCTACTCCTAAGGACAATGATATCAATGGGAAAATTCCAAAATAACCAAGTTCTACTTTGCCAAGATCAAGTACAACTCTGCAAGAACTGGTGCAATCTTCTAAGGGTTATGCTAAGAATTTTCATATCATAATGAATAATGCACATTAAATGATCGAAGTTGCATCTATATAGAAGGGCTCAAACTAAATTTACATTACAACTTATAATCGACAAGATGCAAAAAGTAGGAGCTATGGAAATTTATCAAACACCATTACAATTTTCCATTGAAATCAAAGCACTTTATGTAATGATTGAGAAATTGAAGGAACACCATGCAATAAGTTGAAACAAACATGAATCCACCATATCTTCCGCGGACTCATTTTTTATATCCCAAGTCTTACAACAAGGTCTTCTCCTTCTTGTAACATGCTAATTTTCCTAACCATAAATAATAAAATTATGTTACTTTCCAAATACACATGAAAGAGAGATAGTTATAATAACTATTTTACATATTCAATTGAAAGAGATTAACGGTTATAACATATTAACTGAATCCTAGATATTTGAAAAGAGCATAACTAATTAACTACTTGAAGATTATAACAATATCAATTATCTATATCTTCAATTGAACTAGAAATTACATAAAAATAAAATACCCGATAAAAGAAGATATCTTGAAATGCAGATCCTTTTGTGTTGAGCAAGTCTTGGCATCAGGTGGAGAGGAGAAACATTGCCAAAGGCTTAGCCTCCCAATCGTGGACCCTAAGTATTCCCACTCAATCTCAACTGAGAAAGACCCTCCCTATGCGAGATTAGACATGGGACACCACTAGTCCTGCCACTTGAGCTTTCTAGTGTTAGAGTGTCATCTATACAACCAACTAGGCCATGGAGTCCTTCCCATCAACCCATCTATCTAATTGCAAGTTATCCTGACCTCTAATGATCACAACAACTAGTATGCCACTAGCCCACCTTGGCCAAGGATTTGCATGGACACTATGCACCCGATCGCCCATCGCTTGAAACAAGACTAAACTTTAGACCACCATGAGCTGACTCAGTTTTTTAGGTTTTCTTATGTTCATTAACTATTAAATTGTTACTGAATTCTCTCTCATCTTTTAGTTATAATCAACGACACTTTGAATGCAATTTGTAGCTATGACTCAATGGTACTATGAATCCAATTTGTAGATGGCAAATGAAATCGTAGATAGCAAATAGTATTGTAATCACCAATATGGAGAGTGATCATGGGTATGAATGCAATTGCCTATATAGGAATGAATTTCTTGTTTCAAATGCATGCTTGATGGAGTTACAAGCAAGATGAGGAAAGGTGACAGAGAGATGAGTTACATTCTTGGCTAAAATGCAAGAGTCACGACTAAAAGACCGGTAAGAACAAATGTCCGATGAACACAATAACATCATAGATGGCTGAAATTATTAAGGGCTGATGAAAGAAATAAAACTATAGGCCATTGGAAAAAAAATATAAGGCCAATGAAATAATAATATTACAACATTGACATAAGGTGGAATCAATAATTTTCTCACAATGTGTCAATATAAAGACACCATCTTGTATCTACATTTAATTGTATATGCATGTACTCATATACACATATACATATATGTATTTAATATTCTAAATATACGTATCTTGTGTTATGTCATATTTTAAGTCAGCTTATACATTCATGTACGTTAATGTTGAGTTTTGGATGCAATAATAATAAAGAAGACTAGAGTCATTGTTGGAGTTGCCTAATAAGAGACTCCTATTTGATTTGATAATGGTGACATTATGTTATTGCCATGTGTCCCAGATGATGTTTTAGATCACAAGTCCTAACTGATGACTTTTGAGTGATTTTAGGTGTTTGTGGAGTTTGCTTTGAGTTGTCATCATGAAGACTTGGTGAAGGGAGAGTTTGAGATGATTAGGATGTTTCTTTTGGAATTCCTAGAGTTCTTTTAGGAGTAGTCTTCTCTTTTATCCGAGCTACAGTCCCTTTTTTTGGGGAGAGACTATTGAGTTTGAGGATGGTTATATACTTCTCATTTTTGAAGAAGGGGTTTAGAATTTTGGGAGCAGATTTATGCATATGTGACAGATTTTTGTCCTTGGCATTATCCTTTGTTATTCTGGACTGTTCAAGCAGATCTATTGTTCTTTTGGCCTTCATGCATTATAGAGTTTCCTGGACTCATTTATTGGAGAGATATCTGGTTGTATACTTGGTGATTGATGCTAATTGATGTGCTTTGTTAAGAAACCTTTTGGTAATGTCTCATTTCTGAATCTTCCATAATTATATTAATTATTCATAGGTCATGATTTGTGCACTTAGCTGATATTTCTGAATGTGATTAATTTCCTTTCCTAATATCCAGTTAGAGTCTCCTCTTAAAGTACTTATATGCATAAAGGATTCTTCTGAAAGTGATTGGTTTATCTGTTAAGTTTGTTCATTATGTGGAAGTAAAACATCAATCTGCACTTCATATTTGGTGTATCACCTTCGATTTCTGCATTTTTAAAGTTTTCCATTAAAAATTCTTTTTTCATCCCTTTTCCATCAAATATTTACAGTTTTCATTAGGATGGGTGAAATATCAAGTAATATCATAGAAGAACCGACCTAGAATCTAGAGGTTTAGTCAAGTTATAGGTAACACACACCTTTGATTGATCCCATGTTACTTCAAAATTACCAAAGTTTTAGGACCTTAGCATTTGGGTGCAAGTTTTGGAGTTAACAATATCTTTTGTGTTTGTTTATTGTGATGTGCTTCCCTCATATTCTACTTGCTATATGTTTGTTTAGATTTGTTTAAATGACTCTCGTTGCCCCATTGACGCAAGGTGATAAAAGAATCGAATTGTCATATCATTCATCTATTTGTATCTCAATTCTTCTATGTATTGTTACATGTGTTGTACACATGCCAGTGTTTGTACATGTATCCTTGTGTATGTCCGCTTGGATTTGTGAGATGGTACGTCAATTCTTTTTGATCTGCATGATGGTAGTCCAAAAAGACTTTTCTTCATAAGTCTTATGTGTCTTTCTTCCATTGTGTTGTTTCCTTTGTGGAATGATGAAATTTTATTTCTAATAATATTTACATATATTATCTCATGATTATACTGACCCTGAAGTTAGTAGATTCCTTTTGTGCTCTCAATATGTTATGTCATCATTTCCCTTGATTTGTCTTATCTTGGAGGCATTTCACAGTGAAAATGTATCTAAGTGGCTATACTTATGCTCCATTAAGCCATTGCTTCTGTTAAAGTGTTAAGCAATGACTTTAACATGAGGGCATACGCTTTGCTCACTTTTTGCACACACACACTTATTGATAGCTTATACACATACACACTTGTGAATCTCTTTATGAATTATGCACAATCCTAAAGAATGGATTCTCCATGCACACCTTCATGGAAGTGAGTATCCTTAGGATTGGGTCTCTCTTTCTTTTGCACTTTTAAATATGCTAAATCTCATACATGGGCAACGCATTCAAGCACATATGCAAAGTCACATATACGCGTAACACAATATTTATTTTGTATTTTTGCATGATCCACAATGAGATGTACATTTCTCATTGACAAATTAATCACACACCTTCTTTCTCTACTTCTCTCAGTCAGAGACTTCTCTCTTATTATGATCTTCGAGTTAGCAAAGACTCAAATCCCTTGGGGGCTTGATGGATTCTTTGTCTCCTTGATCGTAATAAAATTTTCTCATGCCTTGTGCTCTACTTGACCAAGAGTTTGGATCGAGTCCATAATCTCACTTAAGTGGGGGCTAAATGTACCATCTTAAATTGGAAGCACATCAATTTAATGATGATTTAAAACCTATCTAGTGAGATTTAATGCTAGACGTGCATTTAATTTGTATTTCCCATCTTCTTATCTTTCATAGGTCCTCCTTGGTATTCCTATTCCACAACACAAAGTTCAAGGTGGGATCTATCCATTTGGGTCCTCCCTTTCCTCTTTCTTATCACCTGGAATATTTTTTTCGCACCAAAATTGGGTTTTCTCAGAATCTGCACCTGATTTCTGGAAACAGCGACCTATTGTGGGACCCCAAAGGATTCCTGTGGATTTCTAGACATAGTTTGTAGGAACATAGTGTGTCCTTGCTCAAGTAGGGACATAGTGCATTCATGCATGGGAATCAGAGACACAATGCATCCCTACTTGGGACCCATTTTTGGTTGCCTTCTCGGGACAAGTTTTAGGGTTGATTCAAGGTGTTGATTTTAAGGCCCAGTCAGCCGTTGGAAGAAATTTTATTCCAATTCCTATATAAGCTCATCCATTTGCCTCATTTTCCATCCCATATCATCCACCATTCATATGCACAAGCAATCCACAAGCACTCAAGCATTCAAGTGTTCAGGTATTCAAGCAATCTTCAAAGGAGATCCTTTTGCAAGCCACTGGAGATGAAATCTCTTGTATTCAAGGAGCTTTCAAGGAGTTCATTTAGGGGCTTCATATCTCTTCCATGTTCATGTCACAACCTTTCAAGATCTAGCTTCCTTCATTGATGATAGTGGAGCTTGTCATCAAGGAAGATCTTCTACATTCACCCTTCTACATTGACATCCTCTTGATCCATTCAATTGGTAAAGCGAGCTCATTGCATTTGATTTGAGATATCCTACTATTGTAAGGTGAATTTGTGCATTACTTTACATTTCTAGCATTTAATTTATTTTAATTTCAAGGTTAATTCCTAAATTGGGGTTTAACCTCCCATCAACAAAACAAAAACCCTTTTTCTTGCAGGTTGCAGATATTGGAAGGAAAAACAAAGTTTAGATCTAGATACTCTTTTTATAGAACTTCGGAGATCCCAAAATTGTTTCACGATCAAACACTATTGACCAAGGACGCACTACAGCCTTGCCAAGTTGACCTTGCTGCCTTAGGTCAACTTTGCCAGACAACCAAAAGATTTCCTGGTTTCGGAGATCTCACTGTTTCAATTATGAATTAGATTTGCATGCTGGTTGGAGTTGTGCAGACATTAGAAATCAGATCTCATATTCCTCCTCATTCTCAAGGCAAGTCACTTAATTGCTTTCTTTATTGCAGCACATCTACTTTCTTTATCTATATTCTTAATTGCACTTCATAACTCTTGCGACATTAGGGTTTTAAGGATCTTGCATTCTTTCTCTAATTCTCTAATTATTAGATCTTGGTTGGCACTAATCTTCTTAGATCTAATTACCTTAGAGTTGGAATTGAAAGGATTAATCTCCTCAACTTCCCTTTGAGGTACAAGGTGAATCATCCGTGAATCATCCCCCGAAATGTGAAGTAGTTGAGACTTATTCTGATTGCTTTACATTTCACCTCGCACAATTCTTATATCCATATTCTCCAATGAGGAATTGTAATGAATAGGACGTGTCTTATGTCTCTTGAGACTAATCCCTCTTGATAATGATTACTAATTGCCCCTTTGGTTAATGATAATCACATCCTTAAGAGCATGACCATTCGTCAGATACTCTATTGCACCCTTCCTTTATGACGTAAACTGCAGTTATATCCCACCACATAATAATTCTTACATGGAAGACTATAGTCATTGCTCCTATTAATGTATCCTTATATTTAAACATCAATCAATATTACAATGTATCAATCATCCATTTGTGGTCAATACATTGGGTAGTAATAACATTATTCGACTCCTTCCTCCAATTGCATATTTGTACTGCTCTTTCCTCTCATCATACAAAGTCAACTTTTGAAGTCCTAGTGCAATCAACCACAAATTAATGTCATGATTAGATTTGAAGTACTTGTGCAATCGAGCACAAATTAATATCATGCTTTGCTTCTAATCATGTAAATCTATATGGTAGCGATGTCTTGGCTTGATATTGATAAGGGTTTTCCGTAGCTATCATGTGTTTGACTAATTGCTGTTTTCTTTGAATTATTCCTTGCTTTTGATATAATCACTAATATATATAAATAGTCGAGGTCCCATGTTGATATATATGTTCAATCGATAATGTAACATTATAATTTATATGTCTACTACTTATTTAATAATAAAATTAATAATGTACATAATTTGTTAATAACATTATTATTTATATTATTGGCTAATAGAATATTCATTGTATATATAATTGATATTTACTAATCTTGAACATTAATCATTTATTTATTTATATTTCAAATCTATTACGACTTAAATTCATTAGAAGAAGGGGATATTACATCCTACTGCTAATATACTCTTGATTGCTGCTGAACATATCCTCTGATTTTTCTCATACTTCGCATTCTTTGTTGTTCATCCAAGACATGCCTGTGCCAAATAACCACCATAAAACCATATTTTATATTTGAAAGACATGTATATGTAATTCCTTTTACTTGAATTTATGCATACTAATTTTTTTTGACTGAATTTGGTCTAATATTTAATTTCTGTAGTGTGAAAAACACAATTTCTAAGAATCTATTGTTTATTTTTTGGCAAGCATAATTAACATTAGACTACACAATGGTATAAGTGTTACTTGAGATATTGTATTATCTATTCTAGCTTCAAAGCTCTGTATTACTTGATTTGGATTTTATGGGCAGAGTACCTTGTGAAAAAATTCTTGGCTATAAACCAACTAGTCTGTCTGTAGACAAAAGCAGTTTGAGTCTGCATGATGGTTAATTTATTATTTCATGTTAGATATTCTATTTGAGATTCCAACATTGTTGTTTGATTGTAATTTTTTATCCTTACATTATAATGGAAAGTTATTTCATACTATTGATCCCTGCAGACAGATTTTAGACAATCTATTACACAAAATGCATATATCATTTTTCTTTTGAGCGAGTTCTCTTTCCATGTATGGCCTTGAATTAAGAAGCAGACTTTTCGTGTTGTCAATTTTATAATTTTTAGATGGAAACAGCAACAGCTGTGGCAGAACTGGAAACTGAAAAACAGCAGGGAACTTATGCTGCAGATATCTTGAAAATACAAGAAGCTAGAGTTCGTATTGGAACATATATCAATAAAACACCGGTTCTATCTTCAACATCTTTAAATGTACTTGCAGGAAGGACACTTTTCTTCAAATGTGAAATCTTCCAGAAAGGGTGAGTGTTTTAATGATCTCAAATTATTCTTTACCAAAACCATATTTTTCAAGCTTTGCCTCGGATGCTGTGAGAAAAAAATTCCAAGATATCCAAGAATCTTCTTCTTTGCACAGTGCACAAGGATAATGATTATTATAGTCATTATTATGAATCTTTTTATGTTCCTACTTTCTTGCCTTTGGTATTTGAAAATTGAAGTTTATTTGTTTAAAGAAATAACTACTCTATTCCTTTTTTGTCGTTATCTGTTTGTCATGGTCTTTTACTTTGGTTGCAATGTTCTATTGGTCTGTTTGATCATTTCATTTTGGTTGCCTTCAGTGGAGCTTTCAAATTTAGAGGTGCTTGCAATGCTGTGTTTTCTCTTCCAGCAGATATGGTAGAGAAGGGTGTTGTGACCCACAGCAGGTATCATATTGTGCAAAAGTTGGAAGTTGCACATATTATTGGGGACTGAACCCTTCGAAGGAAATACGTCCTTTCAAGTCTTTTCTGAATTCAAATGCAAATGAATAAAGGAAGAACTAAAAAATGATACCGTTAAATATAGCTGGTTGTATTTAATGATGGTCTTACTCTTTTGTTATTTTTGTAACAAGTGGCAATCATGCAGCAGCACTGGCTTTGGCTGCAAAAATACGGGGCACCCCAGCTTATATTGTAATCCCAAAAAATGCTCCAGCATGTAAGGTAGAAAATGTAAAACGTTATGGTGGACAGGTCATTTGGTGTGAACCCACGATTGAGTCAAGAGAAAATGTAGCTGCTAGGGTTCAGAAAGAAACTGGTGCTGTATTGATCCATCCCTTTAATGATGGACGTATTATAAGGTATATGTTCCCCTTTCCGTACTCCATTTCTCTAAATTTCAATCAACTTTTTAAGAAGATGTTGTGTTTGTATGTATAGTATCCTAAACTGAAGCTATAGAAGAAAATAAGATTGTCATTGGAGTGAATATCAAGTTTCATACTGAAATACCAGCAATCTTCTCTTTAGTTGGGGGAGACGCAGGCTGAAAGCTAAAGCAAAAGTACTTTATCATATTTTGAAAATATTTGACTTGCAGTACCTAAAATATCAGAGGAAATTAGTTTTATGGATAGCTGGAAATTGTTAGATACTCAGTGATAAAGTGCTTAACTGTCTATTTTCTGGAACATATCTAATCTATAAGCTCTACAGTGGACAAGGTACAATCTCTTTGGAATTGCTGGAGCAAGTGGCGGATCTTGATGCAATTGTTGTTCCTATTAGTGGTGAGTATCCACTATAATTTCTCAGACAGTTTATGTTTGGACGAGTTTCTAATTTTTTTTTAGAAATATTAATTTTACTGCATTTAATAAACAACGCCACAATGCATAGAACAAAAAAATTTAACCAAGATGAATAAACGGTATGCTGAGGAATTGTTTTTTGGGAGGAATGAACCAATAATCTATTATCTCTTTCTGGATCTTTGGAAATCAATGTGCTTCTCCTCAAGTTTATCATGTACACTATGATCTTTTGCCTCAAGTAACCTTTTTGTCTTTCTTTGACTAGACAATGAATTCTTTTTTGCCTTCTACTGTCATCGATAACTGAATTTGGTGATTGGCCACTTGACTCATTAATTATAAACTCAAATGATGTATTTATTAATGTTGCAAATCTTTAGTACATTATCTTATCACATAAGCACGAGAACTATTTAGTATAGAGCACTCCCCATTATATTTGTTGGAACTTGGAAGGTTCTGTCTTCACCTTTTAAGCTTCTCATTACTGCCTCTGTCTGAATTAAAATTCTGAGACTGAGATTGAGGGTTTTAAGATTATCCAAAAGTTAAACCATGAAAAAAGATTCAATTCTACACAATTTCTATAGGCCTCTCAATATCAATGTGCCACTTCATTTGTATCTATATGATCCAATTCAAATCTTATGAACACGAGCAGTTAAATCATTGAAATAATTCAGTATGCCAACTTTCATTAACCAACAAAGTCTATAATTAAAAAATCATGTTATCACTTTGAAGTTTGTATCACAAAAAAAAAGGTGAAATTGGTCCAATGTCTGCCATGATCAATTTTGTGCATGGCAACTCATACACATCAATCCACAACATCTTTAACTCATTAAATTTCAGTTTTCCATGGTAATATGCCCTTTGGTCTGTTCCCCAGGGGATGTCTTGAGGACTTGGGGTCTTGGAGGGGATGTCCTCTTTCTGAGCATTGGACTGCTGACACTATTTGTAACATTTTAAAAAAGAAAATGCTAAAACTCCCCAAATGCTGAAAGGGGAGGATTGTCATTGAAACTTCAACATGCTTTATATACATGTTAAAATTCAGCTTCTTTTAGATTGTTTAAGTCATTTTAATAGCTTCCCTCCCACTGTCCCAATGATTTGAGAAATTTTATGTTGCCCACAGAACTGTGTCCCTATGCTCTAGAAACTCTGAGAAACACTCATAAATTTGTTATGAATAAGGAGTCATGCAAAAGAAGTGATTGTATTGTTGGTTTCAACTTAGTTCAATTGGAACATGGAGTGTGTCAACAGCAGTGCCAATCTCATAGTTATTTCAACAAAAGAACTAATAATTCAGACAAGTATAAGATATCTTATCTTTAATAAAAGTTTTAATAGTTGACTTTCTTATGTTTTTTATTTATTGGCTTAGGTAGTATATTGAATTGGTATTTATGTGCCAAAAGACCCTTGGTCTATTGGTGAACTTGAATGGTTTTGATTGAGCTCACCAAGGATTAAGTATTGCTGGTGAGAGGCCTCGACAATATAAGGGACAAGGCCAGGAAAGTGCCTTAGATGAATTCAGTGGAATGCATATCCTGCAATCCTTGGATTTTAGTTGAAGAGCTTTCAGTATTAAGGTTCATCCTCTTGTATGGGGTAGCTAAAATTTTTTGGTGTATGATGTGTAGTTCTAGAGAGTTTCTTGGCAAGGGGGCATTTGGTGAGTGGGAGGGGGAGGTGGGGGAGGGGGGAGTGGGATGCGTTGTGGAATGCGAGTAGGGGTGCATTTGGTGGTGGGACAGAGAGCTTAAGTTTGGGGACAGTAGGGGGCAGTGCAAATACATATGGCACTTCAAAATGTAGTTGTAAAAGATGTGTATGGAATAAGTATAAGAATTAGAAATGAAAATTTGGTGAGCTATGTAAGAGCTCGAGCTAACTTCTACACTCAATTTTTCACTTTTTTCAATTCCTAAAATGATAATGCTTTTTGTCAAACAGTTTGTCTGTATGCTTGCATGTAGAGTTTCAGATTACATTGTTTGAATAAATGTTCTTTATGGATTTAAACATATTTCCATTACAATGCATTTGAATTTGAAAGCAACATTTCAACATGTAACATTTATTCAGGTTTCATTATGAGCAGAATAGGAGAGTTATATTTGCTGATATGAGCATTAGAATACAATAAAAAATAGACATAGGTCTGACCTTGAGACTCCAACACCCCAAATGAATTGGTAAAAGCCCCTCTTCCTTCTCAATGATCATGCCGAATCTTCTACTTTATGGTGATACTCCCAGACCTTGTGCCAATTATAGGATTCAGCTCCAGCACCTCCACATCCACTTATATCTGCTGTTTTCTTGCTAAAAACCCCACGTTGAACTCCTGAATGGCATTGACCAGTACCCTCACCCAAATGCCAATGCTAAACTCTTCCTCCTATGCTTGCCAACACAATCTGCATGCCCACACATACTACAGCTCACATCAACCTTGAAGGATTATCACACCAGCCAAGGGTGATTCTAATACTCACCCTCAATGCATCATTTTGATGCCTTGAGAATAGTGGCCAACAATGAAAGTAAGATCACCCAAAACTCCTGTCTTATATTGGGTAGTCTGACTTGTTATTGGCAGCCAGCAAGAAAACCTCAATTGTTCCAACTCAATGAGAACTCATCACCCAACATTATGAAATTTCCTTTTGTGCCTTTGCGTCCAACACTTTTTTCTTGGCAATTTATTTCAATCTTTTTGATATTATTGATAATCTGTCTTTCATAAAAGACTTGCGAATGAAATCTTCAATCATTATATCTTGTGTGATTCCATTTGCAATCAACTAAGGTGGAACTCTCACTTGTTGGTTTCTCAATACTCAATTAGCCACAGACAATCTCATTGCCCTCCCTACCATAGACGAACAACAATCGTCTTCCTCAATCAATCTGGTCTATTTAATCTGCATATTATTATTATTCATTATTATCTGTGTGTGTTGAATGAGATCACACATCTCATTATGTAAGAGGTGACTTTTCATAAAGGGTTACCACTCTTTACATGTGGCCCCATTTATTATATAGTTAATATAATATAATAATTATTACATTATCATATAATATAAAATATTATACAATATAATTATAATATAATTACATTATCACATAATAATATAATTATATCATAATAATAATAATATACTATTATATTATATTATCTCCAAAATAAAATAAAATAATATAATATAATTATATCATCTCACTATAATATAAATATAATCACACCTTCGTGATATCTATGTTGGCCTGTGGATTCCGACCATAGCTAATAAAACAACACTCCCTCTTAGCTAGGAAGGAATCTTACTCGACATATACAAGTTACATCATCTTATTGTGATGATTGACCACAGTGGCTACATCCACATGTGGAAAGATATCATCTCTTTGGATTCAACCATTCTAGTTATGCATAGATATTACTTCACATGTTAGCCGCCATTATGGCTTATAGATATCTCTACATGTAATATCCATCAATATGGATTATCCATAAATATCCCTTACAAGATATCAACAATTATTTTGAGATTGTCACCTCACAATGATGGTAAGGTGCATAAGATGTTCATCATTGTAAGATTATCACCTCACAATGCTATTCAGTAAATACACACTTATACAAGAAAATCACTGGAAACTCTCTCATGTGGTGTTGTCATGGTGTCACACACATGACATCCACCATGAACGATATCAGAGAGTGGGCCCACCATGGCCACTCCCATGAATGGAATTATAAATGAGCATAAGTGCCCATCACGGATTCACTAAACACAATATTGTCATATGATAGTCGCCATAGCTACTCCCATAGATGAATAAACATAAGTGCTAAGTCATTGATATCTCACACTATATCCACCGTAGCTATTCCGAAGGGTGGAACAAGGGCTTTCACCTCAAATTTCTCCTTTATAAAGAATAAAGCATTGAGGGATGATACCTCAAGTTTCTCTATCATAGAGAAAAATGCTACAAGGGTTGATACCTCAAATTTCATTGATTCAAGGAAAATTGATACAAGAGATTGCACCTCAAACTTCTCCTTGACAAAGAAGAATTCATTAACAAGGGATTGCACCTCAACCTTCTCCCTTATGGAGAAGAACTCGTTAATAGATCTTCATGATGAAGTGACTCTCTTTGAAACATATATTAACCTTTCGACTTTCTTGTCCAAGGTTCTTTTGATGAAATGTTAGACTCTTTTTGAATTTGATATCAACCTTGTTACTTCCTCGTCCAAGGTTTCTTGTGATGGATTTCCATACTCCCTCTAAATGTTAGTTCTTCCTCCTCGAATAAATTGATCTAGATATGTGCCACCAACTCAGCCATGGTAGCAAGTTGTGTCTTCATTCTTTAGCCTCACACTGGATGCATCAAGCTCTTCTTTCAATGCTCATTGATGCAACAAGTATCCATCTATCCTAGAATATTACAACCTAGATGTCCTCATAAAGGTCTTCCAGCATACATACATGGAACTTCAACCCATGAATCATAAGCCTGTGACTGCTGATCACTAGAGAAACCATCGCAACATGATCCACTCCCTTTGAATCAACATGACCAAGACTCTTAGATATCAATTCAAGAAAAACCTTTAGTTGCTCCCTCTAAAGCTCAAGTTCTTACATCAACCTCTTGATAGAAATTGCAAATTGGTCAACATGAACACGTTCAACCCAAGTAGTAGGAACAAATAAATCCAATGCAAATTCAATCACAACCATGGCAGTAGTCACAGATGCATTTGGGGAAGTAAAGTCAAGTGGTAGTGACAACGCAGTCACAACCCTAAAGTGTAGTAAAACCATCACAATGGTCTCAATGCATTCCTCTGCATCCTCTAATGCGAGCAAGCCAACAATCTCCAATTTTAAAACAATCATCCCACTGTTGATACACAACATGACCCAAAGCAAGAAGGGAAAAGCTTGTGACAACATCGATTCCACCCTCGGTTGCAACTCGAGCCATCATTGCACACACATATCTAAGAAAAATCTTTGAATCCATAGGACATTTCCTTCTAATTCTCATGCTCTCATCATGAAAATCTCTATAGACTTGACCCCCTCATGGCATATATAGATACGCTGGGGCGAAATCCATCCTTCCAAAAGTAATGTTTATTTGATGCTGCAAGGACCAAGATGATTCAAAAATCAAAACTGGGAACTTATAACAGTCTTATCCAACTACTTTCTTCTATTTATTTTCTCTTAGGTTTATTCATTTAGAATTCTATCGAGTATCTTATCATTTACATTATTTTTATTAATTAACTTTTATTTGTAATTTATTTTAAGGGTTTTATTCATCAATAAAATTTAATGTATTTAAATTTTCAATAATATACATTTATTAATTTGCAAACGTCAAATAACTTTTTATTAAAATAAAAATATTCTTTTAAATTTTTAAACATTATCATAACAAAAGTTCTTTTTGTTGTAATATTAAAATTAACTAAATCAAACTGTTATATTTTTAAATATGCAATTTTGATTATAAATTATTGATATACAAATTTGACAAATTTAAAATATTTAAATCAAAATTAAAAAATATACTAAAACTTAACCTATTTAAATTAAAAATTAACAAATATATTATATTTAATAAATATTATTTGATTATTAATATTAGCACATTAATATTTCATGCACTAATATTGAATTTTTTAATTAAATTAATATTGTCTTGTTTTAATTTTATGTTTTTGAATTATTTTATTTAACAAATAAAATCATCATAACCTTTTAAAAATAAGATTTATATAAGGCAAATTTAATGTCGCATTTTTTTTTATCGTTAAGAGGCTGAAGCCAAGATTAATTATTATTATGTGTTATAATTTATTATTGTTATTTATTTAGCTTGAGTAGGCTCAAACTCAAGATCTTTGAGATAAGAGTCTCACAATTTACCATTGTGTTGTAGGCTCTAGACTAAATATATCTATGCTATTGAAAGAACTATAGTTTCTTTTTTTTTTCCCTCAAAATTTTTACCTTTTCTCTGTAAATCTACTTTTTTCCCAAACTTTCCCAATTTGAAAAAAAATCATATACTTTTAGTTTTACCTATTTACATACAAAAGATTAATGCTTCTATGTTAACCACTTTTTTCATCAACCTCCTTTCTCTAACATCTAGATGTTATCTAGAATAACATCAAGAACCAAAACCAATTTTCCATCATCCAATGGTGGAAGCTTTAGTGCTGAAGTGATGTGTTTTATAAGTTCCTTTTTATGGCAAGAAACGTGGAGCACATTATAAATTATTCTATTTTCAGGCAGCTCCAGTTCATAAGCTACTTTACCAATTCTCCATGCAATCTAGTCAGTGTCATAGAAGTAAGCTTATAACTTCTTTACATTGATCTTTTTTAAAGAAGACTACCTGTAAGGCTATAGGTGCAAGACTACCTGTAAGGCTATAGGTGCAAGAAGACTAAATCTCCCAGCTAAAAGCTTCTCTTAACTCTATGCCTACCTGCATAAATATTTTGCCAATTCTATGTATTCTGAAGATTATCCTTAAGTGATTTAAGAATCTCTTGACTTTGCTACATCCAATCCTTTGCTTAGGAGCTTTTTATCCCTAAGTGCTAAATTTGTGAATGATGCAACATTATACCTATACCACAATAAGAAAGGAATCATCCTAATTGATATATCCTAGGTGGTATTCTAGCAAGCTCACCTAAATGTAACCACTTGATCCAAGCCATTGGATGCTTGCCAAATTAAACATGTACCCTTCCACCCATTTCTCAACAATCTCTATTTACCCATCTACTATTTGGGGTTGATAGCAGTCAACTTAGTGCCAACCAACTGAATAGTTCATGCTATAGACGGTGAGAATTTTTTTATCCTAATCACTAATAATGTTCTTCAACAACCCTTGGGGTTTTGAACCCCTCTTTGAAAAACTGCTTTGGAACTTGAGGTGCCTTGCACTCAAATGATATGGCAAAGAATGTGAATATTTGGTCAACTTTTCAACTAACACATAGATATAATTTCTACCCTGTGCTCTAGGAAGACTAATAGTAAAGTCCACATATATACTCTCCCACTTTTTCTCAAGGACGATGAAAGGCCGCAATAGACTTATAAGGAAAGTATGCACTAACTTGTTCTATTGACAAGTCATACAATCACAAACATGACACAAGACATCATTTGTGAAACCCTTCCATTAGATTCTCTCTTGATGGTAGCTTTTGTAACAACCTAAATGTCCTTGAAGGGGAATGTCATGAATGACTAATTTTTTTTTCCTTCAATTTCAATTCACACACCAAGTAAAGTCAATCCTTGTAGGTATTGACCTTATCTACCGCTTTAGACTTATCACCTTGAATCCTTCCATTCATCAACTAGCATGCAAGTGTGCTTTTGAAGTACTCAACTAAAAACTGAGCCTTCCAATCAGCTACAATTTTTGTTAAGGAGCATATAGTAGGCTTCTTGGAAAGCATCTGCAAAAATATTCCTCGTCCCTCTCAAATACTCGATGTCAAAGTCATTTTCTTGAATTTTATTGGCCAACTTCATTGTTTCTCAATCAAGTCCTTTTTCTCCAAGAAGTATTTCAAACTATTTTAACACAAATACCTACCAAATACTACTTAAATGCCAAAGCATGCATGAGGGAAATCATCTTCTTTGGAACGAAATATCTATACATTGAACCTCCATCCATTTAAAAGCTCCCTTCTTAGTGATATTTGTAAGAGTTGCACCAAATAGAGAGAACTACTTCAGAATCCTCTTATAGTAAATGCATAGGTTGAAGAATCCCCCAACTTTGTCAATGTCTTTAGTGATGGTGTTTTCCGCATAGATTAATTGATTAATGCACACAGATAATGAACAAGAACAAGAACAATAGTATTCCCTTTATTTCTCGCACATGCCAAAAGATTACATAATGCTTATGATAAGATGATTTACAATGATCCCAGATGAGGTATAAATACTTTTTGCCAAACCTTCCCGAAGGGGTCCGTCAGCTACAAAACAATCCTAATTTACTCGTCGGCTACAAAATCTTTACCGACGACAACACCCTATCAGCTACAGTTTCTACTGATGACATCATCCCCCCCAAAAGAAAAAGTCGTCTCTAGATGACAATTACAAGATACAATTACAACATATCTAGGACAGATTAACAAAACAAAATACACTAACTGGTCTTCAAAATATGTTGCATCTGCAGCCTTTGCGAACACAATACTGTCTCCTTTAGTCAAGCTGACCTTGATAGCCACCTATGCTGCCAACTCTAGGTACACTGAGCCAAGTGTCGCTATATTGCCTTCAACTGGATGATCAACTCCTCCCGAGCTCTCTATACATCCACCAAGACAGTCTCACGTCCAACACCTACTCCAATTGCCTCAAAGCGTAACATCCCTCTCGAAAGGCTTGCTCCACTGATCTCTCCACCTCTGGCACACTATGCCTATAGCAACTCCAGGTCTTATCAATTGGTCACACTTCCCACGACTAATAACCATAGCGACCAGGGGTCTTGGGGCAGCACCCCAGGTGCGCTCCCTGTCGCAATATAGAGCGGGGTCAAGGGGCAGCGCCCCTCGCCGCCAAGACCAAATTAGCACTTCTGAAGCCACACGAAACACCATGTTTGTGATTTTCTTTTGATCCCACACCCTTTCTGGCAATGGCTCACATTTTCCACCTATTTATGTCTTTCCCTTCTCCTTGATATCATGCGTTACTCATTCCAAATTGTTTCAATCTATCGTCTTTTTTTTTAGGCTCCTAACTCTGCTCGTCTGCTGTCCTTTACCTTCTTGTTCCAATCGAATAACTTCTTAAACCCATGCAAGATATAATACAGGGTTAAGCCGCGAAGAATAGAATGGCTTGGCAAGAATGTCCTCCAAAGTAGTCCGTGGAAAGATAAAGTAACCTGCGGGAAGGAGCAAGACATCTGCACACAAACATGTCTGCAGAATATGAAAAGCTTCCATAGGAACTACAAAATCATGCGCTTGGAAGATGAAAAAAATTCCATGCAAACTAGAACAACATCCGCAAGATACGAACATCACTATGAGCGGGAGAACAAAAAAGGATTCCACGGAAGATGGACACAAACAGGTGCTGAAAAAAAGAAGATGTCCGCAGGAGAAACAGCTGCGGGAAATAAAACTGTCCGCAGGAAAGATCTAAGTATTCCTTCGGACATTCATTTTCCTTTGTTTTCTCACCTTCATTGACCCTTAACATATTACAACTCGGAAACAATTCGTAGTCTTCTATCTGCCAGTGGAAAAGGCCATTCACCGAGTCTAGGTCATTGTCATTTGATCCTCCTTCTAGTCTCAATACTCCTTTGTTCGGTTCCACTCTTCTCTTTCCTTCGTCGTCATTTTCATCTTCACCTTCTGAGTCTGACGACATTGCCTCCTCTCCTACAATTTGTGTGTGCAAGTCAATTACGAATCTTTTACCTTTGCACTCCATTGATAGGGTATTTCGTTTCCAATCATGTTTTACTGTTGCTTGCACTAACCAATTCTGTCCCAGAATAGCATCATATCTTTTTTTTCTCAATGGAATGACCACGGAGTCCACTAAAAATGGCTGCGTTCCAATAGTTACCGGTTGCACCCTTAAGGTACCCAATGGTTTGATCCCGTGCTGGTTTGTCGTGAGCAACTGGAATGTAGGTGGCCACAATGTCGGCTTTTCGAACTTCTTCTAGGTATCCTCTGGTAACACATTCACGTCGGACCCTCCATCGACAATTGTGTTTGTCAGAACATTTCCCAAAATCCCCATCTCGATGACCGTTGGATGCCTTCCTGTTGTGAGTGCCAGAAGCATTGGGTCTGTTGCTGTCGTTCCACTACTGTCCCTTTCGGTTTCCTCCGTTGCTTTCAGAAGCGGTGTAGAATTCAAAATGGTCATCCATAATTGGGGCATTGTGAGAAGGTCACTTAATTTGATCAGGACTTCCATTTGCATCACCTGCTTTATTATGTTTTGCTTGGCCCAGTTCCTTGTTAAGGTGCCGGTGGTGTCCTTCAACTAAGATGTCTCCGCCTGTGATGCCTTTTCAATTTCCACCTGCGCTTCCCCTAATTTCCTCTTTTCTTCCGTCGGGTTTGGGTACACCTTTGCTTGTCTATTTCGACAATGATCAAATTTACTTCGGATTTTGGGCACTTCGCATCTTCATGGTTGCCGGGTTTGTACCATCTGCATAATAATTTCAGTGTGTTTGCTTTTGTACAATCCCGCGCAAAATGGCCCCACAAATTACATGCTCGGCATTGAACGATCGATTGTCCGTTTGCATCATACTGGATTTGACTTCAATTGCCATTGTTATTGTTATTGTTCGCATTGTTATTGTTGTTTTGCCCTCTGCTATTATTCCTGTACCCACCCGAAGTGGCACCATCAATGTTTGCATTTCCATTCCCTCTTGACGTGGAAGCTGCCTGTGCTAGAAACACCTGTTGAGGTCCTCTGATTTTCATGTTGAAGGGACATTCTTTTGTAGAATGTCCCATGATCTGGCAAATCTCGCAAAATTGGTTCTTTGGACAGGACCCTTTAGTATGACCTTTCGTCGTACATTCTGTGCACCACAGCTCTCTTCCCTTTGTCTCCTTCTACATGTTTTTAAATTCCTTCATCATACGGATCATGTCCTTTTGTAGGGCACGGACCTTCTTGCTACTGTTTTCATCATCACTACTATCCTCTCCCGAGGACGCGTCATCATCTGAGTCAGAGGAACTATTCTTTTTATTCGTCCTTTGCTCGCTTTCCAAGTACATCGCTCTGTTGTATGCTTCTGTGTATGACGACAGCAGCACAATTTTCATCTTCTTCTGCAACTTCAAGTGTAGGCCTTCCACGAACCATCTTTTCTACAGTCCGTCCACCAGCTTATTTTCCATTTTACTTATCAAATCTTTTAATTTATTGGCGTAGACGCGGACAGTTTCATTCTTCCCTTGCTTCGTATTGTATATCTCTGCGACAATTTCGTTGTTGTCGCACAACAGTTGAAATTCAACAGTAAACTCCTTCTTAAGGTTGTCCCAAGTGGTTAAGTTCTAGGGATTTGCATCGGCGAACCAATCAATTGCAACACCCTATAGGGTTGCTGGAAACTACCACACCCATTCGTTTGTATCTGTTATGCCATTTGCCCTCCAAATCGTTTCGCATGTTTTACGGTGTCGGATCGGATCGACCATACCATCACCATCAAACTTCGGTAACTTTTTCTTTGGTCCGCCATCACTACTGGGTTTTGTGCATAGGTGTTGTTTGGTCCTGCAACATTGGCGCTATTCACTCCCACACCGTGGCTTTGCACTCCCACATCGGCGATCTGCAATCCGAAACCGGCAGCCTGCACTCCACACCGACTGTTTGCACTTCGGCGGTCTGCTCTCCCACACCGACGGTCTGCACTCCAGTGGTCTACTCTCCTACATCGGCAGTTAACACTCCCACACTGGTCAACTCTCCCACACCGACGGTTTGCTCTACCACACCGGTGGTCTCAACAACTGCGAACCTTGGTGAAGAAGGATCTTCTGAAATTGTCCCTTCCGGAAGTGTATTGTGGACAAAGAGTTCACTACACGCTCGTGCTCCCCCGACACTCCGAGCCGTGTGAGTCGATTCTCTTCCGTCTGGATTCTCTTCCCTCGGCGAATACAGATTCAAAATCTCCTCCCTTGCTTCTTCCACCAACTCCACCCGCTGTCGAGTCTCCTCTAACAATTCCTCCGCGCTTCTATGTCCGTCGACAATCTTCTGAAACCTCTTTCTGCGTTCGGCTTGCTATGCTAGAATTACATTTTCTTGTGCAGTATGGATTCCATCTTTTCCCTTGACCTTATTTCGATCCTTATTAAGCTGATTTGGCATTAATCTTTATTCCTCCCACCTTCCAGGTTCATGGGGCAACAACGCCAAATGTTTTCCGCATAGATTAATTGATTAATGCACACAGATAATGAACAAGAACAACAACAATAGTATTCCCTTTATTATTCGCACATGCCAAAAGATTACATAATGCTTGTGATAAGATGATTTACAATGATCCCAGACAGGGTATAAATACTTTCTGCTGAACCTTCCCAAAGGGGTCCGTCGGCTACAAAACCTTTATTGATGACAACACCCTGTTGGCTATAGTTTATACCGACGACAGATGGCCACTCAAAAATGGCATATATCTTTTCCTAATGGATCCTTACTCCATTTGCACAAATCATATGCCCCAAGTAAAGTATCTCTATTAATCCAAACTCACACTTGGAATCTTTAGCAAGAAAGGATTGTGCCTCCATAATGTACAACACCTCATCAAGGTGCTTGAGATTATTCTCCTAAATCTTTTTGGAAAAAAGAATATTGTCAAATAATACCAATAAATTTCTTCAACAACTGCTAATTCAAAATGTGGTTGATGCATGACTGGAAAGTAGTAGGAGCATTGGGCAAATCAAAGGGCATGACTAGGAACTTAGTGTGATTGTGGTGGCACCCTATAATGTCCCTGCCAGTCCTTTCTTATTCGTTCACTAGAAAAGGATTGACTTGGGTCTCTATTATTATTCTTCCTCTCATTACTCTTATTCCCCTGATATTAATCTTGAAATGTATGCAACCAATTCTTAATGCTAGGCTATTACTCAAAATGAACAATTTAACTAGAATACGTAATAAGAGATAAATGATTTGATGATTCTTAGTAATTGTTCAATATGTGATGAATGTCAAGTTCTTATTCTTTACACGCACACACACACATAGCCGAAAGGTTATTATATAGGAAACTTTGACCGGGAATAAGATGTCTTACCCGGGAAATGCAAATGGTGATGAAAAAATGACAGATGCAAATGAAGAAATAACAGATGCCCATTCCCAATAAAAAAAGAATAAAATTTTAAAATTATCATGTAATAAACAAATATTAGAAAATATATATACTTCTATGAATGACAATAAAAATTGTCTCAATTTCTCATTGGCATTGTTGTATGAAAATCATACACTTAATAAAACAGATCTTGAACAAAAACTATCAATGTTAAACAACAAATCAAGTAACTCTCAAACAACAATACCAAACAATAACCTATAGACAAAAATGATCAATGTTGTAGTAAATCAAGTAACTCTCAAAAAACTATTAAAAATAATAACATATGAAAATACAATGTTGTTTATATGTAAGTTAAATTGAAAATATTTAACAAAACAAATGTCCAATCCTACATGTAGTTCAAAAATAACAAAGCCCAATTAAATTTTGTTTCAAATTTAGTTTTATCTTATTGAAAAAGATACATGTAACAAGAATTACAAAAATATTTATTTGAAAAAAATCTTTTCAGTATTATATATACTTCAATTACAAATCCTAAAATTAATTAGATACATAGTCAATAAGATTTTCTTGGCTAAAAAACTATTATTAAATACTATTTCAGATTTATTGGAAAAGATGCATTTAACAAGAATTAGAAAACATTTATTTGGAAACCATCTTTTTAATACTAGTTAGAGGATGTGGAAATGTTAAATTGTAATGTATGATAAATAGTAAAAGTTCAAATCATTTTAATTTTTTTTGTTGATTCAATGTTAAACAATTTATAACTTAAAAATACTGGTTAGTTTAATTTTATTACAAACTTTTTAAATATTAACTTTGTAGTAATAAATGTCCCACTTTTATAATACATAATACTATTTGTCTATATATTTTTTGTATCAATATATAATTATATAATTAAACTCAAATCATGAATAAAAATAAATATTTAATATAAGAGAAAGCGGAAGAATATGAACAAGCCAAAGGAGGAGGAGGAGGAGAAAAAAGAAGTGGGAGAGGAAGAGTTGGAGGAGGAAGAATTGATAGCTGATTCTACTTTAGTGAATTGATTGCAATTTTACAAAAACAAATTCACAAGCCTCTCCAACATCATCACCACTAATAGTTGACAAGGTGTAAGTGAAACAGACCACTCTATTCAATCTATGCAGAATTGTAAATTGAAAGGGTAAAAGATGTTGAGCAAAAATACCTCAATATCTAAAGATTGTGGGAAAAGTAATGGAATTTATGTGGGAATTTAAGTGTGACAATTATTAGAGAAGGAGATGAAAAAGAAGAAGAAAAAACTAGGAGGAGAAGAAAGAGTAAAAAGGGAAAGAAAAGGAGAAGAAGAAGAGGGATGAGGAGGAGAAGGAGAAGGGGAAGGAGAATAAGGAGGGGGAAAAGAAGAATAGGGTGGAGGAGAAGAAGAAAAAGAGGAGGAAGATATGAAAGGGATGGAGAATTTGTTGGAGGTGAAGGGAAGACGAAGATGGAGGAGAAGAAGGGAAGATGAAGTGGAAGGAAGAGGAGGGGGAAGATGAGAAGATGAAGAACAAGACACAAAACAAGAAGCAAAGCAAGGAGAAAGAGGAGGAAAATGAGGAGAAAACTAAGAAGAAAGAGAAAAAAAGGGAAGAAGAAGGTGGCAAAGGGAAGGAGGAAGCAAAAAAAGCTAGGATATGGAGAAGAGAAATATGAACAGGGAGAAAAAGTAGGAAAAAAAGAAGGAAAATGAGAAGCAAGAAAAATGAGGAGAATGAGAAGAAGAAACAGAGAAAAAAAGAAAAAATGTAGCAAAAGACACAACACAAGAAGTAAAAATAGGAGCAATGAAATGATAGTTCTATATCTCTTTATCGGCATAACTATTGCACCTCCTTTAGGTGCAAATACTAGTGTGTATATATATATATATATATATATATATATATATATTAATTACATTCTGTAAATTCTCTTCTGGCTTGAGTATTTGAAACTAAAAATCTCTGGATTGCCCTTAGACCTTTACTATATTCTCTTTTCAATATCATTATTCTATTTTCTGCTATATTTTATCGGTTCTAATAGTCTCTTATATCTGAACCACTATTGTTTGCTGTCTATAGTAGTTGTGATTCCTCTTTATTTGTGAGCTCTCAGTTTTAATATTGCTGGTATGTATTTTGGTTAGTGTGCAACCTGGTGTCCTGTTTGAACTAGATAATTAACATCTGCAAACTATTATCTTTCATTATGGATAGCTGTTATTGGTCTTGTCTTCTATTCATTTTTTCTGCAATTCATTTATTTCTTGTTCCCTGTCATCTTTTTTATACCTGTCATGATTGTCATTGCATATGCTTATTACCTGGTTGATACTTGTTTTTTTTCCTCCACTTCCTTATCTTATTATCTATCCACACTATTTAATTTGTTTGTATACTTCCCTATGTGTTCAAATCCTGTTGTTGTGTAGTAAATGCCTTGTCATGGTTTGCCATCTTTAAAAATTATCTTTTTCTATATCTATTTCTGCCTGATATCTGTAGATTCTTGCCGTAATCCTATTTGTTTGCTCTTCCTATCTCTTGGTTGTATTCTCTTAATATGATAAATGCCGCTCCTTACCCTGAATGGTGTCCATCTAAATTCAACATAGGAACAAATATGCTCCTCTAATAAAATCTATGTATTATCCATGGCTTAATTCGTGTTTGATATACTCTATACGACAAACTCCTTTAGTGGAGTCATGAAAGCCAAATTTTATAAACATTGTCACCACTGATTTGGATATGTTTATATGGCATGTTTCAATCTCCTCCCAATCGCTATTCATTACTTCTGCGTGAACTGTTTTTCTTGTTATATCCCATGCTATCTCCATTTGTTCTTCTATTTTGTCAGTTCTTTGCTATGGGTGGATGGGGTTAGTTGGGTCTGATATGCCTTTCTGGACTCTCTTCCTTTTAATAGATATTATTGTTCTCTTTAATCCTTCGTCTCTTTTTATGGCTAAGTCCTTTTTCTAATCCCAAGTTGAAAAACCCTTATTAATTTGATTCCATTCTTTCCTTATTGCTCGATGCTCTATATTATCTTCCCTAACTTTCTATCGGTTGTATTCCCTTCTTCTATCATATTGCTTGTATTGCTTTTGAATTTATCATCTTCCTTTTAATAGATATTATTGTTCTCTTTAATCCTTCGTCTCTTTTTATGGCTAAGTCCTTTTTCTAATCCCAAGTTGAAAAACCCTTATTAATTTGATTCCATTCTTTCCTTATTGCTCGATGCTGTATATTATCTTCCCTAACTTTCTATCGGTTGTATTCCCTTCTTCTATCATATTGCTTGTATTGCTTTTGAATTTATCAGCTCCTATCTTCTATCCGCTGCCTCCTATTTCGACATCTTCTTTGGTACGATTGAGGTTGAGGAATAATATGATGGGAGGAATTTTAAGAGATTGAATCAAATTTATAACTTTTCCCTTAATATTGATTCTGGTTGTATGTATTATTTGCTTACTGTTCATTATATTCTCAAACTCTGTATCTTATCGTCCAAGCCACATATTCCATTTACTAAATGTAGCGTCTATCGCACCGAGCCATCATACTCCATTGCTGAGTTGGTTGTCATATAATCCCTTCTCTGCCTTTCTGTCTGTCTACCTATCTTATCCGCCTCCTTAGCATCTTCTTTTCTTAGTATTTCTGCCATCTTTTATTAATTTCGTTTGTGTTTGCAGCAGATAGGCCTAAATGTCAAAACAGATCAGATCTTTGAATATAAATAAATAAGATAAGTGATTACTATATAGTTTTTATATTTGAATATAAATAAATAAGATAAGTGATTACTATATAGATTTTATATCCCTCAGATCGCTGTAAGTGTCCTCTTATTTCCTGCCAAAGGAAGAGTTCACGTCTCTTCATAAATGATGAGTCAAGCCTCTTGGCGGTCTCCCAATCTTAACCAACTCTCTTAATCGCTGCTTCGCTTAGTCAGTTGTCGACAAATAGTCTTCTTAATTAAGTGGTGCTGTCAGCAAATGAGTAGTGGAAACTATTATATGAAAGCCTTTTCTTTATTAATGTGGTATCATTCAATTATTGCTCCATATGGTTTGCCTCTATCATTTATTATAATCTTATGATTATCTGCAGGTTTGATTAATATATTATAATAAATCACTTATTTAATTATTATTTTTATTACTTTAATATATTATATACCCAAGTTATAATATATTAATTTTGTATATATTGATATTTATTTTATTAATATTTAACTATGTTGCATTATTAAATAATACTTTATTGTTTAATTATTATTAAAATTCTATTTGGATTGGGGCATGAAAGACTTCTTATTGTGAATGTCCTGCTCTCAAACTGTAATTTGATAGTATCTAGAACAGAGATTAATCTTTGAAGAATAGACTACACAATGCAATTCATGCAAAAACTCATTGATGCTAGGAATTGAATACTTTTTTATGGTGTTTTTGTTGAGTGCATGATAATCAATGCACATTCTCAAAGTCCTTGTTCACCTGGACAATTGAAGAAGCAAAAGGACTCGAGCTAAGCTTGATGTCTCCCATATTCAATAACTCAACTGTTTTATCAATCTCCTCTTTGAATATCCTTGGATTGATAGCAAATAGTAATAATGTTTTGAGAGCCCTTCTTTGGATGAATCAAATGCTCAATCCCTTGTCAATAGGTTTCCCAAGAGGAATGTTTCTAAAAATCACATTGTGCATATTCAACATGAACTGGACAGCCGCATGATATTGCTTATCGCCATCAGAAGGGGTTTCATAAGAAATCAAACACTAGGCTGCCCAAGAAACATTACCATGTCTTAAAATAATCTCCATCCTATTCATTGTCTCAATCTTGGGTGCACCATTGGACAGATCCCTTAGGACTGCCTTCTTCTCGTCCACTCTTAACTTCAACTCCATGGCCTAAAAGTTTTACGAGTACTCTTACAAAGAGTGTAGCCATTGAACTCCCAATACTAATTGGTTTCCTTAATGCCTTCTACATTAAAATCATCACACTATATTGTTACCCAATTTTATGCTTTACTAATGGTACTCACTTGGTATAATATATAGTCAAGCTATCTGCAACCATTACAGTAAAGCTGTAATAACCCAATTGGGTTATGCTTCTAGCAATACCACTTATTCATACATTTGACAATTCGACAAACACTTTGCAGACAACTGAATTATCACTGAATATATGGTATTTAAAATTTCAAACATGGTATCGGAAAATGCAACAATTGTTCACAAATTCAGTTAACCTTAGCCTTATACATTGCTCAAATAAATATCAAGCACTAGTATATAAATCTGCCGTGTGAATTTGCACATTTAAATCTGAAACAACAAATGACTCACGACAAATTCTGAATTTATTCATTAACTTAGCATGCTTCAGACAATTCCCACTTGCAATCACATAAAGATTTTATCACCAGCAAAACCACAAATATCTAGCCTTGAGAAATCCAAATAAAAAACTACCAGAAATCAGAGATAAATTACCAAAGTCTCCAAGATAGAATTGCCCTCTCAGCCACAGTCAATATAGTAAAAGAAGACACTGAATCATTCCAACCAACAATCGCTCCTCATCCATAAGAAATACAATATGAGAAGCCACCATGAAAATATCAAAATTCAGAAGAAACTAATCTCCACTATACTTCAGCAATGGAGCAAAAACCTTAGATGAAACCCTTGTCCTTAACAACTGGTGGGGACTCCTCATCATCAGGTGAAAGAGCAGAAGATTTTGAAGCAACCTTCCTCATTGCTAACTGTAGAGAAGGGTCCAATGATTTTCCTCATCCATGGAGTGGCTCAGTCAATCCCTCCATGAATAACATCACCCGTCTGCTCTACAAAATATCATAAACCATGATTGAAAATCTTTGGAACTCACTGATGTAGCTCTCCAATCCACCAGACTGCTTCAGCTGAGTCAACTCACAAAAGTACACCTTTGGATCCTTCCTATCAAATCTCTCGATCAGGCAATCCATGAACTCCTAGTAGGAAGTGATTTGATCATGCAAAGAAACCAACCCATGGTACCACCAGTCATAGACAGCTCCGTCTAGATGCAACACTCCAAATCTGATAGCATCCACTTCAGTCATAGGACGCAAAGCCAAATATGTATCGAGCTTATGAATCCACGATCGAGTTGTAACTCTCCTAGTTCCATCAAAGTGCTCCAAAGTCGTCTTACCAACAACTTGTTGTAACTCATTTTGTTGAGGTCGTTGTCTCTCAAGTCCTGACCTTGCTCTGGAATACTCCCGTTTATGAGTCAGGAACCTATCAAAATTCAGATGATCTTTAATTGCCTATGGTAAAGCATCCCACTCCATGAAATGTACCAGTACATCATCAGCAAAAGGAGCGGTCTCAAGCTCAATACTAATTGCATCCATCTCAAGTCTCAGAAATGTGGGCCTCTGCAGCCTGTCATGAGTGCCAGTATGAATGTCCGCTTTGTCAGCTAATCTGCCACGATCCTCAACTTGAACCCAGTCTACATCTTTGTACCTAACACCATCTCGGGTTCTATCCTCGACCCGAGATCTATGAGAACCAACAGAAACATCTCAAGTTCTCTCCCTACTTTGTCCTCGAGGTAGTGCTATCTGTTGTAGAGTATTAGATTATTGTTGCAATACATCTGTTATCTGTTGTTGTCCGGCTGCAATATTCCTAAATGCCAACAGGGCATCTCTATCAACCTTAGCATATGTGGGTTGTGGTCCAACGCCACCAGAATCACCTAGACTACCAAACTGAATCTCCGGTTCACCTTCCTTGGGAGGCAAATCATGTCCCCTTCGGGTATAGTGCATACACAAAACTCCTATCATCAGCTATGATATAGAAAATAACAAATTGATTATTGACTACACTTCGAACCAAGCACTGACCAAAGTAATAATTGAGCCCAATTCCTGTAGGCTGGCAGGAAACCGCTCTGATACCACTGTAAAAACCCCTAGCCAACTCCCAATTTGAATATTGATGCACAATTTATTATTTGCAATGTTTAAATGTTTTCTAACTTAATCAGTATTTTCCCATGTTGATATGAGATAACAATTTCAATAATTTTCAAAATGAGGATGTAAAATCAAACTATAATTGTAAGGAAATTCTTTGCATTTTATTTGAAAACCTCAAATTAGAATCACGTGTTTTATATTGGCACCTAGATAGCAAACAAGTTTGCCAAGCCGTGCCACCAAAATGTCCTCCCTTTACTGCCAAACCCAACCGTAACTAATGAATATCCTTGCTGTCCACAAGTATGTAGATTGTTGTGCACAAATGACGTGCAAGGGGATACTGCTGTGATGTGACTCCTTCAATACCTTAGTGCGGCTGCTTATTTGTATTGTAGGCTTCAAAAAATGTGACGTGGCCTCCCAATAGTCGTTCCAATACAAAACGCAAAGGGGGTGAATGCAAAGATACTACTGTACAATCTCCTCCTTAACAACGACTGCCAATGTAATGTCTCCATTTTTAGCAAGTTCTTGCATTTGGCTAGGTCAGTTCACCATCGTGACCCTTGTGAGATGGCAGTAGGATTTGAGGGTCTCAGTTGTGTGGTTATAGGCTTTCCAACAACCTATAGTGTGTTTTTGCTCCGTTTGAGGGACTTACTATTTATAGTAAGTCGATCTGTTGGTTTTGATGAGCTCAGTTAAGTCAGAGGAGTTGGAGGATGCTCTCTGTTTATATTTTGGGCTTCCAATTTGGGCTCCAAGAATCTTGGAGGGAGGGTCTATTTTTAATAAGTCACCCCGTCAGGTTCATTCATCGTCTTTCATCATTAGGATCACTTTGGTGTTGTTAGATTTCGATTATGATGCTTCTTCAGTGGTTTTCGCAAGACGGGTGAATTATTATTATTATTCATCTAAATTTACTGAGGTTTCTATTTTTGTTGGTGTTGTTGGTTGGTCACCTCAGTATCATAGCTCGTTGGAACCGAGACGAAAAGTTTTAAATCATGAGAACAAGAAAAAGTGGCCTTACGTGTCAGAATTTGAAGTTATGGTGGAAAAGGTCATTTTTAGAGCCAAAAGCAATCAATAAATTAGTTTATAATGGCACTTTATTATATTTTAATGTTGTGTGTGGGAAGTTTCTTAAGTGAAGTTCATTTGGGAAACTTCGAGCCATTTGAAGATTATAAATATGAGTCCATTTGATGAGTAAAGCATCCGCTTATTTGATTAACTTATTTTCTTATTGTCTTGTGACATTCCTGAAGGTTTGATTTTTCATTCTCTTGCTGAGGTATACGGGTCCGATTTCTGAGTGGTGTCTTTGCAAGTGTAATAACTCCAATAGGTTATAACTTCTTCCAACACCAAAAATCTTTATGCTTCAGTTGTTTGACATTTCGTCAAACACTTTGCAAGCAAGGGTCCTTTGACTGATATAACTTTTCAGATTGTTGCAGTGATTCTTGTTTGGATTTGCCTCAAAGAGAATGCTTACAAAAGACTCCAAATTGTCTAAACAATGACCTAACATAAATATGCAACTAATTTTGGCAATAGTGAATGCATATATGAGTTCTAATGATCACCTATAGCCAACTGGTATTTTAACAAACAGTTGGTATGCAAGCTAACTGGTTGATAAGAAATGATATATTAATGCTCAAAGACAACTATTAATGACCAACAATTGTATCTCCTTAATTGAGAATGAGTGTCCAATACAATATTCATACTAAGTTAGCCAAGACTCTTGGCATTTACCAAGATATCAAAATATGATGATTGCTAGTAAAGTAATATGCACCTACAGCTGCCAATGAAAACTAATGCAACACTAAATATCTAACTTCAATACTCCCCTACAGCAGTACACTAATCACATGCATGATTAAATACAACTAAAGCCATGGATTGCTGATACCATTGTGAGGAATGTAAAAATGAATGATGTATCTATTAATGAATGATAGGTTTGATACGAAATGACAATTACAACAGCACTCTATAGTGAAAGGCAACTATGAAAATACACATCAGACCTGGCATATGAAGTCGCCTTAGAGAATAGATGTATTGCAATACCACTGAACAGAAAATAACCTTCTCAAGTGCCCAAGTCGTGCCTCTCTAGCTGCCGCCCCTAATTGTAGATGGCTGTAATAATTTTCTTTGCTTTTTCGGATTGCTTTTTTTTTTTTTCGGTTGGATTGCTTTTTCGGACCTGTTTTTTCGGCCTGCTCTTTCGGTTCTGCTTTTTCAACTTGCTTTTTTTGGCTTGCTTTTTTCGGCCTGCTTTTTTCGAACTGCTTTTTCGGCCTACTTTTTCGAACTGCTTTTTCGACCTGCTTTTTCAAACTGCCTTTTTCGGCCTGCTTTTTGTACTGAAATATTTTTTCTCAATGTAGCACAAATAGAAAACTGAAGTATCTTCCTCTCAGCTGCAATAATTCAAGTGATATTACACACCCTCAAAATCGCGTACCCAATTGAGAGTTTTCATTCTCAATGGCCACATATTTTTTCTCAATGTAGCACAAATAGAAGACTGAAGTATTCTTCTCCCAACTGCAATAATTCAAGTGATATTTCACACCCTCAAAATTGCGTACCAATTGAGAGTTTTCGTTCTCAATGGCCAATTGTGACTATTGCAGAAACCCTAGGCTCCACAATGCATATCAACAAACATCAACATCAACAACAACAAATTTGGATGATTAGAATGAAGCTTGGGGTGCCTATTTATTCTTTTTCTCCACTTTCTCCAGAAACTTCTAGAACATTATTTTATTTTATCTATTAGTGACTTTATAAAATATTTTATAATTCAAGTCACTTTATTAAATTAATTAACTATAAAGTTACCTTTTTATATTTATTTATTTGATAACTTTATAAATAATTAACTTAATACCACTTATTTATTTAATTAAAATAATTAATTAGTCATCCTCATAAAATATTCATTATTTTGGACAACCTAATTAATTAAATTAATTAAATCAAATTGCCTCCAAAATGGGGACATGACAGTCCGCCCTTCCTGAAATTGCTTGTCCCCAAGCAATGGCTGAACAATAAACCAATCAATCCACCTGGATCCCAAATGTAGTCATGAACTATACTACTGTCAATTAACATAGGCTCCTGCAATATCCTCTGCAATATATCCAAGAGGAATCCATAATCAAACTGACAATTACAGCTCGACCAAAATCCAAAATCACAACTACCACAGTCAGAAACCCACGAGACACAATCTCTTAGAACATTAGAACCCAAGTAAAGTGGACAAATCAAACTGCCAACACAGTAAATACCATCAACGCATCCCACTGGCCTATATGGAATGTAAAATCCAACTCTGCAACAATGGTGAATGCTTCGGAATGAAATTGTACGAAGAATGGAGAATCCACACACTGAACAACTCCTGCAGTCAACACAACTCTGCAGATCACCAGCCACTGTCTCATAGCCATAACTCCCATGCACTACTGATGGTGAAAAGACATCACAAGATAAACAGCAAGAAATGGAACCCAAACCAAATTTGTCTGCCATCAACTCCTCAACACAAGGATCAAATGCTAACTGATGGACATACCCTGTAGTATAATGCTGATAAAAAGAACCAACCTCAGTCAACAGCTCACCATGAACAAGTGATATAACCCACTGTGATTGATCACTAGCTAAGTCAGGAGATGTCATAGCCAAAGGAGTAGAATCAATAACAACAACCGCTGAAGCATCACTCCCAAACTCCTGCTCTAAGTCATGTATTATAAAGCTGTCAACTGCAGAACCTATCACCATGTCATGCCCATCACAACTCTCATCCCGAGACATCAAACTGTCCCATAACTGATGACAAGCACTAGGAGCCAAAGTACATCTCTGTATCATCATCTCATCAACATGGTCATCAAAGGTAAATTGATGAGCATACCTCACAGTGTAATGCCGATAGAATGCGCCAATCTCAGTCAGTGGCTCAGAATGCAATCCAGATGTAACTAACTGCAATCAATCACTAACCAAGTTGGAATTGACTACTACCTCCGAAGACATCGCCAAGGGAGTAGTATTACTAGCACGAACCATGCCAACTGCCGGCTCACCAACATCACACATGATCTTTGATACAACATCTCTAGTCTCCGTGCCATCAGTGCTAGAGGCCACCACCATGTTAGGCATACCACAACAATCTGCTACAGCACCCAACTCAACTGAACCTGACTCTAGTGGGAACGAACCTGATATGCCAATGTTAGTATCAAGGATGGATGCATCCCCATCTCCACTGTCTCTGATAATTTCGACCATGGACATCCTCGGATCACCAGACACCACAGCTTGTGACTGTACAGAATCTGGTAAATACTGCTGTCGCTGTAACTCCATGGTCACCTTAGCTAAATGAAACTGAGACTCCTCGAAAGCCAACTGTGTACTTTCAAGAATCTCAGAAGTCACCTCGAGCTGCTGAGTAAGCTCACTCACCTCATCTTCCTTGGCCAATAATGCATCGTATGTTGTACTCCCCCACCCCATAAGATAATCTCTGTCGGCTACCAACTGCATATAATTTTGTCTCAGAATCCGAATAGCCTCCCATAAAGAGTGGATCTCTGTCAAGGAAAGATAACTGCCTCCCTGTTCATCACTAGTAGGAGAACCCCATTCATAAACTGCTAACAACTGACGAGTAGCATCGAAATGCTGGCAAGCGATAGCAATGTCTCGTTCACTAACTCTCAACTGACTAGACACATGATGGCATTGGCTATATTGTCTCCTACAAACCTCCTTTGACGCACTGTCTAAAGGAGTATCCTCAAAGTTACTGGTCTCTAGAGTATTACTATCCATATCCTGCGAATCAACTCGAAAGCTCATATCAACATACGGAGTATCAAAAATTGTAGTACTGTTGTCCAACTCTTCTGTACCAAAAGAAACTGCCAAGGAAACTAAGTCTTCAAAACTGCCCACTGCATCCTCTTGGACGTCATCAATGCCAATATGATCCTGGGACTGATCTGTATACACTACCAAATATGAAGGATCATCAACACATTCCAGCAATAATGGTCGACTGAATATATGAATAATGCCCAACACCGGTGAATAAAAACTAATACCAACATCAGACAAGTTGCTGGCACAAGGAAAGACAACACTGTGCAATCTGCTAATCAAATCCATGATAGCATCCAAACAATCACTGCTACCAAAAAGTGATAATGATCTCCAGTCAACTGAATCCCAAACGCCAATATAACAATCTCGAGTCCATATCCATAAACTAGAATCAGCTGGTAACTCAAGCAAACTCCTCACCTGAGTAATATGACTAGTACCAACTAACTCCACATACCTGTCTGATATTGTCCCTGTATCCTAGATTTGAATGCAAGATGAACTCACAACACTATCAACGACCACATATGATCCGCCTACTGCAGAAAGTTGAGTATCAGGAGTGCAAGATGGAACTAAACTCAACTCCATGCCATGCTTATCCCCATGTCTCTCCCAGTCCTGTAATGCCAATGGAGTATTCACCAAAGAAGCTCGAGTGTCCTCAAGCTCGCGAGAAAGCCTGTCAACTTCCTCCTCCTTCCTCCTCAAGGCATTTGAATAGTCTCTGACAAGGCTAAGAAGATGGTCACGATCTGATAGAAGATGTAAATAACTCAACTTCATCGTTCCCATTCCTTCCCTAATCACCTGTAAGTCAACACAAGAAGACATTCCCTGAACTCCCTTATGTCTACCTTGTAACTGAATCATCTGGATGTGATCCTCTATCATACCTCGCATTCTGTCATGATAAGATAATGAAGTCACAATACTATCTTTGCTCACCTTCAGCTGGCTGGACAAATCATGTGAAGTACTACTAGCCTCAACCTCATGTGACGAAGCATCTATCTGTGCCTGGTACTCTCTCTCAGCAAAGTCATGAATGCTCAATGTCTGCTCATCTCTACCAAGTATCTCACCATCATGCACAACAACATCCTCATAATCATCATCTGAACCCACTACGTTATAGTCACTGCCTGTTGGAACTAAACCATCCCGAGTATCTGTGACATCACCCTCTGACGACCTGTATACAATTGTTTCAACTTGAGTATCAAGTTGACCGTTACTATCAATCTGCATAATATCCATTCCCACTACCTTCTGAAGTATTGTGTGCCCAACATCTTCCTCCAAGCTAGTCTGATTTTTGTCCTCCCTAGATTCGGCTATATGCTGGTCACCAACTGCTGCAAACTCCTTGTAGAGGTTTTTAGATACCTCACTTGTAGAGACCTCTTGTTCCTCTTTGTCTTTGTTCTGTGATGTAGTCCTCTTAAACATGGAAACCATCAATTCATTCATCCTTTTCTGACTTTCATCCAACCTTTTCAAATTTTGTTTAAGCTTCTTTATATCCTTGTCCCACTGCTTCTGGGTACTTGAAGTAAACATGATTAACTAATTGATTCAATGTCCAATCTACCCAACAGGATGGCAGATCAATAGCTCTGATACCACTGTAATAACCCCAATAGGTTATAACTTCTTCCAACACCAAAAATTTTTATGCCTCAGTTGTTTGACATTTCGTCAAACACTTTGCAAGCAAGGGTCCTCTGACTGATATAACTTTTCAGATTGCTGCAGTGATTCTTGTTTGGATTTGCCTCAAAGAGAATGCTTACAAAAGACTCCAAATTGTCTAAACAATGACCTAACATAAATATGCAACTAATTTTGGCAATAGTGAATGCATATATGAGTTCTAATGATCACCTACAGCCAACTGGTATTTTAACAAACAGTTGGTATGGAAGCTAACTGGCTGATAAGAAATGATATATTAATGCTCAAAGACAACTATTAATGACCAACAATTGTATCTCCTTAATTGAGAATGAGTGTCCAATACAATATTCATACTAAGTTAGCCAAGACTCTTGGCATTTACAAAGATATCAAAATATGATGATTGCTGGTAAAGTAATATGCACCTACAGCTGCTAATGAAAACTAATGCAACACTAAATATCTAACTTCAATACTCCCCTACAGCAGTACGCTAATCACATGCATGATTAAATACAACTAAAGCCATGGATTGCTGATACCATTGTGAGGAATGTAAAAATGAATGATGTATCTATTAATGAATGATAGGTTTGATACGAAATGACAATTACAACAACACTCTATAGTGAAAGGCAACTATGAAAATACACATCAGACCTGGCATATGAAGTCGCCTTAGAGAATAGATGTATTGCAATACCACTGAACAGAAAATAACCTCCTCAAGTGCCCAAGTCGTGCCTCTCTAGCTGCCGCCCCTGATTGTAGATGGCTGTAATAATTTTCTTTGCTTTTTCGGATTGCTTTTTTTTTGGTTGGATTGCTTTTCCGGACCTGCTTTTTTGGCCTGCTTTTTCGGTTCTGCTTTTTCGGCCTACTTTTTTCGGACTGCTTTTTTCGAACTGCTTTTTCGGCCTACTTTTTCGAACTGCTTTTTCGGCCTGCTTTTTCGAACTACTTTTTCGGCCTGCTTTTTCGAACTGCTTTTTCGGCCTGCTTTTTCGAACTGCTTTTTCGGCCTGCTTTTTGTACTCAAATATTTTTTCTCAATGTAGCACAAATAGAAGACTGAAGTATCTTCCTCTCAGCTGCAATAATTCAAGTGATATTTCACACCCTCAAAATCGCGTACCAATTGAGAGTTTTTGTTCTCAATGGCCACAAATATTTTTTCTCAATGTAGCACAAATAGAAGACTGAAGTATCTTCCTCCCAACTGCAATAATTCAAGTGATATTTCACACCCTCAAAATTGCGTACCAATTGAGAGTTTTCGTTCTCAATGGCCAATTGTGACTATTGCAAAAACCTTAGGCTCCACAATGCACATCAACAAACATCAACATCAACAACAAATCTGGATGATTAGAATGAAGCCCGGGGTGCCTATTTATTTTTTTTCTCCACTTTCTCCAGAAACTTCTAGAACATTATTTTATTTTATCTATTAGTGACTGTATAAAATATTTTATAATTCAAGTCACTTTATTAAATTAATTAAATATAAAGTTACCTTTTCATATTTATTTATTTGATAACTTTATAAATAATTAACTTAATACCACTTATTTATTTAATTAAAATAATTAATTAGTTATCCTCATAAAATATTCATTATTTTGGACAACCTAATTAATTAAATTAATTAAATCAAATTGTCTCCAAAATGGGGACATGACAACAAGTTTGTTGCTGAAGTATAGCAAAATTCCCATTACTTCTCTACTGTATCTACTGTGGCTGAGAAGGAGATTTATTAGTGTCATCTAATTCTGTGATATCTGTGGTTAGGAGGACATTGTTTCCTGTTGAAATCATTATTCAATTGCACTTGAAACTGGAGCAGGTTATTATATGTTTGGTGTCCAAGAAATCTGGTCTAAGTGTGGGTTTTTCTCTCTACAATTGGTGCTGATATATCTGCATTCTGAACCCTCCATATATCTTGTTTTTAGGCCCTAGGTCATTGTGCTACTTGGGCATTATTTCCTGCAATCCAGGAGTTGGAAATTACAGGCATTGGAGGTCTGATAATAACTATTACTGGGCAATTTCATCCTGCTATTCTGATGACAATATGACCTGCTGTTAAATCCCATGAATTCGAGTTTGGCTTTCCTCTTGCTGGTTGCACACAGGGCGTCATTATTGGATAGCTGTTGTCTATGTATATGTTTGAGGACATCTGCTGTTGGGTGCTACACAAATCTGCTACCAAATGCCTTTTACCTCATGTCACTAGCGTTAGGCTTTTGGGCTTTGAAGGCTGTTCATGGGCTTTGATTGTTTCCAGAACTGGACACCAATCTGCTTCATATTTGGGGATGACCATGGCTGTGATTTTAGCTGCGATTTGGGTGGGCAAAATTACTACAGCGAAACAGTGTATTTGCATTATTATTGGGTGCTGAATTTTAATTGGGATCAATAACTGCTAGTTGAGAGCCAGCTTGGGCTCTTTACAGCCAATATACAGACTTCCAGAAACCAATGTAATCTTCAACAAGAAAACATGACAATCAATGAAAACAAATTCCTCCTTAGACATAGTGAGAACATTAGGAGAAGATAGCAAATAGTTTTACCTCAGCAACTATTTGCAACACAATCCAAAACAAAATCTCAGATTTGAATCTACAATACTTCAGCTGTAGATCCAATGGAACAACTCAAAATTCAGACCCTTATACTTCGGCAAGGGCACAAAAAGATCAGAACTCAAAAAAGCGACAAAGGCAACAAAAGTAAATAAATTATCCAAGCATGCTTTTCCCTATGAAATGAGCTCTCATTTATAATCTTTCGTTGGCCCAAAGCTTCCCAAAAAACTCCACTTCGGAAATTGTGGAAGTTTCCCAAAAGAACTCAACACTAGAAACTTTCCAACACACTTTTTAGAAATATCACTTAATGTCATTATTATAATAATATAAACATTATTATAATAATGTAACTTAATAATTAATGAATAAATAAGAGCTCATGCAAATATTAATTTAATTTACTGTAGGTGATAACCAACTACCAAAGCCACCCACTGCTCTGCCAAAAATAGCAACTGTCAAAAATAGACCAACTAAAAATAGTAAATCTACAACTGGGACCCCTAAAACACCCTGTCAGCTCACGAGGGTCGCTATGATGAGCTAACTCCATCAACTGCATAGGACTGCCAAAAACGGGGACATTACAAAAGCCCTCAAAATCCTTTATTTGTAGACCCTTCTAGGTCACCAAGGCCTCATCGATGAAGTTGTTGGTTGTCCCACTATCAATTAAAGGGGTGACTTACTGACCCTATAAGACCCTTGTTACTTGAGATGAATTATGCATAGTAATAGATAGGTTGAAATGGTTCTTCACTTCTCTTAAATTAAATGCCCCCTTTATTCTATAATAGATCGGAAGCATAATTTAAAGTTATTGGGGACTTAAGTGAAGGAAAAATCATGTTACATGACATGAAAATATTAAAGAAAAAAATCACAATAAAGTAGGGGCCAAAAAAGTAGCCACAAGAAAATAAGGGTGAAAAAGAAAAATCCTAAAGTTATAGGGAAGGGAAAAAAAGTGATTTTGTCCCACATAGTCAAGGTGAGTGCTTGAGCTCGCAGGAAGTGTTATAAAAGAGGTTGAAGAGCTCTCCTTCAGCATGCATGGATATATATAAATTTTGTTAACAAAATCCCTCTATGCTAGTGTTCTTCTCACTGTTGCAAGACACAATCAAATGGATTAGAGTACAAATTTTTAAGGTAAAAATATTGGTAAATTCTTTACTTGTTGAGAATTGATTTGCCTGGCAAGGGTTCGATTTTGGTAGTACGAGTTGAGGATTATGAATAGAGAATTTGAAATGTTGACTATGATATATCTTTTCTGACTAGACACATCAAATATTGCTGGTATTGTGTTTGGAAGTCCTTTATATTCTACCAATGGAAGGTTGCATTCAAATTTGTGATACCTGGAGAAGGTTGTAAACACTTGGACTGATTATTTATGCTTAAGAACTAGTCATATCAAACCATAGTGTAGCTACAACAGAGTGACAGGGGCTGAAATCATTAGAGTTAGAGGCATACAGGTCTGGTGGATCAAAGGGTGGTGTTGGATGTGCTTAATGACAGCTGTTGGGTTTGGAAAAGTTGATAACGTTGTCAGAGCATGGATGAATGGAGCATGTTTGTTAATACTAATACATGATTACATCAGTTAGTAGCTACTTGAGTATGCCTATATAAATATGGTTTCAAGGTATTTTGATGCAAGAGCATCCAACAGTGTCAAAGCAATCCTGCATCACCCAAAAATATGTCTAGTTATAGGTTTGGTTTGATGTTTTTGCATTTTTGGATACCCATTTGGGCAAATTAAAGAGCCCATCTATTAGGTTTCTATTGCTACTTTTCTAGGCCAGTTTTCAGAATTTCAGGCTGACATAAAAAATATAGGAAAAATGAGCTATTTTCTAGGAGGGCCATAATTATAAGTAATTGGAGGCTAAGAATTTAGGGGACAGTGGCATTTAGAATTTTAAGCACCCTGGAAAGAGAATCAGGTCAAAATGTTTCACCATTTGAAATTTATTACAGTTTAAAGTTTCCAAAAACCTCCTCAAAAACTTTCAGTTAGATTTGAGGCACTAAACAGCCTCGTACGAGCCTGAAAATTTGGGAACTGTTACTCATTTTTCACCAACTAGCTCAAAATTGATAGAGCCATGATTGCTAGACTGACCACTAAATAAGATGCTAATGATCATGCATGTAGTTATGTTAAACACTTGTCATTTCATGCTTACAAATTACATTTTATGATGAAAAGTAAAAGATCTCACATAAGATCAAATTGAATACTACAATCTTTTCAGAAAATGTAATTTTATTCATTAAGTCTTTATCATGTTTCACACAGGCCGTGAAACTAACCAATAGAAATAAACTAAAATTTGATCTATGCATGTAAATGTAAATGCGGAAAGTAAAAAACAAGAAAGTAAAATGGGTCATGGGTGTCAGCCATTGCCTGGAATGATTGGCTGTTTTGCTGGTTGTTCGCATCTTCGATCTGCTGTCCCACTTCCATGCTCCCAATCCAAATCTTGCAGATGCAAAGAAAAGAGTTGGATCTAAAAAGATCTAAGAAATGACCAACACATCTCACTATCATACCATCCTACCCTTGCCTGCATATACATTTACATCCAAATCCCAAGATCCTGATTTATTTTTCTAACATGTTTGTTTCATGTGCAGCATCTAATCTTTTATAAGTACGCGGATATAACTTTAGGCTCCCACGAGGAGTATTGAGCCCAGCGTGCCTATAAGAGATGGGATCATCAAAGTTGATCAGATAAAGCAAGAGGAGAAGCATAATATTTAAGGGACATGCCATTCCTTGATTTGAAACCTTTGATATCAGATATGCAGATAACTGTTATCAAAGTAAGAGACTGTTTAAGGGATGGCATTCAAATAGCTGAAACCTTACAGTTTGTGGCATTACACAACATGAACGAAGGAGAACAAAGGAAGGAAACACAATGTCAATTGAATAAGAAAAATGGGGATAAGCAATCAGCAGATTCATAACAGTAATAGACAAACAATGCAAATGGATTCGATCCTCTATGTTAAATGCAATCAAGGACCAAAATGTTTGCATATAATCTATACATGTAAATGTAAATTCTGGAGAAGGAAAATGAAGTAAAAATTAACAAGACTGGGCCATTTTTATGTAAGAACATGTCAATATATTCATGTAAGAGAGCTGTGAAACAGTATGACAGTATACAGAAGATCATTCATCCGGAAATCATGTCTTAAAAACAATGGGGTAACCAGCAGAGTACATGGACAAATATCTTCGATTGTATACAAAATAAATTCATGAATATCATGTTGGGAGTGCATGAACTGAAAATCATAACATTTCTTAGTGAGAGGGAATCTAAAAGATGATATCAGCATGATATACAAGTCAATCTCATATTTATCAGAAGCAACATTTAATGAGATAATTGTATATATATGAAGTATAATATGAGAAAGAGTAAAGGTTTAATTTCCACAACATATCCCTGCACTACCAAAGAATAATGGTTTCTAATAGCAAAGAGGGAAAAATGGGGCTTACATTTCAAGGTAACCATTCATGAATTTCTGGAAAAGTTAATCTTCAAAAAACAGATAACATATCAAGAAGAGGAAATGAATTTTCAGAATGCAGTGCTGTTGAAGGAAAGTTACAGTGGAGCTATTGCAACATTATAATCAGTCCAAAACTTCAGTATGCTTGTGAGACAAAATGAATTAGTATATCGTGTTAGCAAAAGTTCAAGTAATGAAGAGTGAAGACTGCAAACAAAACTTCTATCATTAGAGTAAACAAGGTAAATGAACAACATCAAGGGTTTGAGCTGAAACAATTAGCAAACTGGAGTTCTTTGAAAATCAATTAAGCCTACCCATATCATGTAATGTTCCCAATTTTAATTAATTTGGGCCCAAGTTATTAATGTTTGTATTTAGGGGTTCTGATTGATTTAGTATATCTCGGACCTATTTTTTAATTTTTTTTTCGTAGTTTGTGTCGCCGTCGGCTATCTTTGTACACCTTCGGAAAGTTTTCCGATGGGTATTTAAGCACGGCTTGTAGTTAGTTTGTAGGTATGCTTTGGATTATATTTTCTTTGTACTGCAGATTCCTGTTGGAGTTTGGAATTGTTCGCCATTTCGGAAGTGAAAGATCTTTCCTATTTTGCTCGTGCGGTGTCGACGGGATTCAACCCTCACCCCATTCCGTTGTTGCATGTATTACTTGGATCAAATCTGGCAAGTTGGAGTATCTTTGGTAATTATTATTCGCATCTAAGTCTCTGTTATTGTGGATTTTTCTATGGTGTACTGTGTATGAACCACGATTACATTCTGTGTTGGATTCTGGTTCCTACCCCCCTTTCTCTGTACTGTCCTTCCTTACAGCTTTCACCATACATACATGTCAACATACCCATCATTCCATACTGAGATACGTACGGCCCTGCTACAGTCACTGTACGGTCTGCTTTAAGACACCATTCGGGAAAGTGGCCGCGTAGCACAGGTAGTGGCCACGCAACACGGTCAGTAGTTGCGCAGCATAGGTAGTGGCCGCGCAACACGGGTAGGGGTCACGTAGCATGAGTTGTGACCGCACAGCACGGGAGCATCTCCAGAACCGTTCGGGAAAGTCGTTGCGCAGCATGGGTAGTGGCCACACAGCACAGGCAGTAGTCGCGCAACACAGGTAGTGCCCGCGTAGCATGGGCAGTAGTCGCGCAGCACGGGCTATGACCGCGCAGCACGGGAGCATCTCTGGAACCATTCGGAAAAGTGGCCGCGTAGCACGGGCAGTAGTTGTGCAACTAGTAGTTGTGCAGCACGAGTTGTGACCGCACAGCACGGGAGCATCTCCGGAACCGTTTGGAAACATTACAACGGTATTAGAGCTAGTGATCTTGCCAACTTGTTGGGATGATTGAGAGATTTTGGGATTGCGATAGCGCTATGGTGCCAAGCAGCGACGGAGAGTGGTGGTTGAAGACACTACAAGGGATTGCCAAAGAGCTCAGCGAAGGTGTTGATCTTCCATTAGATTTGTTGGAACTATGTTTGTGTAAGGTTAACCAATTACCTTAGAATCCTCTCACCGATTAAAGATGCCTTAAGTCAACCCAGGCTTTTAAGACACCATGACAAGGGGAAAAGGTTGGTAGTTGCAGCATGTCTTAGTGAGATCTTGAGAATATTAGCTCCTAGAACACCATATGATGATAACACCATGATAGAGATCCTGCATTTGATTGTTGACAGCCTTTAGAGTTTAGATGACATTAGTGCCGACCCTTTTTGTAGAAAATCTACAATCTTGGAGAATTGTGCAAATGTAAAAATGGGTAACTTCCTCTTAGATCTCGAATTGCAAAATTTGGTCGACGACATGTTTCATCACTTCTTAACCACCATCAAGGAAGATCACGATACTAAGGTTTCAGTTGCTATGGAGAGCCTTATGATTTCGTGCATTGAGGAGATGGATGAAATATCCCAACCCATCATATCTATGTTATGGGTTGTTCATAATCTTGAATGTGTCCCCTTTATAGCCGCATGTAAATTGGTCAGTCATATTTTCGAGCATTGTGAAGGAAAACTAATATCTCATTTGCACAAGTGGGAGAAAATAGTTGGCAGTAATAAGGATGATGCCTTACACTAGAAGGAAGACATTATTACAGGGCCGCTCCAAGAGGAATTGCTAAAACTTTCTTCTACACCAACCGGGGGAAATCACCAAAAAACTGAAGAAGTTGCTCACATGGATCTTGTGAAGACATGTATAGATGAAGTCATGCCGGTCACCAAGGTTGTTGCTGAAACTGTGTCCTTCATCGAAGCTATGTCCATCATCATGTTTGTCGCCAAGGTTGTATGTCCGTCATTGTGGGTGTGTTCGTCACCATAGTTGTGTTTGTTTTCGTCACCGTCACTGTGGCTGTCGCCATGTCTATCATTGTCACCATGTCTGTTGCAAAGTCCATCACCATGTTCGTCATCATCATGTTTGTCAACATTGTTGTCTCCGTCATCATCGTCGAGTTTATGTCAGTCATCGTTATGTCCGCCACTGTCATGTCTGTCTTTGTTGTTGTGTTCGTCGCCGTTGTCAAGTTTGCATTCATCGTCGTTGTTGTATCCATCACCATCATTATCATCGTTCTATTCGTCGTCATCGTCGCGTTTGTCACCATCATCGTGTCAGTCACCATTGTTGTGTTCGTTACCGATGTCGAGTTTGTGTCCATCATCGAGCTTGTGCCCATCATCATTGTCGTGGTCATCCATGTCGTCATTGTGTGTCTGCTAGTGCAGCTACAATCGTTGAGACATTTCTCATTGCCAAGGCTCTATCCATCATCAAGGTTTCAACTAGGGTTTTGTGTGCTGCCAAAGTTTTATCTACAGCTAGAATTGATGGGTTTGTACCAACACCGGTGTTTGTGTGTATGACGATACCCGAAGAAATTGATGAACATGATGACATTGATATATGTTATGATTGGCATCCTTGGGATCCCGATGACTCAAGATACAACAATGTTTATATCAGAGTGGTGCATCAGAATCCTAATGGTGGTCTTCTAACCTTAGTTGAATTCAATCATGCTCATGTGATTCTGAAGAAGCATGGAGTTTCCAACAGATATGGCTATCTGCGTCAGTGCATGGTTTGGGATCCTGGAGTTGCGAATTGCTTAAGGACAAGCAATTTTTGGGCGGCGAGGATTTGTAATGTTCCCAATTTTAATTAATTTGAGCCCAAGTTATTAATGTTTGTATTTAGGGGTTCCAATTGATTTAGTATATCTTGGACCTATTTTTTATTTTGTTTCCGTAGTTTGTGTTGCTGTTGGCTATCTTTGTACACCCTCAGAAAGTTTCCCGATGGGTATTTAAGCACGGCTTGTAGGTAGTCTATAGGTATGCTTTGGATTATATTTTCTCTGTACTGCGGATTCCTGTTGGAGTTTGGAATTGTTCGCCATTTTGGAAGTGAAAGATCTTCCCTATTTGGCTCGTGCGATTTCGGTGAGATTCAACCCTCACCCTATTCCGTTGTTGCATGTATTACTTGGATCAGATCTGGCAAGTTGGAGTATCTTTGGTAATTATTATTCACATCTAAGTCTCTATTATTGTGGATTTTTCTATGGTGTACTATTTATGAACCATGATTACATTCTGTGTTGGATTTTGGTTCCGACCCCCCTTTCTCCGTACTATCCTTCCTCACAGCTTTCATCGTACATACACTTCGACATACCCATCATTCCGTACTGAGATACGTTTGACCCTACTATAGTCACCGTACGGTTTTCTTTAAGACATCGTTCGGGAAAGTGGCCGCGCAACATGGTCAGTAGTCGCGCAACACGGGTAGTGGCCACGCAACACGGGCAGTAGTTGTGCAACACAGGTAGCGGCCACGCAGCACAGGCAGGGGTCGCATAGCATGGGCTGTGACCGCGCAGCACGGGAGCATCTTCGAAACCGTTGGGAAAGTGGTTGTGCAGCACGGGCAGTAGTCATGCAACACAGGTAGTGGCCGCGCAACATGAGCAGTAGTCGCGCATCACGGGCTATGACCGCGCAGCACGAGAGCATTTCTGGAACCATTCGGGAAAGTGGTCGTGCAGCATGGGTAGTGGCCGCTCAACACGAGCAGTAGTCGCACAGCACGGGTAGTGGCCGCACAGCACGGGTAGTAGTCACGCAGCACAGGCTGTGACCATGCAGCATTTGAGCATCTCCGGAACCGTTTGGGAACATTACAGTGGTAATTTTAATTAATTTGGGAACATTACATATCAGTGAACAATATCCATAATTTTGTGAGAGAATTTCAACTTTCAGATCTAAGGTGTATGTATGTATACCCAAAAGAGAGAAATGTTATGGCACTTCAATCAAAAAGAAGTATGTAGACTAGAGGACACCTTATACAAGGAACAATACTATTCGTATAGTGTTTTTTCCTACAAGAAACCCCATGCCGTAGTTTTCAAACTCTAAACTATGAAAGAGTTGCGCATTGTGATGCTAAACCCATAAATTTGAGAAAGAGAATCTAAGGGAAAAAATCTTTACAAGCATCAACAAAAGCCGCGTGTGCCTAGAAGAAGCAAAATAGAACAAGGGATTCGAGCCTCAAAAATAGCCATTAGAAAATGCAAGAAATTTTTTATGAATCTCGACCATACACAACAACAACAGAATGGTTCAAAACCCTTTATGGTGGCTTAACAAGGAGTGAAACCCTTAGCCCTGATTCAAAAAGAAAAGCTAAAATGCGAATCTAAATAGGGTTTTGAAATGTTGAAGAGAAAAGCAAAGCAAATAACCTGATAGCTTGGAGTCCTTCAGATCATGGTAATAGCATGCATTAGAACAAGTTAGCTTTCATGCAAAACCATCTACAGAAAATTATGAAAAAGCCATGTAGCAGTTCAAGTATATACAAATACAAGCCTAGAATAATGCAGAAGTCATAATGCTCAATCTTGGCTATCAGATAAAACCCTCAAGCTAAAAAGGCTATAAAAGATTAAAGTATCCAGCAACCTGCAAAAAATAACATATGTCCTTGTGATGTACGGTTGTAAATATATTAGTGGGAGAAGATTCAAAATGCCAGAGAACATAAAACCCTTGTCCAAAAATAAACTGCAGTCCACAATATACCTGGAGGTAATCAATAGAAAGAATGCCTCGAATTCCTGGAGGGTAAGCAGTCGCATGGTATACAAAGGAGCAGAGAAGCTTAACCTTTGCAACAATAAATCTTCAATGGATTCCAGTGAACATCGTGAAGCATAAACAACTTGTAGATTGCCAAATTTTGATTGAAAGACTTCTGAGGTTTATTTCCAGAATTAGAAAGAGACATAAAATTGAAGTGTCCACATTTTTTGAAAACCTTAATCTAGAAGAGTTAATTGATTGGATCAATGATATGGAGGAGTATTTTGAGTACAAAGATGTAGAAGATCCTGAGAGGATCAAGTTTATGAAGGCCAAATTGAAGAGTCATGTCAAAATTGGTGGCAGGAGGTCCAACCAGAGAGGAATCGAAGAGGAAAGGAGAAGATAACGAGATGGGATCAAATGGTGGGCAAGGTGAAGAAAGGATTCATTCCCATCAACTATGAGCTTGATTTTATCAAGATTGAAGGAGTGAAGCAAGCTGGAAAACTTGTCCAAGAATGTATATAGGAGTTCTACCAAGTCCTCATGAGGACAAATCATGCAGAAGCTAAAAAGAGAAGGTGGCTTGTTACCTTAATGGGTTAAGGCCAAGTATTCAGGAGGAGCTAAGTTTGGCTAGAATGACTAGTATTGAAGAGGTGTACATGTTTTCCTTGAGGGTCAAGGATAAGATAAACAAGAGGTTTGAAGGAAAGAAAAGAGGGCAAGGCCAAGGAAGAAGGGTTGGTGGTAGGTCATTTGGAAGTCGAAATGAAGAGTAGAGGAAAAATAAAGATGTGGGTACCAGCTGAAACCAAACAAATGATGGTTTCAGCCGCTCCCATGAACAAAACCATGGAGACCAAAGAGGAAGAGGATGGTCTAGACAAGGGCCGGGGAGAGGCGGTTTTAGAGGAACTTGTTTTCGTTATAATTAAGAAGGCCATCGATCCTATTGTTACATCCCAAATTCTTGCTCTTTAAAATAACCTTATAGCAATTGTATTATTTTTCATGTGAATAGTAATTGGTTAGTTAAAACAATCAGATGTTATGATCTTGTGAAATAGAAATTATGATTAACCGTCTTGATTCACGTGAAAATGGCTTGTTAGTTGTTCGTTGCTATTTCAATTGAAAATGAATGCTTGTGTTTTAAGATAAATGTTAGTGGTAATGGTGGTTTGCTGTTATGACAATTATGAGATATTTTTATTTTTAGCTATCCTGATTTTAAAGGGAGGAATACGATATTATCATGGAAATATTCTTTTGGATGCAGGAGTAGACGAAGGAGGGAAGCATTGCTAAACGGGATTTAAGGAATGGTGCACCAAAACAAAAGGTTCATTGATAGATTTTCAGATTTGAGCCTTAACCACCTTGATGAACAATTTAATAGCCAGACAACATGGAATATACATTGGACAATCATGAGCTACCCGGTTGATTCTTAATGCAAGAAAACATTTCAACAATTATTGAAAAGGAAAATGTTACCTTCTCTTTATTCTTGTGGCATTAAGTTGTTGACAAAATGTAAATCTATATATATTGACACCATGGTATTTGAACACCTATAATTGCACCTACATGTATGGACATATATATATGTACATGTGTGTGTAAAATAATATATTGAAAGAAAAAGACACATGATTTATGTCTTTTGTCGGCTCCATGACGTTGAGCAAATTGCCACCTTCATATCGGCCTTAATCTTTTATTTTTGAAATTCTTTTAAAGATCTTTGAGGAGTTACTAGTGACTGATGGATGATCACACTACTTCACTCCCTTTCTTCTAACGGAGGGAGCGTGTAGAGATATATTTGAACATTTTTGGTGCCAATGCGAGACTCTCTCTCTCGTGCACGCTCCTTTTTTCATAAGTAAAAGATTTTGAGTTCTTAACATAGATTGAATCTTACAACTATTGTTATATCATCATTCTTGTTGTACATACGACACCCCCAAGCTGTAAATTAGCCACAATGATTGTTAATAGTTCAGAAAACAAACTTCGTGATTGAAGCCTGTGGTGACATGCCGCGATCACTGAACGTGAATATCAATTCTCAGGTCATGCTACCATATGCCCAAGTTTTACTTTCATATGAACTCTGTCTTTTCTAGTTATTTCCAAGATGGTTATATTCGATGTTAGTGAATGATCGTAATGTTATCTTGCATCTATGATTCATGGATAAGCAATACTGGCTTTATCAGAAGGCTTTGTTTAATGTTTCATAGAGCATAAAAACTATTTTATTTCTGTTCATTTTTTTTCTTTTCATGTACATTGGGTGGTGGATATCATACAAACTTGTATAGTCATGATCAGTTGACATTCTTTTTACCTCCTAATTTCTTAGCAATCACAACCCAAGATGCATACCATGTACAACACATATATAGAGCTAGTTCTAATATAATTCATGAGACATCAATTTGACTTGTACAATGGTATAATCCATATGCCACTGAAACAAGAATCAGATTTGAGTAAGTAATTCTCATTGATATGTTGAAATACATTGTACACAGAAGTTTCTTAGGATACACCCCAAACTAGGAAGGTCAAGCATGAATGGATGGGGAGAAGTGTCCCTGCAAGGATAACTTCAAATGTCAGTAATGAGAATTTATGAATATTTAAAACTGCATATGCTAAGTCATTTCATGATTGTCCAAATACGTGTTTTTTCAGTTGTCAAGTCGAGCGGTGGGTGATCGGGCTTATACATTGCCCATCTAAATCCTTGTCCAAGATAGGTTAGAGGCATCCTTGCCACAATTGATCACTAGAGGTCAAAGTGCTAGCTGACAGAGGGGAGGTTGATAGAGGATATCCACTGCCTTGTCTGCTGCTTAGCTAACACTCTAAGACCAGAATGCTCATATGGTAGGACCATGGTGCCCCAAGCCTAACCCCAGGGTAGGGAGAGCCTTTCTCGTAAGAGATTGAGTGAGGATAAGTTAAGGTCCGCGGTTAGGAGGTTAAGCCTATGCCAATGCTTCTCCTCTTCACCAGATGTTGAGGCTTGCACAACACATTAACAGTTATCAATACTTGTATGACTCTTGATCTTATGTATGTTCCCTCATCTTGTTTTAATATTATTCCTTGAAATGTATATTTATATAATTGTGTTCATCATAGTATCAAATGCTAATGGTAGAAGTTAGTTATGGAAGTTATATTAGCTTCTTTCATGTAACTAGGAAAATGATTGTTCTTAACTATTGTTAACATATTCTTGTAAATTGAACTTAGTTGTTAGTTTTTCTTTCAAAATGAAGTAGCGAATATAACTCCCTTATGTCATTCTGTTATGAAGGATAGATTATCTCTAGAATTTGATCTTAATTATCCAATACATGAAAAATGATATGTTACACCTATGAATGTTATCAATACCAAGGAAGGATAGAAAAGAGAGCTAAAGGCCATGTGAGAGTTGCACATGCAAATGAAGAAGCCCAGCTTGAATACAGATGATGCTGAGAGGGGAGTGTTGGAAGCAATTGATTAATAGATGTTACACAAAATGTCATATCATTGCCAGTTAGTGTATGCCGAGCTCACTTGGGCATTGAAAATAGTCTCCTGTGTTTGTTGAGCATTCCTAAGTTTGCCTAGTTTAGAAGAAAGTGTCTACTGAGTTTACTCGGGTGACAAAGGAAATTTTGTAGAAGTTGAGTGTTAACTAAGCTCACTCGATTAATGAAGGAAATGTTGGATGCAACCGGTGTTAATCGAGCTCACTCGGTTACCAAAGGAACTTTGTGAATATGGAGTGTCAACCGAGTTCACTTGGTTAATATAGGAAAATCGCTTTTAGTATCTACCAAGCAGGGTCGGCTAACAAAGGATTTTCTTGTTTTGGCATATTGAGTTCAATTGAATTGTTTGTTGGTTCTAGCCGATTGAGGAGATGAATATTAATTATTCTAAGTTGTATTCAAGCCGACTTGACAATGTGTAAGATATAAATATAAGGTCAAGTTGAGGATTGAATGTGTGGAACATAATTGAAGATTTGATGATGCTTAGAGGAAGCGAATTAGAAAGATAAGTAGAATATCCTTGGTAAGCTGCAGAGATACATTTGATTAGGAAGGATCAAGTATACAAGCCAAAATTGAGATCTGTATTCAACAATTCAATTGCATAAGAAATCATGCCATCTCATTGTTACTCTCTAACCATTGAAGCAGTGATCGAAATCTCTTAATAGAGTTGGCTTAGCAGCTATTTATAAATCCTCTAACAAGGTGGCATATCTATTAAGTGTCTAAAGACCTCTAACAAGGCTACTCCTAATAGGGTGATTAGATCCTTTAATAGGGTCACACCTAATAGTGTGTTTTGTAACTTTTAACAGGGTTGGCTCCTAACAGGGCTCACTTCAGAAGAGTGAAAATCGGTTTTGCAATTGGTGGTTTTTCCCAAATTGAGTTTCCACGTTAAATCTTGGTGTCAATTGTGTTCACGCTATTTCTTTTATGTGTATGCAGCTAAGTTAAAGTAAGATTAATCACAGATAATATCTTAAGATTTTCATGATAAACATTTGCTGAGTTATTTCAGTGTTTACTGAGTTACAACATTTGTTAGTGTTAACCGAGTGCCTGTGTATTTGCCGAGTTACAATAGAGTTTAGTTTACACAAAGTTTTGATTTGTATTGACATCTAAGGGATTTGAGATTTATTTTTGTAGTAACTGATTCACCCCTCCCCTCTTAGTTACTCCTCTTATATTTCCAACAATTGGTATCAAAGCTTTTGGTGCTTGTAGAGAAGGTTTCAAGGACCTAAGCTAAAGATCAGGATGTCTTATAGAAGAGAGATTCCCAAGTTGAACAGCGACAACTTTGCAGCATGGCAATGACTTATGAGGCTACATTTGGCAACTATCAATGATTTAGGTTGTAAATATCTTGATAGTGAATACAAGATTCTTACTGGAACATTATCAGTTGAAGAAATTGTTGAAAAGAAAAATCATAACATCATGATGATTGACATTACTTCTGCTCTTAATTATGTTGAATTTGATGAAGTCAAAAGTTGTACTATAGCTTATGATATGTGGATCAAATTGAAAGCCATCTATGGAGGAGATGATAATATAAGAAGAGCTAAAGCCGAAAATCTCAGAGAACAATTTGATCAGATGAAGATGAGAGAAGATGAAAACGTTGCAAAATATGTTAAGTGAATTAAAGAAAGTGTGAACGAAATCAAAGCATTTGGAGGAGACATTGATGACAAAACAATTGTAAGCAAGGTGCTTAGAACCGTTCTTCCTATCTATGCAATTAGAGTGTCTGTTATTCAAGAGATGAGATGTGATCCAAATAGCAATATAACTTTGGATGCTCTAGTTGGAAGATTGATAGCTTTTGAGTTGGATAACTATGATAACTATGTCCCTAGTTCCAAAGGTATTGAGTCTACATTTGAAGCCAAGCTTTCACTCAAGAAAAGGGGTAAGAAATCAAAAGCCAATCAATCAAAAAAAAAAAAAGAGGAAGAAAGCTTAGAGAGTGATCTTCAAGTTGTTGAAGCCCTATTTGGAAGGAAATATTCCAAAGGCAGAGGAAAGTACAAAGGTAAGATTCCTTTTATTTTTTTGTGAAGAAGTTGGTCACATCATTACAAAATGTCCCAACAAAGAAAGCAGAGAAGAAAAGAAAAGCAATAAGCTCAAAGGCAAGAAGGAATTCAAGAACTACAAGGACTACAAGTACAAAGGTAAGAAATCTTGTTTTATGGCTAAAGATTCTAATAGCAATGAAGATAAAATGGTATATATTGCTATAAAGGATGAATCTGATGATGAAGGAGATAAAATTACACTTATCTCTCATGTTAGCAAAAATGATACATGGATTATTGATAGTGGATGCTCGCATCATATGACTGGTGATAAAACAAAATTTGAACACATGGAACATTATGATGGCAGTAGTGTGAGATTTCGAAACAATGAACCTTGTTGCATAAAAGCCAAACTGCTAGATTGAAAAAGTAATCTGGTTGGGTCTGGCAAACAAACAAAAGTTAATCTATTCTACCTAGATCTTAGTGAAAGTTCATGTTTTATTGTTCAGGTAGAAGAAAGTTGGTTATGGCACAAAAGATTATGTCTTGTGAACTTTGATAATTTGGTCAAGATAAGCAAAAACAGAAGAGTAAGAGGTATTCCTAGCTTAAGGAAATCTAATATGGGTCTATGCAAAAATTGCTAAATTGGTAAGATGGGAAAAACTAGTTTCAAAAGCAAGAACTATCATTTTGAAGAAATCTTAGAGCTTGTATATAAAAACTTATGTGGACCTATTGCAATAGAGAGTTACAGTGGAGATAAATTTTTTATTCTTTTTGTTGATAATTATTCTAGAATGATGATTGTAATGTATCTAAAACAAAAGTCTAAAGCATTTCAAAAAAATTAATTAGTATCTGGCAAGAGTAGAGAAAGAAACTGGAAAGAAGCTGAAATGTTTGAGATTAGACAGAGGTGGTGAGTTCATTTCCAATGAGTTCGATGAATTCTTCGCTGAAAAAGGGATTAAGAGACAAGTATCAGCCTTTGGTACACCTCAACAGATTGGTATAGCTGAAAGAAAGAACATATCCATCATGGATTGTGCAAGAACATTAATGATAGAAAAGAATGTTGCAATCAAATACTGGAAGGAAGCAATCAGTATTGCAGTGCATACCTTGAAAAAAATACAGTTGAAGAAAGACTCAAATCAAACTCTTTATGAACTATGGTATGACTACAAACCTAATGTAAGTTACTTGAAAGTATTTGGTAGGAAATGTTATATCTTGAAAGAATCCAAGAAAGGTAAGTTTGATGTTAAAGAAGATGAAGGCATATTCCTAAGATATTCTTGCAAAAGTAAAGCATACAAATGTTTGAATTTGTCTATTCATAAAATCATAGAAAGTGCGCATGTGAGAATTGATGAGTTTGCAGAAAAGAGTGAAGAAGAGAGCAACAAAGAACCTGAGGATTACAGAAGATTTGTTTCTTATGAACCTAATACATTGCCAAATCTATCTAGAATTCAGGAGGCTTCACCTCCCAAGTCCCCAAAATCTCCTAAAGCTACCGAGTTGCATCTAGTGCAACCTGAGTCACAGTTTGAAGGACCCGAGTCGTAGCTAGAAACTACCGAGCTGTTGCTAGAGAAAACCGAGCCTGATGGATCCGACTCACAAACAGTGGGACCCGAGCTTAATATAGAAGATCATGAAGACGTTAGTGGAACAAACTCCAAATCCAAAGTACTTGTGTTAGCAAGATATGTTAGAAGGCATCAAGCACCTGATTAGATCATTGGAGACAAGTCAGATGGAACAATGACAAGAAACAAATTGAAAGGTACATGTTTGTTTGCTAAATTTGAACTTAGAAATGTTAAAGATGCTTTGGATAATGAAAGTTGGATTGAAGCTATGAATGAGTAAATAGAATAGATAGAGAAGAACAAGACTTGGACTCTTGTTCCTAGATCCAAGGACAAAAATGTAATTGACACAAAGTGGGTATTCAGGAATAAGCTAAATGAAGATGGAGAAGTTTCCAGAAATAAAGCAAGGTTAGTATGTAAAGGTTATTCTCAAAAAAAAGGTATTGATCATGGTGAAACTTTTGCTCCTATTGGAAGATGAGGTGGTGTTAGAACTTTACTAGCATAAGCAGCTCACAGAGGATTTAAAGTTTATTAAATGAACATAAAATCTGCATTTTTGACAAGGAAGTCTACATAGAACAACCTAAAGGTTTTGTAGATCCTAGCAAAAGAAATATGGTTTGTGAATTACAAAAAACATTGTATGGTATCAAGCAAGCTCCCAGAGCTTGGTACGAAAGATTTCATAACTACTTGATAATTGGTTTTCAAATAACAAATGATAACAACAGACTGTATATCAAAGAAGGACCAGACAAGAAGATTGTGTTGGTAGAAATATTTGTGGATGACACTTTATTTACAGAAAATGATGACTTGTGCAAACCATTTTCAGAAGAAATGAGTAAAGAATTTGAGATGTCTATGTTTGGAGAGATAAAATTCTTTATTGAATTGCAGATCCAATAGAAGAAAGACGGTATTTACATTACTCAATTTAAATATATCAAGGAGATACTAAAGAAGTTTGGGATGGAAGATTCAAGACTAGTTGGAACTCCTATGTCTATTAGACATAAGCTTTCCAAAAATGATGATTCCAAGGAGGTAGATTAGACCACATACAGATCAGTGATTGAAAAATTGCAGTATGTAGTGCATACAAGGACTAATATTGCATTAGCAATTGGTATGGTGGTAAGATTCACAAAAAATCCCAAAGAAAATCACATGATGGCAATCAAAAGAATCATGAAATATCTAAAAGGTACTAAAGACTATGGATTATGGTACAAAAAAGGAGGCAATTTAGGTTTGAAAGCATTCACAGATGCTGATTGAGCAGGAAGTGTTTATGATAGAAAGAGCACTAGTGGTGGAGCATTCTTTTTTGGTAAAAGACTAGTGTTTTGGACAAGCAAGAAATAGAATTGTATTTCTCAATCCATAGTAGAGGCAGAATATGTGGTTGCAGTAGTTAATTGTTCAAATGTTTGGTTCAAGCAACTATTGGTAGGTATGAAGATAGAAATCAAGGATTCAATGGTTATCTTCTATGATAACACCAGTGCAATTAATATATCAAAGAATCCTGTGATGCATACCAAAACAAAATACATTGTTATAAAATATCATTTTTTAAGAGAATTGGCACAAGATAAAGAGGTAAGATTGGAATATGTGAATACTAAAGAACAAATTGTAGATATATTCACTAAGTCATTACCTAAAGATGTATTCCCATATCTAAGAGGTAAGTTAGGGGTCATTCCCCTATCTGAAGCTCACTAAATGAAGTTTAATGATGCATCGACCAGAGCATGTTGAAGATTAGTCAGGTGATGTAGTATTGTCAAGAGCTCTTTGCAAATGAATTAGTCCATAAGGTACATTCAAATTCACTAAATATTGCCTTTGGCATGAGATGTCAAAGAGGGAGAAGTTTACTGTCATATTACAAAAATTTTCTTAAAAGGGAAAGTTTAGTCATTCATCGAAAAAAGAGATGTTAAAGAGGGAGAATGGACTTGGTCTAATATCAAAGACAGAGTTTGCTATCAGAAGATGTTGAAGATAGAGTTTTGCTGACAAAGGGAGAAACTGAAGACAGAGGGAGTTCTCATGGATGAGAATCAGAATGAAACTAAGGATATGTTCTTTATTTTATTCTTGCTCTAAAATTTCATTGCATTATGACATGTGTTGCCATCAATGCCAAAGAAGGAGATTGTTGAAAACAATTGATTAATTGTGTATTGTCTTTGATGTTACACAAAATGTCATATCATTTCCAATTAGTGTATGTCGAGCTCACAAATGCATTGAAGACAGTTTCCTATGTCTACAGAGCATTCTAGAGTTTGCTTAGTTTAGAAGATAGTGTCTATCGAGTTCACTCGGGTGACAAAGGAAGGTTTGTAGAAGTTCAGTGTTAATTGAGCTCACTTGGCTAATGAAGGAAATGTTGGATGGAACTAGTGTTAACCAAGTTCACTCGGTTATCAAAGGAACTTTTTGAATATGTAGTGTCAACCGAGTTCACTTGGTTAACATAGGAAAATTGCTTTGAGTTAGTATCTACTGAGTACAGTCGGCTAACGAAGGATTTTTTTGTTTTGGCATATTGAGTTCAATTGAATTGTTTGTTGGTTCTAGTCGACTGAGGAGATGAATATTAATTATTCTAAGTTGTATTCAAACCGACTTGACAATGTGTAAGATATAAATATAAGGTCAAGTTGAGGATTGAATGTGTGGAACATAATTGAAGATTTGATGATGCTTAGAGAAAGTGAATTAGAAGGATAAGAAGAATATCCTTGGTAAGCTGCAAAGATACATTCAATCAGGAAGGATCAAGTATAGAAGCCAGAATTGAGATCTGTAATTAGCAATTCAGTTGCATAAAAAATCAGATAATCTCATTGTTACTCTCTAACCATTGTAGTAGTGATCTAAATCTCTTAATAGAGTTGGCTTAACAACTATTTGTAAATCCTCTAACAAGGTGGCATTTCTATTGAAGTGTCTAAAGACCTCTACCAAGGCCACTCCTAATAGGGTGATTAAATCCTCTAATAGGGCCACACCTAACAGTGTGTTTTGTAACCTTTAACAGGGTTGACTCCTAACAGGGCTCACTTCAAAAGAGTGAAAATTAGTAACTAGTTGCAATTGGTGGTTTTTCTCAAATTTGGGTTTCCACGTTAAATCTTAGTGTCAATTGTGTTCATGCTATTTCTTTTATGTGTATGCAACTAAGGTAAAGTAAGGTTAATCATAGATAATATCTTAAGATTTTCATGGTAAGCAGTTGTCGATTTATTTCAATGTGTACCGAGTTACAACATTTGTTTGTGTTAACTGAGTGCCTGTGTATTTGCCAAGTTACAACAGAGTTCAGTTTACACAGAGTTTTGATTTGTATTGATATCTAAAGGATCTGAGATTTATTTTTGTGGTAACTGATTCACTCCTTCCCTCTCAGTTACTCTTATATTTCCAACAGGGAGAACCCCTCATTGTTAGGAGAACCCTGATAAATGAATTAAATCAAAGGAAGAGTCTATTTTGCACTAGGTGTAAGTGTGAGGATAAGTGTTGTGATGTGATTATTGACAGTGGGACCACTGACAATTTGGCATTAGAGGAGATGGTAACAAAGTTAAAACTCAAGACAAAGAGAGAACCACATCCATATCAGACTGTCTGGTTGTAGGATGACCTCAAGGTCATGGTCAATGAACAGTGCTTGGTGAAGTTCAAGATTTGTAGCTACCATAATAAGGTATGACATCAAACTCATGCATGCATGTCATAGATTGTTGGAGAGGTTGTGGTGGTTTGACATCCGTGCTATACATGACGCTGTTGCAAACATCTATTCACTGACAAAGGATGGAGTTTTTTATAAGCTAAAATCGCTAATGAAGGAAGAGGCAAAGGTGTGCCATAGTGGGAGGGCATGTCTTCTTGATGGGAGAAAATTATGGATGGCATGAAACATCATTTTTTAATTCCTAGGGTGGATAAAGATAGCAGTATAGAAGTTCTAGTAGAGGTTTTAGGTCTATTGAATGAGTTTTTGTAAATACCCTATCTTGACACCACTGAAATGCTGTTGGAATTTTTTTTTTTGTTTCGAAGTTTTGTTGTTTTCTGGTTTTTTTGGAATACATGTTTTTTTTTGGTTTTTTGAAATAAATATAAAACTCAATTGGAATACTAAAGTGAAAATAGAATAACTTGAATTTATGAAACCATCTGTCAATTATTCAATTATTTAATTCTCTTTTGCATTGAAAATTATAAACAATAATTTGGAGCCTATGTGTACAATTCAATTGATTGGCTTCATTTTTGAGATTGCAGCCAATAATATGTTAAGCTTCCTTCTCCTACTAGTTTGTAGCCTCTACGATGGGATGAAATTGCAACTTGCGAATAAAACACAGCCTTTGAATCTAAACTGTAACCTTAATTCATCATCCGTAGGTCCAAATACTGATTGGTGACCCACTTATTTAATGCTAAGTAGAGCTGGGCAACATCCGAGAAATAAGCAACATCTACCTTTTTTTCAGCTCCCAATGCCAAAATGCTAATGCTAGAACAAATCGTAGGTAGCGTAGAATATTTTCTATGCTTCCAAATCACCACGTGAAGCCTAGAAATGTGTATGGCGATTCCTGTAAATGCCAAACACTGCAAAATAGAGGATCCGCTTCCTGTAGACCACACACATGAGCCTCAAATATAAAATGCAGGAGTGCTGAAGCCCTCAAACTTCCTCACAAAATTAGTCAACAAAAATCTCTCCTTAGCCATAGCAAAAACAATAGGAGAAGGCAAATTGTTATAGAACAACAATTTGCAATGCCACTTCAAAGCTATTATGAGAATTCTTAAAAATCCTCAGCCAGATGATCAAGATGGAAATTATATATTCAAGATGTTTTTCTCTCCAAATGAGAGCCATATCTTCTCCATTACACTTTTCACTTAGACATTACTTTATAATATAATGTGCAATTACTCTATAATATAAAGCACATTAATAATTATAAGTGCATTTAATATTTATCAAGTCTCATTATAAATGCAATACATATGACTCTCCAAAGTAGTCTCATCTTGAGCCCATGATGGAAATAATAGGCAACCACCACTGCCAACACTACCCTACCAAGAATAGAAATTGGTCAAAAGAGACTTACTAAAAATTGTACGTTTAAAAATAGTAAATGCACAACAAAGACCCCCAAAACCAGTTGTCAACTCATGAGGGCTGCAATGATGAGCTAACAAACCCTGGCTCCAGGAACTTGCTAAATTGAGGATATTACAGTTTTAGGACACCATATTTGATAATGTCCCTAAGGGTTACCACTAATAAGGCAAATCAATGATTAAATAGACTTGATCTCAAGAATCGATTTTCCTAATCGGGCTTCTAATAGAATGATTCCTACAGAGACTAAGGAGTTGAACAATCAAGTTCAAGAATTGCTATGGAAAGGTTTGATTTGAGAGAGTTTGAGTAGATGTGTGGTACTTGCAGTGCTGACACCAAAGAAGGATGGAGAGTGGAAGATGTATATAGACTGTAGGGCCATAAACAAGATAACCAACAAATACAGATTTCCCAGGCCAACAATGGAAGCTGTATTATATTTTTGACTATGAATCTATGCAAAAGTTTAGGCAATGAAGAAATAGAGGCATTGTTTGTTGCCAAAGTGTTGTCCTTAATTTTGGTTTCATGAAATTGGGGCAACCCTACGCAATTTTGTTATGGATTCATAGGTGCATCCTCTTTGTTTTGATGTGTCAATAAGGTGTCATGGAACAACTCGTTGTCCTTGAATTGTACTCTATGTGATCCTATCTCTACATTTGTTTTTAAGGTTTCTATCGAGTTAAATCCCAAATTGTTTGCTAGTAAGAGTTTTTCTTCTCTGACTACAAACACTTAATTTTTGACAAACTTTCATGTCTTTTCTTTGTGTTGTAAATAATTTTTGGTCTTGTTTTTGCCTTAGGTAAATAGCTCTTGGAATTTAGCTTGTTTTGAGCTAACTTAGGTCAAAGTCAAAGTTGTCTAGCTCAATTTATAAAGGAAAAAGTGGGATTTTTCAGGACAACTGAATATCTCGATTGAAAAAACCTCATAAAAGAGTTTTTATTGGTGAAAGCATGATATAAAATTATATTTGATATTTAAAGTGGATTTTGTGGTCCATTTTAAAATTTAACTCATTCTAAGTTGATTTGACTATAGTTTTTAATGTTTTATGAAAATAGCCTATTCAAGACTATTTTTCAAGTACTTTATTAAAAGCTATCATTAGATATTAAAAATAATGACATAAGACAACTTAAATGCTTAAAAGTGGGGTTTTTTTTACTCATTGCATATATCACATGCAAATGATGATGTGAAAACCCTCTTCCAAAAAATATGTCCCAGCATTAATTTAAATGGACTTTTTCAATGCAATAACAAATTTTATTGTCTTAAGTGTCTTTTAATATGTATTTACATATTTAAACTTATTTAATTTATGTAAGTGGATAAATCTAACTCATTTACATATGTTGTTGCATGTATAAGTTTATTTTAATTATATTAAAACATTTAAATGGAGTTTTTCTAACCCATTATATATACATATTTTAAAATTTCTACTTAGTGGACTTTTAAAGTTAAAATACATGTTTTAATAACATGTAAATGCATTAGGTGACAATTTCAGACCCAATTGCATGTGTATGTAATATTTAAAAACCCATCTCACTTAGCCTAAGCCAAAGTGGCATTGTTTGGCCCAAATACATGCATTTTCAAATGTATTTTCATGTTTTAAAAACCCCACCAAGGCAAAGTGGTAGTTTTTTTCCCCAATTGCATGTCTTTCAAAAACATGTAATCGGTCACCAAAAGTGCATTTTTAAGTGACTTTTAAAGCCTTATAACTCAATGTGGCAATTTTTGTCTTGATTACATGTATTTTAATACATCTAAATGGTCTCCAAAGGTGCATTTTACACTAAGTCCTCCATGAAAAACACAAAGTGCTGATTTTATGCCCTATTGCATGTCATTTAAAATATGTCTATGCTCTACCAAATTGTGTCTAAAGGCAGCATTTGAATGCAAGAGGATTAGTGGAGATTTTGGAGCACATTGCATACATTATAATATATGCATTTGCACAAGGAAATCCCCTTTTTAACCTGCAGCCTGCATTTGGAGGGTTTTTGGGCATTGAAACATTCCAAAAAAGGGCAACCATGTATTAGCAACACATTGGGAACTGATTCCCTTCAAAAAACTCACGTTTTAAACAAAAAAAAAAAGGCATTTTTTGGCATATTTGTATAGTGGCGAATTTGGGAGAGAGCATATTCTTCAACACATGCATTTGGCCAAAAACAGCCCGTATAGGGCACATTTTCTACCAAACACAATGCATTTCAAAATGATTTTTGGTTTTCAATCACTCCAAGAAGAAGTCTAGGGTATGTGTTTCGATTTCCAACTTGTTCTTCATCATTTTCAAGCTTAAAATGATGCCCTAGATGCCATTTTTGAATACATTTGCATTTGGCATTGATTTGGACGAAGTTTGTTGCACATTTTGGGCATTTAATCTCTCTAACTATGTCCACATGTCCAACTTTGAATCTTGACTATCCCCAATATTTGAATTTCAAAATCTATATAAGTCTTCTGATATTTGTTGTCCTGCATTTTGTCACCACAAAATGTTGATAACAATACGAAACTTTTCCAAGCTAGTTTTACATTTTTCTAAGCTTGAATTTGATATTCAATTGCTTAATGTTGATCGATCGATCCATTTCAATTCGTATATCAAATCTTTTTACTGAAGGCCTTTGTCAAGTCTTTTTCGTTTTGCTTTCTGTCGAGCCTTTGCTTGATTTTTGAAGCCTTCATAGTCCGTTCTTTGCTTTTCAGTTTGCATTTGCTTGTTTTTAGTCCTTTGGATTTGCTTATATCATGCCTTTCGATTTCTCCTTTGATTCGGTCTAACCTAGACGTCAATTGGAGTTGGCAATCAAGAGTTACGCCCGTTTTAGTGCCTCAAAAGTGGATATTTTAGGTGCAACAACACAAATTAAAAATATGATGTTATATTTTCAATTTGACATTCAATTTTTCAAAAATATAACATTTTACTCACTTTTTGTTATGTTTTTAAGTTACTTTTACTTTAAATTTATAACTTAAAGTGACTATAGTGCACTTTATGTTATAATTTTAAGTTGAGTTACTTTTTAATTTTTCCCTTAAAGTAACTATGTAACTATATAGTTACATTTTAAATTTTTGGTTTTAAAATCAAATACTTATTTAAATATCACTTTAAAATAATATTTGTGCTATATTGAATAATATGAAAAATGAATATTATTTTTAACCCATATTGATGACATTTTTATAATTTTAAGTGAAATACATGACTTAAAGGCCTCAAAAGTGGACTTTTTATGTGCAATTGCATGTCAAAATTATGAAAAGTGGAAACTTTTCATGTTATTACATATAAAACTCACTTTTGAGGATACGTTTCATGCCATTACATTAAAAACTTATAAAAGTGGACCTTTTTGATGTAATGACATGAAAAGTAGAGTTTTTGTGCTTAAGCATAAAAAATGTGAGACACATTTTAAAACATGTATATGGCCTCAAAAGGTTCGATTTTTCCCATGAGCATGTTTTAAAACATGTAATGCACTCCAAAAAGTGCGATTTTGCATAGAGACATATTTTAAAACATGTGACCTCAAAAGGTCCGATTTTGCATGAAGACATGTTTTAAAATATGTAATGGCCATTAAAATGTGCGATTTTGAGAAGGAAATGTGTTCTTGCTCCTCAAGAATCCGATTTTGGCCATAACTCAAGATTTTCTTCATGGATTTGAACGAAATATTTTGCATTCAAGGCATTTTTGTTTGGTGATCATTTTGCTTCCATCAAAAATAAGTTTAATGTGCTGAAAAGTTTTTGGGAGTTCAAATCTAAGGCACGTTTTTGTGGAAAACTCCAAAAATCTTCATTTTTACCCAATGTTTTTGCATGGAGATGAATTGTTTTTCCCTCGTTGGTTGATTACATTGCATTTTGATTCATATTTTGGTGTTTAAACACCAAAAAGTTTTACTTGGAAATCCATGGTGAAACATGTTTTTTCTAAAAAACGTCCCATGAGCTTGAATCTTTAAAAATGTTGGAAGTTGGAGAGTGTTTAGAGCATGTTTTGGCATTTTGCAACAAATTTTCTTTGTTTGCTACCCCCTCTCATTCGAATTTGCAAGATTGGAAAAGGTCTCACCATTTTTGAAGAATTTTTCAAACAAAAGAGCATCTTTTTCCTTCATATTTGGCATGTAAGTGGACTTCTTCCTTCTTGTAATTTATTTTATGCTTATCTTTGCTGATTTTATGCATGAAATTATTAGATGATTGCCATTTGTGAAGATCTTTGCCATGGAAAGTACATTTTCTTTTTAAATATGAAGTTTTCTTTCATTTTCATGTTTTTGGTTCTTCCCCAAGTGCCAATTTCGAATTTGAGCTTTGAAGTGCATTGCATCTTGGCATGTTTTGAGTTGTTCTCAAAGGTATGTTGTTTCTTTTGCATTTTGTGTTTTGTGCTTGTTTGCCGGTTTTTCTCCATTTGGAGAAGTTACAAGTTTTTTCCCAAAAACTTGTTTTTGCTTTATTTCATGCGAAAGCATTGTCATCCTTCACATTCCATTTCCATTTCCATGTCATTACATTTCACATCTCATCCAACAAATGCGATTACATGTTTTTCATCTCATTCGCCATCCGCACATGCATGTAATCCCAATTTCCATTTCCATTTTCACCCATCTCACTTTTTGCTTCCATTTGCACGACATGATTACACGAAATGTCTTACGTGTAATTGCATCCAAAATGTCCGATTTTGATCAAAAGTCACATTTTGAAAAGACAAAAAGATGTCATTTTTGCTTCCTATGTACTTTGCGTTCTCTTTTTCCCTAAAAGTGACTATAAAACTCATTATCCCATCTCCATTTTTCATTTCCACCTCTTCATATACATTTGCGCTTACATGAGTAAATACATGTTTTCGCCTCATTCCATGCTTTACATCTTGACCTTCATTCGCACATACATGTGAAGTGTATCTCTCACTCGCATTTGCATCTCATTTCACTTTTCATTCCTCATTACATGTTGCATTTACATTCTATCCATTTTTCGTGCAATGACATCTTGAAAGCCCAAGTCACATTTTGGAAATCAACAATCTCCATTCGCATGCATTCCCATGCGCCAAGCACTTTACTTCGAAAAAAGAAGAGGTAAAGTTGCTGATGGAAAGTTATTCCGAGTTTACATCCAGACATCATCAAGAAGATTTTCAAAGTGTCTAAGACTCTAGTTTGTGCTGATCTACAAAGGAGAATTCACGACAACTCGAACGAGAAAAGTTTGATCACATCAAGTTTTCAAATGACAATGGACAGTTCATCAAAAGATGCAACACCATGGTTATGAAGGTGAATGCAACAATACAAAATATAAGAACTTCCGATCCTGTGATCATCTAGGATTGCATTGTCAAGTACAAGGCCCTTTGGGATTGTTTCCTTCTCTTCCATCTTCTTCTTCTTTCATGTTTATAGTTGGAGAGGATGCATTGCATGAAGATGTGTATTTACATGTAATGTGAGTTGCATGTGTATGTAAATGATGTAATGCAAGTTGCATGGATAATTGCATGTAACCCTATATTTTCTCCTGTAGTTAGACTAGGTCAAAGTTGGTTAAGTTGCTCCGATTTTTTCCTCCACCTTTTTCTCAACTCCTGTGACTATATAAAGGAGTGCCCCCTCGTTGTAAAATTATCATTATCTTTTGTGCAGGAGAATTATGAAGAAATTGTGCTAGCAGAACTTTGTTTGTGTAAGCACTATTTTGAGAGAAAGTGAATACAAAGGAGCATTTGAGACTTAACTTTGATTAAGTGAGATTGTTATTTGTGTGAATTGTAAGCTTTGTCTATAATTCATCCAAGTTGTCTTTGATTCATGTTATCTTGTGTTATTGGTAATTGTATCTCATAAATTGAATAGAAAAGAGTTAAGAAGCAGTTGAAGCCAAAGCTTTGACCAGGAGCAATTGTGAAAGTGTATAGTTAGAAGCTTTGTCTGTAGCTTATATTTTCTTCTTAATTTGCAAAATAGTTTTCTTACTTTTAGGAGCCTTTATGCCCTAATCGTAAAGCTTTTCATATAAAAGTAGGACTGGACTTAAAGCCAAACTAGTACATTTTTAGCTAGCTTTTGAGTTAGTAAAGGTTTATCGGTATCACTGTTTCCAGCTCTTGATAGAAGTGTAGTTAGAGATTCACCTTGCTCATTACTTGCTCCACGAGTAAGTGGATTCTTTCTTGAAAGATAAAAAGAAAGGATATTGGTAACACCCAGTTTATAAAAATCTCTCAACTTCTTGCTTACCTTGAGTATATCCAAGGAACGGTAAGAAGGGGAAGCCTTCCCTTTAAGGTAGGAGAGACTTTGTCTCACATGTTGTGACTGGTTATCCTATTTTGTGACTAGATTTTTACCCAAAACTGTCAGTTGCAAAATATCCATCCAACAGTTTTTTAGCTACTCTGCTGAGAATACGACATGCATTTGAGAGCCTTGTGCTTTCATTTGAAGCATACTCGTGTCCTTTTTCACTGTAATATTATTTATTGTACTATTTCATGCATTTACCAAGGACATGTAAATGGTCCAAGGTCCTTGGGGAAATGCTTTTGGACCGTTGAATTTAGGTCCACCTCTACATGATCTTCCTGATGGCTCACGAAAGTACTTTCCCAAGTTTTTTGGTAATGATGAACAACATCTTTATGAACATATTGCTGCTTTCTACATTACATGTGGTGTTCATGCTATTGAATACGAGGATGTGTCTGTTAGGTTGTTCATGGAAACTCTACAAGGTGTGGCTACTAATTGGTTTTATCATTTACCACCATGTACTATCACAAACTGGGCTACTCTCATAGCCAAGTTTGAAGAAAGGTTCAAACCTCCTGAAGATGCCCATGCACTATTGGCCCAACTTGCTCAGTTGCAAAAGTCATCTCACGTGTCTATGCGTGAATTTGTTTCTCATTTCAATAAATTGACCCAAAGAATTCCAGTTGCTGCTCAACCTACAGCTGCCAATCTGAAGTGTTTCTTTGTCAATGCTCAAATTTTTGAAGTTAGTTTTCTATTAAGGAGAGAAGCCCTAGCTACTCTTGCAGCTGCACAAACATTGGCGATAGAAATTGAAGATGATCTAATTCTTGCTGGAAAGATAAGAATTGTAGCAAGTGGGTTTGAAGAAAGTTATTATTCTTGTAATTCATTTTCCTCCAGTACAAGGGTGGATCCAGTGTTGCAGAGATTAGCAAATGAGATTCTTGCCCTCAAAAAGCAAATAGCTCAAGGCATGTTCTTTGTTCCTCATGAAGATGTACCAAGGATGCCTCTTCCAACTCTTCCTCATAGTTCTATTGTTGGAAATCAACAAAAGTTAACTTCACCATCTAAGAAGCTTGCAATTCAAGCACCATTAGCAAAGGTAGCAGTGACACATCCTGAATCTGAAGCTAGTAATCTTGCTATTCTTTTCCAAAAAAAGGAAGAAGACATAGCTGGCGACTCTCATATCTGGTGTACGCAATCTTAGAATGCCCATGATGAAAAGATGAGGAAGGAAATTTTTTTTGCCAATGTTCAAAATAATCATGTTATTAAAGTGGACATACAAGCAAGTTCGAATCAAGCTTAAAATGATATGTTCATGTCTCAAGATCATAAACTTGGGAACACTTTGCATAAATGTTCTACCACGGAGCTTGAAAAAGAATTTTTCATAAATAGTAAAGACCTTCCCAAGTCAAAAGTTTGTGAGCGGTATGTTGATTTATGCAGTGCAAGCATGCCATTACTAAAAACATGTGAGCAAGGTTTTCTTCAGCATCTTGAGGTAGTGTTGATTAATGAACCAGTCGAGAAAGTTGCTGATGGAAAGAACTCAGAATTTGTTTGATCAAGGGGATGTCCAATTCGATATCTTGTTTGGTTGGAAGCTAATGAAAAGTCAGTGATTCCACATGTACCTGAACATGAAAATACTATAAAAAAAGATGTCAAAGAAGAATTTTCAGTTCTGGAGGAGCAAGTTCAATTCATGAAGCTTTCTTGGAGCAATAGTACACATCAAAAGGGTGAATTCTTCTATCTCTTCCAAGAGGTGTTACATCAGGCTTTGACATCATTGCTCTAGTTGTTCGTGTTCCATCTTTATGAAGTTGCATGTGAACATGCAAGGTATTGAAAAAAGGTAGCTATTTTGTTGAACCTGTCATGTCCCCATTTTGGAGGCAATTTGATTTAATTAATTTAATTAATTAGGTTGCCCAAAATAATGAATATTTTATGAGGATGACTAATTAATTATTTTAATTAAATAAATAAGTGGTATTAAGTTAATTATTTATAAAGTTATCAAATAACTAAATATTAAAAGGTAACTTTATATTTAATTAATTTAATAAAGTGACTTGAATTATAAAATATTTTATAAAGTCACTTAATAGATAAAATAAAATAATGTTCTAGAAGCTTCTGGAGAAAGTGGAGGAAAAAGAATAAATAGGCACCTCGGGCTTCATTCTAATCATCCAAATTTGTTGTTGTTGATGTTGATGTTTGTTGATGTGCATTGTGGAACCTAGGGTTTCTGCAATAGTCACAACTGGCCATTGAGAACGAAAACTCTCAATTGGTACGCAATTTTGAAGGTGTGAAATATCACTTGAATTATTGCAGCTGGGAGGAAGATACTTCAGTCTTCTATTTGTGCTACATTGAGAAAAAATATTTGTGGCCATTGAGAACGAAAACTCTCAATTGGTACGTGATTTTGAGGGTGTGAAATATCACTTGAATTATTGTAGCTGGGAGGAAGATACTTCAGTCTTCTATTTGTGCTACATTGAGAAAAAATATTTGAATACAAAAAGCAGTTCGAAAAAAGCAGATCGAAAAAGTAGTTCGAAAAAAACAGTTCGAAAAAGCAGGCCAAAAAAGCAGTTCGAAAAAGCAGGCAGAAAAAGCAGAACCAAAAAAGAGCAATCCGAAAAAGCAAATTCGAAAAAGCAAAGAAAATTATTACAGCCATTTACAATCAGGGGCGGCAGCTAGAGAGGCACGACTTGGGCACTTGAGGAAGTTATTTTCTGTTCAGTGGTATTGCAATGCATCTATTCTCTAAGGCGCCTTCATATGCCAGGTCTGATGTGTATTTTCATAGTTGCCTTTCACTATAGAGTGTTGTTGTAATTGTCATTTTGTATCATCATTTTTTATCAGCCAGTTAGCTTGCATACCAACTGCTTGTTAAAATACCAGTTGGCTGTAGGTGATCATTTTCATGATTAGAACTCATATATGCATTCACTATTGCCAAAATTAGTTGCATATTTATGTTAGGTCATTGTTTAGACAATTTGGAGTCTTTTGTAAGCATTCTTTTTGAGGCAAATCCAAACAAGAACCACTGCAGCAATTTGAAAAGTTATATCAATCGGATGGCCCTTGCTTGCAAAGTGTTTGACGAAATGTCAAACAACTGAAGTATAAATATTTTTGGTGTTGGAAGAAGTTATAACCTATTGGGGTTATTACAGTGGTATCAGAGCTTGCTTGCAAAGTGTTTGACGAAATGTCAAACCACTGAAGTATAAAGATTTTTAGTGTTTGAAGGAGTTATAACCTGTTGGGGTTATTACAGTGGTATCAGAGCTATTGACCTGCCATCCTGTTGGGTAGATTGGACATTGAATCAATGAGTTAATCATGTTTACTTCAAGTACCCAGAAGCAGTGGGACAAGGATATGAAGAAGCTTAAACAAAATTTAAAAAGGTTGGATGAAAGTCAGAAAAGGATGAATGAATTGATGGTTTCCATGTTTAAGAGGACTACATCACAGAATAAAGACAAAGAGGAACAAGAGGTCTCTACAAGTGAGGTATCTAGAAACCTCTACAAGGAGTTTGTAGCAGTTGGTGACCAGCATATACCCGAATCTAGGGAGGACAAAAATCAGACTAGCTTGGAGGAAGATGTTGGGCACACAATACTTCAAAAGGTAGTGGGAATGGATATTATGCAGATTGATAGTAATGGTCAACTTGATACTCAAGTTGAGACAATTGTATACAAGTCGTCAGAGGGTGATGTCACAGGTACTCGGGATGGTTTAGTTCCAACAGGCAGTGACTGCAACATAGTGGGTTCAGATGATGATTATGACGATGTTGTTGTGCATGATGGTGAGATACTTGGTAGAGATGAGCAGACATTGAGCATGCATGACTTTGCTGAGAGAGAGTACCAGGCACAGATAGATGCTTCGTCACATGAGGTTGAGGCTGGTAGCACTTCACATGATTTGTCCAGCTAGCTGAAGGTGAGCAAAGATAGTATTGTGACTTCATTATCTCATCATGACAGAATGCGGGGTATGATAGAGGATCATATCCGGATGATTCAGTTACAAGGTAGACATAAGGGAGTTCAGGGAAAGTCTTCTTGTGTTGGCTTACAGGTGATTAGGGAAGGAATGGGAACGATGAAGTTGAGTTATTTACATCTTCTATCAGATCATGACCATCTTCTTAGCCTTGTTGGAGACTATTCAGATGCCTTGAGGAGGAAGGAGGAGGAAGTTGACAGGCTTTCTCGCGAGCTTGAGGACACTCGAGCTTCTTTGGTGAATACTCCATTGGCATTACAGGACTAGGAGAGACATGGGGATAAGCATGGCATGGAGTTGAGTTTAGTTTCATCTTGCACTTCTGATACTCAGCTTTCTGCAGTAGGCGGATCATATGTGGTCGTTGATAGTGTTGTGAGTTCATCTTGCATTCACATCCAGGATACAAGGACAATATTAGACAGGTATGTGGAGTTAGTTGGTACTAGTCATATTACTCAGGTGAGGAATTTGCTTGAGTTACCAGCTGATTCTAGTTTATGGATATGGACTTGAGATTGTTATATTAGCGTTTGGGATTCAGTTGACTGGAAATCATTAGCACTTTTTGGTAGCAGTGATTGTTTGGATGCTATCATGGATTTGATTAGCAGATTGCACGGTGTTGTCTTTTCTTGTGCCAGCAGCTTGTTTGATGTTGGTATTAGTTTTTATACATCGGTGATGGGCTTTGTTCATATATCCAGTCGACCATTCTTGCTGGAATGTGTTGATGATCTTTCATATTTGGCAGTGTGTACAGATGAGTCCTAGGATCATATTGGCCTTGATGACATCTAGGAGGATGCAGTGGGTAGTTTTGAAGACTTAGTTTCCTTGGCAGTTCCTTTTGGTACAGAGGAGTTGAACAGTAGTGCTACAGATTTTGATACTCCATATGTTGACATGAGCTTTGGAGTTGATTCGCAGGATATGGTTGGTAATACTCTAGAGACCAGTAACTTTGAGGATACTCCTTTAGACAGTGCAGCAGAAGAGGTTTGTAGGAGACAATCTAGCCAGTGCTATCATGTGTCTAGTCAGTTGAGAGTTAGTGAACGAGACATTGTTATCGTTTGCCAGCATTTTGATGCTGCTCGTCAATTGTTAGCAGTTTATGGATGGGGTTCTCCTACTAGTGATGAGCAGGGAGGCAATTATCTTTCCTTGATAGAGATCCACTCTTTATGGGAGGCTATCCGGATTCTAAGACAGAATTATATGCAGTTGGTAGCTGATAGAGATTATCTTATGGAGTGGGGGAGTACAGCATACGATGTATTGTTGGCTAAGGAAGTTGAGGTGAGTGAGCTTACTCAGCAGCTTGAGGTGACTCCTGAGATTCTTGAGAATACACAGTTGGCTTTCGAGGAGTCACAATTTCATTTGGCTAAGGTGACCGTGGAGTTAGAGCGACTGCAGTCTTTACCTGATTCTGTATAGTCACAAGCTGTGGTGTCTGGTGATCTGAGGATGTCTATGGTCGAGATTGTCAGAGACAGTGGAGATGGGGATGCATCCATCCTTGATACTAACATTGGCATATCGGGCTCAGTTGAGTTGGGTGCTGTAGCAGATTGTTGTGGTATGCCTGATATGGTGGTGGCCTCTAGTACTGATGGCACAAAGACTAGAGATGTTGTATCAAAGATCATGTGTGATGTTGGTGAGCCGGTAGTTGGCATGGTTCCTGCTAGTAATACTACTCCCTTGGTGATGTCTTCAGAGGTAGTAGTCAGTTCCAACATGGTTAATGATCGATTGCAGTTAGTTTCATCTGGATTCCAGTCTGAGCCACTGACTAAGATTGGCACATTCTATCGACATTACACTATGAGGTATGCTCATCAATTTACCTTTGATGACCATGTTGATGAGACGATGATACAGAGATGTACTTTGGTTCCTAGTGCTTGTCTTTAGTTATGGGATGGTTTGATGCCTCGGGATGAGAGTTGTGATGGGCATGACATGGCGATAGGTTCTGCAATTGACAGCCTGATAATACATGACTTAGAGCAGGAGTTTGGGAGTGATGCTTCAGTGGTTGCTGTTATTGACTCTATTCCTTGGACTATGACATCTTCTGACTTAACCGGTGATCAGTCACAGTGGGTTGTATCATTTGTTCATGGTGAGCTGTTGACTGAGGTTGGTTCTTTTTATCAGCATTATACTACAGGGTATGTACATCAGTTAGCATTTGATCTTTGTGTTGAGGAGTTGATGGTAGGCAAATTTGGTTTGGGTTCCATTCCTTGCTGTTTATCTTGTGATGCCTTTTCGCCATCAGCAGTGCATGGGAGTTATGGATATGAGATAGTGGCTGGTGATCTGCAGAGTTGTGTTGACTACAAGAGTTGTATAGTGTGTGGATTCTCCATACTTGGTATAGTTTCATTCGGGAGTGTTCACCATTATTGCAGAGTTGGATTGTAGATTCTGTATAGGCCAGTGGGATGCATTGATGGAATTTACTGTGTTAGCAGTTTGATTTGTCCACTTTACTTGGGTTCTGATGTTCTAGGAGTTTGTGTCTCATGGGTTTCTGACTGTGGCAGTTGTGATTTTGGAGTTTGGTTGAGCTGTCATTGTCAGTTTGATTATGGATTCCTCTTGGTTATATTGCAGACGATATTGTAGGAGCTTGTGTTGATTGATAGCAGTATAGTACATGACTACATTTGGGATCCAGGCGGATTGATTGGTTTATTGTTCAGCCATTGCTTGGGGACAAGCAATTTTAGGAAGGGCGGACTGTCATGTCCCCATTTTGGAGACAATTTGATTTAATTAATTTAATTAATTAGGTTGTCCAAAATAATGAATATTTTATGAGGATGACTAATTAATTATTTTAATTAAATAAATAAGTGGTATTAAGCAAATTATTTATAAAGTTATCAAATAAATAAATATTAAAAGGTAACTTTATATTTAATTAATTTAATAAAGTGACTTGAATTATAAAATATTTTATAAAGTCACTTAATAGATAAAATAAAATAATGTTTTAGAAGCTTCTGGAGAAAGTGGAGGAAAAAGAATAAATAGGCACCCCGGGCTTCATTCTAATCATCCAAATTTGTTGTTGTTGATGTTGATGTTTGTTGATGTGCATTGTGGAGCCTAGGGTTTCTGCAATAGTCACAACTGGCCATTGAGAACGAAAACTCTCAATTGGTACGCAATTTTGACGGTGTGAAATATCACTTGAATTATTGCAGCTGGGAGGAAGATACTTCAGTCTTCTATTTGTGCTACATTGAGAAAAAATATTTGTGGCCATTGAGAACGAAAACTCTCAATTGGTACGCGATTTTGAGAGTGTGAAATATCACTTGAATTATTGCAGCTGGGAGGAAGATACTTCAGTCTTCTATTTGTGCTACATTGAGAAAAAATATTTGAATACAAAAAATAGTTCGAAAAAAGCAGGCCGAAAAAGCAGTTCGAAAAAAAAAAGCCTAAAAAGCAGTTCGAAAAAGTAGGCCGAAAAAGCAGTTCGAAAAAGCAGGCTGAAAAAGAGCAATCCGAAAAAGAAAATTCGAGAAAGCAAAGAAAATTATTACAGCCATTTACAATCAGGGGCGGCAGCTAGAGAGGCACGACTTGGGCACTTGAGGAAGTTATTTTCTGTTCAGTGGTATTGCAATACATCTATTCTCTAAGGCGCCTTCATATGCCAGGTCTGATGTGTATTTTCATAGTTGCCTTTCACTATAGAGTGCTGTTGTAATTGTCATTTTTTATCAGCCAGTTAGCTTGCATACCAACTGTTTGTTAAAATACCAGTTGGTTGTAGGTGATCATTTTCATGATTAGAACTCATATATGCATTCACTATTGCCAAAATTAGTTGCATATTTATGTTAGGTCATTGTTTAGACAATTTGGAGTCTTTTGTAAGTATTCTCTTTGAGGCAAATCCAAACAAGAACCACTGCGGCAATTTGAAAAGTTATATCAGTCGGATGGCCCTTGCTTGCAAAGTGTTTGACGAAATGTCAAACCACTGAAGTATAAAGATTTTTAGTGTTTGAAGGAGTTATAACCTGTTGGGGTTATTACAAAACCCATAAATGGTTTCATCTAAAAATTTTCTTTTTGGTTAGTTTTAATTAGGTAGGTTTTCCTTTGTTTTCAATAAGTGCACTTGCACATTTTTGTTCTATTAGATTTTCTTTGTTTTAGTCACTTTAAATTTCTTTTTGTTTTTGGTCGTCTGACTCTATAGCCCAATGGAGTGGATAAAGACACTCAGAAAACTGGATTCTATGTCACTCTTTGTTTCCTAAAACAAACAAGTAACATTCCCGAGACAGAGCCAACTATTGTCCTGCATTTTATCACCACAAAATGTTGGTAACAGCATGAAACTTTTCGAAGCTAGTTTCGCATTTATCTAAGCATGAATTTGATATTCAATTGCATAATGTTGATCGATCCACCCATTTCAATTCGTTTATCAAATCGTTTTATTGGAGGCCATTGTCAAGTCTTTTTTGTTTTACTTTCTGTCGAGCCTTTGCTTGATTTTTGAAGCTTTCATAGTCCGTCCTTTGCTTTTGAGTTTGTGTTTGCTTTTTTTTAGTCCTTTGGATTTGCTCATGTCATGCCTTTCGATTTCCCCTTCGATTCGGTCTAACCTAGAGGTCAATCAAGAGTTATGCCCATTTTAGTGCTTCAAAAGTGGACATTTTAGGTGCAACAGCACGAATTAAAAATATGATGTTATATTTTCAATTTGACATTCACTTTTTCAAAAATATAACATTTTACTCACTTTTTGTTATGTTTTTAAGCTACTTTTATTTTAAATTTATAACTTTAAGTAACTATAGTGTACTTTATGTTATAATTTTAAGTTGAGTTACTTTTTAATTTTTCACTTAAAGTAACTATATAACTATATAGTTACAATTTAAATTTTTGGTTTTAAAATCAAATACTTATTTAAATGTCACTTTACGATAATGTTTGTGTTATATTGAATAATATGAAAAATGAATATTATTTTTGACCCATATTGATGACATTTTTATAATTTTAAGTGAAATACATGACTTAAAAGCCTCAAAAGTGGACTTTCTATGTGTAATTGCATGTAAAAACTATGAAAAGTGGAAACTTTTCATGTTATTACATATAAAACTCACTTTTGAGGATACTTTTCATGCCATTACATCAAAAGCTTATGAAAGTGGACCTTTTTAATGCAATGACATGAAAAATAGAGTTTTTGTGCTTAAGCATTAAAAATGTGAGACACATTTTAAAACATGCATATGGCCTCAAAAGGTCTGATTTTGCCAATGAGCATGTTTTAAAACATGTAATGCACTTCAAAAAGTGCGATTTTGCATAGAGACATATTTTAAAACATGTAAGTGACCTCAAAAGGTCTGATTTTGCATGAAGACATGTTTTAAAATATGTAATGGCCATTAAAATGTCCGATTTTGAGAAAGAAATGTGTTCTTGCTCCTCAAGAATTCAATTTTGGCCATAACTCAAGATTCTCTTCATGGATTTGAATGAAATATTTTGCATTCAAGGCGTTTTTGCTTGGTGATCATTTTGCTTCCATCAAAAATAAGTTTAATGTGCTGAAAAGTTTTTGGGAGTCCAAGTCTAGGGCACGTTTTTGAGGTAAACTCCAAAAATCTTCATTTTTACCCAATGTTTTTGTATGGAGATGAATCGTTTTCCCCTTGTTGGTTGATTACATTGCATTTTGATTCATATTTTGGTGTTTAAACACCAAAAACTTTTACTTGGAAATCCATGGTGAAACATGTTTTTTCTAAAAAATGTCCCATGAGCTTGAATCTTTAAAAATGTTGGAAGTTGGAGAGTGTTTAGGGCACGTTTTGGCATTTTGCAACAAATTCTCCTTGTTTGCTGCCCCCTCTCATTCGAACTTGCAAGATTGGAAAAGGTCTCACCATTTTTGAAGAATTTTTCAAACAAAAGAGCATCTTTTTCCTTCATATTTGGCATGTAAGTGGACTTCTTCCTTCTTGTAATTTAATTCATGCTTATCTTTGCTGATTTTATGCATGAAATTATTAGATGATTGCCATTTGTGAAGATCTTTGCCATGGAAAGTGCATTTTCTCTTTAAATATGAAGTTTTCTTTCATTTTCATGATTTTAGTTCTTCCCCAAGTCCCAATTTCGAATTTGAGCTTTGAAGTGCATTGCATCTTGGCATGTTTTGAGTTGTTCTCAAAGGTACGTTGTTTCTTTTGCATTTTGTGTTTTGTGTTTGTTTGCCGGTTTTTCTCCATTTGGAGAAGTTACAAGTTTTTTCTCAAAAACTTGTTTTTGCTTCATTTCATGCGAAAGCATTGTCATCCTTCACATTCCATTTCTATTTTCATGTCATTACATTTCACATCTCATCCGACAAATGCGATTACATGTTTTCCATCTCATTCGCCATTCGCACATGCATGTATTCCCATTTTCCATTTCCATTTTTACCCATCTCACTTTTTGCTTCCATTCGCACAACACGATTACACGAAATGTCTTACGTGTAATTGCATCCAAAAGGTCTGATTTTGACCAAAAGTCACATTTTGAAAAGACAAAAATATGTCATTTGTGCTTCCTGCATACTTTGAGTTCTCTTTTTCCCTAAAAGTGACTATAAAACTCATTATCTCATCTCCATTTTTCATTTCCACCTCTTTATATGCATTTGTGCTTACATGAGTAAATACATGTTTCTGCCTCATTCCATGCTTTACATCTTGACCTTCATTCGCACATATATGTGAAGTGTATCTTTCACCCGCATTTGCATCTCATTTCACTTTTCATTCCTCATTACATGTTGCATTTCCGTGCAATGACATCTTGAAAGCCCAAGTCACATTTTGGAAATCAGCAATCTCCATTTGCACACATTCTCATCCGTCAAGCAATTTACTTCGAAAAAAGAAGAAGAGGTAAAGTTGCTGATAGAAAGTTATTTTGAGTTTACATCTAGACATCATCAAGAAGGTTTTCAAAGTGTCCGAGACTCCAATTTGTGCTAATCTACAAAGGAGAATTCACGACAACTTGAATGAGAAAAATTTGATCACATCAAGTTTTCAAATGACAACGCACAGTTCATCAAAAGACACAAAACCATGGTTATCAAGGTGAATGCAGCAGTACAAAGTACATGAACTTCCGATCCTGTGATCATCTGAGATTGCATCATCAAGTACAAGGCCCTTTAGGATTGTTTCTTTCTCTTCCTTCTTCTTCTTCTTTCATGTTTAAAGTTGGAGAGGATGCATTGCATGAAGATGTATAATTACATGTAATGCGAGTTGCATGTGTGTTGTCTTGCATTTTGTCACCACAAAATGTAGGTAACAGTACGAAACTTTTTCAAATTAGTTTCGCATTTTTCTGAGTTTATTTCATTATTTAATTGGTTAGTATTGATCAACCAATTGGTACCAATTGATACAATGAATCTTTTTATTGAAGGCCTTCATCAAGTCGTTTTCATTTTGCTTTTTGTCGAGCCTTTGCTTGATTTTTGAAGCCTTCACAGTCCGTTCTTTGCTTTTGAATTTGTGTTTGCTTGTTTTTGGTCTTTTGAATTTGCTCATGTCATGCCTTTCAATCTCCCCTTCGATTCGATCTAACCTAGAGGTCAATCAGAGTTGTTAGTCAAGAGATATGGTCATTTTAGTGCCTCAAAAGTGGATATTTTAGGTGCAACAACACGAATTAAAAAAATAATGTTATATTTTCATTTTGACATTCACTTTTTGAAAATATAACATTTTACTCACTTTTTGTTATGTTTTGAAGTTACTTTTAATTTAAATTTATAACTTAAAGTGACTATAGTGCACTTTATGTTATAATTTTAAGTTGAGTTACTTTTTAATTTTTTACTTAAAGTGACTATAGAACTATATAGTTACTTTTTAAATTTTTGATTTTTAAATCAAATACTTACATAAATGTCACTTTAATATAATGTTTATGTATTATATTGATTAATATGATGCATAACTGTTATTTTTGACCCATATTGATGACATTTTTATAAAATTAAGTGAAATACATAACTTAAATGCCTCAAAATGGACTTTTTATGTGCAAATGCATATAAAAATCTATAAAAAATGGAAACTTTTCATGCTATTGCACCTAAAAATTCATTTTGAAGATACTTTTCATGCCATTACATCAAAAGCTCTTAAAAGTGGACCTTTTTGATGCAATGACATGAAAAGTTGAGTTTTCATGCTTGTGCACGAAAAAGGTGAGATATGTTTATAAAATATGTAAGTGACTCCAAAAAGTGAGATTTTGGAGACTTGCACATTTTAAAATATGTAATGGGCTTCAAAAAGTGAAATTATATCTCAAGACATATTTTAAAACATGCATTGGACTCAAAAAGGTCCTATTTTGCCTTCCTACATGTTTTAAAATATGTAATGAGCATAAAAATGTCCTATTATGTGAAGAAAACATGTTCTTGCTCCAAAAACCTCCTATTTTGATCATAACTTTTGATTTTCTACATGGATTTGAATGAAATCAGTTGCATTCATCATGTTTTGGAGAGGTGATCATTTTGCCCTCATCGAAAATCAAGTTATTGCACCCAAAAACGTGTCTGAAACTCTTAAGCTAGGGCACGTTGTTTGTATAAAACTCCATAAATCTTCAAAGTTTGATCACATTTTTGTATGGATCAAATCATTTTGGCCCTATTTGCTGATTACATCACATAGTGATCACCATTTTTGTGTTTAAGCGTGAAATCATTTTGTTTGGAAGATCACGTTTTTTGCTTGGAGAAACACGTTTTTGTTTAAATTGCCCGGAAAATTGGAGTTTTAATCCACTTTTTTGTGTTTTGAAGCCACTTTTTTTGCATTTTGATCCATGTATATCCATTTGGGAAAGTCGTTTTTGCATTCACAAGTCAAAAATGACTTTAAAACATGCATTTTTTAGTCACGTTTTTGCAAAAACGGCCCAGATTTTTGAATAAAAAAGTCATATTTTTGTTCAAAAAACTCAAAAAATTGCATTTTCAGCCCATACATTTGATCAAAAGGAATTTTTTTTGAGTTTTAAATGCATGATATTGTTTTTGGAGACCATTTATTTGGCACTTTCATGTCAAATCCGACCATGGAATGTCCATCACATGCAAGTGCGGAAAAAGTCAAAAGGTTGTTTGAAAATCCGGATTTAAAGGAGAATTGGTCTTAAGACTATAAAACTTGCTATTTTAGAGCATCTTTTCCTTCATTTTTGGCACATATTCATCATGTAAGTGGACCTCTTCTTTCTTACATTTTAATTCATGCTTATCCTTGCTAATTTTATACATGAAATCGTTGAATGGATGCCATTTGTAAGAATCTTTGCCTTAGAAAGTGCATTTTTTCTTTAAATATGAAGTTTTCCTTCATTTTGATGTTTTTGGTTCTTCCCCAAGTTCCAAATTCGAATTTCATCTTTGGAGTGCATTGCATCTTGGCATGTTTTGAGTTGTTTTCAAAGGTATGTTTTTCTTTTATTTTGGTTTTGTGTGCTTGTTGCCGGTTTTTCTCCATTTTGGAGAAGTTGCAAGTTTTTTCCCAAAAACTTGTTTTTCCTTCATTACATGTGAAAGCATTATCATTTCATTTTTTTTCACATTCCGTTTCCATGTCATTACATCTCTCATTTCATCCGACAAATGCGATTACATTTTTTTTCATCCCATTCGCCATCCGCATATGCATGTAATCCCATTTTTCGTTTCCATTTTCATCCACCTCATTTTTCGCTTTCATTCGCACTACATGATTACACGAAATGCCTTACATGTAATTGCATCCAAAAGGTCCAATTTTGACTAAAAGTCACTTTTTGTAAAGTTAAAAAGATGTCATTTTCTCCTCCCCATATGCATTCGCACCTCCATGAGCAAATACATGTTTCCGTATCTTTCCATGCTTTCCATCTTAGCCTTCATCCGCATATGCATGTAAAGCGTATCTTTCACTCACACTTGCATCTCATTTCACCCTCTACCTTCTTATATGTTGCATTTACATGTAATCCATTTTTCGTGCAGTGACATCTTGAAAGCCCGAGTCACTTTTTGAAAATCAGCAATCTCCATTTACACGCATTCCCATGCGCCAAACACTTTACTTCAAAAAAGAAAAAAGGAGAGTTAAAGGTGCTGATGGAAAGTTGTTTTTAGTGTACATCTAAACATCATCAAGAAGGTTTTCAAAGTGTCAAAGACTCCAATTTGTGTTGATCTACAAAAGAGAATTCATAACAACTTGAGCAAGAAAAGATGGATCACATCAAGTTTCCACATGATAATGGACAATTCATCAAAGACAGCTAGAGGTTATCAAAAGACGCAACACTATGGTTATCAACGTGAATGCAACAGTACAAGGTACAGGAACTCCCAATCCTGTTATCATCTAGGAGTGCATCGTCAAATACAAGGCCTTTCAGAATTGTTCTTTTCTCTTCCGTCTTCTTTCTTCTTCTTTCATGTTTGTAGTTGGAGAAGATGCATTACATGAAAAAGTGTAATTACATGTAATGTGAGTTACATGTGTATGTAAACAATGTAATGCGAGTTGCACGTGCAGTTGCATGTAACTCTTTAGTTTCTGTAGTTAGACTTGGTCAAAGTTGGTTGAGTTGCTCCCACTTTTTCCTCCCCTTTTTTCTCAACTTCTTTGCCTATATAAAAGAGTGCCCCCTCATTGTAAAAATTATCTTTTGTTGTATGCAAGAAAGCTCTGCCATATTTGTGCAAGCATAACTTTGATTGTGTAGTACGAATTTGGGAGAAAAGTGAATAAAAGAAGCAATTGGATTCGAAACTTTGACTGGAAGCAATTGTGATAGAACAAATTAGAAGCTTTGACTATAATTTGTGCCTATTGTCTTAATTCATATTATTATTGTGTGTTCAATAAAAGAACATAGAGAGTTAAGAGACAATTGAAGCCCGAGCTTTGACCAGGAACAATTGTGAAAATCCATAGCTAGAAGCTTTGTCTGTGGCTTGTATTTTCATCTTAATTCGCAAAATAGTTAGATTGTTTTTACTTTTAGGAGTCTTTGTGCCCTAATTGTAAAACTTTTACTACATAGAAGTACAACAGGACTTAGAGCCAAACTGGTACATTTTGGCTAACCTTTGAGTTAGTTAAAATTTATCTGTATCAATGTTTCCAGCTCGTGATAGAAGTGTAATTAGAGATTCACCTTGCCCATTATTCGCCTTACGAATAAGTGGATTCTTTCTTGAAAGTTAAGAAGAAAGGATAATAGTAACACCCTCTTTATAAATCTCTAAATTTCTTGCTTACTTTGAGTTGATCTAAGGAACAGTGAGAAGGGGGAGCCTTCCCTTTAAGGTAGGAGAGACTCTGTCTCACACGCTGTGGTTGGTCATCCTATTTTGTGACTAAATTTATACCCAAAACTATCGGTTGCAAAATATCCACCCAACAATGTGTATGTAAAGGACGTAATGCAAGTTGCACATGCAGTTGCATGTAACCCTATATTTTCTCCTATAGTTAGACTAGGTCAAAGTTGGTTGAGTTGCTCCCATTTTTTCCTCCACCTTTTTCTCAACTCCTATGCCTATATAAAGGAGTGCCCCCTCATTGTAAAATTATCATTATCTTTTGTGCAAGAGAACTCTGGAGAAATTGTGCTAGCAGAACTTTGTTTATGTAAGCACTATTTTGAGAGAAAGTGAATACAAAGGAGCATTTGAGACTTAACTTTGATTGAGATTGTTATTTGTGTGAATTGTAAGCTTTGTCTATAATTCATCCAAGTTGTTTTTGATTCATGTTATCTTGTGTTATTGGTAATTGTATCTCGTAAATTGAATTGAAAAGAGTTAAAAAGCAATTGAAGCCAGAGCTTTGACCAGGAGCAATTGTGAAAGTGTATAGCTAGAAGCTTTGTCTATAGCTTATATTTTCTTCTTAATTCGCAAATTAGTTAAGTATTCTTACTTTTAGGAGTCTTCATGCCTTAATTGTAAAGCTTTTCATATAAAAGTAGGAACGGACTTAGAGCCAAACTGGTACATTTTCAGTTAGCCTTTGAGTTAGTAAGGGTTTATCGGTATCACTGTTTCCATCTTTTGATAGAAGTGTAGTTAGAGATTCACCCTGCCCATTACTTGCTCTACGAGTAAGTGGATTCTTTCTTGAAAGATAAGATTAAAGGATATTGGTAACACCTAGTTTATAAAAATCTCTCAACTTCTTGCTTACCTTGAGTTGATCCGAGGAATGGTGACAAGGGGGAGCCTTCCCTTTAAGGTAGGAGAGACTCTGTCTCATACGCTGTGGCTGCTCATCCTATTTTGCGACTTGATTTTTACCCAAAACTGTCGGTTGCAAAATATCCACCCAACAATATTAAAGCAATCTTAATCCAAAACCTTCTAGATTTATTTTTAGATTTGTCAAAGATTTGAAAAAGACTTGTTATTTTGTGGTTGGTGGAGAGAGGTATGGTTTTCCCTTATTTTCCTTCAGGCATTTTCATCTTATTGCAAGTCTTTCAATTTCCATTTTCAGATTTGCATATTTTTGTATATATGTCGTCTCTTCTTTTTTTTCCATCTTCTTCTTCAAGTTGCATATGCAATGTCCCATTTACTTGCATATGTAGTTGGGGATAAAATCTTGTTCTAATATGGAAGCAAGTCCCTCTTTTCCCCTCATGAGAATGCAAGTGCAAGTCCCACCAATATGCATTCTATAAACCTTCATATGGCTGCCCAATGGTTAAAATCGAATTCCCCACATGCTTGTCGGATACATAGCATGACTTATGCCTATTAAAGCATGCTACGTTTCCATTTTATTTCACTTCACTCCTCATTTGCCCATTTTAAAGCTCACTGTCTACATGTGCAATCCACTCCAAAAAGTCCGTTTTTAGCTATTCTAGCCATTCTTGAGCCATTTTGAGCCTGACCCATTCGTTCATTCACTCTCCACAACCATTTTAGACACTTCCCCTATTCATACTTTACCCAAATCTGTGTTTATTACATAGAAAAAGATTTCTATAGACTTCTTATGTGATGATGTTCTTACACTATGGAACTTTCATATAACAATTGCACAGGTACGTCACTTTGCAATGTCAAATGAGCTTGCATCAGCAAAAGGAAAAGATAAGAAAAAGATAAAGTACTAGTACGACCAGCACCACAACTTCATCTCACCATCACAAGTAACTTCCTACAGTGACGAGGTTCGAGATACGGATGTAAAACACATGAATATGGAAGATTTTCTCAGAAGAATCAATTATGAAGCCACTGAGAATGTGACTTGGATCAAACGAAGTCATATTCATTTCCAATCTATCTTTGCCTTGCTGGCTCATGAACCCAAGTTCATCCTTGTATGCGCTAGACATTTTGATGCAACCTCCAGATATATTAGGGACTAAGACAAAAATACCATCATTAATCTTTATCCAAAGACTATATATCAGATTTTTCATGTTCCTCACACTCCATTTGTCACAAGCATCACTAGTCAAAAAACCTTGGAGGGGGGAAATCGAAGATAGTTCTTACTGCATGAAATTCATTAACGACAACAAGCTACTCCAAAGGAGGACTAGTCTTTCCCTAAAGGCATGTGGAGGTCAGAGTTCAAGGAGGAGATTAATGGTCTTATCACATTGCTTAGCCACCTAGCTGGGCTCAAAGATTCAAAATTTTCATATGCTTTAGAGTAGAACGAAAAAGATTACATGTAAAGAGTGATCATGTTGTAAGTATAGAGTGACTTGTCCCTGTACAATTAGCTCATGTAATCAAGTTGCAATCGCATTAGGCATGCAACTTTGAATAAGTCAAATTAGTTAGTTAGAAGTTTGTTAGAGAATAAGTCAAGGGGGTTGAGGATTTCCCTTTTTCTCTCCACCTTTCTCGCTCCCGTTTTCCTATATAAAGGAGGGAGATCATTGCAAATAATTATCTTTTGGCAAGGCAAGAAAATTCTGCCAATTTATATGTGCACTCTAGAACTTTGTGCTTGGATGTAAATCTAAATTGCTATCAATAAAAGAGGCAACTTGTTTTCAAAATTTGTGTTGATTCAAGGTGTCATGTGATGGCATGATATTGATTGTGAGTTTTTGAGCTTTGATCTAGAGGGATTTGGATTTAATCGTGCAAACTTTCAGCTACCTATTGCATTCAAAACCAATTTGAACTTTTGAAGAGTTTGTGCTGCAGGAGAACAAATTGTAATAGATAGTAGTGACTGTAATCACTTCGATTTGAAGACTTTGGACTTTAATTGCAAGTGTTTTTATTGAATTTGAGAGTATCCAGTAAGAGACTTGTGCCTTACTAGTTATTTTGTTTTAGTCTTATTTCAAGACAAATGTAGGAGACTTTGGGTTCCTAGTTTTGTTTCACAAAATATAAAAAGTAAACTGCTGCCCTTGGTATTGTTCTTATGTCAATTCCAAGGTCATCGGTATTATCATAGCAATAAGACACTTTTTGTTAAGTTGGAAAGTAGAACTATATCTCAATTCAATACCCATCTTTTTCCACAAAGTTTTCCAAAAATAACAAACACTTACTGTCTCTATCAGAAATAATACTTTTTGGTAATCCATGCAATCTAAAAATCTCTTTGAAGGAAATTTCAGCAACATGCTCAGCATCAGATGTCTTCTTACATGGTATTAAATGTGCCATTTTAGAAAATCTATCCACAACAACAAATATAGAATCATACCCCTTTACTGTCTTAGGTAATCCAAGAACAAAATCCATACTTGATGCAGGAGCATCTAGTGGCATAAGGGCAATTCTGTATCACCAAAAAATATGCTTAGTATTAGTTTCTGTTTAAAGTGTTTTCATTTCTGGATACCCATTTGGGTGAAATAAAGATTCCAACTCTCATAGTTCCACTATTGATTTTCTGGGTTAGAGTATTTGAACACTTGGGGATACATGCTAATGCAAAAAATGGGTTATTTTGTAATTGAGCTATAATTATGATGAGTTAGAGGGTGTAAGTTGGAGGGGTGATTATATTTGTAATTTAAAGAACTCTAGAAAAAGAATCAGATCAAAAGGCTTTACGATTTGAAAGTTATTGCGGTTTTAAGTTGTTTTTAGTGTGGATACAAGCTTGTAACTCAAGAGCTGGCATTTCGGAAAAGTGGTTATAATAGCCAATTAGAGCAACGGTTTGTGAGTTATGGCCTTCGGAAGTCGGGCTACCAAAATTTCTAAAATAATTTGTCAAAGATGTATTTGGCCTACTCTATGTGTATTGTTAGGGTCTGTCGGCCCTAGGTATTAAGTTTGAGCATCTAGAACCTTCCCGGGTGGCATAAAACTACTTATTTAAGAAAGGCCCGAACATTGTCTAGGACAACTCTGAGTGATAGTTGACAGCTTGTCTTGCAAATTGTTGTAATGAAGGTGCCCATGTGGGTTAGCTTATTGTACTTTTGAATTCTGTAATTCTGCATTTGCGGTGCAAATAAGAAGTCCAAATATTGTTCTCGCATTTTTTGTTATTTTTATGTTTCTGTTATGAGTTTATGGTATTAAGGGGAGCTCCCTGCATCAAGGAGAGAGAGAACACAACACTTTTATTGAATTTTCAAGTAGTCAGCATACATGCCCAACTGTAAGGCCTTCTAGGTTACGACTAGACATAAAATACATTGAAGATCCATGATCCAGCTTCAAATTTGCACTTCCAAACACATATGCCTCCTAGCTTTGAAACCTTTTAAGTTCTACCTTTAACCTAAGCCTAAGCATTCTATTTATACTTGCCAAAATGGCTTACAAAAGATTCTAGAACATTACATCAAAGAAAGGCTGACCCCAAAATGGTCAACACTCATCCCTAAACAAGATCCTATCATTAAATTCACAATCTAAATTAAATACGAAAGTCGGTTCCTACTAAGAACTAAAACACAAACAACTCGACCAAAGAAGGAACTGAGCATCAACAAATAACAAATGTGAACGACACTTGAAGGAATGCTCAGCAGCAACTAGAACTCAACAGTAACTAGCAGAATGAACAAAACGTGCATGATTACAAGGCAACCCAGGATGCTCTTGCATCAAGGAAGGAAAGTGTCTCTTCCAATGTTCAAAATAATCATGTTGTAAAAGTGGACATTCCATTAAGTCTTTCTTAAGCTGAAAAAATGATGTATTTGTGCCACAAGGTCATGAATTTGGGTGCACTTTGCATGTATCCTCTATCCCGCAACTTGAAAAGGATTTCACATTATAGACTTTCCCAAGTTAGAAGTTTATGAGTAACCTACTAAAATGTACAATGTAGTCAGGTCAGTACCAGTAACACATGAGTATGGTTTTCCTAATCAGCCTGAGCTACAAGTGATTGATGAACCAGTCAAGCAAATTATAGTTGGCAAGAAGAGTCCAGAATTTGTTCGATCAAGGAGATCTCCAATCTGACATCTAGCTTGGTTGGAGGTGTAACATCCAATTTTTTAGGGTCTTAATTAACAACTAACATACTCAAAGAAATATAGTTATTACTTCAATTTCATAGGAAAATAGTTATATAAGTCATGTTCATGTGAATGAGCTTTATCGTTAAAATCAGTTAGACAAAATTTCATAACTAAAAATTGAAATACCGTAAATAAATTTACTATGGAAATTAAAATCTTCATACCATGGAATTTGAACTGATAAATCATTGTAAGAATGCTTCTGCAATCACCTAGATTAGTCCACAAATACCACTATAACAATATCATATAACAACTACCATCCAATACTGCTATATCAAATCAAATGACAATTACCATTAAATACTACTATATAAAATTAGAGCATCACATACCACTGTATCAATTAGGGCATCGATTACCATTGGATCATTTAGGGCTTCAGATACCACTATATCACTTAGGGCTTCAATTACCATTGGATCATTTAGGGCATCAGATACCGCTGAATCAATTAGAGCTTTAGATAACACTGTATCATTTAGGGCTCTAGATACCACTGAATAAATGAAGGCTTCAAATACCACTGTATCATTCCTTTCCTTCCAATTGCTTAACTGTGGCAATAACATAAGATTAGAAGACATGCTCATATTTATTATTCATATAAATGAAAGAGTGATATGACAATCCATCAGATAAATCTTTCTTTTGCAACTAAATGTAAAATAACTGTAATGATGATAAAATCAATTAATCTTACCTTAGTCTTGCATATACATCATAAAAGTAAAATACCTGTTTCTGACAAACAATTGAATGCATAACTTATCTTTGTCTAATACACGTTCGACATCTTGTGGAGAGAGGAAATATTGTTAGGGGCTTAACCACCCAACCTCGGACCATAACTTTATCCCCACACAATCTCTAACAAGAAAGACCCTCCCTACCCGGAATCAAACACGAAACATTTGATCATCCACTGAACATCCTGGTATCTAATCACACCACTTGTCTTGATAGCAAGGAAATACAATAACTAGGATCATGCGTGAGCTATTAAATATATTTTATTTAAGTTATTCATGTCTGGTTTCTCTTTTGCTTTCTTGCAAATTTATTCCACCTCTTCACCCTTCATGGCTACACAGTCGGTGATTCCCAAGTGTATTAAAGAATATGAGCTTTTTGCCCTTTTTACACCTCTTCACCCTTTCATGGTGAATCCCCAGTGTATTAAAAGATTATGAGCATTTCGCCCTTTGATTTTCTTCTATCAAGATCTGTGATATCTTATTTATGAGATCAGCAATATTCATACAAATTCTTATTGTATTTAGAAACTCTCTTTGGTATGGAATACTATTCAATTGGATAAAAGAAATTAAGAAGAAGTTCTTTATAAATCTTCAAGGTTCATTCAGCAAGTTAAAGTAACATGAATATAGACATAAGAGAATGTTCTGATCCTAGCCGATTGCTATAGAATTGCATTTAAAACTTGGAAGGATAAATTCATGACCTGTAAGTATTTGATATTGTATTGAAGGACTCAAACTTTGTCTAGTCTCTCTATCGTCGGTAGAAATTGTGCATCGGCCGATGGGTCCCTTCGGTAAAAGTCTTGTTATGTAGCCGACGAGTAAACAGTTTGTAGCGGGTATAATGTACCTGGCCGACGGAATCCTTCGAGAAAGTTCTTCGGAAAGTATTTATAACCCCTTCGGGAAGCATTGTAAAGGAGAGATGATATGAAAAAAGCATGATGTACTGTTGGTATATTCGAATAATAATAAGAGTTTTGCTGTTTGCTATTCGGTGTTCGTGTCTATTTCCTGTGTGCGTTGCTTAATTAATCCATACGGTAAACATTTGGCGCCGTTGCCCGATGGATCTGGCACGCAGGCAAGCGGATATGAATTAGATGCCGAATCAATTGAACAAAGATAAGAGTAAGCTTAAGGAAAAAGATGACATACGCGTTGCGCAGGAAAATTTAATTTTGGCTCAGCAGATAGAGCATCGAAGGAGGTTTCAGAAGATTTCCGACGGAAACAAGATCGCAGAAGGATTGTTAAAGGAGACTCGACAACGGCTTGATTTGGTGGAAGAAGCAAGGGAGGAGTTTCTGAACCTGCATACGCCACGAGAAGAGAATCCTGACGGAAGGAGATCGACTCGCACGGCTCGGAGTGCCGAAAGAGCACGAGAGTGGAGTGACCTCTTCGTCCGAGATATACTTCTAGAACGAACAGCTTCGGTTGACGAACCCTCTTCTTCACCAAACAGCGCGGAAGCAGAAAACAGCGCGGGTGTGCAGAACAGCGCGGGTGTTCAAAACAGCGCAGGAGCTCAGAACAGCGCGGGTGCTCAAAACAGCGCGGGAGTTCAAAACAGCTTAAATACACAACAACAATGGAGGAAGGAGTCGAATTCAGTATGATGCAAATGGTCGGCCAATTGTTCAATGCCGCGCATGCAATCTGTGGGGTCACTTCGCCCGAGAGTGCACAACGACGAACACACCGAAGTTGCTATGCCGTTGGTGTGGACCTGGAGATAATGATGATACTAAGTGCCCAAAGTCTGGAGTAAACTTGATTACCGTAGGGACATACGAGGAAGAAGTTCTGGCAATCACTCGGAAGCAGGCGAAGCTATACCTTGACCCAGCGGAAGAAAAGAAGAGACTGGAGGAAGCAAGGGCAGAGATCCAGAAAGTAACACAGGTAGAAACAACACACCTGAAGGACATGCCGAGTACTTCCGTCCGGAACTGTGCAGAACAGAACATTGTACGACAAATATTGCAAGCTGAGATACCTGTCAGGATAAATGATCTGTTGCTCACGATGCCTCAACTCCGTACGGCCCTCACAAATATAGTCCCAAGTGCTAAGCAACCCGTAGAGCAAGACAACAACAAACAGGGGGGTACAAGTGCAGAAGATCCGATGTTGTTAGCTCTTTCCTCTGGACGCTATCCGACGGTTGTTGAAATGGGCATTCTCGGGACTGTACTAACGGACACGATCGTCGACGGAGGATCCGGTGTCAATGTGCTACCAGAGGATACTTGGAAGAAGTTGGGCCGGCCGACATTATGGCCACCTACCTTCCAGTTGCTAACGGCTGATCAACATGGAATCAAGCCGTTGGGAATACTCACAGCACAACCAGTGACAATTGGAACACAATCATTCTTGTTGGACTTCGTTGTGATTCCTCTCAAGCGGAAGGGGTACGATGCTATTTTGGGTCGGGGGTGGCTGATACAAACCAAGGCAAAGCACGATTGGAAGAAAAATACTTTATCACTCGAAAGCAAAGGCCAGAAGTATGTCATTGATCTGCACACTCAGATGGTTGGAGAAGAAGCTCTATCATAGGATTCTGATGGAGAAGACGATGAGAGGAGGCAGATTATGGAACCCAATCAAGAGGGAGTCCTACAATTGGAAGGAGATGACGATCTAGATTCAGTAAATGGTCTTTACCACTGGCAGATAGAGGATTACGAGCTCTTTCCAAGTTGTAATATGCTAAAGATCAACGAAGGTAAGAAAGAAGAAGGAAATGAATATCCGAAGGAACACAGAGAAGCCAAAGGAGGAAATGACTGTCCGAAGAAACACAGAAGCCGACGGAGGAAATGAAGGTCTAAAGGAACACGGAGAAGCCGAAGGAAGAAATGAATGTTTGAAGCAACACACAGAAGCCGAAGAAGAAAACACGGATATGACTGAAGCTGAAGGACAGAACATACAATACAAACCCAAAAGAAGAAAAGTTTCTACTGTACGACTGCTCAAGAAGAAAGTATTACGTCAAACCACAGATATGGCAAAAAGGTATCGGCAGCAAGGAAGACACATGATACGGTCTGCACAGGCAACAAAGAGGAAGGGTTCAATAAAAGTTGTAGCAGTATAGAGTGAAAGTAATATTGACGGACAGAAGGGGCAGCTGAGGGAGTCCATGGTACGGAGCTTCGGGAACAAACTAGGCGATATGGAGATGACACAGAACAGGCATAGCAGGTTTCAACTAGGACAGTTGGCGTTGAGGTATGATGGACAGAATGAGATCAACCCAGGAAAGTTCAAAGTTAAGTGGGTCGGACCATATCAAATTCGGGAAGTGGGTGACAATGGAGCAGTAAAACAATGGATGCTAGACAGAAAGGAAGTTGCCGACACAGTGAATAGGTCGAAGTTGAATGTCTGCCATGAAAGAAGTAACGCACCTCCATGGACGAACAACTAAGAGAAGAAGATTGTAAGTACTGTACATATGTAAATATTGTACATAGTTCAAAAAAAAAATAAAAAACTAAAAAAAGTGAAGTAAAGCACCGTACGGTTTCTGGGAAGTACTGTACGGGTTCTGGAAAGCACCGTACGGGGTTTTTGTCTGAAGGGAAAATGAAGCACGTACGGTTTTTCATATCTGAAGGAGGACGTATGGATTTCATGCTTGCAGTACGGTTTTTAAAGCCAATGTACGGATTTCATGTTTGGAGTACAGATTTCATTGCTACCATATGGATTTCACAGTAAAGGGGCACTGCACAGTTTCCACAAACACCATACAGATTTCACAAAAAAGGGACTACCATACGGTTTTCAATGTTTGAAGGATGGTGTACGGCTTTCCAAATAAATTAATTGTACGGGTTATCAAGAGGCTGCTGTACAGATTTTTGGAGGAAGATATCGTACGGCTTGTTATAAGCTTGTGTTTTGTACAGATTTTCAAGCAAATATATTAAGCATACGGATTTTAGAGCCATTTTTCTGTACGGATTTTTAAAGGAAAGCAGCGTACAGAAATTGCAGTTGGGAATGCGAGGTGATTGTATGGATTTTTCAAGCATATCATGTGTACGGATTTGGATTGCAAGATTACAAATTTTGAAAAGTGGGGTTTTTGCGTACGGATTTCATCACAGAAGGGTGACAGGAGGTTTTCTAAAAAAAAAAAAAAAAGACGACAGAATCAAGTTGCTCAGAATGAGTATCAGATGATGCCATAGGGAAGGGGAAGCAAGCATCAGCAATTGCCAGAAAGAGTGTAGAATCGGCAGAAAATGACAGAAATGGTGTGTTTTGTGCATTTCTATGTGGGTTGCGTTGCCCCCTGGACCCTCAGTCATTGTGGATATCAATCGTGGGAGTCTGACCAGTTGTGAAGACTTGGAGTTGCTGCAGGCATGGAGTGTCTGTCTACCAGAGGCACTGAGAGTAGGTGTTGGCCGTGAGGCTGTCTTGGTGGATGCGTAGAGAGCTCGGGAGGAGCTGATCATCCAGTTGGAGGCAGTGCAGCGACACTTGGCTCAAGGTTCTGAGGAGTTGGAAGCAGAGGAAGCAGCACAGGTGGCTATCAAGGTCAGCTTGAGGAGTCAGTATTGTGTTAGCAAAGGCTATAGATGCAACGGGATGAATGTGAAAGTAATATGGCAGATCAATATTGTTGTATTAGTTGTTTGAGTTTTGTTCTGTAGTCGTCAGGAGACGACTTTTCTTTTTTGGGGGGGATGATGTCGTCGGTAGAAATTGTGCATCGGCCGACGGGTCCCTTCGGTAAAAGTCTTGTTATGTAGCCGACGGGTAAACAGTTTGTAGCAGGTATAATGTACCTGGCCGACGGACTCCTTCGGGAAAGTTCTTCGAAAAGTATTTATAACCCCTTCGGGAAGCATTGTAAAGGAGAGATGATATGAAAAAATCATGATGTACTGTTGGTATATGCGAATAATAATAAGAGTTCTACTATTTGCTATTCGGTGTTTGTGTCTATTTCCTGTGTGCGTTGCTTAATTAATCCATACAGTAAACACTCTCATGTTGTGTTGAGACGTTACTTTGAGAACATATGATCACAAATCTTTAGCCGGATTATTGCACGGCAAGGAGCAGAATTCAAACACCTTGACAAGGTTTGATATGGAAGATATAATGGGTGTGTGGTGGTAAAGAAGTTTGTAAGCTTGGCATCCAATTTGGAAGTTTTGCTCTCCTTAAAATATTGCAGATGTATCTATTGCAGAAGACTTAATCCTTAAAGACTGGGTGTATCCGGCAGGACTGTTATTTGTAATGGACGATTAGATTGGTAAAAGAAGGGTATTTTTGGCTCTTGGAAAATGGGTGTAACCAGGTGCTAAAGGTGGCAGAGATAATAAGATATGTGGCTGAGTGACGAATGAAAGATCCCGATCCCTCTCACGACTTTCAAATAAAGAACCAAGCCATGACTTCTTGGCTTCCATCGGTTTAAAAGATTATGTGTCAATTTGAATTTTCAAGTGTTAATTCGATTAAAAACAAAGAAGAGAGAAAAGATTAAAAGGTTGGAAGATAAAGTTGTAAGGATTATAATTTGAATATTATTATAATTTAAATTTATATACATACATGTAAATATATTGGTGAAGTGGCATTATTTTATTATAATAAAATCATATGATGGTATCACTTTATTTTTATATCTATGTGTACATACATAGATATATATTATAATAATATGGTAAAAGATCATTTAAAATCTTTTGAGGTACGTTTTATATTTTAACTCAATTATTTTATGTTTCTCAAATTATTTTTAAATAGCTCATGCAATTTCATCGATTGTATCCTGAGGTTCAAGTTTCTAGATCCTCAACCCATTTGCCTAGTGATGGTGATGCTCTTGTGCCTAATTCTTTTCTAACAATGCTTCCACCCCTTCGAAGTGTTTCCTGCAAGAAAGTTCTCCACAATTAAATCATATTATCATAACAAGTTATAAATAATCATAACGACTATCTGCCTTTTCAATTCCATGAATTCATGATAAATAATCAACTAGCATGTTATCTTCACATGAAATTATAACGACTAACCATCTTACCATTTCACAAGATTATAACAAATTTAATTGTCAACTGACTTCATGTGAACCTCAACGGCTAAATTTTAAATTAGGTCAAAAATTGGGATTTAGCAAGAGGCCAACGAAAAGTTATACTTTCCACATGTACCTGAACATGAAGATACAATTGAAGAAGTCAAAGAAGCATGTTCGGTTCAACAAGAGCAGTTTCAATTCATTGACCTATCTTGGAGCAGCAATACATATGATTCATCTTAGAAAGGTGAATTTGTTCATCATCAAGCATTGACAACATTGTTCCAGTTGTTCGTGTTCCATTTATATGAAGTTCACTGTGAGCATGCCAGGTACTACAAGCTGCTAAAAAAATGTATCTATTTTATTGAGCCTGTAAATGATTTCATTTAAAAAGTTGCATTGTTGTTTAGTTTTAACTAGGTAGATTTTTTCTTTGTTTTTAATAAGTGTGCTTGCCCGAGTTTGTTTTAAACTAGGTACTATATAGCCCAATGGAGTAGATAAAAGCACTTAGAGGTCTGCATTATAGATCCCTCATTGTTTCTAAATACAAATGAGGTATGTTCCCTAGTCAGAGCCAGCTATTGTCCTCAATTTTGGCTTTACAAAATTGGGGCAACCCTATGCAATTCTCTTATGGTTTCATAGGCGCATCTTCTTTGATTTAATGTGTCGATAAGGTGTCATGAAACAATTCATTATCCTTGACTTGTACTCTATGTGATCCTATCTCTGCATTCTTTTTTAAGGTTTATGTCGAGTTAAATCCCAAATTGTTTGCTAGTAAGAATTTTTCTTCTCTAATTGCATTAGCTCAATTTTTGGCAAACTTTCATGTCTTTTAGTTGTTTTTCTTTGTGTTTTAAATAGTTTTTGGTCTTGTTTTTGCCTTAGGTGAATAGCCTTTGGAATTTCACTTGTTTTGAGCTAACTTAGGTCGAAATCAGAGTTGTCTAGCTCAAGTTATAAAGGAAAAAGTGGGGGTTTTAGGACAAAGGTATGTATTGATTTAAAAAAACCTCATAAAAGTGAGCTTTTTATTGGTGAAAGCATGATATAAAATTACATTTGATATTCAAAGTGGATTTTGTGGTCCATTTTAAAATTTCAACTCATTTTGAGTTGATTTGATTATAGTTTTTTTAATGTTTTATGAAAACAACCCATTTCAAGACTATCTTTTATGTTACTTTATTAAAAGCTATAGTTAGATATTGAATTTAATTACATAAGACAACTTAAATGCTTAAAAGTGGGGTTTTTATTACTCATAGCATATATCACATGCAAATGACTGTGAGAACCCACTTCCAATAAAATTTAAGTCCCAAAATTAATTTAAATGGACTTTTTCAATGCAATAACACATGTTCATGTGTTAAGTGGGTTTTTGATATGCCTTTACATATTTTAAACTTATCTAATTTATGTAAGTGGGTAAATCTAACTCATTTGCATATGTTATTTCATTTATAATTTTATTTTAATTATACTAATGCATTTAAATGGAGTTTTTCTAAACCATTACATATACATCTATTAAAATTGCTACTTAATGGACTTTTAAAGTTAAAATACATGTTTTAATAACATGCAAATGCACTAGGTGGCAATTTTGGATGCAATTACATGTGTGTGTAATATTTAAAAATCCATTTCTTTTAGCCTAAGCCAAAGTGGCATTTTTTGGCCCAACTACATGCATTTTAAAATGTGTTTTCATGTTTTAAAAACCCCACCAAGGCAAAGTGGCAGTTTTTTGCCCAATTGCATGTCTTTCAAACAAATGTAATTGGTCACCAAAAGTGCATTTAGTGACTTTTAAAGCTGTATAACTGGTAATTTTTGGCTTGATTGCATGTATTTTAAATCATGTATATGGTCTCCAAAAGTGTGTGTTACACTAAGTCCTTCATGAAAAACACAAAGTGGCAATTTTATGTCCTATTGCATGTCATTGAAAATATGTTTTGCTCTCCCAAAATGCGTTTGAAGGCAGCATTTGAATGCAAGAGGCTTAGCAGCGATTTTGGAGCACATTGCATACATTATAATATATGCATTTGCACAAAGAAATCACGTTTTTAACTTGCAGCCTGCATTCAAAGGGTTTTTTGGGCTTTTTTTTCTCATGACAACATTCCAAAAAAGGGCGTCCATGCATTAGCAACACATTGGCAAGTGTTTTCCTTAAAAGAAACCACATTTTTGACAAAAAACATTTTTGGGTGTTTTTGAAGACTAACGAATTTGGGAGTGAAAGCATGTTCTTCAACATGTATTTTGTCAAAAACAGCCCGTCGAGGGCATGTTTCTATTAAAAATGTTGCATTTCTTGGTGTTTTTTGGTTTCCAATCACTCCAAGAAGAAGTCTAGGATATGTATGTTGATTTCCAGCTTGTTCTTCATCATTTCCAAGCTTAAAATGATGCCCTAGATGCCATTCTTTAATGCATTTGCATATGCTATTGATTTGGTCAAAGATTGTTGCAAATTTTTGGCATTTAACCTCTCTATTTATCTTCACATGTCGAAATTCAAAATCTATATAAGTCTTGTGATATTAAACAAATCTTAATCCAAAATCTCTTGGATTTATTTTCAGATTGTCAAAGATTTGAAAAAGACTTGTTATTTTGTGGTTGGTGGAGAGAGGTATGTTTTTCTCTTATTTTCTTGAAGGCATTTTGGTCTTGTTGAATTTCTTATTGCACGTCTTTCAACTTCCCTTTTCAGATTGGCATGTTTTTGCATATATGTTGTCTCTTCTTTTTCTTCTGTCTTATTCTTCAAGTTGCATATGCAAGGTCCCATTTACTTGCATATGCAGTCGGGGATAATATTTGATTCTAATATGGAAGCATGCCCCTCTTTTCCCCTCACGAGAATGCAAGTGCAAGTCCCACCAATATGCATTCCATGAACCTCCATATGGCTGCCCTATGGTTGAAAAAGAATTTTCCACGTGCTTGCTGGATACATACCATGACTTATGCCTGTTAAAGCATGCTATATTTCCATTTCATTACACTTTACTCCTCTATTTCATATTTTAAAGCTCTTTGTCCTCATATTTAACCCACTCCAAAAAACCCATTTTTGCTATTTGAGCCTTTTTTGAGCTATTTTGAATCTGACCCATTTGCTCATTCGCTCTCTACAATCATCTCATACACTTTCCCTATTCACACTTTGTCCAAATCCATGTTTATTACATAACAAAAGCTTTCTACAGACTCCTCATGTGATGATGTTCTTATCTTCTTACATTATGGAACTTTCATATAACAGTTGTATAGGTACATCACTCTCCAATGTCAAAAGAGCTTGCATCAGCAAAAGGCAAAGATAAGAAAAAGATGAAGCACCAGTATGATCAGTACCACAACTTCATCTCACCATCTCAAGTAACTTCCTACAGTGATGAGGTTCGAGATCGGGATGTAAAACACATCAATATGGAAGATTATCTTAGAAGAGTCAATTCTAAAGCGAATGAGAATATGACTTGGATCAAACGAAGTCATATTCAGCTGCAATCTACCTTTTCCGTGGTGGCTCATGAACTTGTTACTGATTTTTCACTCATGTTAAAATTCAGTTCAAAATATTGTACAAGTAAAAATAAGATACATATTTATTACTTTCAGCTCAAGATCAAACTACTAAATCATATTTCATTCTGAACAACAAAAGAATAGCATAAATGTCCTTTGTATTATACAATTGATATTTACAAATTTGAAATGAATGGAAAATGCTGAAAGTAAAACCTCTCACACAATTGACCGTGAGAGTAACTCCTACCACTACTGATATATGTTCCTACTCTACTAAAATACATATCATGAAAGAAGAGAAAAGAGTAAGGGTCATAGGGCATCGGTCATTGCTTGTGATGACTGGTTGTGTTGTGTTCCTCCACTTCTACTTGTTCGCTTCTTCGAATCATGCCCTCTCCAAGCTCCCAAATCTTGCAATTCATGAGAAAAGAATGTTAGATCCAATGCATCTAAGCAATAATCGTGTCTCACCTCACCTCAGCTTTCATACTCCCATCATGCTATTCATTTCCACAAAATAAGAACGTATACCAATAGAAAAGGGATGCAATCACGCAAAATGTTTTACCAACTAATTTGTTTGTTTCTTGTGTAGCATGGTTATCAGAGATAAGATCACTTGAATAGCTGATCTAAATAGTAGAACAAAAGTATTAAAGGGATGTATTCATTTATGAAACCTTTTGCTTCTACAACAAAGATGCTTCAACTAATTCAATATCAGAAAATTAAACATTAAAGGGATAAGTCATCTTTTCTCTTGAAACCTTTTGTTTCAATAGCACAGAAGAAATCATCCAGAAGCTCAGAAAATAAGTTTATTGGAAAGTACCTTATTTTCAAGTTCCTTACTGTGATGAAGATCAACTATTGATGCTATAGTAAACAACAGAAAACAAGCATACGCAGTGGCTGTAGGTTTGATAGAAGAAAAGCAATGATAAAAGGAAAATGTGCAAATGGTAATCATGTTGCAGCCCAGAATTATAAATGAATTGTCAAAATTTCTGAACTAACATGGTATCAATAGCAAAGAGTAACAGAGGTCTGAGAGTAGACTCCAGATTTGAAAAAAGAATCAAGTATTCAACAAGTGCAAGTGTGTGGAGATTTTGAGCTGAAAATGAATTAACACTTGCTACAGCTAAGTGTACGTCAGAAAAAGCTCAATAACAGAGAGGCAATTTTCAGAAAGTTCAAGTTCAATTTAAGCTACAGGATCAAGGATGTATAACAAGGCCGCTGATGAAAAAGTACAACTGCAAAACCATCAGAAATTGCAGTACCTATAAAAACAGAGGACAAGTCCGTTGATAAGCATTCATGGCAAAATCCATTTCAATAACAGATATTTTCTTGGTAAATGCAAGGTGGATAATCAGAAAGCCTCTAGGAGTAATGGCTATCAATAAGGAGATACATGAAAAGCAAAGCTCAAGTGCTAGTAAACCAAGAGAAATCACATTCCGTGCAAAAATGCTATGCAAACTATTTGCAATAGCTGTTTGATTTATAGATAAGAACCCAGGAGAGATTTCACTACTTCAAAAATATATTAGAATTTGAAAGACCTATAAAAGAATGAACAAAGAGAGAAACTACTCATCACCCAAAAATGACAAATGAAGGAGAAAATTGGACAAATACAAGGAGAAAAGAATGAAATAATGTCAATGATGGAAAGTCATCCCGTAAGATCTCCCATGACTCAGCCAAATCTATGAATTTTGAAAACCCATAAATTAAATAAGGCATATATCTTCTTTTATCATGTCAAAACTGCAAGAGATTAATTACCCATGGCACAATAACAAAAGAAGCACATGTTCATACCAAGTAACAACTAGAGTTCTCAAAAGATTTTCAAGATATTAGTGACTTACACTAGCAACTCCAGATCTAACGTTGGAAAGGCGGAGGAAAACCAGTCATGACATCAACCCATTAAGTTTCCAAGCAAAGTGAAATCTCAGTCACGGCACGACCATAAAATGACGTCAACAGCATAGAAAATTAGAAAAACGTGCAAAGCATCCATCACATAAGCAAACTCTAGATCTATTTGCAAACATGGGGAGAGCAAATGAACTCCATACATGGTATAAAAAAACTCTAGGCCATGATTCATCATCAAAAAACGCAAAGAAAAGCTTCAGATTTAACACCATAATAGGAGGAAAATGCCAAGAAAAATCTCCAGATCCCCTTTTGAAGCAGCAAAAAGTATGAGATAAGTCTTTTGAATCGGCAAAAACACCACAAAAAACACCTCTAACACTCATGGTTGCCACATTGGACTACAAAATTCAACCGCAAAAATCTAGAAGTATTCTCCATGGTGGTTGGGGTTTCATCATCGTTTCATACATCTCGAGTGAATGAAGGGAATCATGTTTTTTAGGGTTTTTTTTGCATTAGCATTTTATGATTTATTTCATAATACTTTCGGGTCCTCATGCAAGCTAGGAGAAAAAGATGTTCACTTTACAAAGTCTTCATTTTTCACATAGTTTTTCATAGTTCTATAACTTTATGTTATGTAAAGTTATGCATTTTTATTTTGTTAAGGATAACTCAAAATGTATTATTATTATATTATTTGGTGTTTTTATAAGCCAGTTATTTAATAATAAATTGTTTATTCAACAAAATAAGTGATTAGAAAGGGACTTAAGTTATTATAAAAGGGTTTCTAATCTTCTTGCCATGTGTGAGAACATATAGTTAGCTCATAAGTTATAAATTAGAGATCTGGTGTGATGGAGTAGTGGTGGTGTTGTTGTTCTGACAAGTGTTATGGAGGTTATATTAGACCATGAGTTGTGATTAGTGACTTTTGGGTCTTTTGTGGAGACATTTTTGGAGATTTCTGAGTTGTCATTGAGTGATCATCATAAAGACCTGGTAGAGGCACAACTTGGAATTCATGTGGCATGTTTCCTAACTTTCTAGAGTCCTTTTTGGAGTAGTCTGTGAAATTCAACCTACAATCCCTTTTTTTGAGAGAGGGCATTTGAGTCTTGAGGTTGTTATATACTTCTCTTTTTGATAGAGAAGGGGTTCAAATTTTGGGAGGAGAGTGATGTATATGTGACATATTTGTGTCCTCATTTTGTCTCAAAGTTTTTGAGCTATTCATGCAGATGTATTGTTCTTTGGGCCTTTGGGCATAATACAATTTTCTTGGACTTATTTTTTTTGGAGATAGATTTGGTTGTACGCCTTTGTTGATTGATGTTATTTAATTGTGTTTCATACAGAAACCTTTTGGGCAATGTCTAATTTTTACATCTTCCATGTCTAATATCTATTATTCATAGGTCTTGAGTTGTGCTTTCTTGATGATATATTTGAATGTGATATATTTCCTTTCATAATATTCATTTTCCGTTCTCTTGAAATATCTATATGTATAACAATTTCCTCAAGGTGTGTCTAGTGGTTATCTATTAAGGATGTTTATTGTGTCAAATATAACTATAATCTGCATTATTGTTTTGGTGTTTCACCTTCTTTTCATAATTTTGAAAGTTTTCCATTTACGAGTTTCCCCTTTTTTCCCTTTTCCATACAAGTTTACATTTTCGATTAGTATAGGTAAGATCATCAAATCTATCATATAGGAACTGGCCTAGAACCTGAAGGTTCAATTAGGTCGTAGGATACCCACAACCTCTGATTGATCCCACGTTGCTCCAAAACTGCTGAGGTTTTAGAACATTGAGGATATGGTGCAAAATTTTGGAATTAACAGAACCCAAGTTCATCCTTGTATGTGCTAGACATTTTGATGCAACCTCCAGAACTATCAGGGACTAAGACATCAATACCATCATTAACCTTGATCCAAAAACTATTGATCAGATTTTTCATGTTCCTCACACTCCATTTGTCACAAGCAACACTAGTCTGAAAGCCTTGGAGTGGGGGGGAGGGTGAACGAAGATAGTTCTTGCTGCATCAAATTCATTAACGACGAGCTGATCCAAAGGAGGCCCAATCTTTCCCTAAAGGCATGCAGAGGTCAGATTTCAAGGAGGAGATTAATGGTCTTATCACATTGCTTAGCCACCTAGTTGGGCTCAAAGGTTCAAATTTTTCATATGCTTTGGAGTAGAATGATAAAGATTTCATGTAAAGAGTGATCATGTTGTAAGTATAGGGTAACATGTCCCTATACAATTAGTTCATGTAATCAAGTTGCAATCGCATTAGGCATGCAAGTTTGAATAAGTCAAATTAGTTAGTTAGAAGTTTGTTAGAGAATAAGTTATGGTGGTTGAGGATTTCCCTTTTTTCCTCCGCCTTTCTCTCTCCTATTTTCCTATATAAAGAAGGGAGCTCATTGTAAATAATCATCTTTTGGCAAGGTGGGAAAATTCTTCCTGTTTATATATGCACTCTAGGGCTTTTTGCCCTGATATAAATCTAAATTGCTATCAATAAAGTGGCAACTTGCTTTCAAACTTTGTGTTGATTCAATGTGTTATGTGACAACATTTTCAAGATAGTGATTGTGATTTTTGGAGCTTTGATCAAGAGGGATTTGAATTTGATCGTGTAGACTTTGAGCTGCCTATTGCATTTAGAACCAATTTGAACTCTTGAAGACTTTGTGCTGTAGGAGGACAAATTGTAGCAGATAGTAGTGGTTGTAATCACTTAGATTTGAAGACTTTGGGATTCAATTGGAAATGTTTTTATTGAATTTGAGAGTATTAGTAAGAGAGTTTGTGCCTTATTGGTTATTTTGCTCGAGTCTTCATTCGAGACAAATGTAGGAGATGTTGGGTTCCTATTTTTGTTTCACAAAATAATAAAAGTAAACTGTTGCCCCTAGTTTTCTTAATTCGATTCTAGGGTCACCGGTATTATCATAGCAATAAGACACTTTTTGTTAAGTTGGAAAGTTAGAGTTGTATGCAAATCATTCCTTGAAAAAGAGGAATTGATCAAGAGAACCATCCTTTTTTTAATTTTAGTTAGGTTCTTGTTGAAGCCACCTAGGATAAGAAGGGAGCCTCCCCTATTGTTGAGAGGAGAGAGATCTCTCATGAAATTTTGCCTAAAGTCACAATTTTGTAAGCTGTAGTCAATGACGTCCAAATTTTTTAGCCAACACAAAGGAATCTATTTTGTATATCGATCATCAAGCATTACAATACTTGAATAGCTAGGGTAAATTGAATGAAAGGCACTTGAAATGGCCAAAGTTTTTGTAGAGTTATACATTTGTTTTGAAACACAAAAGTCAACGATCTTATAGGGTTACAGACACCTTAAGTAGGAGGAAAATATTACTCACAGAAATACAGATTGAGGTGGTTGGGTTTGATGAACTCAAGACTTTGTACTCTAAGTATCTTGAGTTTACCGAGGCTTTGAAGGCTTGCAAGGAACCTATTACTCTAGATAGGACAAAGTGGCTGGACTAAATGATCCAAGATGGTATGTTATTCAAAGGGAGTCAATTGTGCATTTTGAGGAGTTTCATGAGGGAGAATTTGATCAAAAAGAAACACACTGGAGGAATGGTATGACACTTTGGTCAAGATAAGACCATTGCCATTGTTAGTGGGCATTAGTTTTGGCCTTAGTTGTCACAAGATTGAAAATTTTTGTGCAGAGTTGCTAAGTTTGTCAGATAGCTAAAGGAGTCAGTCAAAATGGAGGACTCTATCAATTGCTACCTATTCCATCAAGGCCCTGGCAAGATATAAATATGAATTTTGTTCTTGCCTTTCCAAGTTGCCAAGGACACAAAGGGGCAGTGATTTGGTGTTTTTGGTGGTTGATAGGTTTTCAAAGATGGCTTATTTCATTTCTTGCCACAAGACCTGTGATGCAGTTCATATTGCTGATTTATTCTTCAGAGAATTGGTGAGGCTACATAGTCTTCAAAAGAATATAGTTTCAGACCGTGATACCAAATTTGTTGGGTATTTTTGAAGAACCTTGTGGAAGAAATTGAAAACATGGTTGAAGTTTAGCTCTGCAAATCATTCACAAATTGATGAGCAAATTGAAGTAATGATTATAAGTCTAGGAAGCTGTTGTCCTACATTTTGTCACCATAAAATGTAGGTAATAGTACGAAACTTTTTCAAATTAGTTTCGCATCTCTCTAAGTTGAATTTTTTATTCAATTGCGTAATGTTGATCAATCAATTAACTCCAATTCGCATATTCTTTTACTGAAAGTTTTCGCCAAGTATTTTTCGTTTCTCTGTTTGTCAAGCCTATGCTTGATTTTTGAGGCCTTCATCGTCCTTTCCTTTGTTTTTGAGTGTGTGTTTGTTGGTTTTTTGTCCTTTAGTTTTGCTCAAGTCATGGCTTTTAGTTCCCCTTCGGTTTGATCTAACCTAGAGCTTAAATGGAATTGTCGGTCAAAAGATATGGCCATTTTAATGCCCAAAAAGTGGACCTTTTTGATGCAAGAGCACAAATTAAAAATATCATGTTATATTTTTAATTTACATTCACTTTTTGTAAAATATAACTAAAATTCACTTTATGTTATGTGTTTAAATTACTTTATCAATTAAATTTTCACTTAAAGTAACTATAGTGCACTTTATGTTATATTTTTAAGTTGGGTTTACTTTTTGATTTTTACATGTTATATTGTTAATATGATATGTAAATATAATTTATGTCCCACTTAAGTAATATTTTATTGAAATTAATTTGACATATGCTTACTAAAATCACTTAAAGTGGACCTTTTTCATGTTATTATATGTAAAAATCAATTAAAGTGGACCTTTTTCATGCCATTGCATGGAAAAGTCAAGTTAAAGTGTAAAATCACTTAAAGTGGACCTTTTTGATGCCATTGCATGTAAACTCACTTAAAATGTGCAATGACATTTGCATTGAGTTGCATATGCATGTAACTTAAACATGCATACACACCCAAAATGTGAGTTTTTACACTAAAGACATGTTTTTAATATATGCATACATCTCCAAAATGTGTGTTTTGTGTTAAAACACATGCTCTTGCCCCTCCAAAACCCATTTTTGGAGAAACTTCATGCGATGGGCGGCTCTCAAAAGCACGTTTTTGGTGTTTTTGCTTGATTTCTTCCATGAAATTTCTTAAAATCTTTTCCATTGGGGTCGTTTTTGCAAATCTATGTGTTTCCAAACATTGAATGCTGAGATTTATGGTAAAAACGTCACTTTGGACCCCATTCAAGGGCACGTTTTGGTGGAAAACGTCTAAAATCCTTCACTTTTGGCTCACGTTTTTGGAAGGGAATGAGGCATTTTGGCATGTTTAATCACTTGCAATACATCTTGGCTCACGTATTTTCACTTGGGAGTCAAAAACGATTTGTTTCATGCCCTTAGAGATTCACGTTTTTTCCCAAAAGCATCCCAAAACCATGCATTTGCCAAAAATGTTGGAAGTTTGAGCATTCTTAGGGCACGTTTTTGGCATTGTCCATCAAAAATGTCTCATTTGCTGTCCACTACAGATTCCTCTTGCAAATTTTGAAAAGATCTAGGTTTGTTGAAGAATTTTTCAATATTGGAGCTTTTCCCTCCATTTTTTGCACATAATCATCATTTAAGTGACAATTTTCTTCTTGTTAATAAATTTGTGCTTATCTTGCTGATTTTATGCACATTTTAGCTTGATGATTGCCACTTGTTGATTTTGTTGCCATGGAAAGTGTATTTTTTCTTTAAAAATGATGAAATAGTTCATTTTCATGTTTTTGGTTTTTTCCCAAACTCCAAATTCAAAATTGCATATTGAAGTGCTTTGCTTGTTAACATGTTTGAGTCATTTGCCAAAGGTACGTTTTTCTTTTGAAGATTTTGTGTTTTGTGTGCTTGCTTTCCAATTTTTCTCCATTTTGGAGAAGTTGCAAGTTCTTTTCCAAGAACTTGGTCATGTTTCACTTCATTCCACTTTCCATTTCATACTAGGGCATTGTCACATTCCGTTTCCATCTTTCCTGTCAAAACACTTCACATCTCATTCTCAAATGTGATTACATGTTTTTCATCTCATTCGTCATCCACACGTGCATGTAATCTCATTTTCCGCTTCCATTTTCACTCATCTCACTTTGTGTATCCACTCGCATGACACGATTACATGAAAAGTCACGTGTAGTTGCATCTCCAAAACCCATTTTTGACTTAAAGTCACTTTTGAAAAAGTCAAAAATGTCATATGCATGTTTTCCCATGTACTTTGTTTCCATCAAGACGACTATAAAGTTCATTTTACCTCGGGCTACATTTCATTTTCATTGTTCCATAAGAACTCATGCCTCCATGAGCAAATACATGTTTTTCCATTTCTTTTGTCATTTCACATTCCGCATCTCATCCGTTATCCGTACTTACATGTAAGCTCATCCTCCATCCGCATTCGCATCTCATCTCACTTTCCATCTCTCATTACATGTTGCACTTATATGTAATCCATTTTTCATGCAATAACGTATTGAAAACCTAAGTCACTTTTTGAAAATCAGCAATCTTCATTCACAAGCATTCCCATGCATTCCACCTTCACACATCCTTCATAAAACTTCATTTCACCTTCCATTTCCATTCACTACATATGCATATGATTTCTCTTTGAGATCATTTCATCAAATCTACAAAGTTTCAAATCCGTATTCGAACCTTTGTTGCTGATCAAGAATCAACTTGTATGGCGATTTCCTTTGATCATGTGTTTATGTTTTTGTATTTTTGTATTGCAGCACAAGCACAAGAGATGCCCTCACCATCTAAATGTAAGGGCAAGATGAAATATCAATTTGATAAAGAGTTGGCTCGTGCAACTCCATCTCAAGTCACATCTATTCTTGACAATTTGTTGGACATGAAGATCGGACACATTGACATGATTGATTTTCTGCAAAAAGTAGAAACTCTAGTTGGTCATGAGATGAAACGTATCAAGAGAAGTCATATTCACTTGGTATCTACCTTTCCCATGGCTGCCATGGAACTTGAGTTTGCTCTCGGATGTGAAAAAGGTTTCAGCCCAAAATCAAAGACAATCAAGGATGCTGATGGCAGGGTTATATTAGTCTTGATCCAGAAGTTATTGAGCAAATCTTCAACGTGCCACATAATGTAGAATACATAGATTTGACCAAAGAATCATCTTTGGAAATCTAGAATGAGAAAAAGGGAGATTATCAAAAGTACATAAATCTATTCTAGTTGGATAATAAAAGGAATAATTTCTCTAGATGGCCAAAGATTGTTCATAGGTCTAGCTTAAAGCAAGAGTACAAAGACCTTATCATTCTTCTCAAAAGGGTTTGTGGTCTTAAATATTCCACTAATTTCAAATCATGGATGTATAAATTCATCTTCCAGATCATGGGGAGCAAAGAACATATCCCTTGGGAGAACTAATCAGCACTACACTCTGTCAATAGTTGCTCAACATAGGGACTTTAGTGCCTTTCTACATGAATTCCTATCTTGTTTACATTGCTTCTTCCATAGGATCTTTCTTTGGACTCTCAACCAAAGGAGATTGTCTTCAGATTCTAGTTCGGGATTACTATGATCTGATTACTCTAGCTAATAATAAGTTCCATTACAGAAGAGTCCAAGATGCTTTCTTTGGGCATTTCCAGTGCTTGTTTGATAGACAATTATCTATCAAAAGGGTATCTGATGAAGCTTGGGAACAGGTAGATCAATATGGTTGTATCTTTATCCAGTTTCCAACTTTTACATACTTGAGAGTTGGATACTTTAAAGGCTGAGCCGTATACCTTACCTAGGTATGCTACCGATAAGATCATTCTAATGGAATTAGCCAGACAACTCATGGAAGTTCAATCTGATCAGCATACTTTGCATAAGCCTAGTTTTGGTATTTCTTTTGCCAAACCTTTGGCAATTGGTAATTATTTGATCAATTTTGTACATAAAGCAAAAAATATGGAAGCAAAATTGTAGTTCATCACTTTGAAGAAGTTTAAAGCCAGATTTGACTTTGATAACCGAGAAATGAATTCTCAAATCAAGAGGGATTTCACGCATGTTCATCGCATCGAGGATGTTTGGATTGATATCCGAACAAAACTAGATATAATGAAGATGGACTACTACTGATTAACTTTACAGCAAATTATTGATCTTAACATGCTTGAGATCCTATCAGATTTCCAGATTGAAGATGGCGACAACATTCTTGATCCTGAATATCATTAGGCTGGTTTTGATAAAAGCTGCCCTTTTCCTATTCAATGGCAAGAGAAAGAAGGTACATCTATCTTGGATAGATTTCAATCCATTTTGGCAAACACTAGCAAGTGGCTGAAAATTAAATACCTAAAAAGGGTTAATCCTAAATTGGGTTTGGATTGTGGAAGTTTTGGCCCTCTTGGAAGGAAGTCATAGCTAGAAATTGTAGGAAAAGATGGAACTTCTTCTTCTGATGTGAAGATGTCCCATAAATTCAAGTTGAAGGGTGGAAAGGGATCTAAATCATCTCAGATCCCTGAACCAGTTCAGGAACCAGAGGAAGAGTCAAAGGAGTTTGACGAACAATCAAAAGAAGAAACATATGAAGAAGATGAGGAGGAAGAAGGGTAAGTTATAATCATATCTCCCCCAAGACCTGTATAGACTCATGCACCATCCATGCATGAACCACCTTTTCTGGATGAGACAGATGATGGTGTGGATTCATTTTCCACTGTTTTCACACCTATTCCAGTTTCAAAAGTCAATACATTGGCTTTTCCTATTTCTTCAACCGCTCCTCTCATTCTAGCAAATGAACAATATGAACATTTGGGAAATGTGTTTGAGGATTTTCCAACTCTTACAAAGGGTCAAGTTTCTCAACTTGATACATCTCTAACAAGTTTTGAGCTTTTCATGACAAAATTCTCTCATCATGCACCTATGAATTCAGTTGTGCAGACTAAATCTTGTTTAGTCACAACAGAGATACAATCAAGATCAATGCCAATGGTCTCCATTGTACCTGCTTCCACAGATGAAAGTTTCAGCTTTTCTACATGGTTGAGCATGATCACAACGAAGAGAAGAAAAGTGGTTGTACTTCCGAATAATCTCCTTATATAGAAAACTAAGTCCAAATCTTTTAAAGATAAGATTGTTTCAAGGATCTTAGTTGATTCGGATAAAACCAAGCTTGTGGAAGTTGCCGAGCCCATGGTGTACAAACCTGTTGAAGAACTTACTTTTTCTGATTACAAGTTCACTAAAGTAGAAATCGGGAAGTAGTCACATATGAGTTGTTTGCAAGATGCTCAAGATGCATTAGCTAATGTATCAAAAAACAATCATGAATTATGGGAAAAGAAGAATGAACTCAAACAGGAAGTTACTCGTTTAAATGAAGTCATTCGGAAACAGTTTTCTCAAAGTGTTCTTATTGTGTCTTAGACATCCAAGGAAAGAAAGCTAATTTAAGCCACCAAGTCTTGGATAGGAGAAGCCATCTTTGAAAGAGTTCAAGCCATTACAAAAACGTTTGCAATTTTTAAGCATGTCAAAGAGATCAATGAAATGGAGCGAAACTTGATTTCTTCTTTGATTCAAGAAGCAAATGATTTGAAGGAGATTCTCAATGACTGGGATGAGATTGCTAAATTTGATTTAGATGCCATGGTTTCATGTGATATTCTTCCATCCAATGAAAGGTTCTTCAGGTATCAAGGGCTTATGGGTTATAAAGAAGAAACATTGAGAAAATTGGTTACAAAGTTGTAGACAACTCTTGGAGATTGCCAAGCAGTGGAAATAGGTGTCACACGTGATTTGGGATAAATGGGATGTCAGCTTCTTGATAAACGTGATAATCTAGTTGCAGTTGAAAGGGCAAGTTCAGAATATACAATCAGGATCGATGCTGATTTAGATTTTGAAGATTTTAGTTCTCACACTATGAACAAATTTGTCCTGTATAATCTTTGACAAAACACTTGCTTGGTTCCTTGGCAGAAAATTCTAAGGTTGTGCAATCAGCATATGTAAATGCAATAAGGATAGAGGCCATATCTAAAACAATGGAGATTACTAATCTTCCTACAGTGTGTGATTTTATCATGAAGTTCAAGGCACTAAAGAACAATCTTTAAGATTGTTGTTTTTGTTTGTAGATTTAAGGAGATGCATTGCATGAAAATATGTAATTACATGCAGTGTGAGTTGCAGGTAACCCAATAATTTCTCTTCTAGTTAGTCTAGGTCAAAGTTGGTTGAGTTGCTCCCACTTTTTCCTCCATCTTTTTCTCAACTCCTTTTCCTATATAAAGTAGTGCCCCCTCATTGTAAATCATTTTTTATCTTTATTGTATGCAAGAGAGCTCTGGAGAAATTGTGCCAGTAAAACTTTGTTTGTTTAGCACTATTTAGAGGGAAAAGTGAATACAAAGGAGCAATTGAGGCTTAACTTTTATTGAGTGAGATTATTACTTGTGGGAATTAGAAGCTTTGTTTGTAATTTGCATATGTTATCTTTGATTCATGTAATCTTGTGTTCTTGATAATTGAATATAAAAGAGTTTAAAAGCAATTGGAGCCAGAGCTTTGATTAGGAGCAAATGTGGAGATATATAGTTAGAAGCTTTGTCTGTAGCTTATATTTCTTTCTTAATTCACAAAATAGTTAAGATATTTTTACTTTTGGAAGTCTTTGTGCCCTATTAGTAAAGTTTTTTCATATAGAAGTACGATCGGACTTAGAGCCAAATCGGTACTTTCAACTAGCCTTTGAGTTAGTGTTGGTTTATCGGTATCACCATTTCTAGCTTTACATAGAAGTGTAGTTAGAGATTTCACCCTACCCATTACTCGCTCCATGGGTAAGTGGATTCTTTCCTGAAAGTTAAGAGGAAAGAATATTGGTAACACTCTCGACTTCTTGCTTACCTTGAGTTGATCCAAGGAACAGTGAGAAGGGGGAGCCTTCCCTTTTAAGGTAGCAGAGACTGTCTCACACGTTGCGTCTGGTCATCCTATTTTGTGACTGGATTTTACCCAAAACTGTCAGTTGCAAAATATCCACCCAACAAAAACTTGCTAAGGTGCTTAATAGGTGATAAGCCCAAGGGATGGGACTTGATTCTACCATAGGCAAAATTTGCTTACGATAATTCTGCGAACAAAAGTATTGGTAGGTCGTCATTCCAAATTTTATACAAGGGTATCCAAGGATTGCACCAAAACTGAGGAAGATGGATCAAGGAGGAAGGCCTAATGCTGAGGTAGAGGACTTTATTAAACCTACATGAGAAAGTGTGCAAGCATATCACTTAAATGAACATGTAATTTAAGGCTAAGGAAGATTAGAAGAGGAGGCATAAGGAGTCCCAAGTTAGGGATGAGGTTATGGTGTACTTGAGGAAAAAACAGTTTCTAGTGAGCACCTAAACAAGTCGAAGATGAAGTTTGGCCCCTACAAAATTTTGAAGAAGCATGATTCAGAGAATGCATATGAGATGGAGTTGTTAGATAATCCACATTTCCTTAACCAAGTATCGAAAAGGTGGCATAGAGGAACTTGTACTTGAACATTGCCAGATTCTGATTCCTACTGAGAACAAGGAGATTGAAGCAATCCAAGATAGTCATGTGGGATAGAGTACTAGAAATAGGCACTATGAGGAGCATCTATTGAAGTAGAAAGGACAACCTATGGAAGACTCAACCTAGTTATCCAAGGTGGTGAATGACCATTTGGATTTTCCTCAACTTGCTGAGACATGATGGGGTCACTTCTCAATTTAACCTGAGCATGTGATGCAAAAGCATCTAGTAGTGTTAGGGCAATCCTCCATTATCCAAAAATATGTCTATTGATGGTTTTAGTTTGATTTTTTTGCACGTCTGATTACTACTTTGCTAGGTCAATTTTCGAAATTTTAGGTTGAGATTAAAATATGGGAAAAATGAACTATTTTGTAGGAGGTCCATACTTATAAAGAACTAGAGGGTGAGGAGGGTGCTATTTGGAAATTTAGGCACTTTGGAAAAAGATTCAGGTCAAAAAGTTCCACTTTTTAAAAGTTACTGTAGTTCTAAGTTTTTGAAGACCTCTTGAAAAATCTTTAGAGTCAAATTTGAGACAATAAATGACCTAGTACGTCCCTATAAAATTGGGTATCGCCATAGGCGGTCCACGTGCTATAGAGCATTTAGAGATCTTTTCGATGGTGTAAATGGTTCATCAATCGGATCTCGGATTATAAGTTATGCTTCCTAGAAGTTGGGTCACTTTTTACGAACTGCCTATTCACACACCTACTTCTAATTTGAATTTCAGATCCTCTGTTTTGGCATCTACATGCCAAATTTTAAAATGTAAATTTCATTCTTGGCTTCAAACTTGAAACATGCTATTTAAGGCCCATCTTGGCAGTGGAAAGCCAGTTTTGGGAGAAGGCACTATGAGAAGCAGTTTTCTGCAGAATCTAATAACATTGCAGCCCATAGTGCATATTTTTGGGTTTGTTTAGACTATAATGAATGTTATAGCTTCTCACTTCGTGTAATGGAAACTTCCTTTCTATTGTGTTCATATGTGTCTCAAGTTGTGCCCTCATCATACTCATTATTAAAGAAAGATTATTTCTCAAACTGTTGTTAGTTATTCTAGTGCCGATTGTACAATACTCAAAACATTGTATATATATATACATATATATTTGTATATATATATAATAAATATATATTTATATATATTGAAACAAACTATTGTTAATAAAATAGTGAATGTAATGGTAGTGTTGTCCTTCATTTTGTCATCACAAAATGCAGGCAACACTATGAGACATTTCCAATTAAGTTTCATATTTCTCTAAGGTAACTCACTATTCGATTGACGAAGACTGATCAATCAATTATTCCCAATCCATATAGTGAGTCTTTTTATTGAAGGCTCTCATCAAGTCCTTTTTGGTTTTTCAAATTTTTAGCTTATACTTGATTTTTGAGGCCTTCAAAGTCCTTTTTGCATTTTTGAGCATTTGGTTTGATCATTTCATCTTTTTGTTTCCTTCAATCTCTTGCTTTCAGTAATGCTCTCATTTTGAGCTAACTTGGGACTTAGTTAGAGTTGTCAATCAAAAGTTATTAAGGTTTAAGTACATATGTAAGAGGAGTTTAGAACCCCCACTGCATATTTTAAATATTGGACCTTATAAATTTGATGTTATGTTGCACTTTTGAAATATATGACTTAAAATCACTTTATGTTTGCACTTTTTGACATTTTAATTCATAACATATGTGATTTAAGTTATATAGTTCACTTTTTTATCTAGTTTAATGTTAAGTTGCACTTTAATGTTTTGATTTAAATTAATTAAGTGAATTTCAGTTTTTGAACATATTTACACATAAGTAAAAATGTTAGTGTAAATATGCAATGGAACCTATAAAGTGAGATTCATTGAAGTGAATCAATTGAACATGTGCTAAATTAGAACTTTAAGTTATGCAAGTCTCATGCACATGTAATTGCACCTACGAACCCACCTTTTTGCTTGTATTTTCTCACAAAAAGAAGCAAATCATGGTTTAGAGGGCCAATTACATGTTGCATGTTACATGTTTTTGAATATTCAATGTGTAAATAGTTTTTTAAACCACGATTTGGCTTTCAAAACTACTTGTTTCTTATCAAACAATTTGTTTGTGTGGTTTTACATGCATTTTGCTTTGCAAATCACAATTTACCCTTTTACATGCAAAATGCAATATGCAAATGTCTTGAAGAGAATCGATTTGCATAGAACAGAAAATTTGCAACATGTAGCATGCATTCCAAATGACAATTTGCATTAGAGAGGTTATTTTAAATATGTAAATGTACTTAAAACCCCGATTTTCACCACAAGTTCACATTTAGACAATCTTTTCTCTCCATTTCGGAAACCAAGTTATGAGTGCATGTGTTTTACAAATGCGCCATATTTTAAACATGTAATGGGCCATTCAAACCCTGGTTTTTGTTAAGGTTGTAGCTTCAGTCTGATTGTTTGGATATTAGATACATTATTGTTATTGATAAATCATAATTTTCCTATATATATACTTATCAATGTTAAATAATATTATTGTATATAATAGTATATATATATATATATATATATATATATATATATATATATATATATATATATATATATATATATATATATATATATATATATATATATATATATATATATATATATATATATATATTATAGTATATATATATTATTATACATATAATTGTTATTTATGTTACTATAATATTATTAAATGATGATTACACCATAGACATGTCTCCTCTCTTATTTATATGCGATTCAAATCTGCATATGGAAAATATCAATTAAAATGACCAAGTTAGTACATTTGCAGAAAAGATCCATGTTACTCAACATGGTATCAAAGCCTAGTTGCAAATGTAAGAAATTCATAGACTATGATAATTTGGAAGGAAGATCAGATGATGGAAGAGAAGGCTTCATATATGCATGGCAGTGTGTGGCAAAGGGAGGAGGATAAAGAAAATCCAAGTGATTGACGGGTCAGTTAACTATAATAGATATTGGTTGAAAATGAACTTTTGTTGGCAATGGTGTTGATTTACTCACTATATTTGTAGCCAAATTGTACATACTAATGGAAATAGATAGATTACACCTGTGGAGGTATTGCTAAGTACATTGTTGCAAAGAAGAGACGTGGTAAATAACGTGAATCATGTAGACCATCAAAAACTATGTCTACATCAATTTAACACGGTTTGGGCTTGATGATGCCTTTCTGCCTAGTTCAATCTCCTTTCTTTGATCATGACAGATCTTTTTTTAATTTGATGATTGTATCCATCAATGTTTGTGCATGACACCTTCTAATTGCTTTAAGAGTGTATCTCTCAAGTTAAATCTGAATTGTATGAAGTAGGATAACTATCATCATTGTTCTTTATTCCTCGGTCTTGATTATAGTTGCTACCTACATTCTTCGTGATTATTTACGGAGTTGGCAGTGAACCGCTACTAGTAGCAAAAGATGATTGGGAATGAGTCACTACCTACTAGCAAATTAGGTGGCTATTTTCTCCTCCCTCATCATCGTATTCTTCATTGTCAAATGATTGTTGATTTAAATCTTTATAACTAGTTGGGCCTTTCACAAGGATAGAATATTTCTCGATCAACTTTCAAATCGTTGAATGCTTCCTCTAATACATTAAACAAGATCCAAGCACAAAACAACTCATATATGCCTCTGCCCAATAACCCTTCGCTTGCATTAGCTTTTTCCCAATTCGTATATGATTTATGCATCTGCATTCTCCTATTGTATAAGTTCCTATCAGGAAAGAAGAGTGTTTTCCCTAGAGCCAGAAACTCTAAGTGACCCCAAACATGGGATTGAAGGAGATATCATAGGCGAACAACATCCACATAATTACCACAACTATAAATGCATAGAACATCATGAAAGAAGAATTGGCTATCCATTTTTCTTCACTTATGCCCCTGATCTTCAGTTCGACCCCCATATTCATTGGTGACTCTCTCCATTGTGGGTCTTGAACAACTTATAAACATGAATCATTAAATTCTCCTACTCTGACCAAGGGTTGAGTGATTGAATATAGAGGGTGTTATCACTGTGGATGGTTCACTGGAGCATTATGAGTGTTGTTATTTGAATTCCTTAACTTTGGACATTGAAGCGATAGACACTAAAAACCCTTGAAAACCTAACTGCAAGGTCCTATGCAACTGCTTAAGTGGTCTCATGGAGAGGGCTTTGAGATTTATTTGAAGTAGGAGATAATGGAGATAAATTGGTTAGATTATGGTCAAATATTTAGAGAAATAAAGGGCTACTTATATTTTCATGGCAGCGTGACTCTCCTTTATTAAAAATATAATTGAATGTTTTACAAGATTGATTTCAATGAGATATGCGAATTAGTTTTGATAAATCATGTGCTTGTGATGAGCGATTGTGTTCATGTTGATTACTCAGAGATATTGATTGTCTCCTCTGCTTCTATTGATGAAGGCTCAAATAGAGACTGTGGCTTTTGAAGTTAATAGGTGATTAACTTTTGGCACCAATGAATGAGTGTCATGCAGGGTCTACAGTATTCAGTTTGTTGGAAATCACAAATCTTGTTCAGGGAGGTGTTATAACTTCCATGGAAATGGTCTACATGATGGGTTATCATTAGTTTTGTGAGGCTCTACACAGTCAAATTTTATAAACCCTGGCGCAGCTGTCCCCCACTTGTGTGGCGTCTCTGTTGACCGACTATTCCAAATGAATTTCTTGTTTATAAGAGACAAAAATCAGTAGTTTATTCCTCTAATGATGAGGAAACATTCACAAACATGAGACTGAGTCATCACATGGTACAATCAGCCTTGGGACATGTGTTAAGGGTGGAAGATTATTGGACACCACACATAGTTAAAAGGTAATTTATATAGATAGAACCTTTCTTCACTTTAATAAGTGAAGGGGTACATTTATGAATCTATTTCATTTTTATGAAGTTATGTTCATTTATATATAGAGATGTAAATGTTCATACATAGCTTTATATATATATGGTGATATAAAGTATATATATTTTCTAAATAATTTCTTATAAATATAAGTGAATATAAATTGAGATATTGATCATATAATAAAATAATATGTTGGAAATATAGTATGTATATAGAAGATGCAATATGTGCATGTATAAAATTAATTAAATATTTATTATATTGGAATAATAGGGATCATTCTAAAAGTAATAGAGTATCACATTAGTTTCTAATTATCTATATTTTGTTAGAAAAAATCCTTTGGAAAGATCTTATATTGAATATAATCTAGGTCTTTCTCTTATTTTTCCAATGCATACTATAAGAGCTATGTGCCTTGATCTTTTCCTCTGAGAATGTTCTTGCAAGAAAAAGAGGAAGATTGAGATTCAAAGGGAGAATGACAACTCATAGAGGCAACCTTAAAAGAGAGAGAGCATATAGAGGATATGTTACAGTCAACCTTTGGTGATCTTTGATCATATTAATTCAAAGGGAGTAAACCACGTTGTAATAGATTCACTAATAATATAAATTTGGAATACACAAAGATGTGTGTAATATAGGTTTAATCATTAGATCAAACAAATACCTTTGCATGAACAAAGGAAATTTGAGTTGTGAGACGTTAATGAAGCTTTTAAGAATTCATTTGAACCATCTATGAGTCTCTCTTTGAAAAATGAAACTCGATGTATGAGTTGTAGATTCATTCACATGGTGCAATCATACTCAATCAAGATACTGGCATATTGTGGACAAGTTTGAGAAAATGGAAGGACATGTTTGCTTCTACTGTTAAGCTAAATGAATATTTGGACCTTCAATGGACGAAAGAGCAAGTTAGAACTTAGAAAAGGAGTTGTCATATTCGATACAATTTTTTTTAACAATATAAGAATGAGTGAAAATTTTACATTGTGGGGGGAATAATATTCAATGTTCCTTTCCCACATGAAGCTTATTTAGAGGGGAGATGTCCCATTCTCAAATAATCTAAGAAGACAATTTCTGAATCTTCATGTGCAGATAAGTATTCTTATTTTTACATTTATCTACTCATTGTAGTCTCTTTCTTATTTGTAATTCTATACATACTATAAGGGTTATTTGTCTTGATCTTTTCCTTTATGGTTGGGGATGTTTTTACAAGAAAAGAAGGTTTGTACTTTACACATGCTACCAAATATTGTGTAGACTCAATCTAATGATAGTAGCTCCATAGATCCTGATGATCAAGATGGATAAAGTGAGGCTCTTGAAGCAAACATCTTTGATGATTGAGATTATAAGTATCCTTCTACATTAAAAGGGAGTATGACACTTCTTTGAAGGAAACACAGGAGCTTAGAAGATTGATACTCAGAGGGAGTCTAGAAATACATGTGTGTGACTGCATGATTTTGATGAGCCTACTCTTGAGTGCATCATGAGGAAGTATTGACTTATCACTAAAAAATTGGAAGATTGATATCAGATTCAAAGCAAGTCTGACAATAATCCTTGGGGGAAGAGAAACTCTAAGGGAGTAACCAGAGGACCTGACTTCCTAGGATCATTGTTCAAAGAGAGAATTTGAGGTGCAATCCTTTGTAAATAATATCTTCTCTATAAGAAGTTTTAATTGAAACTCCTTGTAATGCATTTTTCTGTGAGAGAGAATTGAGGTGAAAGCCTTTTTACCACCCTCTAACTGGGTTTATGGTGGTTACTATTTCACATATGATATGTAATGAAAAGTGATGATCTTTCATTGACATATATAAACAGAAGGTAACCATCGTAAGGTGACGATCTTATAAATGATAGACTTGTTATCATTACAGACTTCATTAAGTTATTGTCCCAGAGTGTTGGAAGTCATGATCACAAACGTATCAACCATTGTAAGGTGATGACCTTATCAATAGTTGATCCATCTCCTAACACCAAAATGTGTTGGAGTAAGTGTTATCATGGTTCTTCAGGCCAGCTTTTGCTGGACACCAAGTAACCAACTTATCATTGTTCTTCAAGCCGGATTTTGCCGAACACCTTGATAATCAACTCATCATGGTTCTTTGGGCCGGATTTTGCCGAACACCATGAAAATCAATTGTTATGGTTCTTCGGGCCGGATCTTGTGGGACACCATAACTTAAACCTATCATCGACCACACTTAAAGTGGTTTTCAAATCTTGTATTATAATTGCTTCAATTCTCTTTTTCTAAAGAGGGAGTATTGAGAAATTTAGCCTTATAGTGAATTGAATATCAATATGGAGATGATATCTTTTCATATACTTGAGAACATAATGTGTTCTACAAATCCTCCTTAGCTAGGAGGGAGTGTTAAGGTTGTAGCTTTAGTCAGATTGTTTGGATTTGAGATACATTATTGTTATTGGTAATTCATCATTTTCGTATATATATACTTATCCATGTTAAATAATATTATTGTATATAATAGTATATATATTGTAGTATATATATAATACAATATATATATATTATACATATTATTATTTATGTTAATATAATATTATTAAATGATGATTACACCATAGAGACATGTCTCCTCTCTTATTTATATGAGATCCAAATCTGCATTTGGAAAATATCAATTAAAATGGCCATGCTAGTACATTTGCAGAAAAGATCCATGCTACTCAATAGTTTTGGCTTGGACGTTGCAGCTACACACTTGCCATTGCATATTTTAAACATGCATTTGCTCTTTCGAACCTCGATTTGGGCATTTGAAGAAAAATGCAAGATGTAAATGGGCTGGTAAAGCCCAATTTAAATCAAAAGACTTTGATGTGAACATCTATATTATTCCCAATACATGTGTTTTCTTTGCTAAATCCCGATTTGGGCTTTTTATGCAAAAAAAAGTACATGTAGAAAGGTTTGTAAAGCCCGATTTGAGTCAAGATCTCCATCTTTTACATGGAAAACATTTAAAGAATGACAATTTGCTTAGATGTTGGGAAGAAGAAGCTTTAGTATGAACATTTACATCATTTCATGCACATGCATTTGTCTCTTCAAACCACAATTTGCCTTTGAAGAGACTTTTTCAAACAAGAAAAACATTTGGAAAAGTGCAATCTGCATTTGAAAAGGCATTTGCAACATCATTTGCATCATTCAACACATGCATTTGCACTTGAAACCACAATTTAGGGCTAGAGTTTGAATTTTTCAAAGCATATCTACACATGCAAACACATCTCTAAAACCCGATTTTGGAGAAGAGAGTTGCATTCCAACTTCTTTCTCCAATCCCATCAAAAGATGTTTTCAATCTTTGGAATTCTCATGTTGCATCGAATTCTTCAAGTCAAGATATGTCAAAATTCCTTCAAAGAATAGAGACATCCTGCGAGAAGATATGCTTCGAATCAAAAGAAGCTATATTCATTTGGTCTTAACTTTTCCAATGGCTGCCCTAGAACTTGAGTTCGTGTGGCAATGTGCCAAGCATTTTGATAAAAAAAAAAATCAGTTAAAGATGTTGTAGGAAAAGTTGTTTTGAGTTTACATCCGGTCATCATTGAGAAGGTTTTCAAAGTGCCAAAAACTCCAGAATGTGCAAATCTGACAAAGGACAATTGACAACAACTATGGAATGAGAAAGGCTTGATTGCATCAAGTTTTCAAATGGCAACTGGCAAATTCATCAAAGAGAATCAAAGGCAATCAAAAGATGCAACACCATGGTTATCAAGGTGAATGAAGTGACACGAAATACAGGAACTCCCAATCCCATCATCATCCGTGATTGCAATATCAAATACAAGGCCTTTTCCGATAATCTATGGGATTGATTCATTCAAAATCAATAATTTCAATCTTTTCTTCAAGTGTATTTTCAGCTTTGTAGTTTCAAAAGATAGATTGCATGTAATCCATGTGCATGTTACCCGATTACGCATACCTTGAGTCATGTAATCCAATAAATCTTCTTTCTTAGTTTGACTTAGTCAAGTTCCTCCAACCTTTTTTCCATTTTCCCACTCCTTTTCCTATATAAATGAGTGACCCTCATGGTAAATAATAATCTTTTATATGCAAGAAATCTCTGCAAGATTTGTGCAAGCGTAACTGTGATTTGTATTACAAGTTTTAAAGAAAAGTGAATAGAAGAAGCAATCTGTTTCAAAGCTGTGTTTGGAATGACTATGGTAGATCAAATTGGAAGCCGTAACTGCAACTTGTTTTTTCTATCTTTAAGTGAAGTTAATCTTTTGTGTATTTGGAGCAAAGTGAGTATGAGAAGCGATTGAATTCAAAGCTATGACTGGAAGCAATTGTTTTGACACAAACTAGAAGTTGACTGTAGTTTGTATTGCTGTCTCATATTCATGCAAGTTATTAGAGTTAGGTTACTTTAATGTCTGTGAATTGAAATAGCTTATAGGATTAAATTTTAGAAATCATCTACTTCTAGAAGTCTATGTACCCCAATAGTAGAGATTTATCTTTGAAGAATTGCATAGGAGTCTGTGAGCTTCATAACCGTTCTTATAATGTAGAAAAACTAGACATAAATCTAAGCCGGTATGCTTTCAATCAGCCTGTAAGTTGTTGTGAGCTTATCGGTATCAAGGTTTCCAACTTTAGAAAGAAGTGTAGTTAAGAGACCCATCTTGCCCATTACCCGCTCTGCAAGTAAGTGGATTCTTTCTTGAAAAAAGAGGAAAGAATAATGGTAACACCCTTTAAAAACATCTCTAAACTTTTATATCTTGAGTTGAAACAAGAAGCAGTGAGAAGGGAAAGCCTTCTCTTTAAGGTAGGAGAGACTTTGTCTCACACATTGTAGCTGGTAATCCTATTTTGCAATAGAAGCTATACAAACTGTCAGCTGCAAAATATCCACCCTGTAGGCAATATTTTGAATTAGGTTCGTGTTATCAATATCATATTTAATCTATTCAAGCAACTATAAAACTTCCGAACAATACCATCAAATTCTTTAAACTCATTGTTCAGATTGTAAGAAAACTGTTTGACAATATCTCCACAAGTAAAGACCAACAAAAAAAAAAAAGAACAGGGTAGACTTTTACATTGCTGGAGTACCTGCAACGATTAGCCAACTTAGGCAGCTAAATACTCAATTCCGACTATCAACTACAGCTCCAAATCATGACAATCTCTAAAACAGCTAAAATACATTTTGACATGGTCTAAGCTCAAAACTATAAGAAGTTAGAACCCCTTCACAATATGCTCTCAATTTCTCAGTTTGGTCTCGACGGAATTTTGACAAACACTTGGTGTACAAGATCTGATTTTTGCTTCAGATTTTGTTTGATGTTTTGAATGCTTGTTTGAAGAATGAATGGCTATATAACTCAATAAAGTGAAACTATGATGCAACATATATAGGAACAGCCAACTAACTTAAGGAAAGACCTTTTTTTTGCAGGAATTTAGGTTTGAAACAAATAAAAGTCTTAAATCAGACTGATACAAATTAAGATAAGAGCATAACATCACAACGGCAATATCTTCACCATACCTGTGTTATTGCAAGCTGATGCAGGTTGAAGTATGTGACAATGAGAGCTGGAAGAGCCAATTCTAGGACTGTTACAAAGTCTGAGATAAAGTGAGGAAGGTGGCAACCTGATCACAATTTATAACTCCCAAAATGCATTCCAAATGAAGCCATCTAGGGCAGAAGGTTGGATATGAAACTCCAATGCTGATATGTAGTCAAAATGGATGCCGACTCATGCCAATAACCTGTATGAAGTCTGATATGAAATTCTTGAGGTCTGATCAATATTACCTGAAAATGCTCCCAAATCTTAGTTGTAGCAAGCTTGGAAAATTATAAAAAATCAAAGACTTCTCAGAAAATTATGAAACCACCTCTAGAGGGCTCCAAAATGGCCCAAGGAGCCAATCGCCCAAGGAGAAAAATTATCCAAAAATGCGAGAGTATTCAACCTGAAAATGGTCTCAGAAAATGCCTTCAAATCTATGTAACCTAGGGACGTGTCCCCACCCAAAAACACCAAGTTTCAGAAATTGGGATGTCCCCAGGATGGGGGGATGGGTATGGGACGTTCCCCCCCCCCATGTCCCCGAAATTTCAAAAATTGCAGGAGACATCTCGGAAACGGGGGACGTCACAAGAGAAAATGGGAGACACCCAACCGTCCTTGGTACAGCCAGGATGTCATAGACATCCTCCAACCATACTAGGGATGGACGGCCATCCCCAACATTAAAGCACAAAAATTAAAAATAAATAAATGTTGAAACCTTATTTTATTGACATGATTGAATTTCTAAAGGAGCTTCATTGGAAATTTATGATAGGTAATCTGCTCAGCTGTTGATAACAAATATAAAACATGCATAGTGAAAACAAACTCTAAAATTGAGAGATTATACATCAAAAATAGAACTGAAATATATTTATGGCACTATAAAGTTGAACTTCTACATGATGATGAAACTTTATGGCAGCCCTCTAGCCTTTGGGCATATTTAAATTTTCAGATTTTTATGATATTGTTCACTGTTAAACTTATATTTTTGTTCACATATAGATATGCATATTGACATTTGAAATTGTTTTATGAATGCATAGTAGACTAGAGTTAAATTTTAATACATATTGTATTTTTCTTTTTGATAGGTAATAGGTCGAAGCCAAGGTTAATTATTATTTTCTGAAATTAATTATTATTATTAGTTAAGCTCAAAATTCAAACCCAAGACCTCCTAGATAAGAGGCTCACAATTTACCGTTGTGTTGTAGGCTCTTGCCTTTTAATACATATTGTTTTATTGAGTACTAAATCAGTTATCATATCGTAGATGGCATTCAAATGGTGTATGTTAAGGTCCTATAATGTTTAAATGAGATGCTTTGTGCTTAGTTTCATATGAATGACATTTATATTTTCAAAATTTAGTGGATGTTTTGAAACTTCCCTATATTTATATAACTGTCCCCATTGTCATTCCCCCATCCCCAAAATTGGCAAAAAAATTGATGTCCCAAAAAATCATCCCACTGTCCCCTGTTGTCTCCATCCCAAAAACTTGGGAGAACATAGCTTCAAATTGTAATGCCCCCATTTTTAGCAGGTTCTTGCAGTTGGCTTGATCAATTCACCATCAAGACCTCGTGAGCTGACAATGGGATTTGAGGGTCTCAATTGTGGGGTTATAGGCTTTCCAATAGCCTATGTTGTGTTTTGGTTGCGTTTGAGGGACTTACTATTTATAGTAAGTCAAACTGTTGGTTCCGATGATCTCAATTGAGTTAGAGGAGTTGAGTGATGCTCTTAGTTTTTATTTCGGACTTACAGTTTGGGCTCCAAAAATCTTGGAGGGAGTGTCTATTTATAGTAAGTCACCTGTCAAGTTCATTCATCGTCTTTCTTCATCAGGATCACTTTGGTGTTGTCAGAGTTCGATTCTGATGTTGTTTCAATTGTTTTTGCAAGATGGGTGATTAGTAATATTCATCTAAACATGCCGAAGTTGCTATTTTTGTTGGTGTTGTATGTTGGTCACCTCAATATCATAGCCCGTTGGAACTGGGATGAAAAGTTTTAAATCGTGGGCACAAGAAATAGTGGCCTTGTGTGTTAGAATATTATGTTATGGTGAAAAACGTCATTTTTGGAGCCAAAGCAATTAATAAATTATATTATAATGACACTTTATTATATTTTAATGTTGTGTGGAGGAAGCTTCTTAAGTGAAGTTCATTTGGGAAAATTGTGCCATTTGGAGATTGTAAATGAGGCCATTTGATGGGAAAGGCATCCAATTGAATATTATTTTCTTTTGTTGCCTTTGTGGCTTTTATGAGTTTTGATTTTCTGTGCCCTTGCTGAGGTATAAGGGTTTGATTTGAGTGTTTGATTCTAGAGCTTCCTTTACTGTTTCTACTATGGCCAAGGAGCTGATTGTTCACTGGAGAATTTGGAGTTATGTTGTGACTTTCCTACTGTATATTTTGTGGCTGGGAAGACGGTGTTTCTTGTGGAATTCATTATTCAATGGTGATTTAAATCTGGAGCATGCTATTATTTGTTTGGCATCAAAAATCTGGTCTGAGTGTGGTTTGCAAATTGGTGATGATACATTTGTACTTTCAATGCTCCAAATCACCTTGTATTTTGGCATTAAGAATTCTGGGCACCTGTACAACCCATTTTGGCATCAATTTTCTGCTAGAGCATTTGTACCTTGGATGTTGGAGATTACTGATTCTGGGCAGCCATATCAAGAGGCATAATTTGCATTTTTTGGAGGACTGTTCAAACTTATCAGGCTGCAAAGGATCAATGTCTGATGTAGGCGTTATATGCTGCAAGGTATTTGGTCAAATTGAGTTTGCTGTACTGAATCGGGTGTACATAATTGAGACTGCTGGAACCATTTCAATCAACTGTTGCCAGGTTCTTCACTTGTAATTATTGATAGCACTGAATAAAATTTCAGTATATTTTGGTGGAGTGAATACTTTCCAGAATTATATATATTGGCATTCCTTTTCTTATGCATCTATATCTTCAAAGTGCAAAACTATAAAATTTGAGAGAACAAAAGCTTAATGATTCATCAGCACTAGAGAATTGAGAATTATCAGGCTTATTACAGTGGTCGCTTGCAAAGTGTTTGACAAAATGTCAAACAACTAAATTTTTAGGCAAATTGGAGTTGTTAAAGTAGTAAACTGGCTGGGGTTATCACACAAATCCTAGCTGGAATTTTCATAAACTTGGAAAAACTTATTCCAATCTGGCTAATGATGAACCCTGAACAGATTCATCTCATAAGAAGTGTGGGGTTTGTGTCCAACCTTCCAATCTCTAAGTGTTTTCATCTTTAGAGTCTGCTACAACTGAAATCCTCAGCTGGAAAGGAGTGATATCAAGATAGTAGACTTCAAGTCCCATTAGATTATTTTAAATAAACTTTCCTCTTCCTCAAGTGGGCCACCCAAGTCTTGGAGAAAATATTATTTTAGGAAAATCACCTTTTTACTTTATTTTATCCAAATTGAGTCACTTAAAGACTTTATTTTATAATTTTTTATTTAAAGTCACTTTATTTTTTATAATATTATTTTATAAGAAAAAGTGACTTTATTGTAAAATATTACTTTAGGAGCTCAAGATAATGTTTTTTTTTCTCCTTGGCCAAAAATATGTCCAGCTGCAACATATCATTCCTGAATCATTTGAATTCGTCAATGTAAATCTCAAATAAGCTAATCAAATTCATGTTTGGTGATCACTTGAGATATGGGGAAATGACATAAACAACCTCCAAAGCTGGTTACAAATGGCTACAGGGACGCAAGCTAGGTTGGCTTTATGTTTTCCTTTATCTTGGGGTTTATTTATTTTTTCTAAATGTATTTAAGCTTGCTTAGATTATTATTCAATGGCTATTTATGAGTTTAGATTGCATTTTCTCTAGGAGACATGAACACCTGCTTGTTCTTTTTAGTTGGAGTTGGTCTCATGGATGTATATTGAATCCACCTCCACTTGTTTGTTACTAAGTAGGCAAACCATCTATATGAAGTCTTCCAAGTAGGTTTGTTTCCTATCTATTTTCTATTGCTTGTATTTGCCCTACTTCTATCTATGTATTCAGCAATGTTCCCTCATTTATGATGGAAAAAATATTTTCTTGATGCTGTTTTGCATCTCTTTTGTATTCCTGGAAACTATACCCATTTTGTTATTTTACTTCCAAGATGATTTGTTAAACAACTTTATTGTACCTATCCTATGCTAGTTCTTGGATAATTTTTTGCTTATTTGCATAGTCTAACATGGCACTAGAGCCATTGGTGGTAGGAAATCTGAAGTTCATTTCTGAATTTGAGAGATAGTGGGTTTTGTGGCTCTAGGTGTGGGAAAGTGTTTGACACTACATGCAATATTTTTTGGCTACAACAATATGTCTAGAAGGCTTGAGAAAGTTAGTCTAGGTTCTTTTTGTCCAAGTTAGACTTTGAGAGCCAAATCAACCTTTGAGGTATTGCTTGTGTCTAATGTCCCTATTTTTAGCAGGTTCCTGCAATTGGCTAGGTCAATTCACCATTGTGACCCTCGTGAGCTGGCAATAGCATTTGGGGGTCTCAATTATGTGGTTATAAGCTTTCCAACAACCTATGGTGTGTTTTGGCTCCATTTGAGGGACTTTCCATTTATAGTATGTCGAACTATTGGTTCCGATGAGCTCAATTGAGCTAGAGGAGTTGTGTAATGCTCTCAGTTTTTATTTCGAGCTTCCAATTTGGGCTCCAAGAATCTTGGAGGGAGCATCTATTTATAGTAAGTCACCCTGTCAGGTTCATTCATTGTCTTTCATCATCAGTATCATTTTGGTGTTCTCAGATTTCAATTTTGATGCTTCTTTAGTTGTTTTCGCAAGACGGGTGAATTATTATTATTATTCATCTAAATACGCTGAGGTTGCTATTTTTGTTCGTGTTGTTAGTTGATCACCTCAATATCATAGCTCGTTGGAACCAAGACAAAAAGTTTTAAATCATGGGAACATGAAATAGTGGCCTTGCATGTCAAAATATTAAGTTATGGTGGAAAAGGTTATGTTTGGAACCAAAAGCAATTAATAAATTATATTGATGACACTTTATTATATTTTAATGTGGTGTAAGTGGAGTTCTTTTGGGAAATTGGTGCTATTTGGAGATTATAAATATGAGGACATTTGATGAGAAAAGCATCTGATTATTTGATTATCTTATTTTACTTTGTCGTCTTTGTGATGTTTTTGAAGTCTAATTTTTCTATACCCCTGTTAAAGTATAAGGGTTTTTACTTTAGAAGTTCATTGTAATTCATAGCTGACCTAGGAAACGAGGGGACGGGGGGACGGGGAAATGAGTTTTCGGGATGGTTTTTTTGGCTGAACTAGGAAACGGCAGGGGACGGCTATATATATATATATATATATATATATATATATATATATATATATATATATATATATATATATATATAGCTAAACTTTTAAATATATTCATCAATGATCATAGAGCATAGCAATCAGCATCTAATAGAATCATCATAGAAAATTCTAAATAGCATCATTTTCAATCATCATCTAAGTACTTAAAATACCATTAGTACATAATGAAATGAATCAAATAAGAGAATGAAAAACATCAACTCTCAACAAAATGGAAACATTGAAAAGATAAAGACTCAAACTTTAAAGTTTTAAAGTATCAACTATAGTCTATCAATGATCATATTGATATATAATCATTCCATCAATGTATCAACTATCAATGATCATATAATGTCAAGACAAAACACTCCAAAGTCTGAAACATCAATGTCAAATGTAAACAAAGATACTATGGCAGTTGCCCCCAATCATCCATATCAAAGTCACTATCACTATGATCCCGAGGCTCAAAATGAAAACAAAGATACTATGACAGTTGCCCCTAATCATTCATTTTATAAAAAAATTGACTTCCACAAGTCTGGGTCCGCATATGACTGGAAAATCATTTTTTTAATGGTTTTTTTGAGTTAAATAAATTTTAATAGGAAACATTTTATGCAATCCCCGGGATGTTAGGAAATGGAAAAACAATCCCCAAAACGTTCAACGTGGTTTGGAAACTCGTTAACCGTTTTCGAAGTTTCAGGGACACATTTCTTATTTTCTTCTCTAGGCGGGGACGTCTAGGAAACATCCCCTGTTGTCCCCTCATCCCTGAAACCGTCCCCGTTTCCGAAACTTTGGGTTTAGGGGTGGAAACGCGTCCCTGTGTAACATAGGATCTTGCTCCTAAACTATATGCAATTATCTTTCCATTCACTTATTGAGATGGGTGATTTTCTATTCCTGATTTGTCTTGATGAGTATGCAGATATGTATATGATATCGCTTATGGTGATATAGTGGTGTTTCTGATTTGTCTTTATGAACTCGCAACCATGGTGCTCTTCCTGATTTTGAACTTGATATATATGCAAAAGGTTTGACACAAGGCCAATTGCTCACATGAGCGATCCGATAAGGATATAAAACAAAATTAAGCAGTAATCTGATGATGATAGAAGATATTTGATAAACATTATTTATCTAGAAATATCCAAAGGGTTTCATCTCTTGGATGTCTAAGAGACATTTCAATTCATAATTTAAACAGATCAGTTTATCTAGTCCAATCACACCTTTCCACATTGGTTGCATAAGTATGTTAAATCGTTGTCAACTGTAATGACTCCTTTAATCGTATCTTTCCAAGACTGATACTAATAAGTTTATTTATAAAAAGTGCTCCTTTCATAGTTAGTGTTTATTGACTATCACCAATCATTTGATAACTAATCTCTGAGTAGTAGATCACTGTTTTTAAGCCCTTAACACAATTTAAGCATAGTCTCTGTCTTCTTTTACATCGCTGACTTATTATTGCATAACTTAATTGCACCTTTGTATTTGGCCTCTCTAAGATAACCATCCTATATAATCACTTATATGTGATTAGTTAATATATGTGATAAATCCCTGTATGGAAGTGATATTAATGTTGATATCCTGATTTCTCAATATGTGATAGTCTATTGTTGTCTACCTTATCAGTTTTATTGCTGACTTGGAGCGATGGTTTCCTTGTACTGTTCAATATAAACATGTGAGCTCTTGAATGCTTGTTATGTGGCTCTTAATGTGATAATGGTGGTTGTGTGCTACTTGCCCTTTAATTATGAGTTCCACATTTTAATTGCAGATTGTAAGTACTGTGTTTGTTATCATTAAGCCAATCTTCATGATATATGAATCACCCTTTCCAGCACATCAATCACCACCCTCTGTTTGTCCCTTTTCTTAATGTCCACAATCACTACTTTGCATATTAATCACCATTCCTTGTTGGTCCTAACAAGATTGTGGTCTGCAGTAATTGCTGCCATCACTAGCCTTTATCACTCCATTTATCATCGAAATCACTATTTTTTAGTTGTTGTTCATGCTTACTTTTACTGTTTTCTTTGCTCATATGAAATTGATGGGGACATCACAGAGATGTATCAATGGAAATGAATTGGCTTTTAATGTTGTTTATTCACCATAATGACAACGGATGGTGAGAACGCTTAGCGAGGTTCTAAAAGGGTACAAGGGCCTAGGTTTGGAGAAGGTTAACACCTTAAGGAAAAGGAGGTGTAGATTATAAAGAATTCAATGAACCTTGTACGGGATTCATGGGTTGAGAGAAAGGTTTCTATTTCTAAAGGACGGAAAGATGCAAAAACTTAGGCGATGATCAATGTTTATGTCATTGAGCAGAGTCTACGAAAAATAGTGTTTTTATGAACAATAGGAGGTGGAAGATGGTACATTTATTGCTAATATTCTCGTGACGACCATTGAGGAAGTTGAATATGAATTTTTTTCAAGTCATAATGAACAATACCAAAAATTGCAAAGTAAATAGTGTATTGCTTGAGTGCCACTCACACATCTTTTGGACAACTTGTGCTATCCACTCCCTCAATTTTATGTTACAAAATATTTGTACCAATTTGATGAGATTGAAGAGGAGTATGCTTAAGATATCCAAATGTTTGTCACTGTGATGTCCCCAGAGTGGGCCCCTAACGGAAGGTGACGTAGGTCTGTCCGTGCGGTTTGTCGCTACCACGTGTCCGGGGTCCTCGCCAGCGAGGCTATCCTGGGGTTGCCCCCTTAACGCGGGGAGGTGTCGTTTACTAATAGTCCGGGCTTTTGGTGCAACGGTTACTAACTTGGTATCAGAGCCGGAGGTCTCGAGGTCGAGACCCGCGGAGCGTGGTGGGCTGTGATGTCCCCAGAGTGGGCCCCTAACGGAAGGTGACGTAGGTCTGTCCGTGCGGTTTGTCGTTACCACGTGTCCGGGGTCCTCGCCAGCGAGGCTATCCTGGGGTTGCCCCCTTAACGCGGGGAGGTGTCGTTTACTAACAGTCTGGGCTTTTGGTGCAACGGTTACTAACTCTGTAATGTCCCCTCTTTAGTTCGACATGGCATTGATCATGGATTTTCCTATTCCAGACTCTCGTAGGCAAATGGTGTGGAAAGAGAGTCAATTCTGCGGATCAGATAGTCATATCTTGCTCTTGAAGAAGTGTTAAGAGGTTATATTTTATCATTATGTGATATTGGGGCCCACATGTTATAATTTTAATTTGAGTTGCACTTTTTATTTTATAAAATTACTTTATTATAAAAAGTGCATTATAATGAGAAATTATAAAGGATGTTTCTAGAAGTTCTAGCAACTTCTTAGAAAAGTGAATAAATAGAGGGCTGGGCCTCTCATTTGGACATGCTTGGATTGGAGAACTCTTCTACTTCTTCATTGTGAAGACATTTGTGGACTTTGGATCTGCAAATTATTCGATCTTTGGGAACGAATCACTCCCTTGGATTGGCGACTTTGAGGGTGTGAAATATCACCTGAATTGTTGCATAATTGGAGTTGGTATTCAGCCATCTCATTGGAGCTTATTGAGAATTCGTTGTTAGGGTTTGTTTTTGGTTGGAATAAGGATTTCAGATTTGCCCTATCATTGGAGAAGCATTTGACAAGAGTTTGAAGACAGAATAAGTGCATTTTCAGAATTGGCAAAGCAGGGTTCGGAACCACATAATTGCTCATATCTCCTCAACCCCTTGGAGTTATTTTTTATGGTTTTACAGGGTTACTACCTAACCCTAGGCGCCCATTTTCCTTGCATTTGGGGGTCCCAAAACCCTAATATTATTTTATTTCAGCAGCCGTACAGGTACGGCCTGGTACGGCCCTGCTAGTTTGGGCAGCAGCAGCAAATTAAGGACAATTTGGGAGTGCGGTTGGCGGTCTTCATCAACGATCTGCAGCAAAACGTGGTGTTCTTCCATAGTTCTTCAAACCAGGTTCTTGCATTCTGAAATATATGTCAATTTTTGGGTAAATTTGCTGTCATACAGTCATGTAATAATCAGTCCAGAATTGGTAATAAAATAATTTTAGAATTTATTGCATTGTAATTGAAATATAGTTCAATGGCTTTATATATATTGTAATTCTATGATTATATTCTGAAAGTATCAAATCTGAAATTACCATATTCTGAATATTGTTACTGTTACACGCCAAGTGTTTGACAAAATTCCTAAGTTCAGTTTGAGGGTTTCTGTGGCCTTTATAGAGAGGGTCATTACAGTCACCGGTCACCACATGTTGCAAGCCTTAATCAAAAAATTCTCGCAAGAGCTGCTGAAGGTAAGTGAAAAATTAAGACTTGTTTTAATATTTATGTTTCAATATGATGAATTTGTTAATTTAATCATATTTTCTTTTTTGGTTTTTATTTTTTAAATTTTGATTTTCACAGAGGTTGCTGAGACCTATTTTGACTCATCTAACACATTCTTGAGATGAATTGTGAGGGCTTGGGAGGCATTTTTAACATATTCATAAGTAAAAAACAGATCCATATGAAGGCAATCCATCATTGTGAAATTGACAAGCAACAAACATTTTGTGAGGCTGTGTTGAATATCTCCTCATTTTGATTGAGCCAATTTCAAGCATGATTTGTTTTACCAACATGGATAGGCTTTGTTGGGAGAGATATATGATGGCATCCATTCAATGATTGAGAAGATAAAGACCATCATAAATGAGAAAAAACAAGACTCTACAAAAACATGCTTAAAATAGGTGCACATAATTATGTAAAAGAGATGGAACATAGACCACTCTGCTACATCTTGCCTTCACATTGAGTCCAAAATACTGTAACACTAAGATCCTTTTCGTGGTAAAAGATTCTTTTTGTGGTAAAGAGCACCACTCTGCATAGTGATATCAAAGATCTTGAAATACATAAGGCAACATTTGTACGCTTTCAGAATCCTGAATTGCAAGATGTAGTCACAAGTTCATTCATTCATTTTGTGCACTCCAGGAATCGAAACTTTTCTTGTCGAGTTCAAGAAGGATGCTCATAGTTGGTGGTACTTCCGCAACCAACAATTATTAACATTACAACCTTTTGCAATCAAAGTTTATCAAAAGTATGTTTTATAGTTTTTAAATTTTTTTTATTGTAAAGTTTCATCTATAATCTGTGATTTTCAAAATGTTGTAACTCTGATTCTCTATGTCTTGATAGGTTGCTAGTTCTTTGGTATTTGAGAGCAATCAAAAGACATACTTCTTTATCTGCTGAGTATAATGCAATCAACTACACTCAACAAATACTAAGCCTTTTAGTTTATGTGCATTCCAACTATGCCTCCTTTTGTACCAATTTCAAAAGTCAGTTGTAGGGATGCAGACATGAGAAAGTGGGGTTTCGAGCCAAAACATATAGACTGGATGGTTTTTACTTCCCAATTTACCTCAGTTGAAATTGAAAATGTGCCAGCTAGAGAGCACAAAGGTGCCACAAGCATTGCTTGTGGTTCTTTTAATATGCTAGTATGTATATCATCTATTATTAATAGTGGTAATGGTATTTATGAATATCTTTATGATGTTGAAACCTGAGAGCTGATTGTTGACATAATTATTTTTAATTCTAATATTAAAGTTTGAACAATGAGTATATATCACGACAGTTGAGTTTGAATTGTGAATATTGTAGTATTTTATATTTTTATGATGGCATTTTTTATTATATGAAGCTATGTGGTATTCTGAACTCAATAACTGCTGCAAGTATGTATATCTTTATTATTTTATTTTTAATGAATGAGCTCAAAACAAATCCTACCCTAAGTTTATTTTGGACCAAATCTGTGAATTAGAGAGATGGAACGTAATGACCACTCTGCCACATCTTGCCTTCACATTGAGTCCAAAATACTATAGTACTAAGATCCTTTTCGTGGTGAAGAGGACCATTCTGTAGAGGGATATCAAAGTTGTTGAAGTACACAAGTCTACATTTGTACACTTTCATAATCCTGATTTGCAGATGTAGTCACAAGTTCGTTCATTCATTTTGTACACTCTAACCATTGAAACTTTTCGTGACAAGTTCAAGAAGAATGCTCATAGTTGGTGGTACTTCCACGACCAACAATTCTTAAATTATAAACTTTTGCAATCAAAGTTTTATGAAAAGTATGTTTTATAACATCTTAAACTTTTATTTATGTTAAAGTTTCATCTATAGTCTATGATTTTCAAAAAATTGTAACTCTAACTGTCTAACTTTGTCTTGATAGGTTGCTAGTTCTCTGGCATTTGGGGGCATTTAAAACACATACTTCTTTATCTGCTGAGAATCGCAATCAATTGCACTCAAGAAGTACTAAGCACTTAGTTCATGCACATTCCACATATGTCTCATTTTGTACATATAAGTCAGTTGTAGGGATGGGGACATGAGGAAGTGGGATTTCGAGCCAAATTACATAGACTTGTATGGTTCAACTTCCCAATTTACCTCAGTTGAAGTTGAAAACATGCCAGCTAGAGAGCGCAAAAGTGCCAGGAACATTGCTTGTGGTTCTTTTAATATGCTGGCATGTATATCATCTATTATTAATGGTGATCACAATATTTATAAAGATCTATAAGATGTTGAAACCTGAGAGCCGATTCTTGACATGATTATTTTTAATTTTAATATTGAAGTTTGAACAATGAGTATATTATCATGACTTTTGAACTTGAATCGTAAACATTGTAGAATTTCTGTTTTTATGACGTTCTTGTTTATCATGTGAAGCTATGTGGTTTTCTGAACTCAATAACTGTTGTATGTATATCTTTATTATTATTTTAATAACCTTTTTAATGAACAAACTCAAAAGAAGCACAACCCTAAGTTTTATTTTGGACCAATTCTATGAATTGAACCCTCAAATCTGAACCTGAAACAATACAAGGATCACTAACTCAGATTAATATATAGCCGCACAGATGATATTAGGAATAATAATAATAATAAATATTTATGAAGTAGCCTTGAAACTCTCCTTTAAAGGTAGGACATAGGTGCGTTGAGCCTTTTTTTTTTCAAATGCACATCATCAGTCGTTAAATCAATCCCTTCCATTTTCAAAACATATCATGTGGCCAAGAGATGCCTCTTGAGGCTGAATTATTTTAACATCACAACTGAGCCTTGCTCACATCAAACTTTACAACTGAACAACTAAAACAGTTTCTCATTCTATATTAGGTAAACATTTATTTCAATCATAACCAACTCACCAGAAAATACACCATGAAGTCAATATGATCATAAATACTTCTGTCAAAAGAATGAATTGATAAATTACAAATATGCTCCCGTTCTTGTTGCTTCTTACATGCAATCATTATGTACTTCTGAACTTGCTAAAATATTTTAAATTCATAATTGTCTTAAATCTTGCACAAAACTAGGATTGGATTTTTGCATTCCAGGTTTAAAAATGCAATATGCATTTGTTACATGGTAAGAGGTTAAAATGATTTCTGTTTTTTCATCTGAAGCAGCACAGCTCCTGGGATATGAGATCCCCTTGGTGGAAACAAGACGCCTTGCTTTACACATATTCTTGAATTCTGTACACCTTCAGTTCTAACCTCATGAACAAGCCATTAAATAAACCAGGCCTTGTCAATCCATCTAATCGTAGGAGTATAGAAACATGAAAATATAAGTATCTAGGTTAAGTTGCTAAAATAAATGTCTCAGATAGATTTTTTGACCCAATTTTACTTCTCAACACAGGGGGCGGTTTGATATCTGGTGTGGCAATTGCAGCAAAAGCGTTGAAGCCTGATATTCACATCTTTGCAGCTGAACCAAAAGGTGCAGATGATGCTGCTCGATCGAAAGTAGCAGGACGGATTGTAACTCTCCCTGAAACTAAGACCATTGCTGATGGACTAAGGGCTCGGCTTGGAGATCTGACATGGTAAATCTACAATATAAGTCCTTTTGATGGAAAATGTTCATTTAATTTGGTTATCAATATATATGGGCCATGAAATGACATCATGATGTAGGCCTGTTGTGCAAGATCTAGTGGATGATGTTATTGTCGTGGAGGAGAAGGAGATTGTTGAAGCTATGAAGATGTGCTATGAAATTCTGAAGGTGGTGGTGGAGCCAAGTGGAGCAATTGGGTTAGCTGCAGTACTGTCTCATCAGTTCCAAGATAGTTTGAGATGGCTACATTGCAAAAAAATAGGAATTGTGCTTTCTGGGGCCAACATAGATCTCACTGTGCTGTGGGAATCATTTCAAAAGTTATATTAGAGTTCATTTTCTCAATGCACTGGGAATCATTTCAAGCCACATTAAAGTTAGTTTGCAGATGCATACAACAGTAAGTAATATCTCAGTACACATGCATGTCTGAAATACAAGGTTACATGTTTTGTCTTATATGTTAAAACTTAAATTTTTGATTTATTAAAAAGATGCAAATGATCTAAATAATATTTGAAGATGTCATAAATCATAGCATTCAATTTCTAAAATACAGTGAGTGATACAACTTTTAGTAATGCATGCATGCATACCACTCAGCAGCTGTTACTTCATGGTGAAATCATTGTGACAAGAAATACAAACTGGGGGTCATGACAAATTATGTGACAACCTTGTGGTTCAACTACACCTGACTCACATATTTGTATACTGATCAAGTGATGTCAATTAGATCAATAGCTTCTTACACTAAGTCAATTGAAGATGCTTCCATTGGCTTTTCAAGTAAGTCAATTTGAATTTATTGATTTATGTGCTTCCTGATTGGCATGAACATTGATCTCTGCCAACTGATAGAGTGTAGAGGCTGCTGTGAATGTTTGTTCCCTTAGAGGAGGGATAGGATATCTCTGAAGGAGCCTCTTGGAGGGATAGGCTACATACAGGATGGAGGAAGGGAAAGATAAATCTAGATGCATATTTCTAGATAGGGATGCCATTGTTCTACAAACTTCCTTGCACAGGTGCCTGTGCTAATTTGAGAAATTCCCAAATCACCAACCACCTTGGCATTTTGGGGATTGTTTCTCCAATGCATGCTTATTGACTTCCAACTTTGCTGTCCCTTCCAGTTCCAAATGTCTTTTTAGATAGTTTCATGCTATCCAAGAGGATCACTTATTATTTTAGTTTTATTTGTTATTAGGCAGTCTTTTGTTCCAACTCTTACAATTTTTGTCTTGCTTCTTCTCCACAGTGCTCTTAAGTATCAACCTTCTTATGGAAAAATAGATTCACAAAATAAATGCCATTCAAAGACCTTACAAGAACTTAGTTTTTTCTTATTTGTAGAAGAGTAGGTACCTAAGCAAGCATCACAATATTACTATTTAACTTCTTGAAGAATTTTTCTGCACACATTGAGTCATCATATGTTGCAACTTGTTTTCCAAAATTTTGTTGACCAATCTAAAACACTTAACCATGTGATCTGACCACAAGCCATGAGACTAGAGACTTTTGGAACTTTATGAGTAGCTCTAGAGAGAACACTCTTTTTTAGGAATGTTATGCACAAATTTCTAGTCATTTATTATGGTGCTTCTTCCATAGTAAACTCTAAGGTTACTTCATATAGCCACAATTTTAGAGATTTTAGTTGACTTTGAAATCCTTTCTGCCTTAAAAAATATAAGAAGGAAGAGTTCTCTCACTGAGCTAAAATGTTTGCCATTTTTTTCACACATACACTCAAACCATGAAAGGAACATTTCAGTGTAGTCTAGAGTCTAGATGCTAACCGTTAGGTATTGTCAATCACTTCATGGGTGGTGCAATCCAAGGTGCACTAAGGGCTGTTCAAAACTATTTATATAAGTAACCTTTTGATGTGGATTTTGTGATCATCTCAACGTGCAGAATCAAATACTTACTATTCCAAATAAAACACCAAACTCCAACTCTCTCTTGAACAAGGAAGCTCATATGCTAAACAATGTATATGGATTGTGTGATCAAATGGGACAACCCCAAAGTTCCTTCTAATTGTGGATTTTCACTCAGTTATAATGATGTGATATGATGGTATCACAAAGGGACTTACATGATTATTCAATGGATATCAACTTTACAAATGTAAAAGATATGGCAATGCAGGCTCTTCAGCTACTTCTAGTCACACAAACTACAAAGGGATAAAGGGTTTAGGAATTATAATCTAATCCTAGGATGCAAAAAATAATGAATGTCTTTGTAACTCTACTAGACTTGGCTCTATCATTGACTTCCACCAAGCTAGTACAATTTCCTAAGGTAAATGTAAGATATTCGAAGTATTACTATTATATTAACATCATCAATGGACACATTCAAGAAGCCCTCTTCATGGTGGAAGGGAGCCTCTTCGCAGCACTATACAGTTGTGGTTAAAAAATCCTCTCAAGAGGATGAGAATCCTACATATTTTATGCAGGGTACCACTAGTTCGGATCAGGCATAGGCTGATTTGGTTGGGTGGGAGGTTCCTACTACTGATTCTACCTTGGAAAAGGCAGTGGTTGTTGATCTTGCTGGTTTGGAACAAAATGTTGTGACGGAGGTGAAAAATTCTGGTCAATTTGTTGTGTCTACTGGTTACGATCAACGTAGGATTGTTGGATCTATGATTATTGGTTTTGATAAGCGAAATTCTAGTGTTGGCTATGTCCAACATGATGTTGTTGTGACTGGTGTTGCTAGAGTTGTCCAGCAAAACATTGGAGTGGTTCCTTTGGTGGAAGTTACCTATGTTGTTTGTATTGAAAGTCTTCCTTCTAGCTTAGTTCTTGTTGGCTCTTGTTATATTATTGTCCTAAAGTCTTTGGATTCTTGGACTTGGCAAGATAAGGTTGGTATGGTGGAGGGTTGGATCCCGGCTATTGGGAAACATCATAAGAAGTCTCCTCATTTTGACATGACTCTACACTCCTAACACAAGGGAGGCAAAGGAAAACCCTAGTTTTTCCTTTTGTTTTGCGGGTTATGGCATCCTAGTTTTAAAACCCATTGGGGTAGTTTGGGCTTTGCATTCATTTTTCTATATTGTTGTTCTCTATTGGTCCTGGGTAGTGCTTTCCTTTGGACTATTTCTTTGGTTTGTATTGGTCTGATAGACATTTCTCACATTCCCTCACCTTCTAACTTTCCTACCCAACTAACTATAACAAGTACTAAACACAATAGTTACTTTATTCCGACTACAAACCACCATCAATGGACACATATTAACATGCAAGCAATAATCAAAGTAAAACTCATTAAACTTTTAGTTGACCATGCAAGGCAAAGTTATAATCAACAAGGAACTAGTGGTATGGATTAATTGAGTTCCACAAAGATTGATTTAAAATCATTTCCATCCAATTAAACTTCTACTCGACATGAAAAAAAAAATCCCACTCTAAGTGAGGGAATCTAGAAACCATGCAATACTCCAAAATGATACAATCAATCAACCATCAAGATCGACAATGAACTATGAACAATTTTGGTAGCACACTTTCTCCAAGTCTTTCCTATCTTTTACAAATGATTTGAGTTTGCTTTGTATAGAGGATCCAAGTCCAATGAGTAGCCAATTTCAACTGAGATCAATGCCCCAAATTAATCCACCAAACCCCTAATTAGGGTTTCCATAACCATCTCTAACAAATATTTAATGCTAACCTAATTACATTAATGTACCACCTCACCTTGTGGTCCAATAAGAAAATTACATTGCTTTTAGAAGCCAATAAGAGATGGGCTATTTATCACCACTAGATAAATGACACCAATTAATGGGCCAATGATAAAATGACAGATGGACTTGCAACAAATCTTCCTTTAGAAAATAATTTCCTTCAATTTTTTCCCTTTTGAAAAATTCAATGAATTCAGACATAATATTGTTGACCTCTTCAATGGGAGCACTTGACATGATTCAATTGGTTGAAGATGAATGGATGCCACCTCAACATATTTATCTTGAGACTTTAATCCCTTGATGATGAGAAAATATCTCTTGATACTCAACATTATAAAGTCCTTGTTTGATTGGGAAGACCTATATTCCCAATTTGCTTCATCTTTATGGTGTCTATCATCCTTTGAAACTCCTCACCTTGAACCTTTCCCATTGACATGTTTACAAGCTAGCTTGTACTAAAAATCTTGATGTCATCATGATGTCCTAACCTTGGTCATGTACTTGTAGAAATAATGTAGGTGTTTCATGTAGTTTAACCTTTTCATTGAACTTGGATTCCCAAAGGATATTAAAGTTTGTAATGATTTCTTTAGTTTTGACTTATTCATTTCCTTGTGTATGGTTTTGAATTTTCAATTTAGATAGTTTGCGCTTGAACTCACATTTTTATTTGCATCTTGACTAGATCTTTGATTTGGAATACCCTTTCTTGCTTGATGAATATCTCACACTTTGATGATGCTCAAGGTCTCCATTTTGTATTTAGTGTTGGAATCATGCTTGCACTTTAATCATTCAACCTCATCTCACCTCCACTTGTTCTTTTACTCGAGCTTTGCCTTTCCACCTTCATTGATCCTCTGGCTTGAAAAGTAATATTATATTGTTAAGCATTTAAAATTTACATCTCAAGCCACATGGATAATGTATATGGGGAATCAAAACTTTCAATAAAGATGTTCAATGAATATAAATATAAATTGCAAGATCTTATTTGATTTCATCCAAAATAAGTAATGGCTTCAAACATAAGCAATTCAACCATAAGATCACAATCTTCATTCAATCTCCTTATAAGGGGGATACATAGCTCTTCACCATCTCAAATTTGCCATATAAATGATGTTTACCTTGCTACTAATATCAAAATTTTGAGTCTAAAGCTCATATCTTGGGTGGCTTGAGCTTAGAAAAATATGATTTTCAGCAAAATTTGGGTTGATATTTGGTACTTGTTTGTACTTGTCTTGGTTTTTAATGTTAAGTAATTCCATATTTGGTCTTGCATTTGAGCGATCTTTCCATGCTTGACTAATATTTTGCCTAATTTGTTGGGTGTTAGGCTTGATCTCCACCTATAAATTAATTATGTATGATCAAATGGGAGTTGGGTGTTGAAATGGTTCCAACACTCAATTTATGTTGAAGGGGGAAACCAAATGTGGTGTCTCTAATTTAAGTTGACTTGGCCTTTTCCTATCTAATTCCAACCTTCCTCGAATCAATTCAAACCTCATTTCATTAACTTCGCACCTCTTCACATTTAATTCATGCATTCTTCATTTAAAGCGACTTTCTTGGACTTAAGTCATGCACACTAATTTCATATTAAGTTTGAACCTTCTCTAATGTTATTTGATCACATTCAATGCAATTTGAATGCTCCCATTGTAAATCTCACACCAATAAGGTGCTTGTTAGACTCAAATAAGGCATAAATAGAGACCCAAGTCAAAAGTTCCATGCCAATAAGGGGAATGCACTATATGCCATGTGGAAATCTAACACAAGTAAGGCAAATGCACTTCAAGGCATGAATGTGAGGCAAGGGGTGGGTGAATCATACCCAAATAAGGCACCAACTATCAAACATGACTTCACACAAAGCAACAAACCCATACAAATGAGGCGCTTGTTATAAAAACATACATAGAAAAAAATCTTGAGCAAATAAGGAAAATAAACTAAGTGTTGACCATAAATCGCCAACAAATAAGGCACTTGTCCTAGACTTGGGTAGTACTATAATGCAAATAAGGCACTTAGGTTTGATCTTGAGCATGTGCATCATAGCTTTGGAGTTATCGCCTTTAAAGTTTATCGAATTATTGTTAATAAATTCACACTCACACCCCAAATACAAAATTCATATTTCTATTTTGATCTTCTCACATTCAAATTTAATCCATACCATGACCATTCACACTCGCCTTGGTTGTTCATACTTACCTTGATCAAAATTTCATTGCTCTTGATAATAATTTGATCAATATTAATTTTAGCTTGCAAATTGTCAAATTCTCTCAAGCTTCACCCAATTTATTCCTTTGCTTGTATTTCATAATTTTCCCATGCAATCAATCATGACCAATCTAACACCACAAATCTCTCTTTCTAAGGTTTGAACTCTCAAAATGTTGACAATCTACTCTCACACTAAGACCCACTAACAACAAAAGAAAAATAGGGGTTCCCCATCTGTAAGGAAGTGATAGTGTGAAAATATCACAACATGACTAATTTTCAAATATTAATAGATTTTGACTACCATTAACTATGCATACCAATAATGAAACAAATTAACAATCATTGAAAAAGTAAATTTTCAATGATTCAATGTCATAACACCAATGGTTGCTATCAAAATAAATAGAAAAAGATGCACCAAATTCACTACTCACCCATTATATTAGAGTAATTTTATAGAGATATTTTGATTTGGTAAAAAGTAGAGTGCAAGCATAAATTCATAGCTCTAACCCCAATTTTATAATACAAACACCATCTAGTTTTGCAAAAAAAATCAATGTAGATGGGACCTACCAAATTATGCAATCTAAATATTGTGACACAAATGCTCTCAAGTAATGCACAACTCAATTCTCACATGCAAGACTACATTTGGCCCTATTCCCAAATGTTGCATGTTGTAACTAGATCTGCATATCTATAACAAGTAAGATTTCTTGCCAATACATAGTGTTGCTAAATAGTAACAATTATTTAGTGTACATTAAATGCATTGCAATTCATTTCAAATATCTTTAGAAGATTTGGTCCTAGGCATGTGGTTTATTTTTATTTTTGAGTTGATGGCACTTAATAGTTTGTACTCATTTATTAAGTATGTGCAAGTCTAAACCTTAATTAATAGGTAGATTCTCGAAGCAATCATCATAAATCACGACTCCTTTTGTGTGATGTCCATACATTCAAGTTGAATATAATCCCATCAATTAGGGAACTTCTCCATCTAGAAGTAAGATGAGTTAGTTTTCATATATAAAAGATACCTTTCCTACTTGTGAATTTCAAAACACCACTAATATACTTTTTGGTATCTAGAAAGATTTGTCTTACCCAGATAGGCAATACTTGATTAGATATTGGCTATATTAAAATAAGGCCATAATTGGCATTAGGTTGCATGTCAATAAATCATTTGGGAAAATGTATAACTACATATTCTAGTTTGATTTATGCTCAACACTTAGTTTATTTTCCAAATTTGCTCAAGTTTTTTTAGAAACAATGTAAGCAAACATGGATAGTAATGGAACACAATATGTTCACATAGGAATACCCTTAAAAGGGAAAAATATTGTAAGAGTGAGCCAAAATACCCATACCACTATGTCTTAGTCTTAAAGAGTGTCTTATTATCCCAATGACTTATTGGACTCTATGGCATCAACAGCTTAAAAGGCCCAATGCTTTTACACTTCTTCAACTCCATGAATCTCCCACTCTTTGCTTATATTTGTAATAAAACAAAAATATAGGAGGGTATCTATAAGAGATATTCTTAACAAATCCCTATAGAAGTTTAAGTAACATCATAATTCCTTGTTTGTGCAAGAAGCTTAACTTATAACCTCTAGAAGAGCAACAAGCATCATTTTCTATAAATTGTCTTCTTATATAGGCATAATGGACTAAATCACCACTTCATGCAGACACACTATTAGTTAATTTTGTTAGGAAGAATATGTAACAAGTGCAAAAGATTTCAAATTGCTAAGATGACTACAAAATTTCCTCGTGTCAATTAATGCTTTTGTTTGGCATTGGCTAAGTTCCAAACAAAATTCACCAAAGACAAAAAAGACAAACTTGTTTTTTTTCCAGGTTTACCAAATGCAAAAAGTTTTATTGTCTCTAATGTTGATTTCTTCAATGGTTTTGTCAAGATGTTTCAATCATCTCAAGAATGTCTTAATCATTAAGAATATTCATTTGACTATAATTTTTCTAAATAAATCTTAATAACAAAGTTTTCTACATCTTCTCGACAAAGAATAAATACACACATTGTTCTAAACAAGTATCTTGATAAAATTTATAAATAATACAAACTAAGAAAAAAATTTAAAGTATTATAATAATATAAGACAATAAGTTCTCTATATTGAATTGATTTGCAAACCAAAATTCATTTTAAGAAAATACATTTAATAATATTTTCATCACAAATTATAATCACTTAGACAATCACAAAATTCAAAATATTGATAAGATTTTTCATATTGCATTGATTACATCTTATATTGCAAATGAACTTTGATCATCTTTTGTGCTTTTACTATGCAATTTTATAATCATCTTTTGTGCTTTTACTCTAGCATTTTATACCTACATTTTTCACTTTATGTCAATGGGATTTGGAAAATTGATCTGCTTCCATAAATTTTTTAGAGCTTTTAGGAGTCTCTTAGATGGTGTTATAGTATCATATACATTATGAGACATTCAACTCTAATTTTAGTGATCTTGTTGTTTGTTCAACATTGTAATTTTTTAAAATTCTTTTAAATGTTGATGTTTAATTTTAGATTTTTTGAAAGATAATGTTGGTTTTTTTATACAAATAAGTTAGCATATTAAAATGTTGGAACCTTTATTTTTATATAAAAAATTACACTAATATGAGTAGGCATACATTACTACAAGCCTCTTCCATAATATTGCTTATTTTGAATAAAATATTAAAGATTTTTTTAAAAAATCATTGGATGGACAATAATTATATATTATTAGTTTTTTGTTTTTTCTTAGATATATTAGAAATTTATTTGTGGAATTTGTTTGGGATGAAAGTATTAACTAAAATTGTCTGTCTTTCTGTCATGTGGGATTGTTTTCTAAGCAAATTAAAAACATGTTATTTAATTGAAGTAACAATTTCTTTTTGGATAGAAGAATTCAAGTTGTTAATTAACTTTTTATTATACCCCATGTTAAGGTCACTCATCTTCTAGGATGTCATCTAAAAACAATATGAAAACAATAATTAGAAAATGACTTTAGTCGAAGTGGGATGGTGATGTTGGTTTTAATCCTAGTTGTTAGGCTTGTTGTGTTTAACCAAAAGATAACTGTTAGATTGTTACGAACCCAAAAACTAAAGTGTTCTGCCTTGCTTCAAGGTGGATTATTTGAGCCACAAAAAATGACAAGTCATGGAAATTTCTTGTTCGTTATCAACTTTGTCAAAATGTGGCTAATAAGAATTAAAGCCCAAAACTAAAGGGTTGTGTCTTTGCTTCGAGGTGGATTATTTGAGCCACAGAAAAATGACGAGTCATAGAAAATTCATGTTCATAGTTGAATTTGTCAAGATATAGCTAATAAGAAATGACAATCTATAAATCAATTTGTTAAAATTATTGTCCCCGCTTTTCAATTTCAAGGCTTATTTTCCCTTCCAATCCATTTGAAAGGCTTGGAAACAGACTTGTCAATTTCTTCAATGGAATGGTTCATCTCTTTACATTCAACTTTGTTCATCATCAATCTAATGGAATATATTGGAACTATTGTCAATGAGGAAGGAGAATGTTGTTGTTGCCATATAGGTTGTCATTTGATGCCAATGCTCTCTTTTTACCTATTTTGTTATGATTCTCACATACTCAATGATACAAATTGATAGTGTTTTGATTTACAATTCTTCACATAAATATGTATGGCAAAAAACTTTTGATAGTGTGTCTTGGTGTTATTGGTGTACTATATTCAAGTGCTCATGACTTTTGTTGCTTTGGTTGGGTAGCATCTTGGTCAAGTAACTTTGTTTTCTAGTTTCTTAGTTCCTTCGAAACAGGACAAATATGTATGTTTGCACTTTGTTGCATGAATATATTTGATACTATAACTTTGGGACAAAATCAAGGACTGAGTAAAGCTTGTGAACTTAAGTGGACATCGATTTTTACAATAAATTGGTCTACATATGGAAGCAAAGGTGAAGTATGTTGTGATATGGAGCCTAATCAGACTCATAGGTTAATGTTTTCTCACTTTATTTGGCATGGTTTCCCTCCAAATTTTATTATAAGGGTTTGGGGGCAACGCCCCCAAGATAGGGTCAAGGGGCAGCACCCCTTTTTGAGGTTTTGGGGCAAAGCCCCAGGTGTGCTCCTTTTCAACTGACTTTATTATTGTAAAAGACACCAATTGCTATTTTTCTATTAGATGACTTATTCAAGCCCTAATTTTGTATGTGGCAAAAAGCTTGTATAAAATGGCTTAGGGTTAGGGATTTTATAATGTATGATGAGATTGTAGCTTCTTTTGGCATTATTGAGTTATAAGGGATTGCGGATTGTAATCAAATTGTAATCACTAGATATTAAGAATATTGTACTTGTTGTTTGGTGGACATAGCCCAAGTATTGGGTGAACCACGTTATCTTTGTGTCTTGTGCTCTCTTTTGTGTGATTTATTATTTTTTGATATTGGTTTTGTTTGCATGCAATTTTTGTTTATGTCTCGTTAATCCTAAGAAGGTATATTATTGATGAAATGTTTAATAATTTATCCTAACTAACTACTTTGTACTTGGGCTTGGTCGACACAAAATATGGTTGGAAACAATATCCATTATAAAGGAGAGAGGAAAAAATAGAGATATGAGTGTAATAATATATGTGAATGTGATGTGAATGTCAATCTGCAAAAATATAAAGCCTATGAAAACCAGTGTAGGATAGATGTTGAGTGTGTCAATTATGTGTTTTGAACTACAAAGGAGCTAATCTATGCATACACAACATGCAATTGTAATAGTTATTTTTGTAATCTCAACAACGAGTCTCTTTTTTCTCTTGGGAGATGATTTGTGCAATGAGCATTGTAATACTCTTGTAACTAGTTAAACAATATTGACAGCTAACCTTCTATGTGGGTTTTCCCATTTGGATTTTCTACAATAAAAATGTAATATTGTTTTATGCTCATGTCACTCGTGTTTTAGTTGTTTATTTAGCTTTTTCTTAAGTGCATGAGGAGTATAAAAAGATATTTATAAAGTTAAAAATATTTAGGCAATACCTAATTCACCCCTCACCTCATAATTAGGACTATTCCACAATTTGTGTAAGATTTTTGGTTCCTTGGAGAAGGGTTTTAACCACCTAATGAATATCTTGTAAAGCTTGAAGAACTTGTAGCCATGAAAAATATTGAAGAAATTCATGAATAATTTGTTAATCTCTCTTGTTGATTTTGAGAATGTAGAAAGTAAAAATAAGAATTTGAAAGAAAACATGAAATAGTAAATTGAATACATCAAAATACTAAGAGAACATATCAAGAAGTTCAAAGAAACACATAAGAAAGTGAGCAAGAAATTAAAGAAAGAAATTAAACAATTGTCGATGTAAAGTGGGAGTTTCAAAAAACAAGATAGTTGAATAATACTTCAAAGGAATAATCAAATCAAAGATGTGTAAATCTTGAATGAGAAGTAATGTATTTCAAGACATGAGACAAGATAAAGGAAAGCACTCCAAAACTTGATAAAAGTATGGAAAAATTAAGAGCCTTAAAAGACAAAGGAGGATTAGGTTTTGTATCTAGTGAATGTTCAAAGTAGAGAACAAAAGAGAAGGATAAACAAGAAAATTGAAGATGTAATGCCTTAACAAGGAACCTTTAGAACAAATGATCAAACATGCACTAGATAATTTATTTGTAAAAGAAGAATGTCATCAACAATATATGAACGTCAACAAAAAGAAACAACATAACCAGTTAAGAATCATAGAATGATATGGCATGCATAAGGGTTCCTAGACCACTAGAACCACTCAATTGGAATAATATAGTCATTCTCCATGGTCACATCTTGAAATCCCAGACAACACACCACAAGCTTCAAGGAACAAAGATGGTCAATGACACAACTTCCCTTGGAAGAAACCAAATCAATTCGCAATGGCCAATTGTAGTAGGTTCATTTTAAGCCTAAACAAAAAGTGAGCTAGACTTAGTCGAATCAAAATAGAAAATAAGAAGTGCACGCATGAAAATACTTTGGAGAACACAAGGAATTTAATGCCAAAGTCCATTTTTCACAAACCCTTGGAAACTACAAATTGTGATAAATGCACATAAACACAAAATTCTATGCACAATTTAGCAATACAAATGTGCAAAAAAAAAGGATGAAAGTGTAGGATTTTTTTGTGAATGTGCAAGACATGCAAACATATGGACATGGGCAACAAATGAATGCATAATATTGCCCAAAAGGTAAATTTAAAAAATAAATAAAAGTGTTGATAAAAACATACAAACTAATAAGGCACATCTCTACAATAGAGACTTTGGGATACATGAAATTGAGGGTGACTCTCTTGATATGATCACAAACAAATATAATTAAAATTAATCTACTATGCATAACCAAAATACTAAGGTATTTAAATAAAAATTCAAAGGGATATAGAGATGAGCACATCATGCATGGCACTCCACCAATGGAAGTAATCACCACATGTATGGCATTCCCCAATAAGTGATGTGTCACTGAACTCGACCATGGGGTGTCAGAGGGGAAATTTGCACAAAGATGAGGAAAAAATATTAGTAGCATTGAATGATAGTCAAAATCAAGAAACTAACAATCATAGAGCCTACAAACAATAGAATTTAAGCATATAAATAAAGAGAAAAGAAATTATCTAAAGTAAACACGCAATTCTCATCTATGCTTATCTACTGATATTATCTCTTTGCAATCTATTAGAATCCGGGTTGATGAAGCTCAATGTTGATTTCTACACCATTCTGACACATAGATTTGAGAAATAACTGAAAACGGTTACTTGATTGATGAAAAATGGGAAAGCTTAAATTAGTGAGCATCTCTCAAATAAGAAATAGGAATGTGGGGTCCCACAGGATCATTTAAGTGTAGTAAGTTGGAATTGTAGAGGTTATCCATGGAGAAGAGGTCCTAGGTTGGGGTCCATAGCAGAGGGGAAATATATTATCATCCTAGTTTAAACACACAAGCATGAAGGGTGCAGGCTCCTAGTTACAGGAAGTTTTCAGTTTGGAACAAAGGGAAGGATACAAGGAAAGGTCATGGGTGAATGATAGTACTTATCAAGGAGAAGTGGGACGATTTGTAGAAATTTAAAAGTAGACCCAAACAAATAATACATATGTAAATGAAACTATTTTTAGTTTGGTTGCTTGCTATTTTGCTCCAAAGAACTCTAAACTATACAAGAGACAAAACTTGGAAAAAAAAGACCCATTTGCTTCATTAAAAAAGGATATATCTCTATTCAACAACTTGGGGGCAATTATGCTTGTTTGAGACTTCAATGCTAGGAGAACCAATAATCAATAGTTGCAATTGAACATAAAAGAAGGGGATGATAACCCTTTATGGTTAGAAGAAAATGATGACCATTCTTGGAAGAGAACCTCTCAAGACAATAAAGGGGGCGTTTCACATTTCGGGGCATAACTTTTGGGGATGTGTAGTCTTTTTGGTGTGGTTATTTGCAATGGCATGAGCAGTTGGCCAACATCAAGGGATATAATGTGCAAAGCATATAATGGACAGAGTATGGTGGACTAAGTGATTTGTTCTCAAAATTGGATTCCTAGTGATAGATTTCAATGCCGGGGAAGCTTCTATAGAAATGAAATCTGATCACATGCTTCTTTATTTTAATTTGGACTTCGTCCCATATAACCTACATAATGAATGTGACTTTCACATGGAAAAGGTAGCCACTAGTAGCAAGAGAATACTCAAAAATCAAGCAAACAAGGACATATTCAGGGCTACTCTCAAACAACAATTTCTTGAGACAAACACAAATAGCATGGGTGAATGGATCAACATTGATCTAGAACATGTACACAACGACTTGATTATCCCTATTCTTCACAAAGAACTTAAAGAATGTAAAGGATCTCACAATAATAAGAGGGCTACAAATACTTTTCCTGCTAACACGTGCTATGATGAGGCAGCCAAGAGATCTTTGAAAGGAAAGTATACAAACAAAGAGGACAAGAAGAAATGTATAGGGTTGGTTCTGTGAAAGAAAATAGATTATGTAAATGCAAGATGTGAGGAGTTATTAGCCCTAAGAAAACACAATCCCAAAGAGTTTTGGAAAGAATTGTAACAAAGGAAAGAACAAAACAAAAACAATATCACTGCTACACATTGGGTAGAATATGCGAAGTTACTTTATGATTGCATTGAGGAGAAAGAACCACCTCTCGTGGTGACCTCTTCTTTTGAGCTCTTCATAGTAGAGGGCATCAAACTTAGAATAAAGAAGTTAGCAAATGGCAAGGCAAGTGACATAGAGGGGCTGCAAGCTGAATTTTTGAAATGGGTAGTTGATCTCCTAATTCCTCACATAAAGGAGATCTTTAACAAGGCCATTCAGGATAGATTTCTGGATGATTGGACCACTAGTATAGTTATACCTTTATTTAAGAGTAGGGATATTAACAACCCATCTAATTACCACACTGTAATGGTCAACCCACTATTCATAAAACTTTTTATGAGCATGGTGGAACACAAGATCAACAGATTGGTAGAAATGGAAGGAAAAAGAGCAAAAGGACAAGTAGGTTTCATACCAAGACATTCTACTATTCATCATTGTGTCACTCTTAGGTATCTAATAGAGAAAGTATGGGACAGCCAGGGGGGGAGAAGCTTTTTGTTTCTTTGTAGACTTCATGAAAGAATTTGATACGGTGCCTAGAGACAAGCTATGGAAAAGAATGGAAGAATTAGGCATCTCGGATGTGTACAGAGCAACAATGCATAGACTTTATGAGAAAGTTGGAGCAAAAATCAGAACTAAAGAGGAATATTCAAGCATTTTGCGAGTGATATTGTTGTGAAGCAAGGATGGTTGTTATCCCCCACTTTGTTTGGCTTATATATTGATAAACTAGAAGCTTGGCTAGATGAAATTGATGGGGAAGAGGTCCAATTAGTTGCCTATGTGGTGATCTTCTTTACACGGATGATCTAATCTTAATATCAAAAACTTCTCAGGGATTAAAAGATTGCTCAGAGGCATTAGGGCACTTCTATCAGGAAGTGGAGATGTAGGTGAACAATTCCAAGACAAAAATCTTTTTTTTTTCTTTGAAAAGAAAAGAAAATCATTCAAGTTTTCTTTTTTAAGGCAACCCATTAGAAAAGGTGGAATAGTACAAATATTTAGGGATTGACTTCAACCATAGGTTCAGTTGGGAGACTTGTAGAGTTAAAAGGATATAGGGGGGATGGAAAGCACTATATTTGCTACAAAATAGATGTAGGAATGTCGAGCTATAGGACTGGAAGACCAAGGAAACTCTATTTGGTTTTTCGGTCACTCCAATTGTTCTTTATGGTTGCGAGATTTGGGGGGAAGCATGACAAAGTGTTGGTGGAAACAACATGATAGGATCCAAAAATACGTAATCACTACTAATATCAAGGTCAAGATTTTTGTATCTTATGAAATCCCATTAGTGGAAACCATTATGTACCCATTTGAGGGGGCTGCCATAACTCAACTAATAAGTTATTTAAGGAAACTCGACAACATGGATATCCAACATTGGCCCAAAATTGCAATGAAAGAGGATTTGGCTCATAGGAAGAAGACTTGAATGAGGCAAAACATAAAGTGGTTGAACACATGGAATATCAAGTTGCAAGAGTGTCCTACCACCAACACAGAAATAAAGAAATTTTTCATGGGAAAATTTCAAACTGCCATGTGGTCTCTTAACATGGGTCGAAAAAGACACATTATATCAAAAATTTCCATCCTTCTAGTGGGCATGGGGATCAAGCATATCTTGGGTCAGCTATTAATAGTAAGGCTAGAATGTTAATTTCTTAGTTGAGGATTGGTAGATGAGAGAAGCCTAAAGAGGAGTGGCAGGAGAGCATTTGTAGATTCTGGGAAAAGGGGTGGTTGAGATAGAATGTCACTTTCTTACTAATTGCAAGGCATATGAGGATATTCGAGCCCAATATAGGGTCATTTAAGGGAATGGCATAAGCTTACAGAGTTTGTTCAATGATAATAAGATACAAAAGACTGTTGGTTTGATTGTTAAGATTTATAGCGAGAGGTTAGATCCGGAAAAGAATCAAGATTAATGCTTTTGATTTGTGGTCCATTAGACTAATGGTCTCGTGGACGTCATTAAAATCCTCCATTCATTCATTCAAAGTTAGATTATAAGAAGTTGAGATCCTTTAAATGTAATAGAAGGTGGCGTTTATATAGATTTTCTAGAATTGAATGGATGATCAAAGATTGAATTGAGGTACAGACTAATTTTTTTTGGTTAACTTTCAAAGATAAAGATTTATTTTCAATTTAAAATTAAAAGCAAAGAGTTTGATTTTAACAATACGAATTTACAAAATGTTTTTTTGAGAAAAGAATTGATTTTTTATTCTAAAATAATTTTATAAATTAAAAATTTTGATCAGTTCCAAGATTTTTTTAATTCTAAAATAATTCTTGTAATTTATAAATTTTGATGAGCTCAATAAGATTTCACAGACTTTTAAGGATTTTTGAATTTGAATTGAATTATAAATTTAGCTTTGAAGAAAGATGAAATTATTTAAAATTAATTTAGAATTAATTAAAAATTAAAGGATTTTTCTCCAAAGTAAAAATAGCAAGCCACTATAATATTAATTTTATTAAATTCTAGTCCAGCATAGCTCGATACAAACCAGGGAATAAAAAAAGACAGAAGAATCCACCCAAAGTCCTATCATAACTCAGTTCAGTGCTGACAGATTGAAGAAACGAAAAATCTCCCTAACACTTGCTTCATCCCTTCGTTCTCCGATGACTCCCAAAACACAAAGATTTGCCTGCCTAACTCAATGACCGCAATAATAGAGCAGCCTTATGAATCATCGAGGCCACGTTGAAATGAAAAATATGTGTCAACTATTGACCACCATTTTCTACAACGGTGTCCCACATACACTCAACTTGCCTTCAATTATTAATACCATAACCTGAAAAGCGGTGTCTTCACTAACATGGGGCACATTGCCTGTTCTATTGCGCCATTAGAACCTAGGCTAGTGCTAAACCCCTCTCTAAACATGTAGCTTACATAAAAACTCCTACAGTTACCACTGTTATGTTTCAAGACACCCAATTGAAGTAAATGTACTTAGTAAAAATTATCCATCTTGCACAGATAAATCACTTTCCAATGGCTGCTTGACATTATCTCTCCACTATCTCTATATGAAAGTTCTTATTCTCTCACCCACGTAGCACACAATTGCAATGTGAACTCCAAAACTACCACACTTCGCATTACATGCTATGACTTGTTCTCTCACCACCATGACACACCTGAACCAAGTGAATTCCAGAGTAGAAAATGCAAAACAACATACCTTATTAACCTTTGCCATATCGATGTCATATTCTGTTGGAAGAGCCATAAACTTTAACAAATTAACTATGATACAAGGTGTAAGTTAATTAAGAATGCAAATGAAATGTACAAAACAACACGACACATAAACGTAGATGTTTATTGTGGTTCACCACAATTTGTGGTTACGTCCACATTGAAAGTAGAGGAATTATACTGATGAAATAGAATGAGTTTACAAATAGATGCCATCAATATTTATAGATCACAATTGACCAGCCGAAGAGACACAATATTATTGGAGGGAAAACACCAATGACCACTGGCCTTCAAATACTCAACAATCTCCCACCTGAAGACAACATATGCATTAGTTGATCATCCATTCGCCTACTCTACATGCTGATCTACTTCTTTTTAACAAGGCCAAGAGAAGTCCTGGCACATTCGAACTTCTCCTTGGCAACAACCTTCATCAACATGTCTGTCAGATTGATCTTTGTATCAATTTTGGCAACCTTTAACTTCCCTTCTTCTACCACATAGCGAACATAGTGAGCATGCTTGTCAATAAGTTTGGAGCGTCACTGAGAGGAATGATTGTGAGCCATAAAAATTCCACTCTAACTATCAAAAAATAACACATAATCATCTTGTTGCCAATGTAGATCATTGAACAAGCATTGCAACCAAATCATCTCTCTAGCACCTTTGGAAAGAGCCAAGTATTCGGCTTCAACAAAAGAAAGTGCAACACAATGTTGCAGCCTTGAGGCCCAACTAATGGCTGCCCTGAAAAATATGAAAGCATAACCATTAGTAGACCTACATTTTTCTCAATCTTCGGCAAGATCTGAATCACTGAATCCTTGTAGCTGAGTGTGATTTCTACCAAAACATAATGCATAATCAAAAGTACTCTTGAGATACTGCAATATCCACTTGACCACTTCCCAATGAGGCTTCCTAAAATTGCTCATGAATCTACTAACTACTCCCACTGCATGAGCAAAGTCAGGACACATAGAAACCATATCATACATTATGCTACCAACCACTGATTTATAAGGGACATTACACGTAAAGTCCTTCTCTTCTTGTGTTTTGGGACACAAATCACAAGTTAGGTGGAAGTGAGGAGCAAGAGGAATAGGAACATGTTTTTCTTCAGCCATACCAAACCTCTCTACAACTTTGTCAATGTATGATTGTTGTGACAAAGTAAGTACCTTTTTTTTGTCTATCTCTACTGATAATCATTCCAAGAATATCTTTGACAGCCCCTAAATCTTTCATGGCAAACCGAAAAGCTAACTATTTCTTTAATTTGTTGACTATTTGAGGAGAGGAACCAACAACTAACATGTCATCAACATGGAGTAGAAGAATGAAAAACTCACCACTAGGAAGTCTTTTATAGTAGATGCACGAATCTGATTCACATCGCATACAAACTTTTCTTCAATCCGCAATAGAGATGTTCTTTCCCCTTTTGAAAAAAGCCTTTAGGTTGTTCTATGTACAATTATTCATTGATGTCACCATGTAGAAAAGTCATCTTGACATCAAGCTGTTCAAGCTCAAGATCCCAAATGGCTACCAATCCCAAAACTGTTCGAATTGTAGTCATCCGTACAACTGGTGAAAAAATCTCTGCAAAATCTAGCCTCTTTTTTCTGAGCATACCCTTTGACAACTAGCGGAGCATAGTACCTCTTTCTGTCACCATCTTCCTCATTCACCTTAAATACCCAACGGAATCCTAGGTTTTATTGGTTTTAAGAGAATTCATCTCTTCTTCCATCACAATCATCCACTCATTTTTATCAGTACTTTAGCAAGCATCTTTGAAATTAGAAGTTCAATCTGATCACAAATTAAAATCTTAGGCTCTGCCTCCTTAGAGTAAAGCAATTCATAATCTGAATATTTTGCAGACATTCTTCTCTGCCTTTTATACTGCCTTAATTCCTAAATGTGTTCCTCATGTTGAGATTGGCTTCTTACCAATTCATAATCACTCCCCTGTGAAGATGTACAAGCTGGTTAAGAAACATCCAAGTCTCATTCCCTATGGCCATGATGTGTTTTAGCATTTGAAGAACCAAACACATTAGTTCTCAATTCTTCCTATGACTTTTGTATAGCAAGGCACGTGCCAGGAGGGACAAAATTAGTCCCATCGTGGACTATTGTAGATGAAACACCCAAACCCATGGGGTTCTGAGAACAATCCTTCATTTTATTTCTAGATGACCAAGGCACGACAGGGGCAGTTCTATTATTAACCTGTGAAAGATGATTGGCTCCAATGTAAGTCTCCACATAGGGTCCACCGTGGACATTGTTTCCATCGGGCAAGGATGAATGGAGTTGTTGAGAAACTCCAGCTCTATGTTTGGAAGAATTTGGCACCCAAGAAGATGCTCCATAGCGGTGAGAGAGGTTTGAAGAAGGCTCATCAATTGGCAACAGATCTATCACTATCTAGAGGTGAAGACTAGAACCCAAACCATGTGAGGAAGGAGCCCACGCAGTTTGTTGACCATTGTGCACATTACACAATGGGAGAGCATCATGAATAACTTGCCATGTGGAGCAGAGTGGGTGGCACAACTGTTCACCATGGTTTCATGTGAGACACCGCAATCTTTAAGAGGATGAAGAGGTGGACTCCCGATATAGTGAGCGACTTGTATGGAGTAGACCACAGAGCTTGTATAGCATGCCAGTTTTCAAAAACATCTCTTCTACCATGTCAATGAAGAACTTCAGTTGATTGGGATGCCCATACACCCTGTGTAGCATAACATTTGGTGAGCTTGCAATCGATGCTCTACCTGATTGCTGTGAAGTTTAGTAGGAACATGCTCTGTCTATTGTAGTGATGGAAAAATATGAGAAGAAGATTCTGTGATATTTTGGTATGAGTCACTATATGTACTATTTGATGACATATTAGGAAAAGGAGCTAAAACAAAGGTAGGAGTAGTAAGCATAGGCTGAGATTATGGATTTGATAAAGAATTATTCTCATTAAGCAAAGACATAGCAATAAATTCTTCAGTAGATACTTCCTGAGATGTCGATTGAAGACTTAAAATTTTTGTCTCCTTAAAGACCATGTCTCTACTCCACATGATCTTCTTTGCAACAGGATCCCATAATCGAAATCCAAACTAATCTTCACCATAGCCCATGAAGATACACTGGTGTGATTTAAGGAACATGAACAAATGCTTGGCACTCAAACACTCAAAGATGTGAGTAGGAAATCCTTCTACCCAACCATTCCTCTTCCAGAATTCCAAAGTCCAAACAAGATGAAGGACTTCAATTAATCAAATACATTGTTGTATTGTAAGCCTCTACCCATAATTCTTTGCTTAAACCAACATTAGATAGCATGCATCGAACTTTCTCAAGTATGGTTCAATTTAATCTTTCCACTGCCCCATTTTCTTGAGGGGTCAATGACACAACTTTCACCTATCGAATACCTTGATATGTACAAAAGTTATCAAACCCCAACGAATAGAATTCACCTCCATCATTTGATTTTAAACATTTGATTTTGTGCCTGCTTTGATTTTCAACAAGAGCTTTAAAAACTTTAAATTTTGAGAAAACTTTAGACTTTCTAAACATCATATAGACCCAAACCTTTCTAGTACAATCATCAAGAAAGGAAACAAAGCAATTTGCGCCTCCATGAGAGGTTAACTCTGTTGGACCGAAGACATCCAAGTGCACTAAATCCAATGGTGTTGTCTTCTTCTCATGAACATTCTTCAAAAAACTAACACATTTTTGTTTCCCATGAAGACAATGCTCACAGAATTCTAAATCTACTGACTGGAGACTCAAAAGTTGATCTCGATTAAGCATAACTTCTAGCCCCTTTTTGTTCATGTGGCCTAATCTTTGATGTCAAAGTGTTGCATCGCTGTCCACAACTATCACCACAACTCCCACCTCATCATTAGTTTCTACAACATATAGGCTGCCAATAATATCCCCTTTGGCAATAACCATCTAACCCTTGGTAATTTTCCATGTGTCTGTGAGAAGTGTAAGAAAACTTTGAGCATATAACTGACTTACGAAAATCAAATTTCTTTTCAATTTGGGAATATGCCTAACATCCTAAAGTAATAATTGAGTACCTCCTTCTATTGATAACAAAATATCACCCTTTCCTACAATTTCACAAGCTTTGTTATCACCCAAATAAACATTCCCAAATTTACCTTCCTTGTACTTTGTGAAGGCTTCGTTGCAAGAAGATGCATGAAATGAAGCCCCAGAGTCAATTACCCATGAATTTGAAGTTGTGTCACTTGTCACAAGAACCAAAACACCATCACCCTGATCATGAATGATGTTTTCTCTGCTGTCCAAAACCTTTTCTTGAGCCCTTTTATATTTTCTACAATCCTTTTTAATGTGACCGACCTTTCCACAAAACCAACAACCACTTTGTCTACCCTAGGACTGCAATCTTCTAGCTGATTGTGACCTTGGGTTGTTTTTATTTATGCCTCTATGTTGAGTTCTTCATCTATTTTTCATACTAACCATCGTTAGTGCATCCTCAGATGAAGATTCTTTATTGGTTCTCCTCATGTCTTCACTAAGAAAAGTAGAAACCACCTCATCATAGATCAACTTGCTTTTGCCGTTAATGGAAGTGTTGACCGATGTTACCACACCATCCTAGATATCTGCTAAGGAACATAATAAGATGAACGCCTTATTTTCATCATCTTGAGGCATACCAATGCAGTGTGCTTGACATAAAAGAGTATTCAACTCATATATGTGTTCCAACATTTTTATTTCGTCCTTCATCTTCAACTTGTAAAGCTTCTTCATGATAAAATTTTTGTTTGCAATAGATGTCATTTCGTACATACTTTGAAGCTTGTCCCATACTTCCTTTTTTGATGTTTCATTATTCACATTGAACATCACATTTTGAGACAGCGAGAGAAAAATCACTGCCATTTCCTTTTCATTAGTTTTATTCCAAGTCTCATATGTCATGGAGGTTGGCTTCTTCGCTTAACCTCTAATTGCTATTGCAAGATCATGCTTGATAAGTAATGATTGGATCTTTACCTTTCATAAATTGAAATTCTTCCTCGAGAATTTATGTACTCTTAACTGATACTGATTGTAAGTTAATTAAGAATTCAATTGAATGTTCAAAACAACAAGACTCATAAACACAAATGTTTATCATGGTTCACCACAAATCGTGGCTACGTCCACACTGAGAGTAGAGGAATTATATTGATGAAATAGAATGAGTTTACAAATAGATGTCATCAACATCTATAGATCAAAAATGATCAACTGAAGAGACACAATATTATTGGAGGGAAAACACCAATGACCCTTGGCCTTCAAATACTCAACTCTCATATTCAACTACACAAGACCAAACACATTTTTCATCCTTGCCTTTTCTATGCAAATCCATAATTAATACATAACCTCTATTAGGAACAATGCAAACCAATTTTCTTTGCCACTTTTTTGGGATAGATTATTGTGGATCAATATTTTTATAACTATTACTATCAAGAATACACACACCCATATCCATTAATGCACCCAAATTTGATAGCCAATTTGTAATTAAATTCACATTTTTGTAACAATGAGAAATTACATATTCGTCAAACTTATGAGAGTAGTTTCTCCCTCAACATCTAATGAGGTTCCCAACTAATAATCTTCTTTGAAATCAAAGATGAGGTTATAATTTGGGAGTTCCCCTTTATGCACAATCTAGGGATGTTCATGGATAAAGCTAATTTCACACCTCCAAGTAACACTATGACCTCTGTGAAATTCTTTGAACCATATGAGGTTCTAAAGTAGATGACTCTTAATACATGAATTGTATGATCCCTCACTACTACTCCAATCCTAGACCTTCTTGGGTAACCTTTTGAAGATCCATCAATGTTTAACTTTGCAAAAGGTTGTACGAGCTTTTCACATTTTACAAATTTTTTGACTTCTTTCTTGGGATTCCTCCCAAATGGTATGCCTTTGAGAGGAACCATGCCCAATTCCATTATTCACTATGAGGTTATCAAAAAAAAAAAAGTAGAAAATAAAGGTTTAGTTCTCATGGCAAAGGCATTGATTGTTTCTTGAAATGGAGGTTTCAATTTGCTCATAGATTTTATCTACTATCATACTTTCTCTTTTAAAAATCCTTTTATTTTTGTCTCACCATATGCCCCAAATAATTGCTGACAACACAATTCTCCATAGTTATATATGAAGAAGGATCCTTATTTAACAAGGGCTTCTCAATCAATAGTTGAATCAAAGAGGCCAAAATAGGACCTTCCCATCTTAATTTGCAAACAACCCACTTGCAACACTCACAATTTAACAGTTCCACACAACACACATTGAAATCTATCTATTATACCAAGTTTATGTAACCAAAACTCTTTTTTGTAAAACTAGTCAAAGGAAAGCACCCACTTTTGGTAAAATTGAATCATTCCAAAGAAGTTAAACTCCCTTTTGCCCCTAAAATCACACCCAGGAAGCATGGATCTATACCTCTCCTTCATCAAGCATCTCCCTTTAGAAGATTTTATCCAAAATAGTTTATCCCCTTCATTATTGATGTGCAAAAGTATCTATTATAATCTATCCTCATTCAAGATAGGTGTAGAAGATAAAGCTCTCCATATCACCCTTGGCAAACCATTCTAATCTTGGGCTATAAAATAGCCACAAACCTATCCTTATAACTCTCCAAGATTTTTCTAGCTTCAGGGGTGTTACAAACCATGTTAAGTGAAGGGAGGCCATTCTAGGAGTCAAACCAAAACAAACCTTTATCCCTAGAATTTAACATCCATGTCAAGTATGAAAAAATCACTTCTCTACTCATAACCATAAAATTCCACAATGAAGAGCCTTTTGAAGGATTTCTCATTGCAAAGATCCTTATTGGTACATCTCCATCTAAATATTGTACCCTGATTAACCTTTCCAACAGTCCTCCATATGTCCATTTCTATAATGTCCCAACACTTTTGCAAGAAGAGGGTAGTGAATCCATGTGGCCTAGGTGTTTTATCTTTTTCCATATCAAATACAATTTTCGTTATCCCTTCCAAAGAGAATGACACCATGAGCATTAAATTGTCCCTCTTAGACACCAGATGAGGGATGCAATTCAACACATCTAAATTGTCTTGTAGGACCATGTTTGAATTTAACACATTCCAAAAAAGTCAATTTCTTTAAGCTGAATTAAGTTCTCCTCCTTTAACAAATTGTCCTTTCCATCTTTGATTTGGATTTTTTTTTTTAATATCTTCTTACTTTAGCAAAGGCATGAGAGAAGCTTTTATTCCTATCTACCTTCACTTACCATAGCTCCCTGGATCTTTACCTCCAACAAATATCCTCTCTTATTAGTATCTCTTCAAGCCTCTTTTTAACTCTTTTTGAGCTTCATAAACCTTAGTTGTCAAGCCACTACTAATAAGATATTCATTCTGTAGTTGAAGTTGATACTCTATATCCCTCTTGTCCACAAAAATATTTTTGAAGAAATTGTTGTTTCATTGTTTTATATTAAACTTCATAAAACCCTAGCTCAATTTCAATTAAAGCATCCTGGATCCTTCTACAAAAGGCCTCTCATACCACCATTCCATGAGTATTTTCATAAAAACAAATCCATGAACTGCATTTTTTTCAACTTAAAATATTACCTAGGCTTGAAGTGGGGAGCAATCCTTTTAATCTGTCAATCAATTGGATAATAATCTGACCATGTCAAAGGAAATATGACTAAAACTCAACACCCTACTCTAATACCCATTAGAGATTAAGGAGGAACCTATCTAGTTTGATCCCTCTGATTGACACCTTTTCTCCAATTTGACCATGTCACAATCTCATTCGCTAGGGTAGTCTACAAGAGCATTCCCTTCAACAAAATCAGCGAAATCGTGGGTGACTTTTAATGTCACTTCTCTTCCAACAACTTTATCTTAAGGCCCCAAAGTGACATTCACATCGCCCCCCCTCATAATAATCTTGATTGGGCCCAAGTTATGCAATATTTGTAAAAGAAACCCGAACAATCTTTGTGCACTTAGCAAAGTTGTATGGATAAAAATAATAATAACCACATAATTGAGATAAAAAAATTAACCTCTACTATAATCAAATTCTTATTGGTGCATATAAGTTGCATTTGACAATTATTCGGATTCCACAAAATAACTAAGCACCCAAAAGACCCAATAAAGGGCACAAGAGAAAAGCTCCACTTCATCCAAGATTTAAAAGAACTTCTCACCTATTTTTGTAGATAATTTTGTTTCTTGTAAAAAAAAATGTTGGGACCATTAACTAGGATCTGATCCTTAATTATACAGGATTTTGTTAGAGGCATTTAAGCCTCTAACATTACAAGAGAAAAGCCTCATTGCACCCTCAATTATTTTCCCTCCTTCCATTTTTAATTTTTAACTTTTTACATCAAAATTGTTGCCTCTTCTTTACATCATCTTGAAGTTTTCTCAAAATTTAGTTTCATTTGGACCCCTACTGATATTTCCTTTTTAGTTTATTTCTTTTAGGAGGTCTACCCCTAAACTTCTTTGAAATTGTGCACACCTCAATCTCTATTAAATCTACATCTGATTGGGATATTGATAGAAGAAGAGAATGATCCTTCAAAAGAATACCCTCTTCCATATGGGTATGATCATCCTTGAGACCTAAAATATCTTTGAGAATCACATTCTCCTCCTTAGCCAACTAATCAATTTTCTCATTTTCCACTTGCAAAATGATATCGTCCACAAACTACTCTAGGTCTGTCTTTGTTTCATCATGAACTTTTAGACTCCTCTGCTGCAACTTATCATGTGAACTAAGGTTGGAGTCTAAATCTATCCCTTTTTGAGCCAATGAGAACCAATCGCCTTCTAGGATTCTATTGCATCTTTTCCCATTCATTTCTGAAGGACATGAATATTTAGATTTTTTTTTCCTAATTCCTAGAGATACCTAGGTGATCCCCTGATAAATATTTTTGATCATCATTAAATAGGCCTAGATTATGTTGTTGACTTCTTACACGTGTTTTCCACTCCTCTTATCAATTATTGTCTCCTTCATTCCATGCCCAATCTAACTATTAACACTTTTCCTGGTTCTCAAATTAATCCCACGGTATCAATTGAGTCACATGTTTGAGAAGTGTGCTCTCTTGGTTCATTTGATGAAGCAAGGAGATCACTTAATCTATCACAAATATGAAGTTTGTAGATAATTTTGTTTCTTGTAGAAAAACTATGCCAGGAACATTCACTAGGATCTGATCCTTAATTATACGAGATTTTGTTAGAGGCATTTAAGCCTCTAACATTAGAATAGGAAAGCCTCATTGCAACCTCAGAGGACTATTTGCCCTCCTTCCATTATTTTTAAAAAAATAATCAAAATCATTGCCTCTTCTTTACATCATCTTGAATTTTTCTCAAAATTTAGTTTCATTTGGACCCCTACTACTATTTCCTTTTTAGTTTTCTTTCTTTTGGGAAGTCCACCCTAGACTTCTTTGGAATTGTGCACATCTCAATTTCAGTTAAATCTGCATTTGATAGGATATTGATAGAAGAGGAGATTGGTCCTTCAAAAGAATACCCTCTTCCATATGGGTATGCTCATCCATGAGATTTAAAATATCTTTGAGAATCACCTCCTCCTCCTTAGCCAACTAATCCATTTTCTCATTAGACACTTGCAAAATGATATTGCCCACAAACTACTCTAGGTCTACCTTTGTTTGGCCATGAACTTTTAGACTCCTCTGCTGCAACATATTATGTGAACTAAGGTTCAAGTCTAAATCTATCCCTTTTTGAGCCAATGAGAACCAATCCCCTTCTATGATTCTATTGCATCTTTTCCCATTCATTTCTTGAGGACATGAATTTTTAGATTTTTTTCCCCGATTCCTAGAGATACCTAGGTGATCCCCTGATAAATATTTCTGATCATCATTAAAAAGGACTAGATTATGTTGTTGACTCCCTAAACCTATTTCCCCCTCCTCTTATCAATTATTTCCTCTTTCATTCTATGTCCAATCTAACTAGTAAAACTTTGTGGTTCTCAAATTAATCCCACAATATCAATTGAGTCAGGTATTTGAGGAACATGCTTTCTTGATTCATCTAATGAAGCGAGGAGATCACTTAATCTATCATGAATATGAGGTTTGTAGATAATTTTATTTCTTGTAAAAAAACTATGCCTAGACCATTCACTAGGATCTAATCATTAATTATATGGGATTTTTTTAGAGGCATTTAAGCCTCTAACATTATGAGAGAAAAGCCTCATTGCACCCTTGGAAGTCTATTTTCCCTCCTTCCATTATTAATATTATTTTTAAATCAAAATTGTTGCCTCTTCTTTACATCATCTTGAATTTTTCTCAAAATTTAGTTTCATCTAGACCCCTACCGCTATTTCCTTTTTAGTTTTCTTTCTTTTGGGAGGTCTACCCTTGGACTTCTTTGGAATTATGCACGCCTCAATTTCAGTTAGATCTACATATGATTGGGATATTGATAGAAGAGGAGATTGGTCCTTCAAAATAATACCCTCTTCCATATGGTTATGATCATCCTTGAGATCTAAAATATCTTTGAGAATCATCTCCTCCTCCTTAGCCAACTAATTGATTTTCTCATCCGCCAATTGCAAAATGATATTGTCCACAAACTACTCTAGGTCTGCCTTTGTTTGGCCATGAACTTTTAGACTCCTTTGCTGCAACATATCATGTGAACTAAGGTTAGAGTATAAATCTATCCCTTTTTGAGCCAATGCGAACCAATCCCCTTCTAGGATTCTATTGCATCTTTTCCCATTCATTTCTTGAGGACATGAATGTTTAGATTTTTTTTCTTGATTCATAGAGATACCTAGGTGATCCTCTAATAAATATTTCTAATCATCATTAAATAGGCCTAGATTATGTTGTTGACTCCCTATACCTATTTTCACCTCCTCTTATCAATTATTGCCTCTTTCATTCCATGTCCAATATAACTATTAACACTTTGTGGTTCTCAAATTAATCCCACAGTATCAATTGAGTCATGTGTTTGAGAAACATGCTCTCTTGATTCATTCGATGAAGCGAGGATATGACTTAATCTATTGCGAATATGAGGTTTGTAGATAATTTTATTTCTTGTAAAAAAACTATGCCAAGGCCATTCACTAGGATCTGATCTTTAATTATATAGGATTTTGTTAGAGGCATTTAAGTCTCTAACATTACAAGAGAAAAGCCTCATTGCACCCTCAGAGCACTATTTTCCCTCCTTCCATTATTAATTTTTAAAAAATCAAAATTGGTACCTCTTCTTTACATAACTTGAAGTTTTCTCAAAATTTAGTTTCTTTTGGACCCCTACTACTGTTTCCTTTTTAGTTTTCTTTCTTTTTGGAGGTCTACCCTTGGACTTCTTTGGAATTGTGCAAACCTCAATTTCAATTAAATTTACATCTGATTGGGATATTGATAGAAGAGGAGATTGTTCCTTCAAAAGAATACCCTCTTCCATATGGGTATGATCATCCTTGAGATCCAAAATATCTTTGAGAATCACCTCCTCCTCCTTAGCTAACTAATTGATTTTCTCATTGGCCACTTGCAAAATGATATTGTCCACAAACTACTCTAGGTCTACCTTTGTTTGGCCATGACCTTTCAGACTCCTCTGCTGCAAAATATCATGTGAACTAAGGTTGGAGTCTAAATATATCCCTTTTTGAGCCAATGAGAACCAATCCCCTTCTAAGATTCTATTACATTTTTTCCCATTCATTTCTTGAAGACATACATGTTTAGACTTTTTTTTCCTAATTCCTAGAGATACCCAGGTGATCCCCTAATAAATATTTCTGATCATCATTAAATAGGCCTAGATTATGTTGTTGACTCACTACACCTATTTTTTGATCCTCTTATCAATTATTTCCTCTTTCATTCCATGTCCAATCTAACTATTAACACTTTGTGGTTCTCAAATTAATCCCATGATATCAATTGAGTCAGGTGTTTGAGAAACGTCCTCTCTTGATTCATCTGATGAAGCAAGGAGATCACTTCATCTATCGCAAATACGAGGGTCATTTTTTTAAAGTTTTAGTTTTAGTTTTAATTTTTTTCTGAATAAGGGCTTATTCCCTTAGCCTAAACATATCTTGTGCACCAATGGATCAATTCCTAGGTTTGACAAACACTAAACTTTAGAGTAGCTCATTAAGTTCACTTATATAATTTTCTAAAGAGATCTCAATATGTACGCTACTTTATGTGCACAACCCTTCCTTCCTTGGATCACCTAAGGAGCTCCTTGATGTCTACAACCTCACTACCCCATCATGACTATCATCCATTTTTTGAGAGGAGGAATTGTCTCTTATGTTGGTCATCTACTGAGTCTCATAGGAGCAATCCTTTACTTCTTGATAGCTCTCATCCTTTTTTTCTCCTAATATGTATGTCATCTTCCTTTCCCTTCATTGACATGTCCTCTCTATTTTCATCTTGGAGAATCCTAATGTCAGACTGACTATGAATAACACAAGGGTTGATATTATCCATTAATTTTATTACACCTTGTAGATTACTAGACTAATTCTCTAATCTTGGATCCCACAAAAGTTGAGAATTTTCACTTTTTGGAGTTCCTCCTATCCCAATTGTCAAATGAAGGAGAAAAGCGTGATGACCATCTAGACATTATTCATATTTAGGATCTCTTCTCTCTAGATGTGTATGTAATCTAGGTTGAGGAGAGGCTATATCCCTTACTTTAGAAAACTTTGTAGATCGCTGCAATGATCCATTTTCACTTAGTTAACTCCATTTGTGCATCTAAGAGTAGGTTATATTCCTTAATTTTTAACCCTTGAGCACCTTTTTGCTTGAGGAAAGTGGTCCAACCACACCCTATATGTTTCATCTTTGACAACCCCACGCTATGATATGAGATGACCAAGTCTGTCTCTCTCCTTGACTTTTGTTTCATTTTCCACTACGATGTTCAACAATATTTCCCCAAAATTTTACTTTATCACCAACTAAGTGGGGAATTAGTAATTAGTGCAAACTAGAAAGAAGATGTTGTAGTTATAAATCAAGGGGTAATATATTATATTGTTTTTTAAAAGGGATCTTAAAGTTTTTATTCTTTACCAACATATTGCCTGCAAATGCCAAAATAAAAGAAAACAAAAATAATGATATGTACTACACATAGAAAAGGATGCACAAATGAAAGATATTGATGTAGATAGATAGATAGATAGATAGATAGATGGAATTTTAAGGCCCACAAGGCTAAAATTATCATATGGGGCACCCTAACCACTCAACCAATTTTAGTATTTCGGTTCTCTTTCTGTGCAAGTTGATGATGAGGCCACCTAATTGCTCAATGTTCTCCTTGCTGAATAGATCATACCGAGAGCTATTAGATATAGTATCCATGAAATTGACCATGTTGTCTCTATATGCATTACATTCTAAAATAAAGTGTTGTTCAATTTTCACCTTCCCAAATTTACAAAATGTGCAAACTCTCTCTTCCCAAGGCTCTTTTGGCCTCTTCCATCTTCTAGTCTCACATCTAAGTTGGTGGGAGTTGGTTCTAAGATAAGTAATAAGAGTTTTATCTCTCTGAGAAATGTTTGCCTCTATGTAACCCTTTTGGAGTTGGTCACAAGTAGGATTGAACTCGCTGATGTTATAAGAATTTTTCCTTCCATGCCCATTTCCCCAAATCTTCTTATAGAAATTCTCTATAAAAAATATATTTATTTCTTTATTGTTTGTGGGACACATATTAAAATGAATATTCCATTTGTTCATCCGCTTGATTTTTTTTGCATTCACATATTTTTACATTTTCATAAATTATCATTAAAGACCACTTAGCCCACCTACATGCACACATATTTTCAATTCTTTTAAGATAACTAATGAGGTGAACCATAACAAGAGCCTTGATAGGAGCAATTCCCACTTCACTAAGAATGATATCATATGAAACAATACTTTTTATTTTAAAATTTCTTGTGATCCAATGCTTTTGAATCCTCTTGACTTGTTTCCATTGTAAGGATGAAGTTTTGTTAGGCCAAACTTCACATCCATAAAGAACAACTGGTAACACAACAAGCCCAAACAAAGTTTGGGTAGTTTTCCAATCCCAAACCTCAACCTCATGACATCCATGTTGAAGTGCATGGAGTGCCTTCCATAGTCCTAGAACTCTTTTCTTTCAAGAACCTTCCCAACTTATATTTTTTTGAAGCAATCCCAAGATATTTATACTCCATAATTTCCTCAAGAATGCTCCCATCAAAGTAGAAATCATATTGATGTTGTTTTCAGCCTTTATAGAAAAATCATGACTTTTGTCTTATTGATATTGACCTGCATCCCTACTATCTTGCAAAAGTGCTCAAGTGAGAGTAAATGTTCCTATGAACCATGAGTAGATTTGGTAACCAAAAAGAAATCATCTGCATATAGGAGAAAACTTATTAGAAATTCACCTAATTGGATACCATTCCCATTTTTCATGTCTAACCATTCTTCAAGTTTTTTGATATATAGGCAAAAAAGAGTGGGACAAACATGACACCCTTTCTTGATGCCTATATCACTTCTAGACAAATCTAAAATGCCATATGAAGTTTTGATTTTGAATTTCACTTCTTTATACTTCCTATGACAAACAACTCTAGGATTCACATAGATCTCCAATTCTTCCATCCTAAGCCAAAATTCATCTCTAGGGATAGTGTCGAGATCCTTTTCAAAGTAAAAAATGTAAAAAAAAAACCCATCCTTATTTGATAATGTACCTTAGGGTGATTCAATGGTCAAAAGATGAGTGCTTTGGCCTAAAACCATCTTGTCCTTAAGTATGCTTATGATTTTACTCAGCCCATTTGCTGATTTTGTTTTTTATCATGCTGCCAAAAAGTTTTTCAAATAGAGGGTTGATCATTGTAGTCCTATAGTTGGAGGTGTTGGAATGATTTAGAACAACCGAGAGGTAGGGTTAATCAATTATCCTAAGGTCCAAATGTACCAATTGAACTTTTAATCACTTCAAATACTTCAGATCTAAACATTTACTAGCTCGATCTCTATAGAAAATAATTAGTAACATAAACTTGTAGTCCAATGTCCTAATAGTAACAAACTTGCAGATTGTAAAACATTAATAGTAAAACATCTCAAATAACATCCACACTAGTATGACACTAGGATTTAACATGGAAAACCAATTTGGAAAAAACCACCAGTAACATGTCACCAATTTTTCACTCTTCTAAAGTGTGCTTTCTTAGGAGCCAACCTTCTTAAAGATTACAAAACACATTGTTAAATGTAACATTGTTGAGGGATTTAATCACCCTATTAGGAGTGGCCTTGCTAGAGGGCTTAAGAAAATTCCATTAGAATGTCACCTTGATTAAAGGATTTACATATTACTATTAGGTCAACCTTGATTAAAGGATTTCAATATTGATACAATGGTTAGAAAGTAAAAAAAGGTTTTAAAAATATGGGTTCACAAAGGATTGAATGATCAACATGGAGTTGAGAAAAGTAGTTGTAAGGAAGGGAATACCCAAGAGGTAAGTGGTTTGGTGAAGGGAACCTTGGTGGTTGATGAATCTAAACAAGTGGAAGTATCTCAGTCAAAGGTGAATGCTGAAGGGGAGAATTAGGTACAGGTGCCTTTGGATCAGAGCAGTGAGGCAAAAACTTAGGAAGGTGGTGTGATCAGTCCCAAAAAAGGGGATAAAGAAGAAAGTGGGGAGATTCAAATTGATAATACTAATGAAGATGAGTTTGAATCATTTGAAGAACCTAATTGTATCATTATGAGTAAAGAAACCCAATGTTTGATTAAACCTCTTGCAGATGTTATAGCCATATAGAGTAATCAATATGGGAAGATGTTGAGAAAATCTCTAAAGTTCTACAGGGGGTAGAGGAGGACTCTAGTGCAGAGTAGACACAAATTGGGGGTAAAAGAATCACTAAATCTAAAAAGAAAAATGAGTTTGTATCTTCTAAAAAGAATAAAGAGAATGCTTTGTTAAAAATTAGGCATAATAAGAAAGGAGATATCCCTAGTACACCTTTGGAAAAATGCTTTTAAAAAGGTGAGGTTAATGTTGATGCACATCATCAGTAGAAGTAATAATGTTCATCAGATATATGCAAATCTATATCAAGTTTATCTGATAATATTCATTGATATCTCTCTCTCTCTCTCTCTCTCTCTCTCTCTCTCTCTCTCACACACACACACACACACACACACACACACACACACACGTGCGCGCGCGCGCGCATTGTTTAAATGATTGTCTTAAACATGTAGTTGATGATATTATTGATAGACTGTATTATTGGTACACAACATTATATCAGTGAACATCATAAATTATACACTATCGATGGTCTTGTGTTATATTGTCAATTGCTTATACTAAAGCATTGTTGGTTTACTCTAACAAACAAGGATTTAGTTATGCCTCCGTATAGGCATGACTCTTTGTGGTCAAAAGCCACGTAGAGTCATGACTCTATGGGGGTCATGGCTCTTCACTAACATATAAATGTATAGGAAGATTGTTGAGAATAAAAATCAATACATGGCATTATAAGTCCCAACAATCTGCATTATAATTATAGGATTAATTCTCAACATTCCTCTATGATATTCATTGAAGGACAATTAGTACATTCCTTTTGCAGTTATTCAAGTAAGAATTTTACTACTACTCTTATCTACTATAATAGTTTTATCTATCCAAGATCTATAAAACCTAACATGGTGTTAGAGCCATTCTGATAAGAAAATCTATTACTCAGAATTAAAATCTAAAATCTTAGATTTATAAAATTTAAATGACATTCTTAAATCAAAATGGTGAATCATGTAAGACTAGAAGATAGGCTTGAGGGTGCATCAAATTTTTCATCATGGAAAATTTGAGTCATGATAATATTAAGAGAAATGGAATTAGAGAAGTATATCAAAACAAATATATCCATGCCTGAAAATGATCTAGAGAAAGTAACATGGAAAAGACAATAACAAAGCAATGAAAATTATAATAGATTCTGTAAAAGATCATATTCTTCCATCCATATCTAGTCTCAAGACTGCATTTGAGATGTTCTCTACTATCAGAGATACATTTGAAATCAACAATACTGGTAGATTATTAACCCTAAAACAAGATCTACTATATATAAAGATGAAAAATGGAGAATCTATTACATTTTACTTTCTAAGGATTTTTGAATTAAAAGATCAACTTGCAACAATGGAAAATCAAGTTGATGACAAAGAACTAAGCTGATGGCATTAAGAGGTCTTCCTTTATCTTGGAAAACATTTATTCGAGGATTAAGCTCTTGACCCGAACTTCCTAAATTTGATTTACTAAAAAATGAATGCACACAAGAAGAATCAAGATTAGTCTCAAGAGGATTAAGTATAAATCAAGAGGGAGAAATTCAAGCACTTCTTGCAAATTCAAAAAAGAAAAGAAAATTTGAATATAATAGAAGAGAAACTGACAAATCATATAAGAAATGTGATTGGTCAAAAATTAGATGTTTCAAATGTGATAAAATTGGTCACTCCCATAAATTCTACCCTGAAATGAAGAAGATTCAAGAAGCCTTAGCAAAAATCAAAGGAGAGGAAGTAGAGAAAGAAGAAAAATAAAACTATGCTTTTTACTTAGCCCTTTCAAGTGAATTAAACTCAAACAAAAACACTTGGATCATAGAGAGTGGAGCATCTTGGCACATCACCAGTTTTAGAGACAAATTTGAGACCTTCTCAGAACACTCCTCAGAAGAAGTTACCATTGGAGATAACTCTACTCATCCTATCAAAGGCATTGGTTCCTATTCAATTTACCTAAATTTAATAATTACTCTCCAACTCAATTTTTTTAATCTGTACCTAGAATAAAAAGAAACCTAGTCTCTATTTCAGGTCTTGCTGATCAAAGATTCAAAATTACTTTCCAAGAAGACAAAGTTCTATCTTGGCCAAATAAATCTAATATCAAGAAAGTCATTTCCATCAGATTTAGAGATGGAAGTCTATATAAACTTTGTAATGATCAAAACCTAGCTTTTAGTCATGAAACATAAGATTCAACCAAAATTTGGCATAGGAGGCTAGGTCACCTTCACTATCATTCTTTATCATCCATAGGAAAGATTGTAAAAGGTTTACCTAGTCTCAAAATTGATCACTTAAGTATTTGCAAAGGATATGCTTCAGGAAAAAGAACTAAGTAATCATTTCTTAAAAGTGTTCACAAATTAAAATCCATTATTGAACTAATCCACACTGACCTTTGCAGTCCTATGTATGTACCTTCTCTTAACAGGTGCTTCTTTTATGTAATTTTTATTGATGATTACTCTAGAAGAACTTGGATCTACTTTCTAAAACATAAAGAATCAGCTGAAGTCTTATCAAAATTCAAAGAATTCAAAGCCCTAACTGAAAATTAGTCTGGATAGAATATAAAAATTCTAAGGTCAAACAATGGAGGTGAATACATCTTTGATATTTAAAAAAAAATTGAATTGTTATTGGGATTAAGAGGGAGTTTTTTGTACCATATAATCCTCAACATAATGGAGTTGCTAAACATAAAAATAGATCAATTGTTGAATTAGCCAGAGCAGTGATGCACAATCAAAATCTTCATACTTCCTTTTGGGCTGAAGCATCTAACACTACAGTCTACATTAAAAATAAATGTCTAGACTCAGTATTAGAGAACACCACTCCTATAGAAGTATTTATGAGCATTAAGCTAGATCTAAGTCATCTAAGAATATTTGGATGTCCTATTTATATCCACATTCCTAAAGAGAAAAGAAAAAAACTAGAACCATCCAGAAAGATGGGATACTCATTAGATACATTGAAAAAACAAAAGGCTATAGGGTTTTCATTCTAGGTCAAGGAACAATTGAGATTAGTAGAGATGTGAAATTTGAAGAAGATATTGCCTTTAATATTTCTAGAAATAGTGATGAATCTACTACTAAATCTATTCCTGAAGTAGATGAAAATCAACAAGTAGAAATTGAGAGGGAGAATGATATTGAACCATTCTCTACCACTACATCTAATCATGAAGATTCTAAAAATGTTAATAAAAATAGGCCACTTTGGGTGAGGAAAATGATAGAATAAAATCAGGTTGAACCTAATGAAGTGATTCGAGAAAGTAAAAGAATGAGAAATCAATCATGTTATGTTGCATTATTGATTGAACTTACAAAAACTAAACCTTCAAATGTTAAAGAAGCACTTTCAGATCAGTCTTGGAAAGAAGCAGTTAAAGAATATAACTCCATACTAAAAAATGATGTATGGGATGTTGTACCGAGACCTAAAAACAAATCAGTTGTTTCTTCTAAATGGTTGTTTAAAATTAAGCATGCATCTGATGGCAGCATTGAAAAGTACAAAGCTAGATTCGTAGCACATGGTTTCTCACAAAAATAAGGCATTGATTATGAAGAAATATTTGCACCAGTTGCAAGATATACTTCAGTTAGAACCATCTTGGCTATTACAACATTTAAAGTATGGAAGGTTCATCAAATGGATGTCAAAACAACATTCCTAAATGGAAAAATTGAAGAAGTTTATATTGAGCAACCAGAAGGATTCAACACTCATGACAACAAAACTCACATTTGTAAATTAAAGATAGCTTTATATGGTCTCAAACAGGCTCCCAGAGCATGGTATGAAAGGATAGACAACTATCTAATGAAGTTAGGATATTCTAAAAATGAAGCTGATCCTAACGTATACATCAAAATAGATGGTGATAATATGATTATTCTTGTGTTATATGTTGATGATTTGTTAATAACATGTGAAGAATATCTCATAAAGAAATGCAAAAAAGAACTCACATCAGAATTTGAAATGAAAGATTTAGGTCTTCTTTACTACTTTCTTGGATTGGAAGTCTGGTAACAAGATAACTACATTTTTATGAATCAAAGAAAATATATTGTCGATATTTTAACAAAATTTGGAATGATGGAATGTAAACTAGCTTCTACTCCTATGGAAGTCAATCTACACAAGTTGAAAGATGATATAATCAAATCAGAACCTATAGATTCTACTTTACTATAGGCAGATCATTGGATCTTTAATGTATTTGGTGAATACTCATCTTGACATATGCTATGCTACTAACACCTTGAGTTAGTTTATGTGTGTACCAAATAAGATACATCTACATGAAACTAAATACATTTTGAGATATATAAAGGGTACTATTGGCATGGGAATCAAATATGATAAGGTCAACATCAAATTTCATGGATATTTTGATTTTGATTGGGCAAGAAGTCCTACTAAACATAAGAGTACTTCTGGATGTTGCTCCAGTCTAAGATTTGGAATGGTTTCTTGGCTCGACAAAAAATAGACTTTAGTTGCATTAAGTTCTATTGAAGCAGAATACATTGCCTCTTCCTTGAGTGCTAGAGAAGTGATATGGCTACGAAAGTTGATAGTAGATTTGTTCAAAAGACCTTTGAAGCCCACTATGATTCATTTTGATAATCAAAGTTGCGTCAAGCTTTTAGCTAGTCTAGTTTTTCACAAGCATTCCAAACATATCCAAATTTCTTATCACTACATTAGAGATATGGTGGATTGAGGAATTGTTTAGTTGGAGTACATTAGTACTAATGAGAAAACAAAAAATATCTTTACTAAGCCTCTTGCTAAAGTGAAGTTGAAATAATTTAAAGAAAAACTTGGTATGATTAAATTATAATATTGAATATTGAATTTAAGTTTTCAATTCATGTGAGTTTATGTTTCTATTGTTGTTTAGTCACATCAAATGTGTAATGATAGGTGACGATCTTTCATGGACATATATATTTAGAAGGTAATCATTTCTAAGGTGATGATCTCTCAAATGATAGGCCTATTATCATTGACATCTCTAGATATTGTTTCAAACAATTAGAGATCATAGATAAAAAATCCATTATTATCATGGACATCTCTAGATATTTTTTTGGATAATTAGAGATCATAGATAACATATCCATTATGATTACTCTAGATATTATTTCGAACAATTCAAGATCATAATATATGTTATGATAGTGTTCATAGCATGGTGATTTTAAATTATTTGACTAGTCACTATTTCAGAGTGTTAAGATTAGATAAAGTGTTTAGATATTCTATTCTAAAATCTAAAGGTGTATTACTTCTCCCTTGCTAGGAGGGAGTGTTGATGTATAGCATCAGTAGAAGTAATAATGTTCATTAGGTATATGAAAATATGTATCAGGTTTATCTGATAATATTCATATGTGTTTCTCTCTCACACACACACACATACATTTGTTTGTTTGTGTGCGTGTGTATATTGTTTAAATGATTGTCTTAAATATGCAATTAATGATATTAACGACAGACTATATTATTGGCATACAACATTATAATGGTGACATCATAAATTATACACTATCGGTGGTCTGGTGTTATATTGTTGATTTCTTATACTAAAGCATTGTTGGTTTACTCTAACAAACAAGGATTTAGTTATGCCTCCATAGAGGCATGACTCTTCATGGCCAAAGGCCACATAGAGTCATGAATCTACAAGGGTCATGGCTCTTCACTAATATATAAATGCTTGGGTAGATTGTTGAGGATAAAAATCAATACATGGCATTATAATTCTCAACAATCTACATTATAATTGCAAAATTAATTCTCAACATCCCTCTACGATCTTCATTGAAGGATAATTAGTACATTCCTTCTATAGTAATTCAAGTAAGAATTTTACTACTATTTCAATCCAAACACTATCCTAGCTAACCCAGATTTGTAATATAACAACAATATGGAAGAAACCACCAAGGAAATCTCAACTTGTGCTCACAAGCCCACCAAGCACTCACCTTGTTTTCCAACTGCAACCCTAGCTCTGCTCCAACTTTATCCAAGATCCAAGTGTAAACTACCTCACATTTGACACTCTATCCACACACTCACATATTCATCACAATCCTATTGTAAACTACCTCACATTCGGTGCTCTGCCCACAGACTCAGGAAAACTCACCCTTCAGCTACTCCCACACTCACTTAGTGCTCTAATGCAAGAGCATCAAGCTTGGATTTTGGTGGAGTTATTCTTTTCATGGTTAGGTATGTTTTGGAGAAACATTTGGGAACCTTGTCCTATGTGCGCATAGAGATTGGAGTTATCATGTTAAACTTTGAATCATTTTTACCTTGTTGTTGGAGATGTGTTTTCTGGTTTATGGGTACCTGTTGTGAGACATGTAACTAATTTTAAAAAATGATTTAGAGGATGGAAATTTTAGGTATTGAAGAGGTCCTAGATTAATTCATTTCTTCAAGGCACAAGTCCTAATTCATTATAAGTTGGGAGATATGGAAATTCTCTTGGAGTATCAATTTATAGTAGTTTGCATGACAAATTTATGTACATGTCTTTCAAGATGAATTCAAAGACATCCTTAATGAATAAACCTTATCAAGCTTAAGGGGTTGTAGAGGACCTAAATTAATAACCTTGGTTTGAAGAAAAAGTTCTAATTCAATTAGAGCTAGGAGATTTCACGATTTTACTAAGGTATCAATTTTTGGACAATTAATTTTTGTTGGAGACTGACTTGTTTCTTTTCAAGTATTTAATTTTAGGTTTATTTAATTTTTAATTGCTAGGCTGAATTTTTTTTAGTCGGGTATAAGTAGGGGGGTCTTGTAGATTCTTTTAGTCATTCATGATGGAGTGATTCATTCATTTGGAGGAGTGTGTGCTACTATGGATAGAGTGCCAAATGTGAGGTAGTTTATAGCATGATTGTGATTAATCATCTAGCTTGGAGAAGAAAATGGAAGATGAAGTAGCTGAGTAAGAGAATATTTCTAGAGTGCATGGATAGAGTACCAAATGTGAGGTAGTTTACACTTTGATCTTGGATAAATTTTGAAAAGGGCTAGTAGATGCAGCTTGGAAAACAAGGAGATTTCTTGGTGGGCTTGCGAGCACAAGTTGAGATCTTCCTTGGAGGTTTCTACTAGAGTGTGGATCTAGAATAGCTAGGGTTTGAATTGGATCTTGAGGGATCTTGTAGAAGTATTACTTTCTTTGTATTTGGCCATAATCGAGAAGGCCTTACAACCCAACACATTACATGTAATAGTTATTTTATGAATAAATTATTGTAATTTGGTATCAGATCTTGCATCGTTATTCTATTCCATTATATGGTTATTTGTTGGGGGCTAGGACATCTCATTTGGTGATTCTCCTACCTTGCACTGCATTAAGTGGTATCAGAGTGAACATTGTTCTTGAGTGTGTAGACAGACTACCAAAGCTATTAGAAATAGATAATACTGAGAGGGGGGTAAATCAATATATTAAATCTTATTGTTCATAATTGGATATTATTAATTACTTTACCACATGCATAAGAAAGTAAACCAATAATGTTGAATAGTATAAACAACCATACACAAAGAGAGATCATAACACCATATTTTGTTAACTAGGGAAACCCTAGCCAAGGGAAAACCCTAGTGGGGATGAAACCCACTAGATGATTCACTATATAAAGGATTTGATTAAGGATATTGACCTTGTTAGGAGTGAATGAAGAATGCATAGTGTCTCAAGTCCCTATTAGGAGACTAGGCCTTGTTAGGAGCCTTAACCCTATTAGGAGTTGCTTCAACCCTATTAGGAGTTGGTGAATCGTATACAAATGTGTGCAAGAAGAGCCCACTTCCCTAACATGCAGCTATACAATAAGATCATCAAGAAATAAGTATACATACAATACTAAGATACTTATTTTGCTTCAAATATCTTCTAACTTACAATTCTTCATACAAGAGTGACTGTGCACATATCAATCTGTATCATATCTCACATAAATAGATAATATTGCATTCACTTGTTACTCTCATTTCACAAGATCATATCAAGTTCACAATCACTTATTACACTTTTTCACACTTCTTTTAACTTCACAAATGAAGTCCTTTACTTACACCAAACATATTGGTAAATTCTTCCTTAGTTAGCTCACATAACATCCTTAGAGTCACCTCATTAAGAAATGGTAATTCAAAACAATAAATCAAGTCGTTTAACACATTCTGTTGATATGCTTTGTTCTGCGTTGTGTCATCATTGCATTACTAATTCCTTCATAACTTGGACTTGGTTGATCATACGAACATGCACACTGGTATACATCATCAGTATGATGTAATGCATCCCTAGTCAACTACGCAAGAGAATATTCTAAGGAAATATTTTTCTATCATCAAATCTGTCATATGGTTGTGATGTTGTTTGATACTTAGACAATTTTCCTTTGCAAACAAACATGATTAATCTGCAAAACAATATGTTTCCATAAATGAAAACCATGTTACTTACCTTATTTTATTGATTGGACATATTGTCAACAATCTCCCCCTTTGGTATTGATGGCAGCATTTTGGAAAAATTGGCTAAGTCCCAAACATGCTATCATACCAAACAAAACAAATAACCATAACATAGTAAAAACATTGTATTCATGTTTTAAGAGGATTACATCCCTTATAACTCCAATTACAACTTATTTCTCCTCCTTACAAGTTACATTAAAAGCTTACTACTGTGTGTGTGTGTGTGTGTGTGTGTGTTTCCTTATTTTTCCCTTTACAATTAATTACAATTTTCCATATATCTCCCCCTTTGACATCAATGGAAAAGGTGCCAAAAAGAAAAATAATTGTCAAAATCTAGTAGCTACATCAAAACTTGGAAAAATAATAATTGAAGTTGGTCTTCAACTACGCAACGTGTTTCTTCCACCTATCTTTCAGTGTATCATATACACTGATTAGTGCACATAAATCATATGTGGATAACTCTATTGTGTTCAAGTATGTAGCAAAAAACTTGTCATATGAAGATTTTGCTTACAAGCATTCCTCTAATTGATTCTCCAGCAATGTTACCTATGGAGATAAGTGATCTCTCAAAAGAGTAAATCATTTTAGAGCTTTCTCCTTTTTTGCTTGTAAATCCCTGAAGCTATCATGAATAGCTTGCATTGCATGCTCAATGTTTACTAACTTCTAGTTCTATCTCAAAAAGTTGTAAGAGAGTGTTTGAAGCTCAGTTACCTTCTCTTTGATTTTCTCATCAAAAGTGTGAAGATTATTATGCCAAGTTGCACTTAGCATAAACTTGTTTTCCGTCTTCAATACTCTATCTTAATTCCTTAATGCATGCATTCAATGTTTCTATATCATTCCTTATATTTGTGCACATGGTATTAAGAAGTTTACCATCATGCTCTATTTATGCTTGAATTGTAGCCACATTAGTGAGTGTTGTGAACTAATCATCAAAAGCTTTCCACAAAATTGTTGCACACTATTGAATGTCTATAGGTGTATAAACAAGGCTCACTGTCTTTTTCATTATGTTCAATATTGAAATCAAAGTCTTTTCAATGGACTTAACTGATTTCTTTTTCTCAAGAAATTTTCTTAGAGAAGATATGAGATTTTGTGCTTCATCTTCTTCATTTGGTTGTATAGCTACTACTGAGACCATTGCTTCTTGAGTAGGTGGTGTAGATGGTGTTGATGTTGTTGTTGCTAAAGGCACACTTGAAGTAGCTTCTTCACTACTAGATTCAACTTTCTTTGTAGAAGGTGCATCTTCTTCCTTAGGCTCCTAATCTTCTACTTCATCAGATGAGCTACTATAATCTACAATATTGCCAACAATATTGGCACCAAAATTCATGAATGGGTCAACTGTGTTGGAAATATAGATGGAGTAACTGAGAGGGGGGTGAATCAGTTAGTGCAAAAACAAATCCACAGATCCCTTAGATGTTTTAAAACTTAGTTACTACTGTCAGTCAGTAGTCACACAGAAAGGTGATGTAACTCAGTAGATGAACTATATATTAACTCATTACTGATCTTTAAGCATTCCCAATTATAAACATGCATGCAAAAGAAAATAACATGAACACAAGAGACACTAGATTTAATGTGGAAACCCAATATGGGAAAAACCACCAAGTAACTAGCTACTAATTTTCACTCTTCTGAAGTGAGCCTTATCAGGAGCCAACCCTGATAAAAGTTACAAAAAACACTGTTAGGTGTGGCCTTGTTAGAGGATTTAATCACCCTATTAGGAGTGACCTTGCTAGAAGACTTTAGAACAATTCAGTAGAACTGTCCACTTTGTTAGAGGATTTACAATATGGCTATTGAACCAACTCTATTAAGAGACTTAGGAATTACTGCTACAATGGTAAGAAAGTAACAATAAGTGACCTAAATGAGATGCAACTAAACTTTGCTGATACATATCTCTGCTCTACTTCACTAGATCCTTTTTGATCGAATATAACTTTGCTACTCCTCAAGGATATCTGATCCTTCTTCAAAATTCGCTCACACTTCCTCTTCATACAATCAATTCACTTGCATGCTCACTAATTCATACATCTATCCATACATTTGAAATCACAACTTGACCTTTTATTTATACATTACAAATTGTCAAGTCGACTACTTTACAAGTTACATTTACCAATAAATAATACATCAGTCGGCTACAAACATTGCATGAAACAAATAAAATTTATTTCCCAAAACAATGAAATCCTTCATTGGCTGACCTAGCTTGGTAAACATTGCTCCAAAAATGATTTCCAGTGTTAACTAGGTGAGGTTCGGTAAACACTGTGAACTCAGCAAAAAACTTTTGGAGATCGAGTGAACTTGGTAAGAACAAACTTTCCTTTGCTGACCTTGTGAGCTTGGTAGAAACTATCTTTTGCCATAAAATCCTTTAGTGCCTGAGTGAGCTCAGTAATAACTATCTTCATAGTGTGACCTCTAGAAATGCTTGGTAGACTCTATAATTCACTTTGTTAACCTTCTGAGCTCACTAGACTTTTTCTTTTGCCTTGCTGACCAACTGAGCTCAGTAGACTCTGACTGATAACTAATATGACATTTGTGTAACATCAAAGACAACACAAAATTGAAAAATTGTATCCAACAATCTCCCTCTTTGGTAGTGATGGCAACACAACATGTCATAGCAGAATGAAATTTGAAAACAAATCTTTTCTAATAGAATGTTTCTCCCTCTTACATTTCATTCCACAAACTTCTCAATTACAGTAATCTCCCTCTATGAATAAATTACATAGCTTCTTTACAAACATCAAACTTCTTCACAAAAAAATTCAAATTTAAGAAAGATGACAATATACTCTACTTCTTTAACAACGTATGCCAAAGACAACAAAAACCAAATAAATAGCAATGTACCTTATGTACTGATTCATATGCAATATTTCCATAATTATTCTACATCAACTGAGAGATCTTCAACTTGATACCTATTGATGCATCACTAAAACTTCATTTTAGTTAGATAGGGGAATGACCCCTAACTTACCTCTTAGATACAAAAATTCATCCATAGGTAAAGGCTTGGTGAATATGTTAGCAATTTTTTCTTTTGTATGGACATATTCCAATATGATCTCCTTATCCTGTACCAATTTTCTGACAAAGTGATACTTTATTGCAATGTGCTTGGTTTTTTAATGCATCACTAGATTTTTGGATATGTTAATTTCACTTGTATTATCATAAAACATAACAATAGGTTCTTTGATTCCCTCCTTCATGCCTTCCAATAATTTTTTGAACCAAACAATATTAGAATAGTTTACTACTACTGCAACATACTCTGCTTTTGCTGTAGATTGGGATGTACAATTTTTCTTTTTACTTGTCCAAGAAACCAACCTCTTTCCAAGAAAGAAAGATCCTCCATTTGTACTCTTTCTTTCATCAATGTTTCCTGCCTAATCTACATCAATAAACACTTTTAAATCCAGATTGCCTCCAAATTTTTACCATAATCCATAATCTTCAGTGCCTTTCAAGTATCTCATGATTCTTTTGATTGTCATCATAAGATTTTGTCTTGGTTTTGCTGAAAATCTTGCTACAATACCAATTGCAAGGGCAATATCTAGCCTTGTATGCACTACATACTGCAACTTTCTAATAATAGATCTATATAATGTCTAATCTACCTCTTTTGATTCATCATCCTTGGTAAGTTTCAATCTAGTACACATAGGAGTCCCAACTAGTTTATAATCTTCCACACCAAACTCTTTCAGTATCTCCTTGATATATTTAGTTTGAGTGATGTAGATGCCATTTTTACTTTGCTGAATTTGAAGACTTACAAAGAATTTAATCTCACCAAACATTGACATTTTAAATGCCTTGTTCATTTGTTCTAAAAATTCTTTGCAAAGATCATCATTTCCTATGAGCAAAGTATCATCAACAAATATTTGTCCCAAGAAAATCTTATTATCTGGTCCTTCCTTGATATACAAGCTACTGTTATCATTAGTTCTTTGAAAATCAATCTGAATAAGATAGTTATGCAATCTTTCATACCATGCTCTAGGGGCTTGTTTTAGACCATACAATGCTTTTTGTAATTTGCAGACCATGTCCTTCTTGTCTAGATCAACAAAACCTTCAAGCTACTCAATGTAAACCTCTTCATCTAGTATACCATTGAGAAATGTTGACTTGCCATCCATCTAATAAATTTTAAATCCTTTGTATGCAACATGTGCAAGTAAGGTCCTAACACCTTCTAATCTTGCAATAGGAGAAAACATTTCTCCATAGTCTATTCCTTCTTCTTGAGAGTATCCTTTGCATACTAGTCTAGCTTTGTTCCTTGACACCTTACCATCTTCATTCAACTTATTTTTGAATACCCACTTAGTACCAATCACATTTTTAACTTTAGGCCTGGGCACAAGAGTCCATTTTTTTTTCTCTCTATCTGCTCTATCTCTTCATTCATAGCCTCAATCCAAATTTCATTTTCTAATGCATCTTTGACACTTCTAAGTTCAAAATCAGCAAGTAAACAAGTACCTTTCAACTTACTTCTTGTCATAGTACCTTTAGATTTGTCTCCAATGATCTGATCAGGTGCATGATGTCTGCTGACATGTTTAGCTAATATAGGTTCCTTACTTCTTAAATGAATTGTATTCTCATCCTCTTACACTTCAGCTTTAGGTCTTGGCTATTTTGTCTACTTCTCGAGTCCTTCAAACTCGGTAGGCATTGTCTCGGTAGCATCAGAATGTGACTTGATTTCCTTCAGCTTGGTTTGAACTTCCTGCAACTTAGTTACTGAAGAGTCAAGAGTAGAAGATTCTTGATTGACAGGTGTATGTGGCACTATATCAGGTTCAATGAAAATGAATCTCTTGTAGTTTTCTGATTCCCTTTTTCTTTCTTCTTCAGTTCTTTCTGCAAACTAATCAACTTTCACATGTGCACTTTCTATGAATTTGTGAGTAGAAAAATTCAAACATCTATATGCTTTACTCTTGCAAGAATATCCCAAAAATATTCCTTCATCACCCTTCACATCAAATTTACCTTTTCTAGATTCTTTCAAAATGTAACATTTGCTTCCAAATACTTTTAGGTAGCTTACATTGGGTTTATAGCCATACCATAACTCATAGGTAGTTTTGAATGAGTCATTCTTTAGCTATACTCTGTTCAAGGTATGAACTACAGTGCTGATAGCTTCCTTCCAGTATTTGATAGCAATGATCTTTTCAATTATTAAGGTTCTTGCATAGTCCATGATAGTTCTGTTCCTCCTTTCAACTATTCCATTCTTCTTGGGAGTTCCAAGTGTTGATGCCTATCTTTTGATTCCCCTTTCAATGCAAAATTTATTGAACTCATGGGAGATGAATTCACCACCTCTATTTGACCTCAAACATTTTAGTCTTTTGCCTGTTTTCTTCTCAACTCTGGCCAAATACCATGTAAAATTCTCAAAAGCTTCTGATTTCTCTCTTAGGTACATGACAGTCATTATTCTTGAGTAATCATCAACAAAAAGAATGAACAACTTTTCTCTAGTATAGATTTCAATTCCAATAGGTCCACACAAATTAGTATGCACAATTTCTAAAACTTCTTCAGACTGATAGTTCTTACTTTTAAAGCTAGTCTTTCCCATCTTACTAATCTAACAAGTCTTGCATAGACCAACCTCAAGTTTCTTTATATTTGGAATGCCTCTTACTTTCTTGAATTTACTTATTTTCACCAAGTTATCAAAGTTCACATGACACAACCTCCTATGCCATAACCAACTTTCTTCAACTTGAGCAATAAAACATGAACATTTTTCAAGTTCAAGATAGAACAAGTTACGTTTTGTCTGTGTGTCTAATCCAATAAACTTTCCTTTGTCATCCAACAATTTTGCTTTTTCATGCATGAATTCTACTTTTAATAAATTATTGAGTAGTTGTGCCACACTCAAAAGATTTTATTTTAGTCCTTCTACCCAATATGCATTATCACATACAAGCTTTTTGGTTAGTGAGATTCTTCCTTTTATGCAACAAGGTTCATTATTACCAAACCTCACACTATCACCATCGTAGTCTTCAAAATATTCAAATTTTGTTTTATCACCAGTCATATGATGAGAGCAACCACTATCTATAATCCATGTATCCTTTTTGCTCACATGAGAGATAAGTATCATTTCCTCATCATTATTAGACTCATCTTTCACAATAATGTACACAATTTCATCTTCTTCTTCTTCATCAGAATCACTAGAATCCTTAGCCATGAAACACATTTTCTTACCTTTCTCCTTGAATGATTTGAAGTCTTTCTTGCCATTGCACTTGTGACTTTTCTTCTCATCCTTGTTCTACTTATTTTGGCACCTAGTAGCAATATGTCTAATTTTCTCACACGAAAAATAGATTAGAGGAACCTTACCTTTGTATTTCCCTTTGCCTCTTGAATATTTTCTTGCTAGTAGAGCTTCAACCACCTCAAAATCACTGTCAGAACTCTATTCTGATTCTTATTTTCTTTCTAACTGAGAATCTTTTATCTTCTTACCTTTCTCCTTGAGTGAAAGCTTTGCTTCAAATGTTGATTCAATGTTCTTGGTAGTTGGAACATAATTATCATAGTTATCTAGATCAAATGCAGTCAATCTTCCAACTATGGCCTCTAAATTTATCCTATGATTTGCTTTACATATTCTTTCTTGAATTGCAGAAACTCTAATTGCATAAATGGGAAGTAATGTTCTAAGAACTTTACTTATAACTGTTTCCTCCTTGATATCTCCTCCAGAAGCTTTGATTGCACTAACACTTGCTTTGACTCTTTCAACATATTTTGCAATGTTTTCATCCTCTCTCATCCTCATCTAATCAAATTGTCCTCTTAAACTTTCTACTTTGGATCTTCTCACATTATCATCACATCCATAGATATCTTTTAGCTTGTTCCACGTTTCAAAGGTAGTTTTGCAGTCCTTGACATCATCAAATTCTTCATAGCTTAGGGAAGATGAAATGCCTATCATCATGGTGTTGTGAGTCTTCTTCTTAGTAATGTCATTCACAGATAATGTACCAGAAGGAGTTACATATGCTTCATCAAGATATTTCAATCCTGTGTCTCCAATGGAAGCCAGATGGAGTCTCATGAGACCTTGCCATGCTGAAAAGTTATCCCTTTTAAGCCTTGAAATTTCCCTCTTGTAAGACATCCTGATCTTTAGCTTGGATCCTTGAAATCCTTCCCACAAGCACCAAAAAGCTCTGATACCAATTGTTGGAAATATATATGGAGTAATTGAGGGGGAGGGGAGGTGAATTAGTTACTACAAAAAAAAATCCACAGATCCCTTAGATGTCTTAAAACTTAATTACTATTGTTAGTCGATAGTCACACAAAAAAGTGTTGTAACTCAGTAGATGAACTGTATATTAACTCATTACTGATATTTAAGCATTTACAATTGTAAACATGCATGCAAAAGAAATAACATGAACACAAGAGACACCAAATTTAATGTGGAAACCCAATATGGAAAAAACCACCAAGTAACTAGCTACCAATTTTCACTCTTCTAAAGTGATCCATGTTAGGAGCCAACCTTGTTAAAGGTTACAAAACATACTGTTAGGTGTGACCCTATTAGAGGATTTAATCACCCTACTAGGAGTGACCTTGCTAGAGGACTTTAGAACAATTTAGTAGAACTATCCACCTTGTTAGAAGGTTTACAAAATGGCTGCTAAACCAACTCTGTTAAGAGATTTAAAATTCACTACTACAATTGTGAGAAAGTATCAATGAGTGACCTAAATGAGATGCAACTGATCTTTGCTGATACAGATCTTTGTTCTGCTTCACTAGATCCTTACTAATCGAATACACCTTTGCTTCTCCTCAAGGATATTTGATCCTTCTTCAAAATTCACTCACACTTCCTCTTCACACAATCAAATCACTTGCATACTCACTTATTCATACATCCATTCATACTCTAGGATTCACAACTTGACCTTTTATTTATACATTACAAATTGTTTAGTTTGATTATTTACAAGTTACATTTATCAATAAACAATACATCAGTTGGCTACAGTCATTACATGAAACAATTAAACTTTATTTCCCAAAACAATAATTCCTTAATTAGCTGACACTGCTCGGTAAACACTACTTCGGAAATGATTTCCAGTGTTAACCAAGTGAAGCTCGGTAAACACTGAGAACTCTGCAAAATCCTTTGGAGACCAACTGAACTCGGTAAACACTAACTTTCCTTCACTAACCTTGTGAGATCGGTAGAAACTGACTTCTGCCATAGAATCCTTCAGTGCCTGAGTGAGCTTGGTAGAAATTGTCTTCCTAGTGTAACTTCTAGAAACACTTAGTAGACTCTGTAATTCACTTTGCTAGCCATCTGAGCTTGGTAGACTCTTTCTGATAACTGATATGACATTTGTGTAACATTAAAGACAACACACAATTAAACAATTGTATCCAACACATACATCTAGAATTTGGATAGAAAACTCATAAACCTAAAAAATAGTGCAAATCTCCAAATATAGGTCAACCTAATTGATCTATATTAGTATATTTTCCACTAAATAAATAGGTTCTTAGAATGGAAATGTATAGTTGATCTTAGATCTCCCATAATATTCTAATGGTAGTTTTTTTTTCTAAGTTCATAATTTTGATAACCTATACTTGCACACAAGAAAAAAGGATTTTGTTGGGGGTAGATGGTTTGTATTGGTCAAGCCCTAGATTGAGAAATTAATATCAAAATTAAAATTATAATGACAATGGAAAGGCTAGCAAGTAGTATAATTAAATCTAATAATGAGGAATATGATTATCATTATAGTTAGAATTAAGTATGATTAGCCTTGACTCAACAAAAAAGTTGAAAGGATCATATGCAAGTCAAAACATCATAAATTAGATTTCTTATGACTTGGCTTGATGAAGAATTGAAGAACTTGGATGAATAACAAATCTCCCCCTTAGAATCCAAACTCCACTACCGCCTTGATTAAAGAAGTTGGATGCAAGATGGAAATGCTAGATCTTGATGAATGCTTGAAGGATGCTTAAGGTATGCCTTGAATGATATGTTCTAGTGTGTACAATATGTCTTCTCTATAGCTCATACATGTGTAATGAAATGGTATGTTCTTTTATTTATGAAAATTAAATACCTAGGCTCCCTTGTTTACTTGTTTTTAGGATTAAAAACAAAGTGAGTTGGCTGAGGCATCAAGAGAAATAAAGTATGAACCAAGAAAACATAGATCTTGAGACCACAAACCCTCTAGGTATAGGTTGATATGGTTGAACTAGAGAAATAATCATGAGGTCCTGTTGGAAATGTGCAATGAAGTAGGAAATGATGATTTCTTAAGAAGATATAGCTAAAAGGTGATAAAATAACACCTATGAGGGCCATGAATAGAAAAGAGTGATAACTGAGGTTAAATTAAAATTTGAAGAAGAGAAAGGGAACAAAGCCACACTAAGGAGGGATTAAAGGTCCAAAAATATGTTCTTCCACTTTAATATGGTACATTTATCCTCAGCTTTGGTGGGAGTATGAGGCAATTCATACTCTCAGTAAAGGAAGAAGAAGAGAGATGAAGAGAAAAATGAAAAATCACAGTGGGATAGAACATCATCAAGATTAGGTACATAAAACCCTAATCCTAAAATTCTTACTCCATTCCCATGAATAAGAGCACAAAAAAAAGAAAAAAGAAAAAAATGGAAAAGAAAAGAAAATAATGATAAAATAAAAGGACACAAAAGAGTTTAGTATGAAAAATCAAATCAACTAGTGAAAGAGATCTCAACTAAAGAAATATCTCACCTAATAATGTCATATTTTAAAGGCTACTACAAAAGCATAGATGATCACATAGGAAAGGAAAATACATCATAAAAGGTTATATTCTCCATGATTCTATCCTATTAGCATGTGTGTGTGTGTGTGTGTGTGTGTGTGTGTGTGTGTGTGTGTGTGTGTGTGTGTGTGTGTGTGTGTGTGTGTGTGTGTGTGTGTGTGTGTGTGTGTGTGTGTGTGTGTGTGTGTGTGTGTGTGTGTGAGAGAGAGAGAGAGAGAGAGAGAGAGAGAGAGAGAGATTATTGTCTTTCCCCAAGTTTTGTGTGCCTTACTATGAATCCTAAAAAAATAAAAATAAAAAGGCAGAATTGAATAGTCTAACGGGTTTTTGTGCTTGGCAGTCAATCATGTGTGCCCATAAGTGGATTTTGCATGCATGTGTGCATACACCTATTAATCAATTTACTAGTACCACTATGATGTATAAATATGTCTACTCTCTTTGTGGGTGGACAAGGGTCTATTATCTATAGATGTAAGTGTGTGTGTAAAATGCATTTCCTAGGGATAGACAAGGGTCACTTATACCCATTAGGGAGTGACATGTTATAATATAAAAGTAAAAATGTACAAGGAGGGTGTATGTAGTCTCCCTCCTTATGATGACTATGTATCCATAAATATTTTAAGGATTAAAACCAAAGATAATTACTTATAGAAACAAGGAGATATCCTTTACATAATAATGCACGCTACAAATTCAGCAAAGAACATTAGATCTTGTAAGACAAGAAAAATATATAATTATGAAATGATATTTCACTTATGAGAAGATACTATTGAAAGGAAGAGATCTTGTTGGTGGGACATCTAAGAGGAGTTCTCAAAATAAGAATCCTAACTGAATGAAGGATGACAATCTTTAAAACACAAGGTCTAGATAAATGTTTATAATGAAAATATTATTTAAAATAAAGAAGAGGTGATGATCAGGGACATACACCTCTTGTAAGAGAGAACCTTTATCAAGACAAAAAATTCTTTATAAAAAAGTAATGGCACATGATAAATAAATGTCATTGTCAAATGAAAGTTGATCCTTAGAAAAAGTGAGATAATGTACAATCAAAACTTGCCCCCAAAGTGTGAAGGCAAGATACATCATAGGATATGCAATTCCAAAAACATAAATTTAACATATATGTTAGAAAATAGATCACATATGAAGAAACTATAAATGATTATTTAAATGAGAAAAAATAAATCCAAGGCATGGAAATAATTTGTTACAAAAAAAATTATCGCATTTTGCATGAAAAGAAGGATTACATACCCAAAAATAAGAATGTATTATAAAATAATGAAAATCTATATAGAGATGAAAAGGAAGATGAAAGGATGCCATGTTATACCTACTTAGTAGTCACAAAGGGAAAAAATAGAAGTATGGATTCTTGAGAGAAAAATAATATACCAGGAATCATGTCCCCATGTATAGAGGCACGAAACCACAAAGGAGCAATACAAAGATTGAATAATCAAAGGTGGATTATTAAGTGATAAGAAAAAACTTGTAAGATATAAATAAGAATTGTAAGAAGTGACCATAAGAGCATTGTATAAAACAAGACACTATGTATCAGAGAATAATGAAACATGAGAGATACAAAAAGAGAAGGATAACTAGTTATCCATACCTAGCGGCCCATCTTAAGGGAGATTTAAAAAAAAAAGGGATGATAAATTTGAGAGAAAAGAAAAGAAATGAGATGTCTCCTAATAGATAGATCTTATCCAAAACTAGAGGAAAATTCTAACTAGCAAAGTAGAAGAAATAAAAAGAAGAGAATCATCCACAAGGGTTTCTTAATACAAAGAAAAAAAACACCAAGGATCATATAATTAGAAAGAGAAGACTCCCCCCCACGGTATAGGTACAAGGGAGGGGCTATTGTTATGCTTTCTTAATACAAAGAAAAAAAACACCAAGGATCATATAATTAGAAAGAGAAGACTCCCCCCCACGGTATAGGTACAAGGGAGGGGCTATTGTTATGCTAAATATATGGAAAATTATAAATAATTTCTATAACATTCAATGTTCTATGAAAAAGACCCTAATCTTCCTTATAATGAATGTAACACATGAGCCAATCACAGTTTCTAAGTAAACATGAATTATTTTAGTGAAAAAGACATGAAAATCTAGTCATTTTTTTTAATATGTTGGTCAAGAGGCTTAATTCAAGGCTGAGCTTCCATAAAAATCATGACACAATTGTTGGAAATATAGAAGGAGTAACTGAGAGGGGGGTGAATTAGTTACCACTAAAACAAATCCCAAATCCCTTAGATGTTAACAATAAAATTTAGACTGAGAAAATTGATTTATGTTGTTACTCGGTAAACACACAGAAAATGCTATAGCTCGATAAATGCAGAGTGTGAATTACTTTTGGCAGATCTTAAAACATTAGCAGTAATTAACTTGCAAGCATAAGAGAAATAACATGAACACATGAGACACAAGAATTTAACGTGGAAACCCAATTTGGAAAAAACCACCAACATAACTAGTTACTATTTTTCACTTTTTTGAAGTGAGCCTTGTTAGGAGCCAACCTTGTTAAAGGTTACAAACCACATTTTTAGGTGTGACCCTATTAAAGGATTTAATCACCCTGCTAGGAGTGGCTTTGCAAGAGATTTTAAAACAATTCAATGGAATTGCCACCTTGTTAGAGGATTTACAACTAGTTGTTAAGCCAACTCTATTAAGAGATTTTGGATCACTGCTACAATGGTTAGAGAGTAACAATGAAATGACCTAATTGTGATGCAACTGAATTGCTAAATCTAGATCTCTTTTCTGCTTAAACTTGATCCTTCTTGATCGAATATTACTTTTCTGCTCCACAAGGATACCTACTTATCCTTCAAGTTTGTTCCCTCTCTTTTCTTCTCAATTCAATCAACACACATGCACACACTAGAAATCTCAACTTGACCCTTTATTTATACCTTCTAGATTGTCAAGTCAGCCCAAATCCAAACTATAATAACTAATATTCATCATCATAGTCAGCTAGAATCAATACATAAAGTAATTAAGCTTCATATGCCAAAACAAGAAAAATCCTTCGAAAGCCAACCCTACTTGGTAGAACTAACTTTGGAATGATTCTCTATGTTAACCAACGGAGGCTTGGTTAACACTGTGAACTTGCAGAAATCCTTTGGCAATCGAGTAAACTAGGTGAATACTAACTCTATCCAACTTTCCCTTTGTTAACCGAGTGAGCTCGGTTAACACTCTTTTCTGCTTGAATTCCTTTGATGCCTAAGTGAGCTTGGTAGACACTGTCATCTGTTCAGAGTAAACTTGTGAATTCTTGGTAGACAAGGAAAACTATCTTCATTGACCAAGTGAGCTCAGTAAGCATTGTATGTCAATTGATATGACATTTGTGTAACATCAAAGATAACACACAATTAATCAATTGTATCCAACAAAAATGACTCAAAGTGTCATGAGGATCATCAAATTTAGTGGTAAGAAGAATATGCAAAGGTGGTTTAAGACAATATTCAATAGGGTGGGAACAAGGATGGATAATGGGTGGTTTTTTATAACCTAATCCATTATTAGAATTTTGTTGAGCAATACAAAAATGAACTTTAATGCCATGTTCATCACTACCAAGACTTAAACCATTGTAATTGTGTTTAGCTGCAGTGTCATATCTAGTACTATAAGTGGCTTTTAATGTGTTAGTAGAAAGAGGATATTCCTCATAATAGTAATGTTTAGAAGAAGTTCTCTTGAAAGTAACATTTTTTCTATGTTTAGGAAGGAGCTTGAGGTGATGACATTAGAGAGGAATCTATAAAAGACTCTTCAATATCCCAATCATAAAGGATAGATTGAGCATGATGATAATCATTAGCATTATGAGTGTTTCCATTAGTAGGAGGAGGATTAATACTATTATTATCAACTAAGTGTCTTCTATAATCCAAAATAGAGATTATAAAACCTCACAAAAACTTAACAATATTTTTAATACTATTTTTATTTGGAAAAACACATGTTAGCTAGCATCATTATTCTATAAACAAGTAAGGCATGAAGAAACATGAATGTTGTAAAAAATAAATCATAAACATCATGATCATGATAAATAAAAATGAGAAGAAAAAATAAGAACACAATAAATCCTAACTATGTAGTTTTAGAGAGTTTCATGTTGAAAACCACTATTTAAGAAAAATGGAGGGAAGGAAAAGAAAAGGAAAATCTTGTAAAGGAGATCCAACCACAATAATGAGAAACAAAATCTAAATATCACTAATGTAAAGTATATCTAGATGCACAAAGAAAATTCCCAAAAAGATCTAACTCCAAATAAAAAATAGAAGACATTTTGGGTTCACCAAAATATTTAGGAGAAAAATGGAAGCGATGAATTTGTTAATATAAACTAGATGAGATGAGTTCATTAGTTAGAAATGTTCACCCTAATCTGAATTTAATACAAGAAAAAGAGGGACTTCAAACCTCACTCTCAATATAACCCAAGTTATGTTAGCACAACCCAAGTAAGGTGAATGGATTCCAATACTAAAGCTAAATTATATCAAGGAAGTAAGAGAGAAAGTACTCTTTCATGCAATGTTCATTAACCTTTAGATTTACAATGTGATTATATTGAATTGATTTACTAGGTGCTAGATTAATTAACTTGCCTAGGGTTAATTGCTTCAAATACAAGAAACACATACATAGCCATACAAAACCAAGAAATCCGATATAGGACATGAGAAGAAGAGAGAGAAAGTGACCAACCTCGAAGGAGGATAGTAGAAGACACCTTTCTACTAAAAAACTAAAGACCGAAAACTGCAAGATAGGAACTGAGACCAAATATGCAATCATGAAAAAAAAAACCTAGAAACCTTAGAGAAATGAAGATCTCTAGGTACAGGTCAACCTAGCTGACCTATATTGGTATGTGTACCATCAAGTAAATGTGTTCCTGAAAGGTAGAAGTACATTTGACCTCAGATCTCCCAAAAGATTTTAGCAACGGGTTTCCAGTTTTGAATTCATAATTTTGATAACCTATTCCTACACACAAGAAAAATTAATTTATTTTTGGTCAAATCCTAGATTAAGGAATCAACCTCAAAATTGAAATGATAATGATACATATAATGATAGCAAGTAGTAGAGTTGAATCAAATGATGAGAAATGTAATTACCCTTATAGATGCAATCATGTTTAGTATGTAATAAAGTATAATGCAATAGCCTTGACTGAACAAAAAAATCAAGAGGAAACTATATAAGTCAAAACATCATGAATGGGAATTCTTATGACTTGACTTAATGAAGAATTGAAGAACTCGGATGAATGAAATATCTCCTCCTTAGACTCCAAACTCCACTACCACCTTGATGGAAGAAGCTTGATGCAACAAGGAAATGTTATATTTTGATGAATTCTTGAAGTGAATTGTATGTATGCCTTGATATATATCCTCTAGTATGTAGGATATGTTTCTTGATAGCTCATGTGTGTCCAATGTTATCATATGTTGTTTTTATTATAAAAAAAAAATTCCCAAGCTCCCTTTTATACTAGTTGTTAGAATCAAACACAAAGTGAACCAACTAAGGCATCAAGAGAAACAAATTAAACACCCGAGACACACATGTCCTAAAAGAAACCATCTAGTTATAGGCCAATGAGGTCAACCTATGCCTAAGGTTATCCTGAGGTCTCAAGAGCAGTGCATAAAGAAGAAGAAAAAATGATTACTACAAAAGATATGGCCAAAAAAGTGACGAAATAGAACCTTTGAGGGTCATATATAGAAATAAGTAATGACCTAGAGTTGGAGAAAAGTTGGAAGAAGAGAAAGGGAACAAAAATACAACAAGGATGGATAAAATGTATCAAAATTACAACTTCAATTTTAAGATGCTACAACTAGGAAGCTAAGTTATTTATTGTGTAGATGACAAGTCAAGAGTACGGTTAATTTGCATGATGAGTTAGAGTATGTAAATGGTGTGGGAGATTTAGAGATGTTTATATTTGTTGTGTATGTAACTTCATGTATTGGACATAAGTATTGAGTGAGTTTTGCTTGATTGAAGTGAGATAGTTCAACTGGGTTGATCAATTTATGACAGACAATGAATGATCTAATTAGTCTATCAAATCTATGTCATTTCAAGAGATGAAATTCATGATTTATGATGTTTACTAAGTTTTTAGATCATGTTCAATGTTATGTATGATTTAGTATACAAAAATGCATGGTTTGGATCAATGAAGACATTTCAGGAATGAAAAAGAAGAATAGGTTGAATGTGTGTGTGTGTGTGTGTGTGTTTGACCTTGAATCAATAACATGTAGGCCAATTTTGGTAGATCTTTCACAATGATGAATTAGTTGATGATATGGTAATGATGTGGAATCAATAAGTTTTTATGGATCAATTATAAAATGGTATCTGTGAAGGAATTTCTTAGAATTGTGTATGTTGATTAGAAAATTTGTTATTACCACATGTTCTTTTTTAGATTGATGTTCGATCAAAGTAGTTGATTGTGCGGTATTAGTTGATGATAAATTAGGGTTTGGTAACGTATTTTGGTCAAGATATGGTTTGTTTAAAGTGTGACACATTTAGGTTAAGATGGTGAATTTTTGTAATGACAAGGAAGTATATTTATATGAAAGAATACAATTTTGCAAGTATCAATGAGAGTGTGTATGATCGACAAGGGTTGTGAGATCGAGATAGTAGTTGGATGAAAGGGTTTAGCCAAGCTATATTGAAGTGTTATTTATTAGATCACTTTTCTTGGTTAATCCTAATAGGATATCAAGTTAAAATCCTCTAACAAGGTTACCTTTAATAGGGTGACAAGGATCTTTAACATGATCTAAGGTAGATTCCTTTAACAAGGTGGATCATTAATTTAAGTTAGAAAATCATTTCACAAGGTTACTCATAATAGGGTAAAGATCTTAATAGGTCTAAGGTAAATCCCTTAACCGAGTAACTCCTAAGAAGGTCTTCTCTTAATTGGGAATCATTGTAAGCTCCTAACAAAGCCAAGCCTTTAACATGCACATTTCAGAAAAATGCAAAATACTTGTGGGTATTAATCCCTATCATGGGTTCTTCCTCTAACCAAGGATTTACATGATAAAAATCTTGGTGTCATTGTGTTACTTGTGTGGATGTTTTTATTAGTTAGTTTATGGTTAGTTTCATAAGTTAACATGGAATGCACGAATGAATAATTAGATGTTAGATCTGATATTGGTTAATGTTGAGATTATGTGTGGTGCACGCATTGCATAATATTGTTATATTTTATTAATTTATTTTATTGTGTAATGTTGAACCTAGATGAACACGCAACATGGAGAGATTTTCATGGAATATCTTTGATGAGTTGTATTGTAACATCATGATAATACTTGATACATTATTTAATATTAGAGAAAAATAAATTAAATGTCTAATATTAAATGTGGGTCAATGTGGGTTTGGTAGCACTTGGTGGTTTTGTGGAAGCTTTCTACTATAAAAGCAATGAGATAGGTAGTTGTAGATGCAAGGGAAAAAGGAAAGTCGAGCAAGATAAGGCGAGATAGGTGAACCAAGAGAGCATTTGTGAAGGTTGGAAGCATGGCATGGGATGTGTGGAATCATGCTTATTCACATGGATTGTTTGGTTGTGGCTATGGATTTGAATGCTTCCATGGTTGTGTTGCAATGATGTTTTTGTTGAATAATACATGGTGATGAATGCTTTTGGAGGCTGAGTTTTTCCACTCAATGAGGATTTTCTAGGATATATCTTGTGTCACACTTTTGTCAGTATGTTGTTTATTCTCTTGCATGTGGATACTAAGTATTTATTTGTTTTAGATTTATTATGGGTTATGTGAAAACAGTAATATTTTTGGTTGAAAGTTTCCTTATAGTTAATCAATTTTGTAAAGTTGTGGTTTAAGTTTGAATTAGTGGATTATCGATTCACCACAACCTCCACCCCCCTGTCCTCAAAATATTGGACCTTGAATATATTAACAATTGGTATGGTTCGCTTTGTGGAAATCCTAATAACTTGAGGAAAATAATGAATGAGGAGTGTCTTCCTTAATTGGTGTATACAAGATGGGAAAGATGATTAGATAATTACAATGGTAAGTGTACTACTTTTTGAGATGAATAAGTATGATAATATTATTCTTAAGGTTGAAGTTGCCTTCAACACCTCATTATCATTTAATCTTGGAAGTAAAGGTAAGGAAATTGCTAGAGAGTCTAGTCTAAATGATCTTGATTCATATTTTGTTAAAGAAATGAGATAAAAAGAGTGTTATACAAACTAAAACTTCTCATTGAAATTTCCTCTCGCACGTATGCTAACTGGGATATTAAATAACTTGTCAAAAACAATATGTTATCATGTACCTCAAACTATACTCACATTACAAATGCAACATACATCAACACTTTTTCCTTCTTCCTATTTTCAAAAAATTAAAATTAATAAGAACTGCCCAAACAACCAATCACAAAAAAATGGAAAAATAATAATATATATATATATATATATATACCAAATAATAGAATTCAATATTGAAACAACTGAAATCAAAATCATGTATTAAGGAAAACGTACAATCTCCATGAGGCGAAGCATTATATATGTACGTGTGTGTTCCCTTGCTTTTTTTAAGCACGCGCATTGTGTAGCCATAAGAAATTGGTAAATGGCCCATATTGAAAAGTGGGCCCCACGTAATATTTGTGTTTCCATTCTTCCCATTCATTGACTATACCAAACCCAATCTTATCACTATGGTCCCCAATAAATTATATGCTCTTGTTTTCTTTAAATTATTCCCATGATACGCATAAACATTTTATAAAGAGGAATAAAAATAAGATGATGTAAGGACCAACATGTTATAGAGGAGAATAAATATACTATAATATCAACTAACATTTTATAAAGGAGAATAAATATTATATATTTGAAGGGCTTTCCATTCATAAGAGAAGTTGAGAACAACTTTGACCCACTTTATACTAGATAACATAACAATTGGGGTATGACTCATCTTTGGTTGTAAATTAAATTTTATTATAAAAAAGTTATCCTTTTCATCAGGTATAAGATGATGTGATACACACTATCTTATAAAGGTGAAGAAATATAAGTGGTCTGTGTTATCTTTTCATGATAAGGGAGAAGCTTTTGTATACTTTATAAATAATGATGTTGTCTAAATTTTACCATTTAGAATATCAATGAGTTTTAAAAAATAAGGTGGGAAGATTTCAATATTCTTTAATATGTAAATTTTTTATAATAAAAAATTATGTTCTTTGGTATTGTGGGGGTGCTAATGAAGTACATCAACTCATCATAGGTCAATTAAACTTTAATAAAAAAATTGTATAATTTAAAATTGAAGTTGAAAATAATAATTTATTTGATTAAAAATATTATGTTTGATAAAAATTTAATAAGATTAAAAAATTATAAATATTAGTAAAAATTAGAAACACGTTATATATGTTACAAAATTTAATAAACTATTGACAATGAAAATTTCTTATGCTTTTTAATTGTAAATTAGATATTTTCAAAGAGATTAATGATTATATTAATGATATTCTAGATTATATTTATCTTTAATTACTATAAATTTTATCAAAATATGTCACTAAGTTAGTGAATCATCATAATCTATATATTAATGATTTCATTAATGCATTACTTAGTTAATGATGTCATGTGTCGAGAAACTTTATCTATTTAAGACATAATATGCATGATTGTCTTCATAAGATGAAAAGTCACTTTATTGATCAAATAAAATCTAATCAATATAGCATATGAATAATGAGTTCATTATGGCTTTAAAATAAGAATTCTCTATGTTGAGTTAATTGTATGGTTGACAACACTTTGCAATATTCGTAGTTGATATACATTCAATTTAAATTCGTTATAAAACTTTTATAATATCATAACTTATTTCTAAATAAAAATGGGCAATGTAATTTTATTTTAATGTTTAATTATTTCATTTAGGAAAATTATATTATACCAATTTAATGAAAAATTAAAAAAAACTCTAGACTAATATAGTTAGGTGTGAGAGAGTGATCATAGCGAGAATGGTACTAGTATTGCTATAATGACACTTATCTTGGGAGATCATTCTAACCACCTTGCAGAAGGCATGGATGCCTATCAAACTCTAAAAATTGCAAGGCGTCTAAATTGTGAGAAAGTTAGGACATAAGGAGACTCTTATAGTATAATAAAATGTTTGAAGGGGGAACGCAAAACCTCTTTGTCTATTGAGCATATTATTCAAGAGTTTGGGACAATCATAAATTCATTTAGTAATAACTACATTTCTCACTCATACTACAAAACTTACAAGGTGGTAGATGGTTTTAAAAATATCAGGGTCCACCTTCAAAATTTAAAAATTTGGGAGGGGGAACTTAATATTAATAATGCTATTAAGTCTCTTCTTAGATACTATCAATTTCATGGAAGAGTTGTTAAGATTATAAGTAAAGATAGGAGTGACACATAAACTTTTGAATCAATGACCATGGTGGTGTTCATCCTATGGAGCACACATTCACAATTTGCATTTATAGCTCGCACATTTTGTGGGAATTCTTATTTTACTTTTTATCACTTCTATCTTGGTTCTTGTCATTCACAATCAAGGGCAACATGGTCTAGACTCTTCAATTTTTAATAGGGTAGGGAATTTAAAGAAGATTGACTATGTAAACTAAACAAGTTAGAAAAAAATGAAAAGATATGGTATAGGTTGAGGAAAGGAAGGGTGAGCCCCCACCTTGAAAACTTGTATGGGCTCGATGAAAATATTACCAAGAGTTTCGTTAAAGGCTAGAACAATGTGATCATAACTCTATTTGATCAAGAGGTGGCCATTGATTAGAAGCTCATTTATGAGGTCGCAAGCTTATCCACAGAAGGAATGATAATATTTAAAGATATAAAAGTCTATGATGAAGTTGTAAAGGTATTCCCTAAAATCAAGGAAGGGAGAGAGGCATTGATAAAAGGTAAAAAATACCTACTACAAACCAAAGAATTTAATTCTTTGTGGTTGGAAGTTTTAAATCCCATTGTGGAATGTTTTATTATTGATGGGAGATATTCTAAGGTTTTTGGGTACTATTTTGTTCTATTAAATCACTTTAGGCATAAGATTCTAGTATCTTTTCCATATTTTCTCCTTTTGACTCTTAGCACCAACATTATGGATCATAGGAAGAACCCTAGCAATTTGGTTTTTCCTCAAATTTTTGTTTTACTTATGTATATGGGCTAAATTTCCCATGATTCCCACTAAGCACATTCTTGATGCCAAATAAGAGAAAAAGGAGGTCACTAAATAGCTAGATAGGGATTAGGATAATGACAAGGATGAGGAAGACTCCCCCTCCTTTAGTTAAAAAGAAAACTCTTTCACCAAAAAAGAAGCTTGAGAGCAAGGAGGGTATGGAAATGAAAGAGAGTAATGAGGAGGAAATTTTACTTTCAAATCTAGTGAGCAAGAAGACCATGAAGGTCGGTGTTTCTAAGACTAATTTTCTTGCAAAGGAGATGCAAGGAGATGACATTGTGAATGTGGAAGGGTTTGAAGTTAGTAAACCCTTGGATAAGAAAGGGATGAAGTGAACCTTTCTTTTATATGGGCCCCCAACAAGGGTGTTTCTACTACTCTATTTACTATAAAATCAAGTGCTAGAAGAAAGGATAAATTTTTCAAAATTTTCCCCATCTCCAAATCATCCATTGTGACCCTTACTTCTGAAGTTGGAGATAATAATAAATATGTGAAGGGTAAGAATGAATCTCTAGTTCTAATAGAATTTGAGAGCTATATTGACCATGATATGTCTATTTGCCCATTCAGTTTCTAGGACTTTGAGGATTCCCCCAGTAAGAAAGACCCTCATAGGGCTTCTTTTGTTACACTTTATTTTGATAAATTTGTAGATAAATGTGAGCCCAATCAAGGGGTTTTACATGCAGTGAAGGATTCATCCATACATACCATAGGGTAATGAGATGGTCATTTCATGAAATAAAATTTTTGAACCTTATGTACAATTCCTTGTCTACTATGTTTTGGGATCTATTGAATACTAGTGGAGTTGAGGAGGGTAAGAACACTTCTACCCTTGGTTCCACCTATTATGAATTATGGACTTCTTATGAGAGGAAAAATATCTTGGATTATGTAGAATTCAATGGGAAGCAAAAGGAAATCATGGAAACTAAGATGGAATATTTGACTTAGAGGGTGAACAAGACTAATGAAACCCTTAATAACATCATGAAGCATAGCTTTAATATTATGAAATCAATTGTTTAAAACATGAGATCCTTAGTGGATAGAAACAGTATTCCTTCAAGGAGAAGTCAATATTCAATTTGGACTAGGAGAAGGAAGTGTTGTCCATTAGAATTGAAGAACCTAGAAAAAGAACCAGAGCTAACATGTTCAAAATAAAGCAACCCCCCTTCCTCATGATATTTAGAGATAAATACTATGGGTCAAAGAATGAGTCAAATAGAAGAAGGACTGTATAAAATTTGTTAAAAAAAAACTTTTTTTGGTTATTGGTTGGGGTCTCAGTGGTTGTGTGTTGGCTTTCTTGAAGTTTCTTTGAAGCTAGTTCTTTGTACTTGTCTTTTTCTTTCTAGTTTTTTGGTGATTTAGTTTAATGCATGTGTGGATTCTTTAATGCTATATCTTTTTCAATATCAATGTAAAGGATTATAGGTCCCTTCAAAACCTATTTTGCATCAATCAAAAACTCTACACTAATATAAATTATTTTAACCACTAACATGATAAATAGTATATTCAATAAAATAAGAAGTTAGAGAGAACTTTTTACTTTGAATATGGTAGTGGTGTAATTATATAGTTATTCTATTCAATTTTCACTATGTATATTGCTCAGGTATGAAGTACTACTTTCAAAGTATATATATATTTAATCATATACAATATTTGGTGATTAATGGTTTCATTATGACATCTATTATAATTTTATTATCCACATAATTTATTCTCTAAAGAGATTCTCTACTCTAATATTATTTTTATATGATTAAATATCTAATTTGAGGCAAAAATATTAATGGGTTGTCTTGAGGTTAAGTCATCCCCTTGTTTATTCCTACTCAAAATTTGAAATAAAAACTATTAAGTGCCAAAACATAGGATGAAAAATGTAGTAGATGGTATGCTACTATAACATATATGTTATTTTTTTGTATTGAATAAAGTTGTAAAAGATTGCAAGGAATAGAAACATAAAACAATAAGACAAGGAAAACAAATTAGAACAAAAATGAATGACACCATAAACACAGCAAGACTTCTATTACATATTCCATTCACTACTTTATAGAATTGAATACATTGAATTCCATATATTTGACAAATCCAATCCACCATAACCATTAAATATCACTATAATAAATATCTATCTAACATCACATAAGTTTGTCAACCAAGCAACATTGCTAAAAAGAATGATAATACAAATAAAGTCATTGAATCAAGTGTTTAGTATCTAAGATGGTAAATACAATGACCTACTTAAATTGGTAAACATTAATTGGTAGATATTTTAAAATTTGGAAGTTGAGCTTATTCCACTTAGATCAATGGAATATAAAATTTTATTTTCATTAAGCTAGGTGAGAGTTGTCACTCTCAACAATTGAAAAGAATTCAAATAGAAATTTTGTAAGTTGATTTTTAATTCCCTTGGAGATTATGTTATGAAACTCTAAATGTTAATTTTGAATACCTCATGCGTAAGCTAAAAAATTATATTTAGAAAATAAAAACTACATTTTGAAAAACATGGATAAAATTGTAGTATTTTTTAAGATATATCATTCATGATTCTAACCACAAGAAAAAAATTAGTGAAATAAAACTTAGTTCCATACATTAGGGATATTTTTCACTTAAATAATTATATAAGATCAAGTTTAGTTAATTTAATATTGTAGACTATCAAAAAAAGTATTGGAATAATTCTCTTACCAACAAGACTAAATCAAGAGCACAAACAAGTTAGAAAAATGTGTAGTATAAACTTTTGTCCTCTACATATAATTTTCCATAATTTAACAAAATAATATAAAAAACAAGATCATGTGATTTGAAGCACTATTTTATAATGTAACTAATGGTTCACTAAGGTTATGGAGGAATAGTTGAGGCTTTTATATAAATGGATTGTCATGAAGAATCTTTAATTTATAGTTTTAAGATAATCTTATTCTCTCTCTTATACATTTTTTTTTGGTGATATCATTTTTTGTTACTAACTTTTGAATTTTGTTTCTACCTTTCATAAGAACCTATTTTGTATATATACATGCTTCATCACTCATTGAATATTCATATAACTCTCTTCCCAACAAGACTAAATCAAGAGCACAAACAAATTAGAAAAATGTGTAATATAAACTTTTGTCCTCTACATATAATTGTCCACAATTTAACAAAATAATATAAAAAATAAGATCATGTAATTTGAAGCACTATTTTATAATGTAACTAATGGTTCACTAAGGTTATTGAGGAATAGTTGAGGCTTTTATGTAAATGGATTGTCATGAAGAATCTTTAATTTATAGTTTTAAGTTAATCTTATTCTCTCTCTTATACATTTTTTTGTTGATATCTTTTTTGTTACTAAATTTTGAATTTTGTTTCTACCTTACATAAGAACTTATTGTGTGTATATACTTATTTTATCACTCGCTGAATATTTATATTCCATTAATAAAGGAATTTGAATTTTAAAAAATCTTCAAAACTAATATCAAATGTTAATCTTAGATTAGTTTTGACATATGGGTAACAATATACTTAATTCATTTACTTAGTTCATGTCGAACAAGTAATACATGCTGAGCATAAGTTGTCAGAAAGTATATGCCAAGTGAGATATTTAGTATGTGTCAAGTAACTAGTAAGTGCTAAGTCACTAAAGTGTTGAGTAGATAGTAGGTTATGAGTCATTCAGATATCGAGTGATCAATGGATGTGAGTCATTTAGAGGCTAAGTTACAACATTGAAGTTGCAGTTGATGCTGAGCATAAGGGACTTCAAGTGTCGAGTAATATAGTTTTGACATAGTTGTTTGTAATGGAAGAAATTATTGTATAAACCAATTTGCAGTTAACTTTTAAATTGTTTTGAGATCTTAAATGATAAGAATGAATCTTTATTGTGAATCCCTATGTAGTTCATGTAGCCAATTAGAAAAAGGGAAGGATTAAGTGACAATAGAGGTAAATCACGATCATTTATTCATACCTAACCCTAAGTCACCTAGGTCTTCTTAAGGAGAAAAACCCTAAACTTTTTATGTGTGTGGAAGAAGAAAAATAGTAAATTTTGCATGCACAAATAGAGAATTCATGGTGGCTAAGGAATTATGAATTGAGATACATTATAGAATCAATTAGAGGAGAATAGAGGAAAGGAATTAGAGGATAATAGAGAGACATCTGATCAGTTAGGATCAAGTACAAATTATGAAAGAGGTGATCTGTTATCTAGTAGTAGAGTGCTAATTGAAGGATCATTGTTGAGACATTCTAATAGGTGAATTAGTTAAATCTCTTAATAGAGTAGTCTTAATAGGATATTGTAAATCCTTTAATAGAATGCTTACTCTATGAAGTCCTTTTACTAGGCACAGTTCTAATAGGGTTTTGAAATCCTTTAGCAGGGTAAGATCTAACAATCTTGTAAGCCTTTAACAAGGTAGATCTTCAACATGGTAGATCATGTTTTATGATCAAACATTGTAAGCTTCATTAGATACACTTTATTACTGCAATAGTGAAAATTTGTGGGTGTCATCCCCACCCAAGTTTTACCTTATCCTTGGAGGGTTTCTGGGTAACCAAATATCTTGTGTCTTACATGTGTTGAATGTTTATTTACTTTCATGCTATGGATGTATATGCTTAATTTGGTATTTTAGTTTACATATATAGATTGTGAGATGGATGGGTGGTGAATAATTTTAAGGTTGAGGTTTTAAGTGCTAATTCACTCACCTCCCCCATCCCCCCTCACTTAGAGTTTACTTTCCCTACTATATTTCCAACATTGGTATCAAAGTATAGTTCTCTAGAAGAGGAAATATCTTGGAGATGGAAGTCTGGAAGTTGGGAAAGACTATTGAGAACCAAAGGATTGAAATACAACTTGTCCTACATTAGTTGAATGAAGCAAGAGGTAAGTTAAAGTGATCATTGAAAAGAAGGAAAGAGATAGCTATTGAAGAGAGTGACGCACATTACCAAGAGGTTGACACTACTAAATTATTTGTAGATGGAAATACAAGTGAATTTGATGTAGCGGTTGTAGATCTAATAGAAAAGAATGGAGCCCTAATTGAAGAGGTTAGAAATCTCAAGATAGAATAAGAATTCCAATCAATATTGCTATGTGAGGTGACCAAGCAGAAAAAGAAAGTTGAAGAGGAAAAAGTCATGATTGAAGATGACAGAAAGAAACTGACCAACAAACTAGAAGAGAAAACATCAAAGGTGAATAGGATTACTCACATGCAATTGGAAATTTTGAATGAAATGATGATTGCAAATCATGAGTTGAATGGAAGAGATATTGAGATCACAACACTAAAGTTGTAGAATGAAAAACTAAGAAATGATCTGAAAAGAGAAAAATATTTTGCTAAAAGTTTCAACAAATCTAGTGAAGCCATCAAGTATTTTTAGCAATTGATGAGATTTCCCAAATCCAATAATGATACTATTGGATTAGGTTACACTAGCACTGAAGAAGGAGAATCATCTAAAAGTGGTGAAGAAAGAAGTAACAAAGGTAAGAACTCCAAACCTACTTATCATAATTGTGGGAAGATAGGTCATACTACCAATGTTTGCAGGAGTAAGACTGCAAATCAAAATCCTAAGCAGAAGTTCATGGGTCACTGCCACAAATGCAACAAATAAAGACATCAGGCACATGAATACAAATCTAAGCCCAAATGGTCATCAAACAAGCAGACAAAGGTAAAGCACAATGACAACTCTTATAATTGGGATTATAATACTAGGTATAGTTGCCACTATTATCTAGAGTATGGACGTGTTGCCAAAAAATTGCATAAGAACATATTTCAAAAGTGATTACCAAAGATGGTTGAGTCAAACCACATGTTTTAGTTTCTTAAAGATTAGTCACATAAGAAGGAATTGTCCAACAAGGTAAAAGGAACCCGATAGTAAATTCAAAAAAGGAAAATGAATGGTGGATATTGAGACTATCAAAGATGAAATGAACAAGACATGGAAAAGAAAGGAAGATTAATTACAACACAACAAGTTCAAATGGGATCACTTCACCCAATGGGTCAAGTGATCACACCACCTCCAATTAAGCAATCAAGAGGTATGTGTGGGAGTGATATTTAAAAGATATACTATTCATCAGTTCCAAGGATTTAGCTCTAAAAAGATTATATTTACATGAAGAAAGATGCAATGTGTTGTTTAGAATCTAGAAGAAATCTTTAAGTTTTGTTAGTTTTCATGTTACTGACGAGCATGAAAAGTTTTACTGTGGTTGTTGAGTGAAATCTAGTTAATGCCAAGCTATTCTAAATGATAGTGTTGATTGAGCTCATAGTGATTGTTGAGCGTAAAGGAAACTACATGGAAGTTGAGTGAGTTGAAATTTCTATTCAAGTCAAGCTTACAACTATGTAAGCACTAAGAATTAATTACGAAGTTTGAAGGTCTATATAATCAATTTTCAACTCATTTGACATCATTTGAAATTGGAGAGAGCATGAATAGCTAAAGGACAATTGAAGAAATCATTCCAAGTGTTTGCATATTGAATTCAACCATCGTTTGACACTATTCATTAGATTTGTGAAGGTGTTTATTGTGTGCCGAGCTATGCTATTTGAATTTGTACAAACCCTGGGTATTAAATATGACATCTAGTTCTTCTTCTACTAAGGTTAAAGAGGGAAAGGAAGTTCTAAATGTTCAATTAATTAGAAATGAGGTTAGACAATCGAATTTCAAGGCAATTTTTAACAATGCTTACAAACAAGACCTATTTGGTGTGTTATCCATGATACCACCAGATGCCTTAATAGTTCATGATGTGAGATGTTGTTACTTATCTAAGGTAGGTAGCATATAGGATATGGAAATCAAAGACCTATATGTAAAACTATGTGAGCATTGAGTACTGAGGAGGAATACAAAATTGTAGAAAGAAAAGGGTTAACCTACACCCTAGAATTTCCAAATATTTTCAAGAAAGAATGGATTAAGATTATCTTAATTAGAATTCATGACAATTTTGTATGGTTAGAAGGTGGATCTATCAAGATTTCTAAGAAAATTATGCAGAGGGTAAAAGGGTATCCAACCCTAGATAGGCCCAAAACCATGAGAAGTGATGCAAAAGAGGTGATTGAGAAAAACACAAGGGTAGTGTGGAACAAGAGAGGAATGAAAATTGATACCATCATAGATCCCCTAATTGATTTTGTAGTACAGATTATTTCACACAAATTATTTCAATCAAGTAGATTGAACAATGTACCTTGTATTGTTGTTGATGTAGGATACAAGATAGTAAAGAAGGATCATACTTATGACCTTGCTGAGCTACAGTTGCAACAATTATTAGAAAATTTTGGAGATATAAGGAAAACCAAGAGTTCACAATGCAAGTTTGGATCAATACTTGTATGTATATTTTTTTATGTACAGAAAACGTTTCCTTTGCTAAAATTGCATGGAAGACAAATAGGTGAATACATTGAGAAAATGGGAGAGAATTTTGACTCCATTATGACTAGTTACTTTGAGGACTTTAGGAAGTCTATGAAACAAAGACACAATATTCTAGTGTCACTAGTTTAAAAACATTTTAATGATATTTTATTTCTAGTTAATACTGATTTCACATATGCATAGGCTGCATGTAATGCCCCGCCCGAAGATCCTTGGAACAAGGATTCAATTCAAGTGAAGATATATTATTTTTTACAAGTATGAATGCACATGAAAATATCATACAAGGATCACAAAGATCACAATGGAAGATTTCACCAAAAATCTGAGCAACCAATGAATCTCTAAAGGCCACAACCAAACCAAAAATGAAAAAATATAGAAGACAGACAACTAAATTCAAATCAAACATCTTGAATTCAAAATCCAATTCCAAGGTATTTGAGAAAACCATAAAGTGTATCCAAACACCTCTAAAAACTTTCGGTCAAACCAAAAAGTACCCACTCTCTGCCCAGATAGGTTTTTCCAAAACCTAGGTGATACTTTGAATCAATACTATACGATACTTTCTAGTATCGTACGACCTTTCTAATGAAGGCATATGATACAATCAGGGTTTGGGTGACACTTCTTAAGAAGGCATGTGATACTTTACCAGTATTGTACAACCTTTCTCCAAGAGGCGTGTGATACAATAGAGTGTGACACGATAGAGTTTACAAGGGCATGCGATACTTTCTAGTATCACACGATTCTTCTCCTTTGGACGCATGATACTTTAAAGTATTGCCCAATGCTGATGCATGGTTGCCTAGAGAAAGAAAGAATTACTCTAAGGACCAAAGCAAGGGATAAAATAGGAAAGCAAACCTCCACACTAGGGAGTACTAGATCCACATATCTTGAGGAATGAACACTCGAGTGCATAAACAACAAGACACCATGAAACAAGAAAGAGGAACATCTCTCCATCCAAACCATAGCAGAAAAAGAATGTACTAAAAGAAACATCATAGTATACAAAAGCAACATCACAATGTATAGAAATAATATTGCAATAAGTGAACAACCAAACTAAGTGCGCAGTTCCTCCCAACCATCAATAGCATCATGAGACCATCATGGATCCTAGCCATCCCTCGTGCGTAACATCCCAAACTACTAACTAGATCATTAGTGTTATCTTATGAGGACATCACTACTAAAATGTGCTACAACACAAGAATAAGGAAATCTAACATGCTAAAAGTAAAGCATTAGACAATCCAATAAATCAACCACATCATCTATCATATGCTAAACATCATATGAATAGGAAATCTAACATGTTAAACCAATGAGAAATAGATATGCCAATGAAGAAATTCACATCATCTAATCATATGTTAAACATCATAATATAGGAATGCATCAAATAAACTGGCATCATCTAAACATGATATCCAAGCATTCTAATGAAAATCTAAATCACAAGAAAGCATACTCTAGAACCCGAAGTATCAAATGAAAACATCCAATAATGGATGCATTAGGATAAAGGACAATCTCTGTGCACCGGTCCCTAGCAATGGTGAAGGTAGCTATGCCTCCCAATCATGTGGAACCCATAGGTCCACACATGCCATGCTAATATAGATAATGATCCAAACACAAACACACACAAAGCACAATGTCCATGGATAACACTCACGCCAGATAGTATGATGACTAAAACCAAGAACATAGAAAATGCATAAACTATAGGTCCTAGTCAGACACTCAATGGGCTACTAAGTAGGGGCTAACATCACATAGAGTTTCTTGGCATCCAAAAGCCAAAGCTTGGACTATGTAGATTCAACTCCTCAACAAAAGGCTCTAGCACATCAAATTTTTATTATCTTAAGTTTATTACCATTCAAACATTTTATTTAGTTATCACTTACTTAAAACTTCCTCTGCCAACCCTCTAGGCACAATGATCACCAAGGTGTAGGATAGAAGCCCCCTCCATATGCTACCCTACCCTACCCATGCTCATCCAATGATGAGTACCTGTAGGCATGCAAATTCCCAACCTAACCCTAATGATCATGACTTTTAGAAGTACCACAAAAGATCAGGCCTCACAAGTCACCTGAAAAATGTATGTGCACGTACTCATGTGTGGCACACCACCATTACAAAGATCATAACACAAGGACTGAATAAGAACATAAACAAAATATCACTCAACGAAAATAAGCTTGGGAGGAAAAATTCTACATGAATCCAAAAGAACAATAAAACCATACATCATAAACTCACTCAACTGGCCTCAATATGGAAGTATGGATTCTACATGAATCCTAGTATCCACAAAAAATTAACAAAGGTCCAAAAGAAACCATAATACCATGTATAAAATCACTCAACTGAATACAAATTTGATAGTACATATGCAAGACTCATCCCAATGCAAACATAAAAGTGTAACAATGGTTTGACTGACATCCAAATGGATGATCTAAGTCCACAACCAAACTCATGCCAAGAAAACTTGAGAAAATAGGGTGGCACAAAAAATGAGGTAAAAACCCCCCAAAACTAGAAAACTCCAAAATTAAAACACATTTGGTCTTTGGGCACAAAAACCCCAAAAATTAAATAAAATTTGGATTTAGACACCATATGCAATAATGGCCAGCATAACAGTGCAAAACCCTAAACCCTCATCCCAAAAAATAGGGAAATGCTCATACTCAACCAACCAGGGAAAACCAACAAATAGAAATAGAGGGGAACACTAGTTCTCAACCTTCTAACAAATGGCTACCAAAAATAGAAGGTAAAATAGAGTAGAAAGAATAAAATGGGAAAGCCCTACCTCACAGCCAAAAGGGAAAAATAGGAATATGAGCCATAAAATAAAAAGCCCATAGAAGTGGCCAAAGATTGTGGCAATCCAAGGTCTCCCCGAGTTGGATCCAACGAGCTCAACCTCACAATGATCCCATTCCCATAGATCTCACAATGAACAAAAGGTAAATCCTCAAGAACAGGATATTGGATTCTACTCTCAAACTTTCTAATTCAAAAGTGAGAAGTGAGGAATTAAATTCATTTTTGGATACTTATTCACTTTTTGAGTGAATAATCAATTAGAGGAATTAACTAGCCAACCTAGTTAAACCCCAAATCAACCGAAATGAAAACTTGTTATTCCTAGAAATATGAATTCCTCTATGACAAAGCTGCTAGAAATTAAATTCAATAAAATTAAAAGCCTAAAAACCCAAAAACACATAAATTTCCTTAACAACTTTTGTGACAATGCGAACCCCTAAATGCATAGACATGTTTACTAGTCTAATCATATAATGAAAATGAGTTTGGATTAATAATCTTCAAATGGTTTAATTAAATAATATGTCGACCATACAGGGATGACATCGGTAAAATATGAATGGTTGAATCACTAATTCCATGTGCCACTACTAGGGATATAAATCCTACACACTAAACAACACGATCAAGTGCAATTGCATATAATAACATAGCTGAAGCATTAAATGTATTAAATGACTAATTTAACCATTTATTTAATCATACTGAAATAATCCATTTACATCACCCACATTCGCATAAAGCATAACAAATCAGCAATGAAATAAATGACCATAGCATTAAATCTATCACATAACATAACCAGAGATACGTCCAAATACTAGATAAACAAATATCATCATAAAACACACTGTCATCTCAAAGTGGTATCATCATGCAATATGATCAACTGAACAGTGAGGAGTCTAACATCTATGATACTGAAGTCAAAGTATAACATCTGACCCTCAAGTCATCTCAAATGTAAAACATAACATGAGTAACAATTATCTCTCAAATCAAAATATAGCAAGGTAAATATTCACAACACATAACCAATGAATCCAACATGGACAATCCATTTCTAGTTATTTAAGCATTTAATAATGGTTGTTTAAACATTATGAAAAAGGCATTTAAAACACATAAGTGAACACAAACATAAACATGACTAACCACTGCTATAGTAACCTAGTCCCTTGTAACATGGTAAGAGTATACAATACAGTCTCTACATGCATCTCATGGTAATCATAGAACAACCACATGATACCACATCAATCTTGGTAATCTCTAGCACGTACCTCAGTGAACCAAAAATTACATGATAAACTTAGAAATCAGCCAAAGCATAATCAAAGCAACTGATATATAACATAAATCCAATCACCTCAATAGTGTAGACAACTCATGGTCCCAATCACAATCCATCGAAACAAAATATCAACAAGACTTACAGAAGTCAAATGGGAGAGGCACTACACTGTAGTTCCAAGGGTAAGATGGTTAACACCTCTAGGATATGAGATCAACATGGATGAGGCATCAGCAAAAATTATAACTTTACTTGAAAAAGAATTCAATACCAAGGCTATTGCCTTTGAAAATTATGATGTTGCAAAATCAAAGATAACTATGGACTTGAAGACAACATTAGTAATAAGAAACAAGAAGAAAATTGTTAAGAAGCTTAAAGAAAAATTTGGTTAAGGAGTATAGGAAGATGAAGAAGAGGAAGATAATGAAGATGATGAAGAAGAAGTTCTTGCTCAAGCACCACTAGCCTAACTTAAGGTCAAGGAGAAGATCAAGGTGAAGAGGAAGTTGAGCTCAAAGAAGGTGTTGAGGAAGAAGAAACTAGTGGAGCACCTATAGCCATAGATAAGAAGAAAAGGAGAGCTAAAGGTCCAATAGTCAGCAAACCAAAGAAGGTTGTAAAACCTAAGCCTACAGTTCCAACTACTTGAACCAGCACAAGAGCTACTACTAAGAGAGCTCAAGAAGTGGAAAATCCAAAAGAAATGAAGGCTAGAAAAGCTACACAAGATGATGAGTTTGAGAAGAGACCAAGGATAAAGTACATTGTTCCAATTGAATCAAATGAGGAGAGGACAAAATCTGATCATAATAGCCAATTCAAAGTGGTAAGTCATAGTTCTTCTTCTAATTTGGATAATCTATGTGAAAATATAAAGATTAATGTAGACTTGAGTGGATTTTCACGTATTGAATTTGATAAGCTTGGAAAGTTAGATATGGATAACGTAGAAGAGTCAGTATATGCCATTATGACAACATTCAAGATTACTGCAATTGAGATTTCCAGCTCTCTACAAAAGAATTTATATGATAGTGTTAAGAAAAGATAGAAATATAGTCGCACAAAAAAGAGAAATATAACTAAAACTACACTTAGAAGAGTGATGCCAGATTTACATAAATCTGAGATGACTAAGGCCATCAAGAAGTATGTAGGAAGATTTTCTCCAAAGTACCAAGAATTCCATATCTTGTAGAATAAAATTGAAGATGTTGTTCAATAGAGTACCCAAATATGGAAGGTAATTTATGGGATAAAAACACCTAAGGCAATTGAGAGGACGCCTATTGAGGTAGGTAATGAAAAAGGTGAACAAGAAGTAATTAAGGTTACTATAGTTGATACTCAAAAAGATGCACATGTGGAAGGCACTAAGACAAATACAAATACATAGGCAACAACTAAAGATGAGTAGCAACTAGAATAGAGTATACTAGAGATATCTATGTTGAGTGCCAGTCTACAACATATGACAAAAGCAAACACTGAAACTATAAAGATCAAGGAATTTTTTGATCAATGTGACTCAGAACATTAATCCCCTAATAGAGGAAGACATGCAGATAATATTGCAAGACACCACCACCAAAGCAAAGTTATGTAGTCATCCAATATTGGTGAGTGTAGATGAACTTAAAAAGATAGAGAAGGCATCTACAGAGGTGGAAACACAAGACATATCAAAAACCCATCAATTTGTTGTGATACAACCTACATTACCTCTTGTAGTGTATCAAAGAAAACAAACATTTATGACAAACATAAGAAAATTGGTGTAGACTATGTCAGTACTAGAAGTTGATATTGATGCACAGATTGTAACACAAGTTCAAGGTGCCATTGAAAGGCAAGAAGAGAAGAGGATTGAAGTGTTAGATTTGACTACACAACCTAAGGAGCAATTAGCAATACAAACACTAGTTACTTTCTCAACAATTGCTACTCCTCCAAGTCAAGCACTTCAAAGGCCTAGTGTAGATGCTACACCATTGCAATCATCACGGCCTAGTCCTAGTACATCCAAGGTAGATGAGGTTACATCATTTGGTGATGTTAACTTGGATAAAGTGATGAATTTACCAAAGTTTGACCTTTAAACAATCACTATTAAACAAACAGGTATACTACAGGTTTCCCTTGTAAAGAAAAGGCATCAAAAACTACTTAGAAGGGAGTTTAGGTAGAAGCAAGCATTGAAAGACATCAAGGATATATTTCTTAATGCATTCAACCTGCCAACACCTAAAGAAGACAAGTCAATCATGGAGCAGTTGTTGAACATTGTAGAACAAATCAATGATGCAGCGCTAGATTCAAATGTAAAATTACTTGAATGGTCTAAGAGAAAATTTCAAGGAAAGGTAAATGAAAAGATATCAAGTGCTATTACACTTAGTTAGGTTGATTTAGCAACCAAGATTGATCATGCGAAGAAAGTCTTAGAGAATATTTTCTCACTTTACACCAAGTTGTGTGATACAACCCTATTCACACAACAAGTATAGTGACAATTTGGAGGAAGATACAAAGATAACAGGTACAACTCTACCTCATTCTCTAGCTTAGATTCAGAAGAACTTTAGGAATTTGATGAATTCCCAAGGTTAGTTGGTAGCTCTACATGCTTAAGATGTAAATATTTGACCTACACTAATCAACATCCAATCCATGGTGACCCCTCACATGGAGATACTTCACAAGAAGCTAGCCGTTGTAGAGACATTAATGCAGAAAGATCCTCGTCTTTCCAACCTTGAAGGTTTAGTTCATCTTGCTATTGAGTTAGCCATCCAAATCAAATCATTGGTGGTCAACTCTAAAGATAATACTTGAGATCCATTAAAATTTCTTAGACAAACACACTATAAGTGTAGAACCCATGCCATAAGTGTCATGAAGGGTAGAATAAATAAAGGGGGAGAATGCATGATAAGAAGAGATAAGTTTTGAAGATCAAGTAGAGACCGAGTTAGTGAGTCAGCATATGCAGACTCCACTCAGAAGGAGTTTTGAATTTTTTTAGTTTAGAATGGGACAATCAACTCAAGGGGAGTTACTAAATTTTGAGGTATGATTGATGAGTCATAAATTTTGCAAAATTTAGAAAGTTTTGAATTTTGTATGTAAATGGATATTATCTAAGTTATGCTTGAAAGGCTAAAGTTATTCATGCATGACCAAGTATTTTTCCACTCATGTCAAAGAGGGAGATTGTTAATCTCATAATGGTTTTGACATATGAGTAAAACTATACTTAATTCATTTACTTAGTTCATGTTGAACAAGTAATACATGTCGAGCATAAGTTTTTAGATAATATATTCCAAGCGAGAGATATTTAGTATGTGTGGAGTAACTAGTAAGTGTTGAGTCACTCAAGTACTGAGCAAATAGTAGGTGCTGAGTCATTTAAATATCAAGTGATCAATGGATGTCGAGTCATTTAGAGGCCAAGTTACAGTATTGAAGTTGTTGTTGATGTCGAGCATTAGGAACTTCAAGTACTAAGTAATACAATTTTGACATAGTTGTTTGTCATGGCACAAACTACTATGTAAATCATTTTGGAGGCTACTTAAAGATTGTTTTGAGATCCTAGATGATGAGGATGAATCTTTATTGTGAATCCTTATGCAGTTCATACAGCCAATTAGAAAAGGGAAGGATAAAGAGGCAATATGGGTGAATCACAATCATTGATTCATACCTAACCCTAAGTTAGGAGGAAAAACCCTAAACTTTTTGTTTATGGAAGGAGAAAAAGGATAAAGTTTGCACGCATAAATAGAACATTCATTATGGCTAAGGAACTGTGAATTGAGATACAATGTAGAATCAGTTAGAGGAGAACAAAGGAAAGGAATTAGAGGACAATAGAGAGAGATTTGATTAGTGAGGATCAAGTATACATCAGGAAAGAGGTGATTTTTTATCTAGTAGTAGAGTGCTAACTGAAGGATCATTGCTAAGACATTCTAACATGTGAATTAGTTAAATCTCTTACTAGAGTAGTCTTAACATGCTATTGTAAATCCTTTCATAGAGTGCTTACTTCATTGTACGTTAAAGTCCTTTTACTAGGCACACTTCTAACAAGGTGTTGAAATCCTTTAACAAGGTAAGATCTAACAATATTGTAATCCTTTAACAAGGCATACCTTTCATAGGGTAGATAATGCTTTATGATCAAACATTGTAACCTTCATTGGATACACTTTATTATTGCAGTAGTGAAGATATGTGGGTATGATTCCCACCCCAATTTTACCTTCTCTTTTGAGGGTTTCTGGTTAACCAAATATCTTGTGTCATATGTGTTGAATGTTTATTTACTTTCATGCTATGGATGTATATGCTTAATTTGATATTTTAGTTTAAATATATAGATTGTGAGATGGATGCATGGTGAATGATTTTAAGCTTGAAATTTAATGTGCTAATTCGCCCCCCTCCCCCTCAGAGTTTACTTTCCCTACTATATTTTTAACAATAAAAATCAACCAATATTATACTATATTACCCATATACTAAATTAATCATGTAATGCCCCACTAGGGAACCCCATGAGATATTAATCTAAACATGTGATGCAAAGGTATCTAACCTCTGAACTTTCACACACTTAACTCCTCAACAATCACAAAATAAATTCATGTCCAACTCTTCAATTGGTCTCTACAATCCTCCTAGCCAAGGATCTCACACTCAAAAGTCCTTCCAACTATTCTAGGCTTGATATACACCTTCACTCATTCAATTTTTTAAGCAAATTTCTATTTCATAGGAACCCAACATATATGTTGTGAAACAACAAAATCCTTCAAGTAACCCTTCTAGACCCATTCTTAAGACTTTTCTACAATCTTTCTCAAAACACCAGACAACTAGTCTACTTTCTAGATATCATTTTTGAATTTATTCAACATAATATAAGGCCAAGTATTACTTCTTCAGATAAATTGCATGAAATAGGGAAATTTATTATTGCTTGAGGCCTAATTAGGCCACTTTTATAAAGAAACTAGTTTTAAAACTTAGAGTCTAAATCCAAAACCCACCCTAACATCTCCATATGTTACAAAACTAAGGATTTTGGTATTAGCTTTCTTGGATCTATTCATTCAATGGGGTTTCCACTAAACCCTCACCAAATAGGCTCTATCGCTAGGGCTTTCTATAAACCATATAAAAAATCCTTTCTAACCCTAAATCAAAGTATCATCACATTTTCATGAGCATTCCCAAACACCTTCTACCATAAAACATCACCCTCCTTAAGTTACTTTGTTAGATATGTTAACCAAGCTTACTTGTCATGCCATTTTCTAAGGAAAATGAGTCATCACTCTAGTGATCGAGATTCAATACTCCATCCTTGAAAACAATTCAATTAATAGAAAATATTATACATTATTATGGACCCATTTTATAGAAACAATAATCAAACATAGAGTAGAATGGGTTTGACACATTAGACTCTCAAACTAGTTGTTATTTTTCTAATGTTGGGTCAACACAGTCAAAAAATGGTGTATAAATTAGATTGATTTAGACTTAAAAATGAATTTAATAATGCATTAATTATTTACAAAATAAACTAGAAGGGTTTTGGTGCACCATAATGAATTTGAAATCTCAAGAACAAATGAATGAAAGGAAAATGTACCATAAATTGCACAAACTAGAATTTACCTTTATTGTCAATCTTAAGCCAATCATACACACACCTTTATTTTTCCTTCCTTGGATTTTAATAGATGTTACAATCCTCTTTCATCCCTTCTTTAATTAAAGGTATGACCAAAACTAACAAAGCTAATGAAACTTCTAAGTAACCCCCCCCTAATATTAATAATAAATTATTGTAATTTAAAAACTCAATTTTGTAAATGTTAACAAATACCTTCCCAAGACCAAAAACTAACACCAGGAAATTCTTGAGGATCCTTTTACATTTTCCTAATCTACTACATCCCTTAAACCCTTTCAAAACCTTTCATGCCAATATTACATGTTTTGATCCTAAGGTCCTTATCATAACTATTCAAACTTACATTCATTTTACATTTATTAATCCATTTAGATGTCATGATTGGTTTTCACACATTATAATTTGGTCTTATAATCCCTTGTACACCATTCCTATGCCTTTGGACCTTATAGGGTTCCATCTTGAAGGTTCTATACTACTTGTCTTCTTATTGGAATTATGTTGCCATAAAACTCAATAGATGAGTTATCTTGCCACTTACTACCTACATTCAATTGATAACAATTATTAGGAATAATGTATGCTTGGTTATCTATTTTATACAATCATCTTTGTTCTATTACTAGACCATTTTCTTCGGATTTTCATGGTGCAAATGACACCTCAACTTATCTGAAGCACTTATAGGCTATTTGGATACTAAATAGTCCCCATCATCACTTTGTTTTGTACACCTTGGTACTACACACCTAATTCCTTCTTAAAAATTTTCATACAACCAATTTGATGTTGCTAAATGACTTGCCCACACAATTGGTCCTTATACACACATCCCTTTCGTGCAAAGCACACAATTCTTGAATCAACCAATTTTCATCTATAAAGGATTTAACACAAACTTCCTACCATCCTTATGAATAATGTAAGAGTTAGTGTACCCATTATGAAATTTTCTTCTTAGGTACTTCTAAGTTCTCCCCAAAACAATATGAGAACATGTCACGGGCACAATGTTGCACAACACCCTATCATAATAATTCCCAAGAGAAAATTTAACAGAGGTTTGTTCTTTAATTAAATGTTTTTTCTCATTACTAACCCATATTTTTCTATAAGGTTATATTGAGGGATCTTCTTCAAATGCAACTTATTAACCATTTCATATGATACTAGCTATTCATGAGACTTTGAATCAATAATTAATTTTAAAATCTTACCTTGGCTCTTACATTATGTCCTGAAGATAGATACCTTTAGTTGTACTAGTTTCTATAGTAGACCTTTTATTTACATGAGGAAATCACCTTCTATGATTGAATCTGCATGCCTAGTCTTCATTTCTTATACCTCTTCTTGGGCTAACTTCACTCTTATCTCATTTTTCTTGTTTTGTTACTCCATCTTTGGACACCTGAAAGTTGGATGTCCTAACTCATGTAAATAACCTTCCCATGAACACATTAGATCCTCTATCTACTCTAAATATGACTCCACCTCTATATCCTCCTCTTTGCTTTGAGTTTGTTTCATTTCCCTTTTATTTGTCACCTTGACTCTAGTTTCCTTTAGAAGTCTTGTTTATCCTACCTCTATTTATACCATCTCTACCATTTTCACCTTGCCTCTCTTCTTTTGTTTTCACTCTTTCCTCTACCCTAATTTATAATTGAAAATATTCACCTAGGGTCTTTGGAATACTTAACCCTATTTCATCTTGTAGGTTATACCTCAACCCATTGAGGTATCTTGCTACCTTTTCATTCTCACCTTCCATTCGACTTCTAATACTAAGTTTGTGAAATTACTCAACATAGGACATAATATCATGTGTCCTTTTTCTTTAAATTTTGTCTCATTCTTTTGACATGAATAGAAAAATTAGAAGGAATAAATGTTTCCTTCATCATGGTCTTTATCGTACCCCATGTAGTCATCTTATCCATTTCTCTCTCAACTCTTTCCATCTGCACACTGCTCCACTAGTACTACACCTTATCCTTTCTTTAGAAAATTTCACCTTTTTCTCTTCCTCCATGTCTTCTAGTTCAAAGTAATTATCAAGAGCTTCTATCCAACCTATCACTCCTTCATTGTCCTTGATTTCATGATAAAGGGGTATATACATAGGGGATCTACTTGCATCCCCTTGTACTACCTTCAAAATTCTCAATATCTTTGTTTCATTAGGATTGAATTCCCCTTCATCCTAATTTTCTACTTCATCATCCTCTCCTTAATTGTTCCTTCATCATGAACCTCTCCTAGGCTATCTTTCCAAGGATTCCTAGCTTTCCATTAATACTAATTTTTACTTTCCCAATTTCCTCATTTTATTCAGTTCTCTTTCTCTACTTGGTTCTTACTCCCTCCTTTTTCTTCTCTCCATTTCTAAGGTTATTTTTTATTCTTATTTCTCTCTTACCATTTTTTTAGGTGTCATTTTGACTATATAAGAATTTCTCCCACAAATTCCTTGTCTTCCTAACTCCCACTAGAATATACTAGTATATGATGTCATTATGATTTAACATTATTAACCCTTTGATCCTTTCACATAGCCAACTCTACAATAGTCACAAATTCAATTCATGTTCAACTCTTCAATAGGTCTCTATTGTTGGAAACTACAATTAGAACAACTATTATGTTGTCATTGATGTCAAACCTAATTGGTAAGACTATTTTCTATTTGAATTAAGTTCCATATCTAGATGATTGATGAAGAAGATTTGAGAAGTTGCTCATAAAAAGTCAACTAGAGGAAAGGTTGAGTTATGAAAAGAAACTACAATGGATACTTGATTAATTATACTTTGACAAGATAAAGTGATTTTTTAATCATGTTACAAATAAAGCAGAAAGTTGTACTGAATCCTTCAAGGAGTGATCAAGGATTGACTAAATACATAGGCTCGACCGAGAAAAAGAGTAGAAGATAAAAGAACTTGATGTTTATGTTGAGTGATGCTAGTGTCAATCAAGCCACAATATGTGTCGAGTAGAAGTACTTCCATCTAAGAATTAGTATTGATCAAGCATTGGTATATGTGTCAAACATAAAGTTTTTAGTGACTGAGTAACCCGATGATGACCGAACATCAAAATATAGTGTTGGTCAAGGGATAACATTTTGATAGTTTATAAGGAAATCATGGTTTCCAACTGACACAATTGATTTCTTGGAATATAATTTTCTAGAAAAGAAGAGGATGAACAAGAAGGTCAAAAAAATTATTATATCTATTGAATATGATCAAAACCCTTAGGATGAACAAGAAGGTTGAAAAATTTATTATATCTATTGAATATGATCAAAACCTTAAGAGCTACGGTGGTGTTTAAGCTGAAAAAGATCAAAACTACCTATTTAAGGAGGTACAAGGGCTAACCTAATAGGATTGGATTAGTTGTTGATGCTATTGATCAGTGAACTTAAGAAGAAGGCTAAGAAGATTTGAGAAGAGGTGAAGAGTGATTACCTAAAGGGTTTCCAAGAGAATCAAAGAGTAAGATGACAACGAAAGCCAGTTAATGGATTTGCATTTGAGATAAACTGTGATCTATATTTGCAAAGTGAGTTGTATTTGTTAGATCAAAACATCCTATTACTCTCTAACCATTATATTAGTATTGAAATCCTTTAATCAAGGTTGACCTAATAGTCATGTAAATCCTTTAATCAAGGTGGCACTCTAATGGAATGTCCTAAAGTCCTCTAACAAGGCCACTCCTAATGCCATGATTAAATCCTTTAACAAGGCCACATTTAACAATGTGTTTTGTAAACTTTAACAGGGTTGGCTCTTAACAAAGCTCACTTCATAAGAGTGACAAGATTGGTGACATGTTACTGGTGGTTTTACCCTAATTAGGTTTCCACATTAAATCCTAGTGTCAAATTTGTGTGGATGTTATTTGTGATGATTTACTATTAATGTTTTATATTTTGTGAGTCTATCATTATTAATATAGTGGACTACTAGTTGATGTTATTGATAATCTACTATAGATGCTAAGATAATGGATGTTTAGATCTTAAGTAGTTTAAGTATTTGTTTGTTCAATTGGTACATCTAGACCTAGATAACTAATTCATCCCCCTCTTGGTTATTCTAAACAATTCTAACAATTGCTATCAGATCTTTGGTTCTTGTAGAGAAAAGTTTTAAGGTACTTGAAGCTAAAGATCAAGATGTACAAAAAGGAGGTGCCAAGATTGAACAAAGAGAGCTTCCCTACATGGAGAAGTTTGATGAGACTACATCTGGTAGGAATTGGAGATGGTGTAATATAGTTTGTGGACAATGTATATGTGTAGATAACAGTTCTTCCTCTAATAAATCAAAAACTAAAAGAGAAGCAAGAACACAAATAAGCTATCTTGGAGATTGTATCAACCCCAAGCTACACCAAGTTTGATGACATAAGATATTGCAAGGCTACTAAGGAAATGTGGGATACACTGTAGACCATCTATGGAGGAGACACAAATGTCTTAAGGGAAAAATTAGACAGCATGAAAGGTAAGTTTTATGAAATGAGAATGATGGAAAGTGAGAATATTGTCCAGTATTGTGGAAGAATCAAAGAAGTTGTAAATGCGGTAAGAGGAGAAAATGGAAAGATGATGATGAGATTTTGATCAACAAGGTATTGATAACTTCACTTCTTATTTATTCTATTAGGGTTTCTACAATACAAGAATTGAGATGCACTCCAGGTAAAAACTTAACTCTAGAAGGTATGATTGGTTGGCTTACTACTTTTGAGATGTCAAATTTTGATAATTTCACCCCTACCACTGTTGAATCTACTTTTAAATCACAACTAGTAAGAAAGGAAAAGGAAAATATGTGAAAAGTGATAGTAATGTTTGTGATGATGAACTTGATGATCTTGAAGTACTGATGGCTAGAAGACTTCCAAGAGATGGAGGAAAATAAAAAGGTAAACTTCGTATAACCTATTTTTCATGTAACAAAGTTGGTCATGTTACTACAAGATTTCTTGAAAGAGAAGACAAGGATGAAAGAAGGGAAAATGAGTACAAAGGAAAGAGAGATGAAAGAGACAACAAGAGAAACAAGGACTACAAAGAAAAAGGTAATAAATCTTGTTACATTATTGAAGAAGAAATTGAAAATGAATCCAAAAGTAATGATGAAGAAGTTGTTTATGTTTCTGTGAAAGAAGATTCTAATGAAGATGAGAAAATTGCATTAATATCATATGCAAATAAAGGATATGGGTGGATAATTGATAGTGGTTGTTCACATCACATTACTAGTGATAAATGTAAATTTGAAACTATGGGACCATACAAGGGTAGTTGTTTTAAGTTTGGTAATGATGTACCATGTCCTGTGAAAGGCGAATGATCAATACAATTGATTGATAAGATCAAGTCTGATAATGTTTACTGGGTTGATGATCTTCACTATAACTTGTTGAGTATTTGATAGTTGAAAAAATCAAGATAAAAGGTTGAATTCCATCACAAGAAGCCCAAGATATTTGATGTTGATGGTGAACTTATTGGAAGTAGTGATCAAACAAAAGGTAACTTGTTCTATTTAGATTTATCTGATGTGACACATTAATTTTCTCAATATGAAGATATATGGTTATGGCACATGAGGTTATTGTTGATATCTAAGCCTAATTTTCCTATTAGTTCCCAACACTTAATCATTCTGTAGGAAATGCTGGTCGGTCCTCACTATGACTGAACCATCTACAGAAGGTCAGATTACAAAGGAATTGTTTAGATATCACTACATGATGAGAAAGTCAAAGGTTTTTGAGTACCCCAATAGAGACTGAACCAACATACATGTCGAGTAAAACAATGGAACCAAGTGATGCAAATTTAACTTATATCAAGTGAGTCATTATATGTCAAGACTATAAAAGCTGAGTGCTAGCATGAATGTTTGTTATGTTCGAGAATTAGAACATTCAATTGCTGAGCAAACCAGTTTTAGCATATGTGTTTGTAATGGAAACATTTAAGGATTGTAGAGGTATTCAGGGAGAAAATTATGCATTTTTTCAGAAGGCTTTAATCCCAAGAAAAGTAGATTGACCAATTAGAAAATTAGAAGGGATAAATGATAAAAGGATGAAATATGGATTGTTGATTATAATCTAGAACTTTCTATCATTATCTATTTATGAAGGGATCTAACCCTAAATCAATATGGATTATGGAATAAAAAGCGAAAAGAAAGTGTGAAGGTGCAAACAAGCTAAGGACAGAGAAAGGAAGGTTAAGTTTGATAGAGAGATTAGATAGAGAAACCTAGTAGTAAAGGACATAAAAAAGGAGATTAGATAAGGAGATCTAAATTAGACATTGAAGAGAGGAGATCTATAAACAACTTATAGAGAAAACTAAAGGATCAAGTATTGAGACATTCTAACAAGTGAATTAGGGAAAACCTCTTAACATAGTGGTTTTAATGGACCTTGTTCAAATCTCCTAATAGAGTGCTTACTTTATTGTGATTTTAAATCATGTAGACTTAATAGTCTTACATTTGTTTTAACCAAGTCAATCCCTCATAGGATAGATCATCAGAAGTGATCAAACTATGGCCCTAATAGGAAAACTTTGTTGTCGCAGCAGTAAATATTTGTGGGTTTCATCCCCACCCCAATTTTACCTTCACCTTGGAGGGTTTTTGGGTTACCAAAATCTTTGTGTTATGTATTTATATTTTTATGGATGTTATGATAAGATAGATTTCATATTACCATTATAGTTTATGATTAGGAAATCTAAGATATGTGATGGATTAGGAGTGAATGCAATCAATTTGTTATACTATTCAAGTAGAGAAAAGATTTTATAGGTCCTGATTCCCCCCCCCCCCCTCTCAGTATCTTGTTTCCCAGTAAAACATCCGACAATTGGTATCAAAGGTTTCTTCTCTTGAAAGAAGTCTAATAGCTTGAGAGATCATATCTTGGAGATGGAGGCTTAAAAAATGGGAATGATAATTGAGAATCAAATGAATAAAATCTAGATCATATTATAGCAACTTGATGCAACAAGAGAAGAGATAAGGAAATCCATAAAGTAAAGGAAAGATATGGCCATTTAGCAGAATGACACACTATATAAGGAGTTTGATACCAAAGAATTGTTTCACAATGGGAATTCCAGTGACAGTGATACAATAATAGTAGATCTATTGGAGAAGAAAAACATTCCTAGTGAAGAAGTTAGAGGATTGAAGAGTGAACATGAAATTCAATCATTAAGACTATGTGAAGTGATTGAAAAAAAAGTTTAAAAAGAAAAAATTATGGCTAAAGAAGAAACAAGAAAAATGGCTTCCAGACTTGAAGAAAGGCCATTTGATATGCAAAATCTTACAAAAAATTATGTTACTTACAAATTAGGAATTGAACATAAATGACATGAAGATCAAAAATATGAGATCAAAGAGTGACCAACTAAGAAATGAGTTGAGATCTAAGGAAGAACTTCTGAAAATAATGAATAAGGCAAGTGAAGCTATAAGGTACTTTGATGAACTTATGAGATCACCAAGGTCATGTAATGATACTTTTGGGCTAGGACATATCAAGAACTCATCATCCACTAAGGGAGGAGATTCATCAAAGACAGGAGAGCAAACAAATGTAGAATCCAAAGGTAAACCTACATGCTATAATTGTTGTAAACTTGGACATATAGAAAACATTTGTAGAAGCAAGAATGGTATGCAAAACTCTAAACCTAATTTTATTAGGAATTTTTTTAATTGCAAAATATAGGGACACCAAGCACATGAATGTAGGTCAAAAACAAGTGATGCTCCTATTGTACCTAGATTTGAAGAAATTTTCTATAATTTTTAGGAATATGGACATAGAGCTCAAGAATGTAGATCCAAAGAAAAATCCAACTAGACATCTAAAAGGAAAACACATGAACCTAAGAAAGGTAACTCTTATAATTAGGACTAAAACACGTATAAATTTCATTATTATGGAAAGTATGGACACATTCAAGAGAATTGCATTGAGACACATTTCAAAAGTAGCTACAAGAAATAGTTGAATGCAATCCTTATTTGTTTCAGTTGTGTCAAGGTTGGACATGTTAGCAAGAACTACAAGACCCAAGCACTAGCACCAAATAATGAAAACAACAATGGAAATGGAAAATTTGAGGTGAAACAATCATGGAAAAAGATAGTAGAATCTAGAGGTAGTGGATTAAGCAAAGTTAAGATCACTCAATCCAATGGATTAGGTGATCACACCACATCCAACTAAGCAAAGATGTATGTAAGGGAGTGTATCCTTGAATTATATATCATACACCAGCTCCTAACAACAAATTTAATTAAAATTCTATATTAGCATGAATCAAAATGCATGTTGAGCGGTCATCTTGCACGATGCTTAATGACATTAACCCTTTTGAATCTCTCACTTGAAAATCTGATCAATGACCAACTCCAAGGTTCTTGATGGATATTTTTCAACCTATTGGGTAACTCAATTGAAGATAAATGTGAATGTTCACAAAGAGGCCTTTGCTGGTACCCACCAATCTGCACAACTCTGCTAAAATATAACCATAGAGGAAGACATATTTTTGTGTTTTTTGTTTTATGATGAATGTAATTTTTAACCAATGCAACTATATGAATTCCTACTTTAACCAAGAGTTTGAAAAGAAAATAACAAAGATAGAGTAATGAGAGATTAAAGAAAATTAATGAAAGGGAAATTCCTAATAGACATAAGCCAAAATAACAACATGTCTGCAAATTAAATTATCAAAAGGATCTGGTAGAAAAATAGTAAAATTCAGAGCAGTGTTTTCTCAACTCCACTAATGTGATTGTCAATGGGAACTTCAATAATAACCAACATATGTTTCACATTTCATCAAATCATGCTGGCATAAAGAGAGTGCTCACGTGAGAAAAAATACTACGCAAGAAAGATAGTAATCCTTCCTCCAATTCTCACAACAAGGGAAATTTTTAATATTAGGAAAACACAACTAAAAAGAATGCACAATCATAACAATGAAATAAAACCATTAGCTCCATTACTATTCATTAACATGCATTCACAAAAAATTACACACTCTGGCAAGATTTACTACTCTCAGAATGAGAGCACCAATAGCATATATTATTGCATTAAATAATGGCCTAGAGTACATATTACATCCATGCATTTAAAAGAAGTCTTCTCCTCTCTTTGTGTTAGGAGTGAGAGCTCCTCTAATGAAACTCATGCTAAAAATAATAATAAAATAAAACTATTTACATATAGATTGACTCTCTAAATGGTGCTAAGTAGGTCTTCTCCCTTGTTTTCATCAATTAGTTAGTGCATGAGCCTTTACATAACTTCAAAAAAATAAAAGAAGGAGATGAGAATATAGAAGCCATGAGATGATCTAGGAGTCACTGAGAGCTCTAAAAATGGAAGATTTACCTTCTTTAGGTGTCTTTGGGAATTGAACTATCATCAAAATGTGTTTTTGATGCATGGAATTCTCTAAAATAGCAACTAGCAGTTAACTATCAATGGATTGCTTCTTCTTCAAAATTGTTGGCACACCTCTGAAAAGTACACCTTGGTGAAGCCCACCTTCAAAAGATGCACCTTAGTCAAGCACACCTTGGTGAAGTGCACGTTGGAAAAGTGCACCTTGGTGAAATGCACCTTCAAAAAGTGCACCTTGGTAGAAGGACCCAAAAATCCAAAAAATCTACTAAGAGTCAAAACATGATTTCTAGCATTTGGGTTTCTTCTCCTGTATACCAAAATGATGTTTGGATGCTTGCTTTTGAATTTTTCTATTATGTCTATTACTTCCTTAGCCTATGGTAAATCTAATGAGTCATACTTATTTTGAGCTACTTTTCAACAGTTTCTCACTTTAATCCTCGTCTCCGCAAAATCCTCCAACTTAGAATCTAGTTCCAACATTGCTTCTTCTATGTTGAAAGCTTGTTTAATATCATTTTCTGAAAAAGTTGTCTCGAATATATTCCTGAATTGTTGAACTACTATTTTTACTGAGCAAAGTTTAGTCTTTGACTCATCTTCAAAAATATCAAGGCTAATGATGTTGTAGTATTTATTCACTTCCAAAAATTACTCTTGAATCTTATTCTTTATCTATTGAATATCTTTGTGTAGTCCTTCCATGACTTTATTCCTATAAGATATCTTCTCTATCCAATCATCTAATTTATCTAATTCCTCTATTGAGTATATATCCATAAGCATCTAGTACGTTTTCCCTTGAATATATTTGAGTACTTGCAAACCATTGGCCCAGGTATGTACCTCATCCATCAGCCCAAAATCTTGGTTTATAATGGTAACCAATTTGTCTAAATTAGTCTTGATGTTGTGGAGAAGGTTCAAATTACCTTGTATTATTTTCACTCCCCTTTCCTAAAAAATGTTATGCCACTTCTGACAAGCATCCAAAAATGAACCCATGGGTGACCATGTCTACTTCTAGTTGGGTTCAAAATTTCCTTTCTATACTTGTTGTTGTTGATTTTTAGGGTTCTCCCTCAAGATGAGATCACCAACTTAGAAGTCACGTGGCTTGACTTTCTTGTTGTATCTCTTAGACATGCATTTCAGGTAAGCTCAAAGATGATCACACGCCACTTGTCAATGTTCATCTAACAATTCTAGCTCTTGAAGCTGAGATATTCCATAGTCATCACCATTAATGAGGCCTTTCGTAGAGATTATCAAAGTAGGAATCTGAATTTCAATTGGAAGCATAACATCCCCTCCATATACCAAAGCCAAGGGTGTTGTACCCTTTGGAGTTCTAATATTAGTCTTGTAAGCCCATAAAACCATATTAATCTAAAGGTACTAGTCCCTTTTAGATTTTTTGAATGTGCAATTCAAGATCTTAAGGATAACCCTATTATATGCTTCCACTTGACCATTACAATAAATAGAAGATCAATGTTAAATGATTATGAACTATTTGCACAACTCTTTAAGATCCTTATTTTTAAATTGTCTTCCATTGTCAATAATGATGGAGGAAGGTACACTATACATGCATATGATGTAATTCATAAGGAATAGAGGTTTATTTTTCCATTTTCTATAGAGAGAGGGACTACCTCTACCCATTTAGTGAATTAGTCTATAGCTATAATAATGAACTTGTGGCTATTTGAAGAAGATGAGTGAATCTGACCCACTAGATCAAAGGCCCTTTGTTAAAATGTCGACAACATTATAGATGGAATTAGTTCCCTAGCTAGAGCATGAATCAGATTTCTGTGGAGTTGGCATTTTTTATAAGATTTGGCATATTTGTTTGCCTCTTGCTCCATATTCGACCAATAGTAACCAACTCTAATAAGTTTACAAGCTAGTGTCAAGCCATTAGAGTGAGATCCACAAATACCCTCATGTACATTGATTAATGTGCATTTGAACTCATTGGGTTCTAGACACCTAAGGAGTGTTTTTTCAAGACCTCTCCTAAATAAGTTGTTAGCAATAATAACATACTGTAAAGCACTAGGAATAAGGAGACATTTTTTGTTATGGGTTAGATTGTCTAGAATTGTTTGGTCATGTAGGTAAGAGTATATATGATGGTAGCAGGATGAATCATTTCCTACAATAGAATAGATCATTTGAGATTCATAGGAATTATAGGCAGGGTAGAGTAATGTCTCCACTAAGAACTTGTGTTGAAGATCATTCTCTAGCATCTGTAGCATGGAAGCAAGAGTAGCCATTGCATTAGCCACTTTGTTGTCTACTCACGAAATTTTTTGAAAATTGACATAAGCAAACTATTTCTTCATATCATCAACCATTCATTTATAGGGTATCAACTTCTCATCCTTTATCTAATACACATCATTGACTTGGTTGATTATGAGTTGTGCATCACCAAATATATTCAATTCATATACTTGTCATTCAATTGAAATATTTATGCCATTAATTAGGGCTTCATATTCAAAAATATTTTTTGTAGAAGGAAACAAAATCTTGTATGCCTTAGGCAATGAATACTTCTATGGTGTTATGAATAAGAGCCCAGCACTAGATCTTTGTTGTGTGAAGGAACCATCAAAGAAATTCACCCAAGTTTGATGTGTTAGCATTAAAATGGACTCATCAAGAAAGTCAACGTTTAGTGGAAGAAGCCTTTGCATTGGTGCTTTTGCTAATTGATCAACAATTGCATATCCTTTGATAGCCTTCCTTTGAACATACTGAATATCAAACTCACTTAGTATCATGACCCACTTAGTTAATCTTCCTATTAGAGCTACCTTGCTAAGTAAGTACATCAGTGGATCAATTTTAATAACCAGTCATGTAGTGTGAGTTAGCATGTAGTGTCTCAATTTTTGAGAAACAAAGATGACTACCAAGAAAGCTTTCTCAATAATACTATAGTTGATTTTATAGAAAATCAATCTGTGACTTAGATAGTAGATAACTCATTCCTTATTATCATTATCCTCTTGAGCTAACTAGATACCAAGAGATGACTTTGTTGCTAAGATGTACAAAATGAGAGGCTTACTGTAGATATGAGGCAATAGGATTAGTGGATCAGTAAGGTATTTCTTTATCTATGTTAAACTCTAATCACAATCTTTGTTCCAATCATATTTCATGTCGTTATGTAGAGTCTTAGTGAAAGGTTGTGATCTATCTACCAAATTTGAGATGAATTTGAAAATGGATTGAATTCTTCCTTGCAATCCCCTTATTTGATTCATATTACAGGGTGGAGGCATGTCCATGATTGCTTGAACTTTCTCTAGATCTACCCTGATTCCTTTTGTAGAGACAATGTAGCCAAGTATTTTCCCAAAAGTTACACCAAATGCATATTTCTTGGTGTTGAGTCTTAGATTGAATTTCTCCATATGATCTAGGATAGGTCCCAAATCTTGAACATGAGCATTGCATCATGTACTCTTAACCAAGTTTTCATCAACATAGTGTTGATCTCAGATTGGTTTTGACATGTGAGTGTCAACACACTTAAGTTATTTACTTAGTCCATGCCGAACAAGTAGTACATGGAGAGCACAACATGTATATTATAGAGCATGTCAAGTTCATAGTAAGTGTTGAGCCACTCATATGTCAAGTCACTCAAGTATCGAGTAGACAATGTATGCTGAGTGACACAGGAACCAAGTAAACAATGGATGCCAAGTAATATAGATGTTGAGTCATAGCATAAAGAATAGTATATGCTGAGCATCAGAGACTTTAGATGCTAAGTAAGATAGTTTTGACATATATTTTTTTAAAGGCACAAACAACTATATAAACCATTTTTGAGCTGGCTTAAAGATGAATTGCAATATTTTGGAGATAAGGAAGAATCTTAAGTTGGATTCCCTTGAAATTACATGTTGCCAATCAGAAAATGGGAAGGATTAAGTGGAAAAATGGATGAATCTCACCCCTAGATTCATACCTAACCCTAAGTCACCAAAGTATTCTTAAGGAGGACAAACCCTAAATTCTCTAGTGTGTGTGTAAGTTGTTGAAGGAGTGAAGAGAGTAGTTTGCATGTGCAAATAGAGCATTCATGGGGACTAAGGAGTTATGATTTGAGACTACATTATAGAATCAGTTAGAGCAGAATAGAGGAAAGAAGATAGCATACAACAAAGAGATATTTGATCAAGAAGGATCAAAGATACATCAATTTAGAGGTGATCAGTTATCAAGCAATCAAGCTCTAACCATAGGATTAAAGCTAAGACATTCTAATACGTGTTTTCAGTCAAAATCTCTTAATAGAGTAGTCTTAATAGGTTGTATTGAAATCCTCTAAAAGGTGCTTACTTAATTGTGAGTTAAAGTCCTTTAGCAAGGCACGCTTCTAACAGGGTGTCGAAATCCTTTAACAAGGTGAGACCTAATAGTCTTTGTAAGCCTTTAATAGAGTAGACCTTTTACAGGTTAGATCATGTCTCATGATCAAAACATTGTAACCTTCATTGGATACACTTTATTACTATAGTAGTGAAGATTTGTGGGTGTCATCCCCACCCTAGTTTTACATTCTCATTGGAGGGTTTCTGGGTAATCATATCTGGTGTTATATGTGTGAATGTTTACTTGCTTACATGATTTAGATGTATGTGCTTTACATGATATTTCAGTTTACACATTAAATGCATGAGATGGATGTGTGGTGAAATTTTTATGGGTCCATGTTTAAACAGTTGATTCACCCCCACCCCCCACCACATCCCCCCTCTCAAAAATTTAATTTTCCTATTGTAATTCCAATAATTGGTATCAAAGCCTTGTTCTTTGGAAGAGAAGATTTGTAACTTTGAAAGGATCTGGAAATGGAAGTTTACAAGCTGGGAAAGACTATTGAGAATCAAGAGATTGAAATACATCTCATTCTACATCAATTGAATGAACCAAGAGAAGAACTAAAGAAAAGTCCTTGAAGAGAAGGAAGGAAATCGCTATTGTAGAGAATGACACACAATGCAACAAGATAGACCCTACTAAGGTATTTTCTAATGGAGACTCATATGAATTTGATGTAGCAATTGTAGATCTAATGGAAAAGAATAGAGCCAAAGCTGAGGGAAATGAAAATCTTAAGTTAAAGCAAGAATCACAAGCCATACTGCTATGTGAGGTGACTAAACAAAAGAAGAAAGCCATGATTAAAGATGATAAAAGATTTTTGGCCAATAAAAAAAAAGAGAAATCCTTAGAGCTAACCAGGATTTCCAACATGCAATTAGATATTCTAAGTCAAATGATGAATGCCAACTATGAATTGAATGTCAAGGACATTGAGATAACAACATTCAATTTGCAGAATGAACAATCACAAAGTGACATAAAAAGGGAAAAGAAATTTGTGGAAAGTTTCAACAAACCAAATGAAGCTATAAAATACTTTGAGCAACTATTGAGATCCCCTAGATCGAATAATGATACATTTGGACTAGGATACACAAGTACTGAAGGAGAGTCATCCAAAAGTGCAGAAGAAAGGAGCAACAAAGGTAATAATTCCAAACGTACTTGTCATAATTGTGGTAAGAAAGGACATATTGCTAATGTGTGTAGGAGCAAGACTATAGATTAGAATGTCAAGCATAAGAGCATGGTTCACTATCATAAGTGCAACAAACAAGGTCATCAAGCACATGAATGAAAAACCAAGACCATGCATACACAAAAGATTTGAAGGATATTGTTATAACTATAAGAAGTATGGGCATAAAGATTTTGAGTGCAGATCCAAAACCATGTGGTCATCAAACAAGAAAGCAAAGGTAAGGAACAATGGAAACTCTTATAACTAGGATTATAATACAAGATATAACTATCATTATTGTCAAGAATATGGACATGTTCCTAAGAATCATACTAGGACACACTTCAAAGATGACTACAAGAGGTGGTTGAGTCAAACCACATGTTTTAGCTATTTGAAAACTAGTCGCATTAGTAGGTATTGCCCAACAAGGTCAAAGGCACCAAGTTGGGAATTTGATAAAAGCAAAGGAAAGTTAGATGTTGAAAATATTAGAAATAAAATGAACAAGAGATGGAAGAAGAAAGATGATTACAACACATCAAATGGAGAAGGGATCACTTCACCCAATGGGTTAGGTGATCACACCTCATCAAACTAGGTAATCAAGAGGCATGTGGGATTGATAATTAAAGGTTATATCATTCATCAATTTCAAAGGATTTAGTACTAAAAAGATTACATTAGCATGAATAAAGATGCAAGATGTCATTAGGAATCCAAGATAAATCTTTAAGCTTTTTCATGTTATTGCCGAGCATGAAATATTTCTTATGTATGTCAAGTAAATGCTAGAAGATGTCGAGCCAATAGACTAGCTAGTTGATGCTAAGTTCTTAGTGGTCACTAAGTGAATGAAATGGTAAATAGATGTTGAGTGAACCTGAAATTTGTTGATGCTGAGCTTACAGCTATGTAAGCACTCAACATCAATTGTAGAGTTTCAAAGGTTATTTTATCGATTTTAGCTAATTTAACATCATTTCAAATTTGAGAAAGAGTGAGAAGAGCAAAAGGAGATCTAGAAATCCATTCAAAGAAGTTGCAAAAGATTTTAGTAATGATTCTACACCAGCTCATAATATCTTATAAGGTATTTATCAAGAGTTGAGCTACGCAGTTTATATTTTCATAAACTCTAGTTTCACACAATAGCATCTAGTTCGAAGAATATAGAGGGAAAGGAGGTTTTGAATGTTCAATTAGTGAGTAATGAAGTTAAGAAACCAATCTTCAAAGATATTCTTGATATAGCTTGCAAGCAAGACCCTTATGGTGTGTTATCCATGATACCACCAAATGTTTTAATGGTGCAAGATGTTAGAAAATCCTATAACTATAAAAGTGGTGGCATTGATGATATGGAGATTAGGAAAACATACCAAAAATTATGTGAGAATGGTTTGTTGAAGGAAGAGTATAAAATTGTTGAAAAGAAAGGGTTGACACAAGCCCTAGATTTCTCAAATGTGTTCAAGATAGAGTGGATTAGGATAGTGCTTAGCCAAATTCATGATAGTCCATTATGGCTAGATAATGGACCTATCAAAATAACTAAAAGGATAATCCATAGGGTTACTAGATACCCAACCATAGATCGGCCTAAGACATTGAGAAGTGATTGAAAAGAGGTGATTGAGAATAAAACTAGAGCTATATGGAACAAGAAAGGCATGACAATTGACACAATTAATGATCCATCGATAGAGTTTTTTGTAAGGGTTATTTCACATAAGTTTTACCAATCTAGCATAATGAACAATGTGCCCTATATAGCTATAGATGTTGGATATAAAATTTTCAAGAAGGATCAGACAGATGATCTAGCAAAGTTACAATTATAGTAGCTATTTGAGAACCTTGGAGCAATAAAAAAGACAAAGTGTGCACAATGTAAATTTGGTTCTATCCTAATTTGCATATTATTTTATGTGCAAAAAACTTTTCCTACATTTGGCACAGTATCACAAAAAACCAATAGGTCAGTGGCAGTACAAATTGGTGAATACATTAAACAATTAGGAGAAACTTTTGAATCTGTGATGACAAGCTATTTTGAAGACTTCAAGCAGTCAATGAAAAAGAGATTGAGAATACCAATGTCACTAGTAGAAAAACACTATGATGAAATTTGTTTCCTAGTGGATGCCAACTATAATTTTTTACAAGCTACTACACCAAGGGTGGGATGGTTGCACCACTTAGGTTATAAACTAAATGTGGATGAAGCCTCTATAGCTATAACAACTTTACTTGTAGAAGAGGTTGATAAAAATGCTAAGGAATTTGGAAACTATGAGTTAGATAAGTCCAAAATTACCATGGAATTAAAGACAACTTCTATTATTAAAAAGAAGGATAAGCTGGTGAAGAAGCTAAAAGCCAAATTTGGAGAGGGTTTTGAGTAAGAAGAAGAATAAGAAGAGGATGAAGAGGAAGAAGATTCTAAAACACAAGCACTACTAGCTTTGACACAAGGTATGGGAGAAGACCAACAGGAAGAGGAGATTGAAGTTGTTGAAGGTGTCAAGGTAGAAGAAGATGAGGAAGCACCTACTCCCACAAAAAAAAAGAAGAGGAAGGCCAAGGCACAACCTATAACAAGGGATAAGAAGACTATCAAAGCAATCCAAGCCAAGCCCACTACAGCTACTACAAGGGCTAGTACATGTGCAATAGCTCAAAAGGCTAAAGAAAAGACAAAACTAGTAGAGCAAGGAGGTCAAGTGTAGAAAAGACCTAGAAGGAAATATGTGGCACAAGTAGAATTTGATGAGGAGAAAATAGAGTCAGATGAAAATAGCCAATTTAAGGTGGTGAGTCACAATCCTTTATCAGATCTTGAGAACATTTGTGAAAATGTTAAGAATAGTGCAGATCTGTCAAGATTTTCTCATGTAGATTTTGACAATCTTGGTAAAGTGGAGAAAAATCAAGTGAAGAAGGCCATATATGCCATGATGAAAAAATTCAAGACTACCCCACTAGAGATTGCCAACTCAATGCCCAAAAGTCTATATGATAGAGTTGAGCAAAAATGGCACCATTGCCTAAACTTGGAGAGACAAATAAGAGAAACTTCACTTGCACAAGTGATTCCTGAACTAAGTAAGGCATACATTTCTAAGGCTATGAAGAAGTATGCATTTAGGTTTACACCTAAATACAGAGCCTTCAGCATTTTGCAAAATATTATTGAGGATGTAGTTAAGAAGTCCACAGATGTGGAACCTTACTTATGGGTTGACTATAGTCAAGGAAGGTTAGCCAAAACCCATTAAATTAAAGGATGATGAAGAAAATGATAAGAATGAAGGTATTGTTGAAGGAGGAATAGAATTGAACATAGATCACAAGGCAACAACTGAGCCAAAGTAGTAAGAAGAATCGAGTGTGCACAACACACAATTGCCTAGTGTCAGCCCCCAACATGTCACAAGTGAGACTACTAAAACAATAATAGTGAAGGATGTTTCTGATGTCATAGCTAACAACATCAATCCCCTTATAGAGGAAGATACTAGATTATTCCACACTATTGGAAAAACTTTGTGATAATCATGTACTGGTTAGTGTGGATGAATTACAAAAATTAGTGACTGAAATAAAAAGGGTAGAGATAACCCCACATGAACCACCTTCTATCATCTCTCAAGTCACTAATGAACAATATTTGGTCAAAGAACCTGAAGCTACATCAGACAAGGCTAATTCAATTGCAAAGGATATAGTTGAAACACAAGTCACTACTGAATAACAATAAGAAATAGGACAAATAGACTTATTTGCACCTACAACACAAGATCAAGGTGCATCACAAGTCATTGTGGAAGTCAATGGAAAGCCTAAAGAGATAGATTTGACAACTAGAATGAAGGAGCAAGTAGCTATACAAGCCCTAGTAACCTTACCAACATCTGGCACTCCTACCACTCAAACTCTTCAAAGGACAAGCACATAATCAACTCCATTGTAGATCTTAGTGTCGAGCCCAAGTTCATCAAAGGCTAAAGAAGTCATACAATATGGAGATATGAGCTTTGATGAAGAAATCATTTTTCCAAAGTATGAATATGATACAATGGGAATATACAAATGGGCATACTCCAAAAAGCCCTAGCAAGGAAGAAGCATCAAGAAATTCTTGGAAGGGAGCACAAGTAGAAGTACGCATTACAGGATATAAAAGACATCTTTTTAGATGCATTCTGTCTGCCAACTCTGGATGAGACCAAGCCACTAATTGAATAGCTAACAAAACTAGTGGGAAAGGTCAATGATGCTGACCTAGATACAAATGCAAAATTATTAGAATGGTCATAAAAGAAATTTCAGAGAAAAGTGAATGAAAAGATATTAGGTGAGATAGCACTAATGCAAGTTTCATTGGCAACTAAGGTTGAGGATGTCAAGAAGGTACTTGAGAACATATTTTCATTGTACACTAAATTATGCAATCCAACACTCTTCACCCAAGAGACAATAAGTCACATGTTGATCTTGGAAAGTCAGATCAATTCATCAAGTGCAAAACTGCCTATAAATCCAGCTCAAAGTGAGAAGCACTTCAACATATTTCTTGAAACCTAGAGTCAGTTAGCTGCATTATCAGTAGATGAGGCCAATATAAGGGCCAAAATTATTAGCATCTAGACTACATTAACCCCTCATATGGAAATTTTTCTCAAGGAACTAGGCTATTCTAAAACTTTAATGAAAAAAGACCCAAATCTTTCTACACTATATGGTCTAGTTCACCTTGTTGTCGAGCTTGCTATCCAAATAAAGTCTTTGGATGTAGCATGTGAGAACTAGGATGTAGCTCTCAAGATAATCTTATATTTCTATAAATTGTTTATGGACAAACACACTATAAGTGTATAGCCCATTGACATAAGTGTCGAAAAGAGGGAGAAATATTTTAGGGGAGAATTTTTGGGGAGATATAAGAAGAGTGAGAAATGGGGGAGAGTAAGCAAAGGGGGAGAAATAAAGATGAGAGATACAAGAGGGAGAGTAAGAAAAGGGATAGAGAAAAGATAGATTAAGCTAAGGGGGAGCAAGCATAAAAATACAAGAAATATTAGATGAAAGAATATCAGCAAGATAGTATGAAGTTAAAGAGTATCAGTTAGGCATGTTTACTTAGTAGAAGTATAGAATAGACATATCAACATAGGAGAAGTTATCAGATTTTTAGGTATCCAAGTTATTGCAAAATTTTAACATTTTGAATCTTTTTATATTAGTCATTATAGATATGTTATGCTCGAGAGATTGAGGATATTATTGCATACTCAATTGTTTTTGACACTCATGTCGAAGGGGGAGATTGTTGATTTTAGATTGGTTTTGACAAGTGAGTGTCAACACACTTAAGTTCTTTACTTAGTTCATGCCGAACAAGTAGTACATGTTGAGTACAGCATGTATATTATAGAGCATGCCGAGTTTAGAATGAGTGTTGAGCCACTCATGTGCTGAGTCACTCAAGTGTCAAGTCACTCAGGTGCTGAGCAGACAGTGTATGCCCTGTGATAAAGAAGCCAAGTAAATAGTGGATGCCAAGTAATATAGATGTCGAGTCATAGCATAGAGAAAAGTATATGTCGAGCATCAGAGACTTAAAATGCTAAGTAAGATAGTTTTCACATATTTGTTTGTAAAGGCACAAACAACTATGTAAACCATTTCTGAGCTAACTTAAAGATGAATTATGATATTTTGGAGATAAGGAAGAATCATAAGTTGGATTCCATATGCAATTACATGTAGACAATTAGAAAATGGGAAGGGTTAAGTGGAAAAATGGATGAATCTCACCCATAGATTAATACTTAACCCTAAGTCACCAAAGTCTTCTTAAGGAGGGCAAGCCCTAAACTCTCTAGCATGTGTGTAAGTTGTTGAAGGAGCAAAGAGAGTAGTTTTCATGTACAAATAGAGCATTTGTTGTGACTAAGGAGTTATGATTTGAGACTACATTGTAGAATCAGTTAGAGTAGAACAGAGGAAAGAAGATAGCATACAAAAAAGAGACATTTGATCAAGAAGGATCAAAGATACATCATTTTAGAGGTGATCAGTTATCAAGAAATCAAGTACTAACCATAGGATCAAAGTTGACATATTCTAACAGGTCATTTCAGTTGAAATCTCTTAATAGAGTAGTCTTAACCAATTCTATTGAAATCATCTAACAAGGTGCTTATTTAATTGTGAGTTAAAGTCCTTTAACAAGACACACTTCTAGCAACATGTTGAAATCCTTTAATAGGGTGAGACCTAATAGTCTTTGTAAGCCTTTAACAGGACAAAACTTTCATAGGATAGATTATGTCTCATGATCAAAATATTGTAACCTTCATTGGATACACTTTATTATTGTAGTAGTGAAGATTTGTGGGTGTCATCCCCACCCTAATTTTACCTTCTCATTTGAGGGTTTTTGGGTAATCATATTTGGTGTTATATGTGTGTGAATGTTTACTTGCTTACATGATTTAGATGTATGTGTTTTACATGTTATTTCAGTTTACACATTGAATGCATGAGATGGATGTGTGGTGAAAGTTTTATGGGTCCAAGTTTAAACTGTTGATTCACCACCCCCCCCCCACCAAGAAGTTTACTTTTCCTATTGTAATTCCAACACATATTCATCCATTCTCTTATGCATCATATCATGGAAGATGGTTGTAACTACCCTTTGATATATGAAACCAATATTTTTTAGACCAAATGGCATCACATTCCAACAGAAGGTTCCACATACACAAGTGAAAGCAGTTTTCTCCTTGTCTTCTGGTATAATTTTCATCTGATTATAACCAAAAAAAACTATGCATGAGTGAGTACATTTCATATCCTATTGTCATGTCTACTATCATATCAATGTTGGGAAGTGTAAAATCATCCTTCAAACATGATAAATTCATATCTCAAAAATTTGTACAAACTCAGATAGATTTGTCATGTTTGGATACTAGAACAATGTTTGATATCCATTCAGCATTTTCGATCACAGGATGAAACCAACTTTTAGAATCTTTTCCAATTCAGCTTTAACAAGTAATGCAACATGAGGATGCATTTTCCTAAGCTTCTTCTTGACTTATTTTAATCTTGGTGCAATAGATAAATGATGCATTATGAGATCAAGATCCAAGCTTGGCATGTCTGAGTATGTTCATGCAAAATTTATTTGTTTCCTCTTAAAAGAAGGTAATAAATTCCTCTCTTTCTTCTATAGATGAAGACCATGCAAGATGTATCATGTGAGGTTGTTCCTTTGTTCACAAGTTTATTGGCTATGTTGGCTCTATCAAAATTGATGATCTCTCTTGAAAATGACTAAGAAGTGCATCAAATATCTCATTCTTAGGCACCTCAGAGAGATTTTCACCTTTGGAAACACCTTTTATTTTTACTATTTTAGGTTTTGATACTGCCACAATGTGGTTTTCACCATCAGACCTTCTATTTATTTTTCTTTTTATTATGTGATTGAGATATTTGATTTCATCTTTAGTCATGTTGACACTCTATTCGCTAGTGGAGGATGTTATAGGTTAGACAATGTTTAACTAGTAGACTAGAGCATAGTCATTCTAGAATATAGGGACTTCACAAGATGCATTGGAATCACATTCCATGAGCTCAAGAGAGGTGATTGAAAGAGATGTGATTTGTTTGATGGCATTCATAGTATACTCATCAAATGCTTAGACAAGTAATTTGAGACCTAGAGTGGCTTCATCCATAGGTGTGTTCGAATGCCTTAGAGTTCTAATGATATTAATCAAAGAATTATTGACACTAGTAAGATGAGACTCATCCAACCTAACCTAGATTATTCACCTAATTTGAGCTGATTTTCATAGACATGAACTTGATCTATATCTTTATTTGTAGTTTCTTCTAAGATAAAGTCAAATTCATAATCTCAAGAGTTTGTGCTACATGGAGACAAACTATAGAATTCCCCAGTAGTAATAGGGACCCATTCTTCTTCATCATCTTGATTTTTACAAAGTCTCTCAATGACTAAAGTATGACTTGACTCTCCTTATTTTTGTTGAATATGAGGAGAATCAGTAGTATTGTCAAAAGATCACTATCAACATCTACAATATTGACATGTGGTACAAAATCATCTAGTTCTGTGAAGAATTTAGAAAGATCAAAAGGAATTGGATAAGGATAAGTATCCTCACCATCAGAAGTCTCCTCGTGATTATCTGACATAGTTTGTGACTAATGTTTAGATGAACTTTAAACTTTAGGTATAAACTTGTTAATCCCTAGATGAAAGTGGATCTTCTTAAAACCTAAGTCTGTTCTATATCGAGAACTAGCAATTTCTTTGATAGGATCAATCAAGCCCTTTTTGTTATGTCTAATTGGATCATGCCCTTTGTAGCCAAAGCATTTCATGAGTTTAAGACCTAGACCATACTTTTTAGGAGTAATCTCACGAGACTTTTCTGTGAGATCCACTAGAGTTTCCTCTCTGTATATCCATGCGGTGATGGCTTTATCTTCATCTTCCTCCTCTAGAGACATAGTAGCTTGATAAAGGTACCATTGAACTTAGTCTAAGGTGATAGCACAAAAGGTCTATTTGCTTTAGATGGTCTCCCATAATGATAGGGAGATTCAACAAGCGATGTCAAAGATAGAACAGGTTCTATGTGATACTCACCCATCCCAATTTCTTTCAACTTGAGTAACTTTTCAATTTGTTTCAACTTATCATCATGATGATCTATAGATTCCCTATTAGCAGATACAAAGCTTTTAGTAAATTTCAACATGTTACAGGTGTAACTAGTATTAGTAGGTATGGTGACTTTAGAGTTGTGTGATTGGCCAACACTGAGAAAAATATTATGAAAGAATTAACAATTTATGATGTTCGGCTGGTCTATACATGTCAATCCAAGAGTGTAAGCTTGTAGAAAGTGTTGGAGTAGTATGTCATCAGGGGATGATAGTTGTGATTTGATTGATTATGGATGCAACTAAAACACATAAAAGTGAACCTATGAAAAATTGAAATAAAATTGCGACAAGAACTGTCACTTCCTGCAACAGGAGCTTAACTGAAACCTACTAAAATAATGTGGACAATAAAACAATTAGAAATGAAAACAATATAATTATTTCTATTATAAGGAAAATATAATCATATCATATTAAATCAAATTACAAACTATTTCAAAAACTAGAGATTACTTTAGTGGCAAATGTTCACCTTTTGGTGATCCCATCTCATGGGTCAATCATCATTTGGTGAATAGTGCATGCAACGTAGGTCAACCACATCACTGAATATTTATCAAATTTGGGTTCAATACTCATGTTAGTCACTCATTGGTTATCACATGATTGGTCAAAAATATCGGTTCAATCACCAATGCAATTACATTTTGGATACATTTATTTTAAACATTTTGCCATCCTTTACTATTGTTTCTTATTGGCCCACATTCTTTTGCCATTACTACAACCAAAAAAATTTCCCTTGGGTTGGGCGTTGCCTACCATTTTCCCAACGTATGTCAACCACTAGCCTCATTTAGTCAACTATTTCCTACTGTGGGCTTGCATAGGAAGGTGCATTTTGTGCTACATTGACATTTATACTTGTTAATCCCACATAATTCACCAACCTAGATTGGACTATAAGATATTATTATTCTACACAATTCACTCTTTTCTGGTCTGGAGACTAGCATTTCTTATAGCTGCCAAAGTTTTAGACTGTTGAGTGCATTGCCCATTGACTTGTGGACCCTAGTTTTTGTAAAAGGAAAGGAATTTTTTTAAAAAAATTATGTCAATAATGGTACCACCATACTAGTACAATGGTATTGGTTATTTTTTAAATTTTACTGTCTAATGTCCACTAGTCACTAGACATCTCACATGATAAGACAGCCTATAGGTTTGTGAATTATATTGGGTAGTACCATAGATTGTAGTACTGTAGCAATAGTACACTTTTTTGGAGAATGAATCATATTATTTTTATTAAATGTAGTCTAAGTTGTCTACTATCAGTGTTCACAGTCTTTGAGTCATCACTATTTGAGTCTTTTGTTCAAAAACTAAGTTGATTTATTTTTTTCAACTTTTATCAGTTTGCAATGTCAAACAAGAGGGGTAACAGGGGTTCTGGTAGGATCCCTAAAAGACAAGAGAAGCCACCATTATCAAAACACAAAACCATAGTGGCATATTTTGGTGGTGGAAATATTGGCAACCTACAAGATTCACAAGTTAGATCTCTAATGCTTATTGAAAAAGGAGATTCGTCACAAGTTGGAGACTCAAACGGTATTGAAGAAGTTCAAGTTGGTGAACATGATATCTCAATTGAGGAGAAACTTGAACATGATTGGAGGCACTTCCCTTGAGTAGGGAGTCACAAGCTAATATTATAGAGTTGGAGTTAGTCTTGAACTAGTCAAGTGAGAAAACCAAAAGTGATTCCATAAATCATGTTCATGCCCAAAAGGAGAAAAGAAAATTGGAACTAAAGAAAGATCGATCTTGTTGGGATCTACCCAAAATAAATTTTTAGTTAGAATGGGTGGAAAAGTACTAGTTCATTGAACCATTGGCCAATCCAATTGATGGTGAGCCTCTTGTAGAATGCAGATGTAAGATTTGCACAGAGATGACAAAGAAGGAGAAGAGGTTGCAGCTTAAACTTGATACAATAGAAAAGCATGTCAGTAAAATTTACAAAAAGGAAACTAAAGATGGAGTTGAAAAATCCATGCTAACTTGGAAAAAAAAGGACAACTATCTACATATTAAGAATGCTAAAATATATGAGTTATGCCAGCAATTATGGGAGAAGTATTCTGCAGTAAAAGGTTCCATTGAAGATTTCATTGGGAAAGCAATGGAAATGAAAAATAAGGGATAAGTAGTTCAATTAAGAGTGGTCTTTTATATTTTGAGTAGAGGACATCCTATGATAGAATACCCTTTAATTACTACCTTATTGCACTTTTTCAAAGTTTGAAACTATTTGAATAGTCATTGGTCAATAAACAGCAGGTGGGAATGGGCTAGATGTCTTGCATGAGTTGGACAAGAAGATATGAAGGAAAAAATAAAACACTCAAATTTCATTGCATTTCCTCTAGATGAAGTTACAACAATTGATAATACTTCCTAGGTGTGCATGCATGATTATAATGTAAACGGTCTTTGTCATCAACCCTTTCTACTATTTGTTGCTAAATTGAATTGTAGTGGGATAGCTAAAAATTTATATGAATTATTAAAGACTACTCTAATTGAATGTGGAGGTTTGGATAACATAGAGATTGCCAAAAAGTTGGTATATGTTGGAACAGATGGAGCTTCAATTACGTAAGGTCATAAAAGCAATATTTGCAAAAATATTATGAATGATTTGGCACCCTATGCTTTTTCCATTCATTGCATGGCCCATCAAATGAATGTAGCTTTTGGATTTGTTAGCAATTTTGGTTGTGTAAGTAAAGTGGAATCTCTAATCAAAAAGATTTACCAATACTTTTGTCGAAGTCTAAAATGAGTCTAAGAATTTCAACACTTTTCTCAATGACTTATTGATGGGAGGAAGCTTCTTAAAGACAATGATACCAAATGGATCTCTTTGGATGGACTAGTGCATCGAGTAATCTCTGAATATCCATTATTTCTTGGACTAATCCACTCTGTGTGAGACAAATTCCCTCGACTATATTCAAGTCTAACTAATGTTAAGATACTCTTAACTTTAGTAGCTATTCCCCCCATGCTACAGGACATATGAAATATTATAAAAAAGGTTCAACAAAGAGCTATATACATTACAAAATATAATAAGTTATGGAAAATGACATGTAATAGCCTAGATACTTTGTATCGATTACTACCATTAGATGAATCAAAATTTGCAAAGTGGATAGAAATAATAGATTTTAACAATCCTAGGAACTTTTTACATATTGGTGCAAATGATGAGGTATATACCAGGGTACATGGAGTTGATATACCAATGCATTATTATGCCTACATCAACCCTAAATTCAACCCCAATGAAGTAGGAAGTGAAGTTGAATCAGAACCAGAGAAGGTACTTTCACATGTTACAAGTGAAGAATTTAAGAAGATCAAAGACTCTATTATTGACTCTATCAAGTGAGTTTGCTACAATTTTTCATTAGAAATTAGATTCATATTCCCTCTAGACAAACTGCTTGAAGCAATGTCAATTGTTTTTCCACAACATTGATCTCTAAACTGTCTGAATAATTTTCAAAGAAGGATGATGACTTTGATTCAAAAATTTTGCAAACCTAAAGTAATCAATTAAGTAACTATAAATGGAATTTTGGATGAATCTTGACTGGAAGATCAATCATATTCTTTTGCAAACATAATAAGGGAACAATATGATCTTATGGAGAACCCAAATGAAGAGGGAGCGGTAACAAAGCTTTGAAAAAACATTGGTGAAAGAAATCAATTGAGAGAGTCAATATCAGAATATTTCAAGCTTACCAATTTATGTTTAACAATGATATTTGGTTTAGTGGAGGATGAGAGAGTTTTCAGTACTTTGGGCTTCCTGAAATCAGGTTAGAAACAAATTAGAAAAAATGTTGGATAATTGTTTGAGGCTCTATAATTCTAGGTATGAGGTAGATAGTTTCCCTTATGACAGAGCTCTCAGCATTTGGAGAAACCAATGTCAAAGAAGAGGGATTTCCAACATTTCAAACCCAAGTGGCAGTGGCAGTGGTAGTAGTAGTGGTTCATGTCTTGATATTGGAAGCAATGTAGATGATGTTGACTTTGGCATGCATACTAATGTTAATAGTGAATTTGAAGAAAACACAATGAACAATGAAATGTTATATGCAATAAATGAGGAGGAGGATGATAGTGATGTTGAGCCCATCCAGGTAGAGTGGCAACTATAGCAACTTCTCAACTTTAAGTTCTATCTTTTGCATGAGTCAAGTGGTAGGCTAGTAACTCTGATCTAAGACTCTATCTACTAATTAATTATGTTTGTAGAAGTTAATTTATAGCCTTTTTTCACTATCCTTTTATAGATGCTTAGAAAAAAAATTGAACATGTTGATGTTACAAACTTACATGTTGAGATTTTCATTGATTGTATTTTTTAAACATGTTTTGATTTTCATTGATTCTAGTTTTAATAAAACAGTACATGTTGAACTTGAGATTTTCATTTATTCTAGTTTTTAAACATTTTTACTTTTACGATTTCATTGATTCTAGTTTCTTTAAGAAATTGTAACATAATGCATTTAACAGAATAAGATCTATTTTTAAAAAATCATATTATAATTTATAATTATAAATCAGCCTGTAACATAATACATTTAACAATTACAAACAATTACAACCCTTTGCAAATGACTCAATGTCAAATTGAATGACCCTGAATTCCCTACAGATACAAGAGAGCACCAATAGCTATAAGTTAGTTTGTAATTGTATATATAATCAGATTATTACTACATAATACATTATGTGTGTACAATCAAATTGCCAATCATACAATTTTTTCACGTAGGAGTAGAATTTTTTTTTCATCTACTCTATGTAGTAATGGTATGCTAGTGCCTGGCTATCCAACTATCCTGATATGCCAGCTCTTGATTCCTGTAACAATTAATATTGAAAAAAGTTGAAACTAAATCCAAAATTTGAAATTAAAGAGCAACTAGTAACAAAATGATTATAGTACTATCACTTACTAAATTGTTACTTCTTAATGATATTAGCTATGACTGCCACTAACAAAAATAATAATAGTTTGAGAAGATGACCTAGCTCCAATGAAGTTCTTTAGGGCACTCCATTTTGCATCATTTGGAAGCTCCATTTATTTGAGGTTGTAGCTAAATAGTTGTAACCTTGTCAACAATGAATACTTCATAGAGATAGTTTTACATCAATCAAGAAATTTATCTATAATTGCATTCATTGTTGATAGTGGTTTGATGCAGCTTGCAATTCTTTCTAGAGTGGTTTCTTCAGGCAAGTTGCCTAAATCAGAATTCATGGTGTTCTACAACTTTTTCATTTAATCTTATTTTCCACTAAATCTACCCTCTAAGTTAGCTGGATTTGGTAATACAAAATTTAGCAAGTTCAGTATGTTGTGATTCATCTTCATCAAGTCTTTGGGAGTAGATTTGAGAGATTTATCTATTTCCATTACTTGTTCACAATTGTGACAGACAGCAAAGGACATTACAGAGGCATCCAAGTGGTTTTTTATTCCATGGTTTACCAAATCCCTATCACTAAATCTCCATAATTTATTCAAAATTTGTTTAGCATGATTTTTAAGGAATTGGTGAATATTCCTCTTTTAACCTAAACATCTTTATTTACATTTTCAAAGAGAAGTCTGAGATTGCTATTTAAATTAAGCCATTCAAAAAAACTATCATTGTTCTTCATTATTTTGTCCCAATTTTCTTGTTTAATAAGCTTAACTGTGTTTATTATAGTATCCTTCACATGATGGTCTTTAGAAGGTGTCATTCTATTTTGTGCAATTACATTCTCCATCTTTTTGTTAATTTCAGACATCTCATTTTCAATCTTTTTTTGTATTTCCTCTAGTTGTCCTTGCCAATTAGTTGTTCTCTTCCTCTTATCCTCCAATTTCTTCTTCAAATCTTTGATTGTACTAGTTACCTCTTTTTTCTTCTCATCCTAGAGTTCCCTTTTCAAATCATGCATTGTCTTTGCAATGGACTCCTTTTTCTTCGCATTGTCCAATTCCTTTTTCAAATCATGGAGTGTTTGAGTAGACTCCTCTTTCTTCACATTCTCAAATTCCTTCTTCAAATCGAAGATTTTCTTTGCGGTTGACTTTTCTTTTTTCTTTGCATTCTTCAATTCCCTCCTAATGTGGTGGATTGTGTTACTGCTTAAAGTAGCACTAGACTCCATTTTCTTTGCATTCTCCAATTCCTTCTTCAAATCAAGGATTGTTTTTTCAGTTGACTCTTCTTCTTTTTCATATTCTCTAATTGCTTATTCAAAATGTGGATTGTGTTTGCACTAGACTCCTCTTTTTTCTTCTCATTCCCCAATTCCTTCTGCAAATTATAAATTATCCTTTCCTTAGACTCCTCTTTTTTCTTTTCATTCTTCAATTCAATCTTCAAATTATTATTTTCCTTAATAACAGAGTCTAGGTCAGTTTTCAATTTATTGTTGACCTATGCACTACTCTCTACAGACTTGAACAATTGTGCAGTAGAGGCTTTTTCATGTTGAATTGTTTTTTGGCACTCATCCAATTCTTTAGTCAAATTTTGCACTTGTTCATTCATCTTTTCTTGCTGGACAATTGCCTCTGTAGGAGAAGAATTTTTTATTTTGTATTTCAATTCTTTGAACCTATTGTATGTTGCTTTCTCCTTGGCCTTCACATTATCAAAGTCTACTTGTAGCTTTTCTATTTGCTTTGTAAGCCTTTTATTTTCCCTCTCCACTTTCAGAAGTGTAGAGTAGACCATTTTGTTGCTCTCTTTTGATATATTGATTTTGTCAATATTTTTCACTATTGACAAATCTATTTGAAGACTAGTAACTTGTACATCGTTACAATTTAGTACATTTTGTAGTGGATTATTATCTCTACCCAAGAACATAACAACCATGAAGTTCATCATTTCATTATTTGGATCATATGTTGGAAATATTATTTTAGTAGATCCCTAACATTCAGCAAGTGCATCACTTTTCAAAGTCTTCATAATTTTTTCTATTTCTTTTGCTTGTCCAATCAAACTTTGATGTAAACTCATTCAAACAAAAATATGGGTTTGCTAACACAATTGAGTATTTGAAAAGTGAATTATCAGTTGTATCATTGTATGCTCCTCCAATTCCAGTTAAACTTACTCCACCTACAATTGTATTTTGATGATTGCCAACATACTAAAGATGACTCATTCCAAATCTTAGCATTTTAGGACTATTTTTAGAGTTTTGTATAGAAGTTACTGGTGCATACATTGGTGAAGTAACCACTGACATTGCTTGTGGTGTAATTGTTATAACATTTTACTTTTTTGCACAAGGTTCATCCATGCTAGTGCCAGTGCCAGTGCCAGTGGGATCAACTATAACTAAATTTGAATATTTAACAAATAATATGTTGGGATGACATTCAAAAGTAGAAGTATAATGTTTTTTGCCCTTTCTAAATGAATTATCTTCAATCTCATCAGAGAGTCCAATGATTGGTTTACTTCCTCTTTTGGGTGGGTCTAGTATTGGAACAGGATTTCAAATCCCTTCACCACTTGCACCAATGGGCCCTATACCTACATAACTTATTTTTTGTATCATACTTGCCCCCTTACTATACATTTATCTAGGAGAATCACTCATTCAAAGATTAACAATATGTTTACCCCCAGTTGACCCATAATCTTGAATACCTTAAATGTCGGCATCAGACTCGAGGTCCTTCTATCTTTAAATATCACTGTCACTACAACTGCCAAAATCATATAGTATAGTTGGATGCTCTTTATTCCAATAATTAATAAAAAGTTCATCCTCCTCAATTTCCTCAAAACCTGCTGATGTTATTGGTTCACCCAAATTTTTCCTCATTTTCCAAAAATTAGTCATCTTGGTTTGACACTTCAATTTAGTTGTGCATGCCTCTTTAATTTCTTTCAGCATAGACCTCTTAGAAGGTTGAGATGCTTTCTTGTAGAAAATTAATTATGTCAGATGCTCTAATTTGTGTGACTCTAATATGTGCAATATTGTAATTTGGGATTACAATTCTTGCATTGAAATATTATTCTCTATTGCATGTTTCTCCATCTCTTTCTTAACCTCATCCCATGAATCCTTGCTTTCTAACTTTTCTATCAATGGCATCTCCTGATGTTGATATTTTCTCACAGAGTTCGCATTGGAAATAAGTCTTGTTTTTATTATGTTCAGTGGATCATAATTCCAATGACTAACAAAATCAAAGCCAAAAAAGTTATCAATTCATTTTCCATTTTGAAAGCCTTTCTCTCAAATGTGAGGCCTCCAATTACAAAAGACAAGGAAGGAAACATCATTTTCTTGTATTGTCTAGTGAAAAGTTCCTTTGTGCTCTCCATCTGATGTACATATTCCAATGTAAAAACCCTTTTTGTAACATGCATTGGAAGTTTGTAGAGTTCAACTGTTGAACTATAAAACCTTAAGACAATGCACAGTTCCATGAAAAACTAGTTAGCTAATTGAATCTGACTTTCTAGTTGAATGCAATCTTTATAAGACACAGGAAATCTAGGCATCGTAGTGCCTATTATTTTTTGGTAAATAGGTGCCAAAAAGAAGTCTACAAAATGGTTGTAATTTTTATTGTTAGCAGTCATCCTCATCTTATGTGTCTACTTATATACTAGACTTGGAGTCTTTGATTTCTTCTAGGTTTTCTCACCAAACTTATAGACCTCAATATCAAGTTTGTTGTTCTCTATCTCAAATATTGGGTGATACTTTGCTAAAAGAAGGTAGCACAAGTAACTTGTGAACCTAAATGTCTTCGTCTATCCTATAGTTGTACTTTGTTTAATTATTAGTAATTGTTGTTGCATAGATTCAACAATGTGTTGAACAAAATTATATCTTACATCTACCTTCTCAACTGATTGACCTCGACAATGGATATTTTAAATCATTTCAAGAACACTAGCCCCACTTCCTTGTTACTATCAAATCCTAGACAAAATGATAACAAAGAAATAGTATTCTGAACCCATGGTACAAAAATGCCATATTGATAAGAAGGCTTATGATATGTCCAATGTAACACTAGTATATGACTTTGAGTTTATTAAACCCTTAATTTATGAAACCTGAAAAACTCTTTCTAGTTCTTCATAATCCTGTGCTAATTTATCCAAGTCAATGTACTTGTTAAAGCTTTCTGGTTTAAACCCTATCCCCAGGTGTAATAGAGTGAAAAATTCACTCTCAGTTATGGATAGAATTTCCTCCTGAGTGTTTTGGTTTACAATTGCATTTCTATTTTCATCATAATTCTAAGTGCATAGCATTACAATTTCAGGACAAGGGGATACTTCCAGTACAGTGAGGTTTGCTAATCTAGTAACCAAACTAGCTAATTTATTTGTATGTGCATGAATACTGTTGTTATATTTGTAATAAATTCTCCTATCTAATTCCCATAATTCCAAAATATCCATGGATAATAGGATAAAAAATATCATGACATTCATCGGTAAAACCTGAGGTTTGTAGTACTTACCTGAGTTCTTTAATATATTTTTTTTCCTTTATGCTTGCACTCGTACAAGGAGTTTTTTGACTTTGTTTTGCCCATGCCTGCTACTGGTTATTACACAAAATTCTTATTCAAGCCCTATTTAAAAAATTTGTAAAGTGTAAACCTAAGACAATTAAAATCAAGATTTTTATTGCTGCAAATTGCAATGAAATTTTTTTTAACAAAATTAAATACCTAAAATCGAGATTCGATAATTGGTGGTGTCCTATGATACTCAAGTTTCACACTTTCAAAATTTAGTCTTCAGAAGACAAAATGGAATTTTATTAGTCTTTGAAAATCCTATCATATTGAAGTCTCGACTTGTAGAACTTTCAACTTCATAATTTAAAAACATAGAAGGGTTAATAGTTAAAAGTTAAAACAAGAGTATTAAGTAATTAATGGTTTTAAGTACTTTACTAATAGTATGTAGAATGTACATGTAAACGACATAAAGACTCAATAATGTAGTTCTCTACATAACTATAATAATAAAAAGTAAAAATTTATTACATTAATATAATTTGAATTTTGAAATTTATTAATTTTAAATTAATTAAATAATAAAAATTGAACTTAATTATCGATATAATTTTTGGGTCAATTTGTGGAATGCTATGGCTGTTGTCAAGAGTAATCTAGAATCATGACACTTGTCAAGGACACGTGTCACAATTTTGGATGTTTCTTGACAATAGCGATAACAGACCCAAAATTTACTAGAAATTCATCCCGAGCCATTGCCATTGGCGTTGATTTGTCTTTTACTTACAATCGCAGCATCGTCGAGTCAAGATTAAGTAATATTTTTTTTAAAAGAGTAAACATAATTATTAATAATATTAACTGAATCCTGACACTTAATTGAGCTTTGCAATGACCAAACACATGTCATGATTCTGGATGAATCTAGGCACATGGAAAAATATTTTCCAAATCATCCCAAAATTCATCTCGGGCCATCTATCTTTCTTTTAGTCAATGGTCAGAATTTTGGGTAGAATCTTTGAGTACACATATTTTGATTTTAGGTTAATTTAATTTTATATATATATATATATATATATATATATATATATATATATATATATATATATATATATATATATATATATATATATATATATATATATATATATATATATATATATATATATATATATATATATAATTTATAATTATTATAATAGTTATAATATAATATAAATAAAAGATTTTCTTTTCTATCATAAACTTTTTATTATAAAGATGATATGAAAAATTCAATGAAAATATATTAAATTTTATAAAATAAAATTGGTGCAAGATATGAAACAAGTGCCACATAGTGGCTTAATACTTGCCTTTAGTTTTTATATAAATCTAATTTAAATTTAATAAATTTATTATAATATATAAAATATTTTAATTAATAAAAATGTTATATAATTATATTTTTTTGTAATGATGTTAATTTAAATTTAAATTTTCTTCATAAATATAATCATTGATATATATATATATATATATATATATATATATATATATATATATATATATATATATATATATATATATATATGTTCTATTACATATATATATCATATGACTATAATTATATTATATGTTCTATTATATAATAAATAATTATAATATAAAAATATAATATTTTTATAATAATAATAAATTTTAAATGATTATATAATATAAGTAACATTATTTTAGTTGAATGACAAAAAATATAATAATTTATTAAAATATCTATTATTAAAATATAAAATATAAACCAATGCACTTATATTAAAAAAATAAAAATATTAACATTAATGAATCACGTTGAAAATAAAATATTTAGCTCTAATATCCGTCCAATATAAGAGCTAAATGAATTCATCCAATCTTAACTTAGAAAAAAAATTTATAAAATCTATGCTATGTAATATATTAGTTTGATAAAAGAAATTACAATGATTTATTCTTACTCATAAAAACATGAAACAAATTTAATCACTAGTATAAGTCTAACATTCAAAATGTATCACAATAGTACTTAGCCTTAAGCCTATTGGCAACTACTAATAATAAATTATAATGACAATAGTTTAATTCAAATAAAATAATTATAATTTAAAAATATAATTACAAATGCTATATTTTTATTCATATTTATTATTTAGTTTTAAAATTAAAATTTAATATAGTTTAGTTATCTATAAATTATTAACATATATTGATAATTGTGATAATTGTTTATAAACATAATTATTAATAATATTAACTAAGACCTGACACTTAATTGAGCTTTGCAATGACCAAACACGTGTCACGATTCCGGATGAATCTAGGCACATGGGAAAATAGTCTCCAAATTGGTCTAAAATTCATCTGAGGTCGTCGATCTTTCTTTTAGTCAACGGTCAAGATTTCAAGTAGAATCTTTGAGTACATGTGTCCCGATTTCGAGTAGAAATAGAATTTAACTTCAAGCATTTAAAATTTGACCTAAAATAGAGCCGCAATTATTGAAAAGAATTCAAATAGCATATTAATTAATATAAAGAAAAATATTAAAATAAATATTGTTAAAGAAATTGTTATTAATTATTATTGTTATATTTTTAAGTTTACCATGTCAAAATCATGATGTTAATTTAATTATTTACATAAAATATTTTATATATATATATATATAATATAATTTATAGTAATAATTATAATAGTTATAATATAATATAAATAAAGGATTTTCTTTTCTATCATAAACTTTTTATTGCAAAGATGATATGAAAAATTCAATGAAGATATATTAAATTTTATAAAATAAATTGGTGCAAGATATGAAATAACAATGACAATAGTTTAATGTAAATAAAATAATTAAAATTTAAAAATATAATCACAAATGCTATATTTTTATTCATATTTATTATTTAGTTTCAAAATTAAAATGTAATATAGTTTAATTATCTATAAATTATTAACATATATTGAAAATTGTGATAATTGTTTATAATATTCTTTATCATTTAAAATATTTCATAATGAAAAACAGCTAGGTGACAAGATAGGTATGAAATAAAAAATTGACACATAAATTATCAAAATTTTATTTAACTTTGTTAAGGTTATAAATTTTAGTTTTCCTTGCAATTCGCTTTTATCGCTCCATTTGTTTTAACCAATTAGATTAAAGAAAAATAGTTTTAGAAATTACAAAAATTTAAATTGGATAATTTTTAATTGAATATTTTTTTACTATAAATTGTTAATCAAATATATGATATGAAACCATAAAGGAATTGTTGAAACCCCTCTTTTTGTTTCTGAGTTCTAACTTTATTACTATTAATAGTTAATTATTTTAAACAAAGTTGCAGACTAACATTTAAATAGTGCATTGAGAATCGAGATGCCAAAAATAAAGTCGTAGACTAATAGGAAGTTGGAACAATAATTTGAGAAGCCAAAAACTATTATTTTTATTGATAACATTTAGAATGTACAAAACATAGATATTCAAAATAGTTGATTAAATCAGCTTGGTTTTACTATTTCTTAATTTACATTAAAGGGAAAGGCCCATTCCAAAGAAAAAATAGATATCTTAAAAACATTTTTTTTCCCCAAAGGTTAACGGTTAAGGAAATGGGATTCAGAAAATAGGAAACATTGAACCAGGGAACAAGGAGGCTAGAAGCATCAACAAACTGAGGGGTTGAGGGCTTGAAGCCTTCAATCAGAAAGGTCTTCAAGTTCCTCTGTGAGGAATCTGTTGGAGAAGATGATGTCACTTAACTCATCCAACCATGTGAAGTTGGTCTCCTTGATATCATCCAACAACAACCACTTTTGCAAAAAATCCCTTCCAAGCTGTGCCCACTTTTGATGGCAAGTCAATTGTCATTTATTCATGTCGAACAGGAAAGGATGCTTATGTACAATTCTCCCTATGCATTTTTTCCAGCACTTGTCTACTACGTTTGCAAAAGGGATGTCAATTCCTGCCTTGGCAGTTGCTTGGCCAATACAAGAATTTTGACATCATCTTCTAAAAATGTTTCCTTAAAAATGTTACACAGAAGCATCTGAATGTCTATTTGACTACCCCTAAGGTCGAAAAGAGGTGCGAGGAAGTAGGAGGTAATATCTGTGGACATACAGCACCTCTTATCATTTCTTAATAATTCATAGCCAAGGACCATGAATATAGCATAGTGGATAAAAGGACTTTGGGCATCTAGCTTGCAAACCATAGCAAGGACATCGTTAGGAATCCTGCCCAAAAAGAGCTTTTGCAGAGCCATTGTAGTGCATTTCAGGCAAATTGGCATATTCGTGACTAAGATTCAAGAAACTCTACAAACCAAATTTAGATTGAAGAATTTGAGAAATGATAATGAAAGAGGAATTGAAGAGGCTATTTAATGGCAATTGCATTAAATTCTTTGGCATTCAAGATCTTTCATATCTTATTTTTTTGTATTCCTATTAATTTTCAAGTGTGCGAAATGCCAAAATGTGTTGGCATTAATGTTAGATAGTTGAAAGTGCCTAACATTGAGAAATTCCAGTTAATGGTTTTTGTGCAAAACTTTCCACGTGCCTCCATTTTGGAGAATTTCATGTGACTCTAGGTCTTTTCAAGCGAGTGGCCCCGAAATGCATCTTCTATCATTGATCTCTAATTAATCAACGATCAATAAAACTATTGTATTTACTATTAACAATATGAAAGTGATGGTAGCCAACTTGATAATAGTGACATTAACGTAACAACATTACAACATTATTAATAATAGACCTAAGATAATACACAAGTTGAAACTTGAAGTGACTGCTCAGTAGTCAGTATAGTCACTAGCCAATACATGTGCAAATTTGCTTTCAGATTAAACAATTTTTCAGTTTATCACTAAAGATTAGCCAAGACCATTATTATTCATTTTCCTACAAAACAAGTAATTTGCCTCTGACATTATTAATTCATTTTTTGGCAAAGAAAAAAATAGCCATCATTTATTTATCTGTCAGCAAGAAAAAATGTTAATTCACCACATTTAAAATTATTTTTGCTAGGGTAAGAAAAAAATTGCCAACATATAATATTTTATTTCCCTATATGGAACAAAAAAATCACCCTTGACATTAAAATTTTCCTACCCACAAAATGTTGGATTTGCCAACACTTTAGGCATTTTTTTGGGAGGGGTTTCTTGAAGTTATCAATGTCTAAAACAATAAACAAATCAATTATTAATTCAAATAAAATTTTATATTAATAAAATACAAACATACCACATTGAAATAGAAATCAAAAAACACACTAGACTAAAATATAAAGTAGAAAATACACCAGACGTTCGAAGAAGTGGGCCCCCTCCTTAGCCCATCAGGTGGTGAGATAGAAAACGTAGAACATTGGATCAATCAGTAGAATTGGTAGTCTTTATTTCTCAAGAATAATATATATATAACTTCAAGATGATAACCACCTCTATCTACGTGGTGTAAAAGAGGATAGTGTGTTTTTGACCTATAGCTAATAAATAATTATACATATCACTAAATAATTCTATTAAAATAGAATGAATATAGAACCATGAGTTGTTGATCATCTACACCCACATATATGCATGTACATCTTGCTGCAAAAATGGCACATGTGAAACCGTAACATATAGGTTATTGTTATCAAATAATATCACTCATAGTATTTGTAGTGGTTAATAATGATTCAAGTCCCATTTCCATCCATGGGCCATAAAGTGTCTATATATGTGTGTGTGTGTGTGTGTGTGTGTGGTTTTTATTACAGTCGTAGCATACATAATAAGCTATGATTTTCATAATGAATATCTCAAATCTATTTTGATTCACCAATAATTTTTCGTATGAGTTTGATATTCCTTGTTGGCATTCTTGTAATATCTTCTAATGTAGAAATAATAAAGCAAACATGTATAATAGTTGTTATCCAAATGTGATAGGAAGTTCTTGTGGAATAGGTAATAAGAACATATGCACCCATCAACATGTTGCAGTAGTAAATATTAGTAAAGAGCAATCAATAATGAAACTTTCCATATTTTAATACCAAAACTATAATAAATATTACTTATATATATTAAATCATATGCCATGTAGAATAGGAAAATGAGATGCAAATGGAATAGGAAAGTGAGTATCAAAGTGCATGAAATGGATTCAAATGTGGCATTAAATAGGTTGTAAATGGCTCTCATCAACATGGAATGGAAACTTGACACATTGATGGTATGTTGAAGGCACCACTTGCATTTCATGTATCCATGGTCTCCCTAGAAGGATATTATACACTAATGGAATGCCAAGGACTTGACAAGTAATATCCCTTTCTATCGGACCAACTTGAAGAGGCAACACAACAAGACCTAGGGATTTATGTTCGACTTCATCATATGCCTTGATGGTTATTTTGCAACATGGATCAATAGACCCTTTAGAATAGCCCAAGTGCTTGAGAAAAGTAGTAAATCATATGTTTGAGCAAGCTCCATTATCAATGAGCACACAAGGGACATGCTTTTGATGTATCATGACTTCAATGTGCAACATCAGGTTATGTGGATGACTCAGTGAATTATCATCCTCTTCAAAAAAGGATAAGTAATGAGGTGAAGTTAGGTGACCCACCATAGAGTGAAACCTATCGAGATCAAGATCTTGAGGTAAATTTTCCCCATTAAGAGCTTTTTTGAGAATCTACCTATGAGCAAGTGAGATATTGAGTAATTTAAAGATTGTTATTTGAGCTCTTTTCCGTTGCAAATAGTCAAGGATACTATAGTTGATAACCACAGAAGATGTTGTAATTTTCATACCTTTTCTAGATGGACTAGCAAGGGGTTTGTCTTTGTGTTGATCTAACTCAGGAGTAGAAGGCTTAGGGCCTTTAACTACTGTCTTGGCATGAGAATGTGTAATAACACTGGCACAAGATTGTGACTATTCTTGATTAGTTATAGGAGATGTAGCATCTCTCAAGACAAATGGTGTCTTTGGTTTTGTTTTATCCTATTTTCATTTAATTGTGATAACATCACAATAGTCAAAGTCCACAAGTTCAACCATGTTGATCACATCATCATCACAAGTGTATGTATAGTTGACCTTGTTATTGGTTTTCTATTTAGAAGTTTCCCCTTTCTCATAGGATGGAAATGCCTCCTTGAAATCCTTGTGATCTATGTTCTTATTATGTCCATCCACAAAAATTTTACCATTGTCAATTACATCTTGAACTTTTTGATGCAGGTTGATGCAATTGTTGGTTTTGTGACCTTTGTTCTAATGGTATTCACAAAATGTATTCTCATTCCACCATGAAGGTCATGGTTGTGGATCATAAGGATGAGAATTATCCAATGGAGAAATGAGCTTGTTTTGTAGCAAGGTCTTATAAACCACATCAAGAGGTTCACTAAGAGGTGTACATTCTCATTTTTGGCATGTTAAGAGGAGATTTTTTAGCAGTCTTAGGCACTTTGATGTTATCTATGAGATTGAAAGCCACTTTAGAAGGTTTAGGAGTAATGTTATCAAAAACTCCACCATGGACTACCTCTAAATTCTTGTTCACATACTTGGAATTGTCTTTACTAGAGGTATATCCTTGCTTAGTGTCTTTTTGAAGGGTTATCTCACCCTTTTTTACCATATCTTCAAAGGTGTGAGGACCTTGAAGTTCAACTTTATACCCAAAGTCACGTAAAAGGTTATCACTAAAGATGTCAATTTTTTCTGTCTTAGGAATCTTTCATGAGTATTTAGTATGCAATTGTTTCCACCTTTGAAGGAATGGGAGGAAGGGTTTTCTAAATTTTTGTTTGAGGTTACACAAGTCACGTATGTTAATTGGATGTTGTATGTTGTGTGAGTACTACTGAACAAACAAGTTAGCAATCTCATCAAACAATTTTTTCTGTCTTAGGAATCTTTCATGAGTATTTAGTATGCAATTGTTGCCACCTCTGAAGGAATGTGAGGAAGGGTTTTCTAAATTTTTGTTTGAGGTTACACAAGTCACGTATGTTAATTGGATGTTGTATGTTGTGTGAGTACTACTGAACAAACAAGTTAGCAATCTCATCAAACATTTTGATTCCAGTAGGCAATCTTGAAAACCATTCCATAGCCTAACCACCTAGACATTGAGGTAATAAACACATGAGATATGTCTAATTTTGTATTAATTCCATAGATAAAGCATAGAATTCCCTCAAATGATCTTGGGATCAGAGGTTCTGAATTATTTTTCATACTTGGGCAACTCAACTTTTTGTGGAAAAGGAGGCATGTCTAGACTCTTGTCAAAAGAAAATGAACAAAGAGTGTCCAAGGTGTGTGTTTTTTTGGTTTATCCTTATCATGGATCATTTGGGCCAACTTTTCTTACATGATCTCCAATTTTTTTTTTAACTTGAATGTTTTAGTTTCTTCTTCATGTATAATGATTGTTTGAACATTAAAATGATGAGGTAGTTTTTATCCTTCTTGAGCAAGTTTTAGAAAGTATTTCTCTTTCTCTTTGTTAAGCAAGATCACCATTACTTTCTAGAAATGTTTATCCTTACGACATTTTTCTATGTCTTTAGGAAGTATTTATTTAGTTTCCTCATTCTCATTAGTGTAAGGTTCTTTCTATCTTTCATATCTTTGCTAATCTTGTCCTCTACTATGTTCTCCATTTCCTTGGTCTTGATGATCCATTCTAGGAGTGTGATAGGTTTCAGTGTATGTTGGTTGAAAAGGTCTTTTGAAGGATAATTAAGCTCTTTTGTTTGGAGACGTAGGTTTTTTGCTAGTATCAGGATTCTCTTGATATAAGGAATTCCTAGCTTGTTGAATGTTTATGGAAAATGTTCTTTGAACACAGGGTGGTCTAACAGATGAAAGAGATTGTGAAGACTCCTCACTAGATTCATTGGATTCAAACTATGTATAAACTAGGAAGTGACCTCTACCATGATTTTGAACTCTAGCTCTACCCCATCTAAGTCTATGGGGATGAAACACATTTCCATTCCTTGTGGAAACTATTGGCCTAGTTTTTCACCCTTTATATTTTTTACACCCTATAGTGAAAAACCCTAGCTTTGTGTTTAAAATCTATGAATTTTGTTAAAACCCTAGATAAAATCTTTCAAATTTCATAAACCCTTGTTTTTGTGCCCTAGCCCTCAAAATAGTGGAAAGTAATATTTTAATTGAATTGCACAGGAAGCCTTTTTCCTAGGTTTTCATTTTCTCGCAATCTATTTTTAATTACTTTTCACAAATTTAAAAAACCCTTTAGAGTAAACCCTATCTTAACCATGGTTTTTTTTTTCACTTTCATTGTTTCCTTTATACTCTATGAGATGGTTTAACCATTATGGGTTACTCTCATCAATCATTGATCCTAGATAGATTGACGGTGAGTGCATGCCTGCATTGAAAAGTTGCTTGACCTTTAGCAATCACAAGAATGTTTCTATGTACCATGTAGCATTTGATGATGCTAAGATTTTAATATGCTACAAAGATTGGATAATGTGATAATTTTTTAGAATTTTTCAAAATTGTCAAGGCACATTGAAATTTCTCACAACATCATTAGTCGAACTGAGAAGTGGGGCCACTTTTGATGTTACATCTATACAACGTTGATCTTAGAAAGATCAATGGTGGGCATATTATTACTTCATGAAGATGTGTGAAGTTTACTTAAAGTGGTAAAGCACCCACTTGATATTATTAGATCGTGGGCCCATAGTTCTTAAAAAAGGTAGTAATGTGGTATGTGTAGTTGGCGATTGTTAGAACATGTTGGAAAAAGACAATGCATTTATTAGTTGACTTTGCTGACTGGATTAAAGTGGCATGATTTATATATGTTGTTCATCTTGGGAAGATCAACAGATAATGCATTTCCCTGTTTGCCATGTGGACAAGTGGGATCGCTTATTCAGAAGATCGCCTAGTCACACCAAGGTGGAAAAGCACTATGATGTGGAACAAGATGACTAGTGAGGAAATCTGTATGTTTTCCAAGCTGGAAGATGAGTGTACTAGTGGGTCTGTAATTTTAAAACTATGACTATAAAGTTGTAATTTTTTTATGATTGTTGATCTTTGGAAGATTGATGATCTATGATTCAACACTTCATGAAAGTGCTTCAACTTTATGAAATGTAGGAATGCACCTACTTGACGTGTGGCAAGTCTTTGAAAGTGTTAATAAAACTTTTCTAATTTCAAATCAAGTCATCCAATGCTTTGTGATCAATGGTAGAAATTTAAAATTCACGATGCAATATGAAATTTGACTGTTGAAGCATTGAACCTTATCAATGTTGTCTCTTGTGAGACTTAATACTTTAATAAGATCCTAAATCCTCCATCATTGAGTAAACAATCTCAGAATTCCTATAGCACAAAGTTTTCAAGAGATAGGGCAAGAATTTTTAGGGTTATCAGTAATCTACAAAGTGATTCACAAGGGTGAAAAAAGAAAGAAATGGCAAGTAAGTTGTTTAAAACTTCTAACAAGTAAAATTTTTTATGATTGTATTAGAGTAAATTGCAAATAATGCCTCCACACAAGGATTTTTCTGGAAAAGTAGATTATTTGAAAAGGGTCATTCATGATTAGTTTCTAGAACAAATGCCACCATCAATAAATGATTTGACTAAGGGTAGATAATTGATTCTAAAAAGCCCTAGGTTATTGGCTAGCGAGGGTTTCTATAATAAAACCAATTGGTTAAGAGATGTAGAGGTATTTATGGGAGGTTTATGACTTTTCAAGAAATGGTTTGCAGAAAGGAAATTGGATACTCCAATAAGCAATGTCTAGGGCTTTGACACATGTAAACTAATTACCCCAAGAGTTTCTTCGATGGTGACCTACTAGTAGATATGGCCAAGAAATATAACCCAATTACTAGGGTGGTAAAGAACCATGTAGGGGATAACCTTTTTAGGGTTTCATCCAAATTGATCAAAGAGGTATTTAGGCTAAACCCTAGTCATGATGTTCATGAGAAGATTGACATGGAGGATCTCTAAGCTAGATATGATGCACAAAGGCTATATCTAAGGGGAGGGTTGTTGCAGCAATATTTTGTTAAAATTGGATCATTGCCCTTAGTCACACAAAATAACCCTAAGCCCTTGTTGAAAAAATATTTTAATCTTAGGGCACATGCCTTATATTTCTCTCTTTATAAAATCTTTGGTATGGATGAACAGGATAACATCCTATGCTCTATTGTTCTTATTATCACTCAAATTCTGCATTATGGAATGAGTTTTGATAGCTCCTATTTTCACTAAGCATAATTTTCAAATTTTATAATGAAAATACTAAATGTTGTGTTTGTTAGGGTTTTATATTTCTTGTTTATATTTGAAGAGGAAGCCCTAGCATGCTCTTCCTTGTCTAATTTTCTCAGTGTTATCCCAAGTGTGCAATTTAGTGCCCTAGAGTTTTAATTTTATCTCATATTACAAGAAATCTTCATAAAAGCATAATATAAACCCTAACCCTAGGTTTTGAAACTAACCAAGTTTTCATTTTGACTTTTACATTGTCTTCTACAATGTTACGATAAGAGGGTTAGTGGAGCATCACGATGAAGAATTTTTAGTGTCCCAATCTTAAGATAAAGTGTTGTATCGTAGTATCATGGATGAGAAATATGGTCTTCTTGATCTTAAAATTGCCTTTATATTGTATGATCATGTGGCAGTTTGACTGGTTTTCTTTTTGGTGATCTCTAATATTACAACAAGGGAGGTCATCATGGCATCAAGAATAATGAAAGGATGTATCACAATGTTACAAAGTAGAAGACATCGTAGGATTCTAAAGGAAATATCAAGATGTTGTAATACTATGGGATACCAATGGTTGTAAGATTGTAAGGTGCAAAAAGACAAGCTAATGTAATAGTACGTTGTCAGACAAGTGATAGGTGTCCATCTTTGATTGATCAAATCATGAAGCTTAGATCGGCTAGATTCTTAGTCAGGATCAGTGGAACCAAAAAGGAATTTTATATTATTTTTGTCTAGCATATGGCTATCTCTAATCTCACAATATATGGTTCATCATAAGATCTCAAGGTAATAAATGATATGCTCTAGTGTTATGAATAAGCTGTGATCATAAGATTGCAAATGAAAAATGCAAAGCCCATGATGCTATAGTAAAAGGGTTTAATAGTTTATCATAAAATTGTGGAAGCTTGAAAGGTAACCAAAGATATTACGAAATAAAAAAGTAATCATAATCATAAGATCATATGTTGAAAGAGATCAAGGTAAGATGCTATGCCAATCTAAGGATAAATTGTTTGTTGAGAGATTATAGAAGAAGAAAAGGTCAACACCAATGCCATGATAACTAAGGAATCGTAAGATCGTAAAGAGTTCAACTAGGGTTTTTGATTGTTCGATAAGGGGTTTTTAAAAGGGTTTCATAACATTGGAGAGCCAAATTTTCTTTGATATGATATTGCAAAAAAATATTTCCTTAAATAATGATCATAGTATTGTAGACCCTATTTTGACATGAAATGTGCTAGTCACTTTTCTAAGCTAGAAATGACAATGAACTTCTCAACCAAGAAGATTTGAATTAAGTACAAAAATTGCATTACTGGATAGTAATAGTGACACTTCCTTGAGGTGAAAAAATCAACTGATATTATATTTCAAAGCATGCTGAAAATCAATGCAAAGATGAACATTAATCTGTATACATTAAGTTATAGAAGCTTTCTCATTTAACAAATACAATTCATAAATTACTAAAAAAGAGAATTTGAGGAATTGCAAAGTTTTCAGTGTATATAGATTATTGTATTAGAGCTTTGAGAATGATTTCCATTTTGTATTTGCTAGCATGTCTGACAAAGAAGTGGAAGAAATTCAAGCATCAGACATGGGAGTTGTAGAAATTTGAACTTCTAAAGGTGGGAAAACCAGACAGAAGAAACCAAATAGGTTTGTAGAGGAATGGATAAAAATTTTCCTTGGTTCTTCTAATGCCAATGCTATAGATGATGAAGCCTTTATCGACCCATATGCTCTTTGCAGAGACATTGTGTTCCTTGGTGTTATTGGTTCTGAGCTTTTCAAGTATTTTTATTATAATAGGGAGAAGAAAATTCCTGTGTGTAACCCATGGAAGAAGAATTTAGCCAAGTTGATATTTCTAGAAGTATTTGTAGATGTAGACTTGATGAAGGCCCTATTTTTTTGTTACAATCTAGACACTAAATCCTTTCATAAGAAAGATGGAATCATCCTCTACACTCTTGGCAGTAAATCATTCATTGAGGCCTTTGGACTTGATGGAGCTATGGATCAGCCTGTAGATTTAAAATATTTACTGAGGAAATTTGAGGCAAATACCAAGGCCTATACTAGGAAATCTATGCTATATCATATTCCCATGGATTTGAAGGAAGTGAGTGATTACCCTAAAAAGGTGGAGAAAATGATGCCACTAGACAAATTTAAGAACTATTTTCTAAAGACAATATATGTTGTCCATAAGGTGGTTGGAAAGGATGGAATTGACATAGTATATGGAGTAGAGTTTATAATTTCTAGAGATGTATAGGACTCCTACCATGGTGGGGAGTATGATTATGTGAACTACATTTTGGAGGTAATGAAAGGGAATATTGCCAGTTCTTAGAGTGGAGAACTAAAGGACTTCAAGTTCCATCATTATTCACTGCTAATGTACCTAATCCTCTACAAAAATTTTAGGTATATAAGTTTTAATTTCATTGACCATACTTCTGATGCAAATGGAGATCTACTAGTTCAGCTATGGACATGAGTATGGGATAGCAATTATCATTTTCCTGATTTTGTTTCATTTGTAAATAATTTTAGTGATGTTATAATGAGAATGTTAGATCTAGGTTACCTTAGGTCACTTGGTATTTTAAAAGGCCTTTTGAGACCATCCCTACTTCTTGAAGGGAAAAAACTAGACCATAACTATAGGATATTTTCTTGTTCCCAACTTTTTCTTTAATGAGAGTCTATGGTTGTCCTCAATCACCCCACATATTAAGAAAGTTTATCCCTCCTAGATTGGGTATCATTGAATTCATATGGAAATTTTTTATGGTCAATAGAGAGTATCTGGGACCCAAAGTGCATATGGAACTTTCTTGTGTAGATGTTTTAGGATTGGGGATTTTAAAATTGGAAAAGAAGCACTGGATTAGATCCATACTTTCCTCCATCATTTCAATTTGTCAACTAGTCCTGATAGGATGTATGACCCTAACAATTGGATGAGAGTCACCCTTAATGAAATAAGAAATTATGTACTACCTACCACCAAGGAATTACCCCATTAGGATGTCATTCCAAAAATAGTTGTAGAGGGTGAGGCAGTTGATAAGCTAGCAAAGTTGGATGATGATTTGAGGGCGGAGAGAGAATTGAAGAGAGCAGATCCCCAATTTTTTGGATTTTATATGGATATCCCCTATCCTCAAAGGATTAGGAAGATGGTTGCAGACCATGCTGAATTATGGCCAAGATGCCAGAAGGACCAATGTGGGAGGAAGAAAGGGTGTGTCTAGACAGCCCTGAACCTGATGTCACCCTAGAGATAGAAGAAGATGATGTCCCTAAAGCATCATGGGTCACAAAGGGAAATAAGAGGTAGAAGGTTTTCCATATCCCTGCTGAGGTAAAATAAAGGAATTTTGAGATTTGACCAAGCAATAGTTAGTATTTTGCTGACTTAAGGCAAAGTTATCTCTGGGATAGAATAAATGCAACTGAGAGTACACTCACTAATTTAGAGTTAGTAGCGACAAGGCTTGATGATAGGATTATCCAAGCCCAATAGTTCCTTGAAGATGATGAATTCATCAAATCCACTAAATTCAAGAGCTTTTTGTACAAAATAAAATAGAGTGAGCTAGTATTGAAAATGAAACTAGGAGAATCTAATGACTAGAAAATGGAACTAGTTGAAAATTTGTAGGCCTATGATCTTAAGAGTGAGGTCATGACTCTAGAGGAGGCTAGAGATCTTGTTTAAAGGAGTGGCATGCTATTGGTGCCTAGATGGGACTTGCAACAAGTATTTATGCTCGATCAAATAAGGAGGTAGGAAATGTCATTTCATATGAGGCATTTGGAGTAGATGGATAATAGAGAGGAATGTGTTTTAACATTGACACAAAATTTCTAGCAGTTTGGAGTATGGATCCTTCCTCCAATAAGCCAAAATTAATGGATATACAAAGTACTGAACAAGGTAACATGATTGTATGGACCCTATAGGGTACCTCTAGCATAGAGATTTCTAAGGCATTGAAGCACTTTTCATTTATAAATGAAGCCAAGGTAGAGGAAATAGAAACTAGACTTTCTAAATCCATCTATGATTACATAGATGTGAGGAAGCTTTATGAGGATGAGCTAAGAGAAAGCCATGTGTATTAGGAGAGAATTTTAGAGATTGAGGCCAAGGTCCAAGCACTTGAAAATGAAGTTGCATCACTCAAGGAGAAAATTGTACAGGTAGAATGGGTGGTTTCTATAGAACAGAGGGAAGAGCATGAAGATCAACAATAGCCAACTAGGGATACAGCTGAGGCCCTTACACAAACAAAGAATTTGGGAGAAGAGGAGGCATCAAAACCTAGGAGGATGTGCATTGATGCTCAATCTACTCAAAAAAGAGGTGAAATAAGGACAGCTATCCTTAGGATTTTGATGAGCCACAAATTTGAAATTCTAAAAAATGTGTCATAGAAGGCTCATAGTTTTTATATTTCTTTACAAAGTGCTGAGCAATTTTGAAATTTCATGGTTGTCACCCACTTTTAATTGGGGGCCATACATTCAATTTTTGGAGAGGCTAATTGTACTAATGGCTAGAAAGCCAGATTTTCCTAATAAAATAATCTTAGTGAAGGAGGGTTTGGATATAGTTAAAGAATTGATTGATTTCTTCACTAGGAAGTTACAAATTATACAAGGAAAATTATAGGTTTTATCTTAGGGAGTAGAGCCATGTATACCATCAATTTTGGATGATATGCTAGCATAGTAATAGACTGGCAAAAATGGTCTAGTTCTTTTAATATCATTTTGACTCAGAAGGCTACAGTATCAATTTTTGAAGACATTTTTGATATCCCATACAATAAGTTAATTGATTCTCCTTTTAAGGCTGAAATAGATTTGAATAGATTTATTGTTGAATCAAAAGCAGTCATGGATGCCAGGTGGACCAAACACACTCAGGATTTGCAAGAAGTTCAAACTATAGAGTGGCCTACAAAAAGAGAAATTTATGTTTGGGAAGTGGTGGTAGAGATCAAAGCCTTACTAGTAGGAGGTAGCTAAAGTCTTACTTGCTATGAATAGATAAATGCAAAGGGGAGTAAACTCAAGAAGCATGACTTCAATTTTCACCTAATGACTTTCTCAACTACCTCACCTTTTTCTGATCAAACATCTAAGGAATACTTTTTGTATATCTTTTGTTTCTATCTTAAAACCTTTTTTATCTATTCTCATTTAGACATGTGTCCTCCTCCCATCTGTAGCTTGTTACAATCCTATAAATGGATTTCCAAGATGTGGAGCAAAGGTTGACTATCTATATATTTTTATTATATCTTATGTCTTTTTATAGTTATGTCCATTATTTTTAGGTGATCTGGTGAATGTAATCATTTCTTGAATACTTGAATACATACAGGGAATATTTAACAGGGAATATTTAGTATCAATGGCTTGTTTCTTAGTATTCACTGAGTCTCTGTTAGCTTTTGTAAAAAACATTTAGAGGGAATCAATATAAGAGGGATTTTTCTAAGTATATCTTTGTCTTTGGGTTTTATCTCATTTCTTATATATCTATAATACTGAGATTGAAATGAACAAGTTTTATTTATTTTAATGCAATTCATATAAATTGTATATCCCTTATTGATTGATGTCGATTCAAAGAATCAAATAATTGCTCTTTGTAATTGAGAGGATTTAGGGTTTATAAGAAAAGATATGGTAAGAATGAGATTTAGAGTTAATTATTGACAAAATTAACTAAAATTTGATTAAATAGGTCCAAGATTGCTGATTATTGACTCTATATATCCATGGGTAGGGAACTAGTCATTTTAAAATTCAAGAATAAGTTAATGATTCACCTAAGTGTAGGAAATACATAACAAACAAACAAAATCAATCTATCATTTCATGTACTGAGAACTAAAAATCATGGTCATTACTTATTTGCATTTATTATTTGGTTATAGTTAGCTACTATGTCCAAGAATTTTATTCAACAAATCATAGAAGAACATTGACCATTTCTACTGTAGGGAAAAATCTTTGAAGGACAAGAATATCAAATAAACAAGATTAATCCCTTAGGTTTGCCCATCTTGGCCTTGTAGATCCTAAAGTCAAGTGAATCCTGATGACTCTGTTAATGTTGGTCCAAAATTAAGATTTAACATTGCTAAATATAGGATTTAGCGCATGCTTAGACTTGTCCCTATCTTTATTTCTTAGTATCAGCTTTAAATCCACTTGATATGTTCCTTACTAGTAAGAACTCCAACAAAATGGTGAATCTTCTAGGGACTACTTTGCACCAATATGGAGATATTTGAACTAAAGTTTTCTAGTCAATTGTTTGGTGTAGGGTTAAGGTTTTCAGCCTACCCTTATGGAAGACTTATTATTATAAGTTTTCACTATATTTTTTTCTCAAAGCTTGATTCTATTATTTTCCCTTTATAGGGTGGCAACTCAAGTTTAAAGTTTTGTAGAAAGTGTTTTAAATTTTAGGAAAATCCTAAACAAATGGCTATGAAGAGGAAAAGTACACATGCCTTTATAAAGGATCACCCCTAAATACCACTATTTACTGAGTTACCTACTAGGGAAAAAAGAACCAAAACAAAAAGAAATTTGAGTCAAATCCTACATGGATTCCCAGAGGTAATATGTCAACCCAATCACTATACCAGCCTATAGTAGAAAAGTAGTCATCTTCCAAAAGTATTGAATCTGAAGGGGCTACTTTGTTGGGGGAAGCATTCACAACTCCATTTAGGGATCAAAGAGTTTTTCATAATAAAAATATGTCTCTTGTAGGGGATATCCCTTATAGACCAAACTTGGTAAATGAAATGAACCATACTTGGGGTTTTAGAGAGAATTTGGATGCAACCTTCAGACCTAGACAAGAACCATATGTAGCAAACCTTATAGATCAAGATGATCTAGTGAATTTTGAGGCCACCACTATAGACCATGAGGAGCTATATGTAGAACTTATGTTTCTTAAGAGGAGAATTATAGAAGAGGAAGCCAAACACATTCATTTGGAAAAGGAAAAAGTAAAAATCATTTTGAACACCATTATTAAAAGAGATAACTTACTTAGGAGAATGGCTTCCCTACAAGAATCAAACAAGAAATTGGAGGATAAATCTTCCAAGCTACACTCTGACATATTTGGAGATATGGAGGTCTTAAAATCTAATGCCCAAGAACAATAGCACCTTCTCAAAGAGAAAGAGGCCCCTGTTATTGCATAAATTCAGCCTTATAAACCTTTGGAGACCAGAGTTGTAGATTTGAATGGGAAGGACTCTAATAAGGGAAAGCAAAAGGTTGTTGGAATACAAATCAATGAACCCCATGTACCTAGTAAACACACATGCCTTGTCATGTCAAAACTTGATCTAGAATTAGAAAATGCCAAAAAGGAAAATGAAGATCTAGCAAAAGAACTTGAGAAAGTAGAAAATGAAGCTCAAGCATCTGAAACTAGGAGAAAGATCCAATTTATTAAATCTAACTCTGCTCTAGCTTTTTAGCCAGGCCAATCCTCTTAGGTTGCCCTTGCTATCCCTAGTACTGGCCCTCTAATAATAGGCCAAGGCTCTTCACAAGTAGCCCCTTTTTCAACTACTACTACAACTTCCCAAGTCCCTCTTACTCAAAAAACCCAACAAAACCCTAATTCCTATCCAAAGCCAACCTACTAGAGAAAGTACCTCAAGTGTCCCACCTAAAGGAGACCAATTTATATGGAGAAATATGGACAGATGTCTTTCTTAGGTATCCCTAGTTTTCCTCATTCCATCTCAAATGACCTTGGAGACAAGGTCATAAAGTTTTTTGTAAATAATGCTATTACTAGTGAAGAGCATCTTAGAGAGTTCATTGATATGTTGAATGATTATGAGGTGGAACTTGAAGATGTAGTGATGGAACTATGTTTCCACTTACTAATTGAGGATGCTAGGGATTGGTTTAGGAGATTTCCAGATGATATCATAAAGTCAAGGAATGATTTGGAGAAATTTTTCAAAGAGAAATATGGTCATAAGACCAATGCCAATTTTATGCTAAATGATTTAAACAATATTAAGAAAAACCCTAATGAATCAACTTTTGATTTCAATGTTAGATTTCAAAAGGGAATGTAAAAGTTGTTGCAAATGATGAGGTTGAATGAGGATGTTTGTCTTACTACTTATTTCAATACTTTTGATAGTAATATGGCCTATAATCTCAGGGACAAGGATCCTAAAACCTTGAGGGATGATTATACAATGTTTATAAACATTGAAAATAACAGAAGAGGTGTTGGTAAGCTTGGAAAAATGGATGACCCTAAGTTGTTCAATCCTAGAAATAAGAATGACGGTGAAATGCCTATTATAGGAAAGAAGCTTGAAGAGGATATTTAATGGGGCAAGTTTTAAATATATTGAAAAAACTGACCCCCCCAACTTACCAAGAAAACAAGCCAAGTACTGTAGAAAAGGCTCCTTTCAATAATAATTTTAACATGCAACCTAGGATGTAGAACTATCCTTATACCAATCAATAGAAGGATGGTAAGAAAATTCCCAATACCACTCAATGGAACAAGGATAAAGAAACACCAGATCCTTTGCAAAGGAATTCTATGAACATGGTAGAAGAGATTCCTTGGTGCATTATTTTTCAATCCCCTCATTCCTCTAACTACTATGATGTAGCTCAATCTTTTGTTGGAAATCAGTAGGTACAAAATGATGAGGAAGGTGAAGAAACAAATCAAGAGGATGTGACATGTAATATGATCCACCTTTGTGACAATGATGGAGAATCTGACATTGAGGAATCTAAACATGATATTGTAGAGCAAAGAAATATGTATAACATACATTATCAATAGATTTTTTCTGATACCGAAGATCAAGATGAGAGCACTATATGCAATACATTGGTAGTAATGGATCACATAAATTTCAGAAAGCCTTTAAATGAAGAGATTGATAAGATTACTTCAAAGATGGTTGCTCAAGTCAAGAATAAAAACAATTTAAGGAATAGAACTATAAATTGTACTCCACTAAAGCCAACTGGTATCTTTATCAAGGACACTACTACAAAGGCCACTAATAAAAATAAAAAAAGGTACTCTTGAGACTTCTAAGATCAAGGATAACAAGAATAAGAAGTGGGAGCCCAAAAACAAATACATTTTCAAGGAATTGAAACTACCAAGCAAAATACATAAGAGAAAGAATCAGACCCTAATACAATCAAGCAAAAGGAGTCATCTACTATTCAAAATTCTATATCCACGGGTATGTTTATTAAGTATACCAATTATGACCCTGTTGACATGATTTCAATTTTATCACAAATTACTGTCAAGATTCCTTTATCAAAAATGTTTAGGATAAAGGAACACAAGAACAAGGCTCTCTCTTCATTAGGGGAGATAAAGGATAATAATGTTGTTACATAAGAACCACTAGTTATATCGCATTTCCCAATCTTAACTAAAGAAAAGGAGGATAATGGAGTCATGTCTCAAATACCACAAATATATTTGGATAATTCATTAGTTGCATACTTGTAAGATATTCACCCCTTTTTCATATGCTTAATCATAAAGGGTAGAACTTTAAAGAATTGTATGATTGACTCTAGTGCATCAAATAATCTAATGCCTTTTAAAGTCATGGAGGCCCTTCGTTTAGGATTAAACACCAAGAAAGGTAGGTGTAGGGAAATGGATGCCAAGGAAGTACCTATCATAAGTACCATCAATGCTTTACCTTTCAAACTTGTTGCATACGCTGATGAAGAACTAACTATGTTAGTCTTTGTTGTAGATATTCATCCCCATTATAGGATGTTTCTCTCTAGGAAGTGGAGTACTACTATGGGAGGTAGTTTTTAGTGTGATTTTTCATATACTACTTTGCAAGTAGGGGAAAAGGCTATCAAGATAAATAGTGAACCAAGGCTAACTCACATTTTTGAGGAAAATATTGACAAAAATACTTCTTCTTAGACACAGAGGTGAATGCATTTAGAGTAGAATTGATTATCCAAGAGGTTGAGAATTTTCATGCACTAATTGGATAGGAGGTCATTTTTTGTATGGACTCACCAAATTTATGGCACATGTACTTTGAACGAGAAAGCTCAAAATAAGGGTCAGGAGCTAGGGTAGTTTTTATCTCCCTAGATAAAAATACATTTAGGTACTCTTTTTCTCTTAACTTTGCATGTACCAACAATGTTGCAGATAATGAGGCTTTGTTGCTAGGGTTAAAGGTAATAGTGAGCCATGGAATCAAGAAAATGCATGTCATTGGTGACTCTGAGTTGATCATCTCTTAGGTTAGAGGAGTGTATGTTTCAAAAAATAAAAGATTAAAATAGTATACGATTTTTTTTTGCGATATGATTGAGTCATTTGATGCTTTTGGAATAATGTGGAAGGATAGAAGTAACAATAAAATGGCTAACCTATTGGAAAATGTGGCTATAAAACTAGATGACATATCATTTGCTAGTTTGTCTACTATTGAAATGTAGAATAGGCCTTCAATCCCAGATAATATGGAAAGTTGGAAAGTTTTTTAGGATGACACAGACATCCTGAATTTCCTCCTTAATGAGGATAAGTATCATGGACAGGAGCTTGACCTCAATGCTTGGATAGAAACAATATATGGAAAAGAAAATATTTTTGGCCAAGAGATCGTGCAACTCAAGACCAACAAGGTTACAAAGGGATTGGTTGTTTTGGAAAATATTTTTGATAACCATGACCAAGTATATTTAGATAAAAAAGACAAGAAACCATAGGAATTGGAAGAAATAAATCTGTGCACTATTGAATCCCCAAAGAAAGTATACATTGACAAGACCTTATCCCCTAAAATTAGGAAATCCTTGATAGGTCTGTTGAGAAAATTTAGACATGTTTTTGCATGGTATTATAATGACCTTAAGGCCTATAGGAAAGATTTTTTCTAGCATATAATACCTCTCAAGGAGGATGTCAAACCTTTTAGATAGAAGCAAAGGCCAGTGAATCCCACTTTAACTCCCAAGGTACAAGAAGAACTTATGAAGCTTAGGGATGGGAGGATAATAAATCCAATTAGGCATTCTTCATGGGTATCTAACTTGGTACCTATCAGAAAAAAGAATGATGACATTAGGCTTTGTGTTGATTTTAGGAATTTAAACATTGCATCTTTGAAGGATAACTATGGGTTGCCTAATATGGAAGCTATACTATAGAAAGTGACTAGTTCATAATTAATGTCCCTAATGGATGGTTTCTTAGGATACAACCAGGTTCTAGTTGATGAAAAAGAATAGTTTAAGATAGCTTTCACTACTCCCTGGGAAACTTATGTGTATGTGAGAATGCCTTTTGGTCTCATAAATGCAGGGGCAACTTTTTAAAGGGTCGTGGATGTAGCTTTCAAAGAGTATATTGACAAATTCATGGTGATATATCAAGATGACTTGATTTCATATTCAAAGAAATTTGAGGGCCATTGTAAGCATCTTTAAAATATTTTTATTAGGGAATTAGAATATGGTGTTTCTTTGAACCCTAAAAAATGTACTTTTGGAGTCACAAAAGGGAGCTTCTAGGGCATATAGTTTCAAAAGAAGGGGTAAAGATTGACCCTGAAAGGGTAGTAGCAATTGATAAAGTGCCAAAGCCAAAGAATGTCAAAGGTATACAATCTTTTTTTTGAGATTTGTGACTAACTTTGTTGAAGTTACTAGGCCAATTTCAAAAATGTTCAAGAAGGGAGCTACAAACAGCTGGGAAGGTGATCCTAATGTGGCATTTCAAGAAATTAAAAATGCTATAAAGAATGCTCCAGTCCTTAGAACCCCTAATTATGAAAAGCCTATGCATATTTTCTATTTTGCATCTTTTCATACTATTGCAACAGTTTTATTTTAGAAAAATGAAGATGGTTATGAACAACCTATATCTTTCTTTAGTAAATCTTTATAGCCTATAGAACTTAAGTATGAAATAAATGAGAAGCAGGCATATGCTTTAGTCAAATCTATTAAGGCCTTTAGGTTTTAGTTAGTAGGTTTTATTGTTATTGCTTTTGTGCCTAGTGCAAAAGTAAAGGATATTTTTTCTCAGCAAAGAGATGTCTAGTAGAAGGTGTAGATGGATGATCAATAGAATCCAAGAGTTTAATATAGATATCTAGATTGCCAAGTTGATGAGAAGCCAAGGATTAGCTAAGGTCATGGCATAGGCAAATTTAGATAAAAATCAAATAAATGTTGAAGATCAGAACCTCAACACTGGTACTCGTGATATGGATCAGTGTGATTGGTACAAAGATGTGATATACTATTTATTGCATATGCAATCTCCATCCCATCTAATAGATAATGAAAAGAGGACTATAAAATTACATGCAATTAGATACATTATTATAAATAGAGATATATGGTGGAGGAGTTTTGAAGGAATATTTTTGAAATACATTGAACGACAAAAATCAAAAGAGGTGTTGACTGATATGAACTCAGGGGTATGTGGTGGGCATTACATGGAAAAAACTACTACCCACAAGATTATGAGAGTAGGCTTTTGGTGGCCTATCTTGTTTAACAATACGCAAGCCCTAGTCAGGAAATGTGATCCTTGCTAGAGGTTTGTAGGAAAACTAAAATTTTCTAGAAACACACCTTGAAATTAGTTGAGACCCGGGCACCCTTTTAGCAATGGGGGATGGATTTTGTAGGTGAGATTTCACCTAAGTCTAGTGGTGGTTACTCATGGATACTAGTTGCAACTGATTATTTTACAAAATGGGCTGAGGCAATCCCTACAAGAAATGCTACTAGTAAAGTGGTACACAATTTCCTATTGAATAATATCATTACAAGGTTTTGATGTCCTGAAAGAATAGTAACTGATAATGCTATGTATTTTAGATTTGAAGAATTTATTAATTTCTATGATAAGTATGACATCACTAGTTCAGTTTTATCACCTTATCATCCACAAGGAAATGGACAAGCTGAGTCTTCAAGCAAGAGTTTTAATTTTACTTAAGTGGCCCATAGCTAATGCTATGGTATTTAATTCTATTAGAAAAGAAAAGGATACTCGATTTAAAACTGAGGAAGAAATCCTACAGGCACATAAAGGAATAAAATACAATAATGATCACCAAGCATTGGTGATATGGTCTATTGAAAAGAGAGATAGGACTAGGATATGAGAAATCTCAAGTGCTGAGCATACGGGAAGTATCATTGTTTATAGATTAGATGAGGTATATAGTGAGAAAGTATCAAAAATGACTAGGGCGATAATGGACTTTGGGGTGGTAGTTAATGGAAAAGATAAAGGTAAATTCCTAGAGCTAAATGCCAAGTTTGAAGAAATATTAAAGGCATATGAGGAGAGAGGGAACAGGATACATCAGCTAGAAAATCAAGTATCTTAGATGGACAAGCAACTAGGGAAAAGAAAAGTGGGAGAATTAGGTCAGCCCAAAATTATCTATCCTCAACCCCCAGTTGAACCATTCAAGTCAACTCCCTTGATAGAGTTACTTGACACTCCAAAAAGGCTAGAATTCTATACTGCTAAAGAATTTGAGGGAGAAAAGAGTAAACTATGGGCTTTACATGTAGAACTAAGTATTCAATATGAAGATAAGCTAAGAAAAGCTCTCATGTATTTAGTTGATAAAATTGATTGGCCATCATTTTATGAGAAACTAAAAAAGGAAATAAATATTTGGGATGAAATAAAGCAAAATGATGAAGCCTTGAAGCCTATCCTCAACAAATGGAGTAAAAGGAGTAAAGGTATTACTCTTCTGTATTTTATGTTATCAATTTATCCTGTGAGCATATAGAAAAGACTTATGATATTGCTAATGATCTCTTAGAATTTGATGATAAAAGATTGAGTTACAAAGGACGATCATTAATTATCTGGACAAATATAAGAGTATTAATTTTGAATTCTTCCCACATGTCATAGACAAAAAAGATAAATTGAAAAATAAAGAGGAATGGGCCCAGGAAGTGAATGACTTATTTTGTCTTTGACTAAATAAGGTCATAAATGAGAAAGGGAATGCATGGTGGGTAGCTACAACTAAGGAAGTTGTAAAGGTGTAGTTACTTTATGATTCTTTATGGAAAGATTTTTCTAAAATTAATAGAATTGAAGAATATGTAATTAAAAGGCACCAAGATATTATAAGCTTTAACTGGATAGATGACATACATTTTAACAAGCAAATGGAAGATTTTATCCATGCTAAACAGTTAGAGCTTGATGAAATTGATGATGAAGAAGATAAAATTCAAATAATTGATACATTAGTACAAGTAAAAGAGGACAAGAATACACAACCAACTTTAATTGCCAGAATCAAGGTTCAAACTAATAATACAACAATAGAAAAATAAGAAGTAACTATAGTTTTGGTAGTATGTGATGACGTTGATGGAGACTCAAGTTGAAGTAACTTTGTAGACATCTGAGCTAGGTCCATCATGTGAAGTTCCATTGGTTACATCCTTTGACGAGCTATAATAGCATCAAAACCAATCATGAAAATTCTCAGCATTAAAAGTGTAGAAAAAAATGGTCCCCACCAAAGAATATTTATGAAGTAAAATTTTTTGTTGCACAAAAATTTTGTCTTTTTATGATAGTAACAATGTAATTATTTTATGTCTTAAGGACAACTGTCAATTTCTCTATGCCTAAAGCTTGTTACATATCACAATATATAAGTGGGATTCCAAGGCTAGAGAAGGGGTCTAAGTCATTGTACAATTTTAGTTTTGCTAAGCTTTTTTCTATCCAGTCCTTGGTGCAAACTTTATGATGTATTTCCTCTACAAAAAATTGAGAATAAATTAATGTTATAGGATCTTAGTGTCTTATCTTGAGTTGTTTTGAGTTATATTTTAGTTGTTATACAATTTTCAAAGAGAATTAATATAGAGATAAACTGTCCCCGTATCTTTTCTTTATGAATCTTGTCTCCATTTTATTACCTAGTTATCTTGAGATTGCATCAACAATGCTTGTTCAATTGAATGTAATTAGGATAAATTGTATATCATCTCACTCTTTCCATTAATTTAATGAATTAGGTAAATTCTTTAATGAATATGATAGGATCTCCAAGTTGTAGGAAGGATAGTCGTAAGAATGGATTTAAGTAAGAACTATTGATAATGTTGATTGTATTGCAATCAATTAGGTCAAGAAATTGAGTAGACTCTGAATCCTAATGGATGAGGCATTGATCAACTAGTTCAGTCTACATATGGAGAAACTGTGAGTAAGAATCAACCTTAAAATCAAAATCAATTTTAATTTTAATGTTTGAAGAATGTCAAAGCTACTCAACACTTGTTTGCATTTAACCTTTGAGTCTTAGTTGGTTGCTATCTTCCAAAATTATCTGTAAATATAAGAAAAATTTTGACCAATCTTCTCTAAGGGATGAATATTGTTATAAAATGTCATGGAATGAATGTAGTATCAGGATGTGAATCTTTTATCCCTCAGGTGCACTTGTTGTAGTTTTACAGAGCCAAAAGAGTAGAAAATCTTTCATGATTTTGTTGAAGTTGGGTCTAGATTTGAAGAATATAATTGTTTATGGGAAGTAGCTAATCCTTTGGTTATTATGTTTTTCATCATCTTGGTATTATGTATTTTGTTTCTTAATTGTGTAAAAACACCAATAGAAACTATCATAAACAATGACTCAAAACAAAGTCTAAATAGGGATCACACTATAACTTTTCCTCAAAGTGAGATAAGTGCGTTATATACCTACCTATGAATAGTCTGAGAAGTGGCTAGAATAGCCAAGAGTTATGAATATCATGATGCAAGGTATGATGAATACGAGAGAGCATAACAAGAAAAACAAGGAGACTAGTTCATGTGTAGATCACAAGTTGTTGACTAAGAAAGAAATCAGAGGTTGACATTGTTTCAGATAGAGGAATGACCAAGTGTTTCAAACACAAATCAGACTTGGACCAAGTTTTGAAGAGGGAGCTCAAAGTAGCTTGCTATTTTGGATAGATTTGGATAGACTTGTAATACCCCAACATTGGCTCATTGTCATGATAACCAATTCTGGTGTATTTTGATCAACCCTAAAGTCCTATTTCACTAGGAAATTCTTATTTTGGTTTTCACTACTTGACTTAATTGTCAGATGCAAAAAACCCTAAGCTACATTAATCATGCTACTTATTTAATTCCTAAAGTATAGCTAGTTACATTAAACCTATTGATTAGATTTAATTTAATTTAAAGCATTTATACTTTGGTTAGATTAAATTATCTTCTAAAGGTAATGTACTAGGGAATTAAATTTATTTAATTTAATAATACTCTGATTTTAATTATTGAATGTAATTATTTGATTAATTGAAATATACTTTTATGAGGTCATATCTCAATTTTATTAAATTAAATTACCTTCTAATTTCTTCTCTTCAGTTTCGGAATGGGAATTCCAAGTGGTCTATCTCTCAAATTAGAATTGGCTTATTTCACTTATTCTCACACTCAGGTGAATTTCAGTTAACTCTCCACCACACTCAGGATCTAAGTTAATTAACCTCACCTACACTAGGAATTTTCCATCCTGATTGGATCTCATTTTCAATCATTACCGTTGATCTAAGTTGATCTCAACCGTTGATTGATTTTGGGAATTCTATATAAGAGGCTTCTAATTCCTCATTATGGAGGTGGGAATTTGAATTGCATAAAATTATTGTCGAATTGTATACTGACTTGTTTTATGTTATCATAGTTTTTCTTGCTTAGTATCAATATCATTTAGTTTAATACAATGCATACATATAGATTAAATGCTTTTTCTTATTCCTAGATTAATCTGCATCTCTCATCTAGATTAACTACATCATCATTTAGTTACATAAATCCTTCATACTAAAAGGTCTGGTTTTCCACTTCTCAGTCTAAGAACAAGGCAAAATCCTTCTAGTTAGAAGACAATAAGTCATGCTAATCAGATTGCTTGAATGAATAATTCAATGTTTATTTTGGGATGATCTCTCAAGTAAAGACTATGTTGAAGTGTGTGTAAGAATCAGAGGCCTACAATTCATGCATGCAATAGTCACGCGAGGAAATACAGACAACCAGGCAATAAAACACAACTAGCAAAGCAATTTTGACAATTTTAGGACAAAATGTCTGGTAAAGAATCACACAGAGTCCCGTGAAGAACTAAAATTAACCAAGCAAGCTTTCAGGACAACAATTTCAAACCTATTTTATCACACGATGAATTGTAAAGAGACGTGCCAAGAAATGATAGTTTGATAAAAAAAAGATAGTGTTTGGACTCAGATTGATAATGTTTTGGCAATATTTCATGCAACGATTCATAGACAAGCATGCGATGAACTACAGAGAACCCAACAAGGAAGTAGAAATATACAATTTTCTCGTGTGAAATGTTGCAAAATTGTAAGCAAGAAAAGGACAAACTAACAAGTTTTAACTAAACTTCAAGAGATTTTCAATGGTTTTGACAATTTTTGAATAGAGGATTGACTGTGTTTACAAGTCTCAAGAAGATATTAGCATTGTTTTTAGATTTTGGACATCATTTTGGTTTGCTAGTAGATAGTTGTTGTCAGATACAAGAAGCAAGCAGTAGTTGCAATCAATCCAAATGAGGAAAAAGAAACTTAGAAGGATGGGGGAGTCTTGATCTTTTGTTTTCTTGGAAGATTTGGACAAGTTTAAAGACTCAAAAAGACACTCTTTATCCCTATAACCAAAAATGGTAGAGAAAGAAAAATCTTTGTCTCACAACTTATGTGCATGCGTTCACCTCACACAGTTGTGTCACCCCACTAGAGGGTGCCTATGTTTTTGGTGTATTCCAAGGACTCAATAACATATATGTTGAATGAGCACCCTTATAGAAGGGGTCAAGAATTTATACCACCTTCTAGTATACAGGTACATGACTATGGTGAGTATCTACAAGAGAGATTCTTCCCCCTCCTTGCACAAAGATTATGCCCACTTTCAAATGTAATTCTGGTAGCAACTATCTATACAGTTTTACTTGGCTTTTATTCACATTAATCCCCAATGGCATTGTGAATGAAGTTGAGGCTAGTAGTCCACACCATCATCTAAAAGTGCACACACTTGATAAGCAAGATTGGGAGTAGCATCACCTAGTGCAACAGACAGAGCCTCCTCTTGATATGTGATATCAAGATTCAAGAGGAAGAAATTAACATGGCTTTGGAGTCTTTCACTCTACAAAGCTTATTTATTATAGTGAGTTGGAATCACTAGTGAAAGGTGTGTGCTCACTTGGGCCATTCTTAGAGGTCAGATCGCTCCAAAAGCCCCCTCTAAAGGTTGACTCAGACAAGTGGCTTGGATTAAAGGGTCCAAGTTTCTAATTTCTTGAAAGGGGAAAGAACATACTCCTTTACCTCATCAACTTACCTAACATATAGAATATGTTCAATCACCAAGCTATCTTATCAATCCAAACTTGTCTTTTCTCACGATTTTGATTTTCAAAAAGGAAGTCATCATCTCTTCATAAACAACACTCAGATAGGATGATCGCTAACTTTCTTGCCTCCCTCGGGTACCATCTTCTAAAGGCATCTAGTTTCTAATTACTCTTAGGAATCACTTTCATGTAGCAAAGAGCATGCTCCCCTATTCCATTGTCTAGATCCCTAAAAAGCTCACAAATCCTATTAAACAATGTGTGTAAGAAAGAAGTAAAAAGACACAACATTTAAGTGGGTTTGAACACATTCTTTGACATGTGATTCTTTGACTAGTCATCCTACAATCAAACTATCAGTACTATTTGTGAGTTTGTAATAGGTATCTTCGACAAGTGATCTCCATACTAATGTTAGGCTATTGAAAATCAAAAAATAAAAATAAAAATGCTTCAAAAATAAAAGTCAGATTTAATCATCATGATAAAAATAGAATCTAGAAATTGTATTTCATTTTTTCTAATGCTAAGTTTCACATGAATTTTTTGTAGACCTACACAAGAAATGATGTGTATTGTACAAGAAACCATGCAATTATACACTTTTTTGCAAAAGAAGGTGCTAAACAGGGAGTGAAAATTTAATTTCTTCACATGAGAATGAGATTTTTCGTGCAAGAAACTGAGGAACTATATGGATAGAAACAAAAGAACATGAAAAAAATTGAAGAATAAAGAACAAATGAGGCTATAAAATTGATTTCTTGGCCCCATGGTGGGTGCCAAAGATGCGAGCACTAATTATGGCCTTATACACTCAACCACACTTCAACATGGTCATTATATGAAGAATCATCCCAAAATGAATATGTGATTGTCCATTCAAAATAACCCAACAAGTTGATCTGTTGCCTCCTAACTAGATTGATTTTTCTATTTGCTCTCAAATTGAGAAGCTAGCAACTAGACATCTAGAATGAATGATTTTAAATCTAAATGAGATTTAATAATTAAGCTATATGAGATGCAAATTAATCTATAAATAAAGAGAAAGTTTTAATATAAATGAATTCATTATTAAACTAGATGAGATTAATATGCAAGACTAAGAAATCTATGAACGTAAATATGTGAGTAATCAATTTAGCATAAGTTCAATATTGTTCATTTGCAACCTCTAAAATGAGGAATTGAGGGTTTCTTAAATAGAATTCCAAAATTGATCAATAGTCAAGATCAATTTGGATGAATGGTTTGTTGGAAGATTGGTTTGAAGCATGAATGTTGATGATATTTCTATGGGGGAGTACTGCTATGATGATATGTTACATTCATTACTAAGTTTTTCATTGATGTCAATATAGTATGTTTGATGTCAACATAGCAAGTTTTCAGTGGTATCTAACAAAAGAACATTGGAAAGATCAAGTTGGTATAGATGGCTAGTTGAGCATTATAACCACTTCAAGTTAGTATCTACTATATGCAGTTAACATATGAAGAAGAAAGGATAAGCCTAGAAGAATTTATGTAATTTTTTGTGATGTTTTTTTTGAGATAGAGTTTATAGAGGCATGTTTTAGTAAACTTGTTATATCTCTTAGCAAAGTTAATATCTTCAGGATCAAGGTTGAGGACATGAAGAAGACATGTTGAAAATGACATTGCTAAGCTTGCTTGTCATAATATTGCATGTACAAAAAGTTATTCAAGTTGCAAGACAAAAGATTAAGGTTATTGCTAAGTATAACATGTTCTTAATGTGGTCCTAAAACAATTAATTGAGAAAGTCTAACAACCAATTCAAAGAAATATTTTATGGACTTGATATAAAGGAAGGACATTTTCCTTTATCATGAAAGTATATTGATGAGATGATATGACTTTATGATCAATGATAAGCAACAAAGAGTGAGAAGTTGAGCAAAGTAGTGTGAAAGTGAAGGAAACTTCATTGTTGAGGCTTTGTTGAGTGCTCCAAGGTTTTGTATTTGGATCCAAGGTTTGTGACCTAGTCTACAAGGTCTAACAATTATTGGTCTAGTTGATAGGACTAAGGAAAGAATAAAGGAAAGAAGAAGATAATAGTAAATTAATTAATTGAGAAATGAGCTCTTCTTGTACTTGAGATTGCATGTTTGGGCAATGGGCTCTTCTTGCATACATTATTCTACAACTCCTAATAGGGTTGGAATCTCTGAAGAGGGATTCAAAGTCTCCTAATAGGGACTCATTGTACTAAATATTGTAATAGACTCCTAACAGGGTCCATCCTCTAGCAAGGAATATTTATATTAGTACATCATCTTGTAGGCATCATCCCCACTGAAGTTTTTCCTCTAATCAAGGATTTCCCTAGTCAACATATCTAGTGTAACTGTCTATAAGAATTTTATCATGGTTGTTATTTACTTTGGTTGAATGGTTAAGTTTGTTTAAAGAAGACAAATATTTTAAATATTGGATAACTGATTCACCCCCCAACCACGCCCCCCCCCCCAATTTTGGTGGACTATTGTTTCTAACAATTGGTATCAGAGCATTAGATCTTTGAAGAAAAAATTTAATAGCTTTGGGAGATCCATGGTGAACATGTTCAAGAAAGATAGTCCAAACTTCGATGAAACAAACTATGATAGCTAGAAAGAAAAAATGAAGACACATTTTTTGTGTATGGGTCTGGGATATTGGATCTTGACAAAATTAGTGAAGACAATCATTAAAGAAAAGGATTTGGAAATTTTCATTGAGGTAGAAATAGATCTTTTTATGTGTGACATGAGAGCTAGAGAAGCACTATTGACTACACTTCCTGAAATTGATTACAATCAAGTAAAATCACTTGCTACTTCACATTTGATTTGGAAAGCTTTGGGAAATAGTTTTGAAGATGATGAAAATTTTAAGAAGCTAAGGCTACAAAGTTGAATTTTTTCATTTTGTTAGAAAGGTTAATCTTTCCTTGGATATATTAATTGGGATATTCCAAGGGTCCCTAAATGTAGTTTGTCCTCTTGTACACATGTGGAGGACATGTCATTGTTTGTCCTTTATTCCACATGTAAGGACAACTCTTGTTTGTTTCTTTATTTAGTTTATCCTCCTTAAGAGGATTGTGACACTTTGCACACACCTATTATGAATGTGGCATTCATAGAAATGGGAGTTACAAATGCAACTCCTCTCTCATCTCTATATAAGAGATGCTCCTCCTTCTTTCTTCTACACACTCTTAGCACTTGATGTTATTGTATTGAGCTACTTTTGCTCCAACACACTCTCTCTCTCTTCTCTAGGCATTTGCCTTCATTCATAATACTCACAAGGGGTTTTCTTTGCTTTCCCCTTATAAATCCTTGTCTCCATTGTTGAACCATCTTGGTGTATGCTCTTGGAGTTTGCTTATCTTATGGTAACATTGTTTCACACTTAACTTACTTGGATTTTTTCTCGTTCCTTGCTCAACATTATCATTTCTTACACATTTCAAGATGCTAAAATGATGAAAGATGAATCTGAGAGAAAATATATAGGCAAGATATCAAAAATTACTGTAGATATTAAAGCTCAAGGAGGAACCAAAGAAGATGATGAGGTTATATGGAAGATATTGAAGACCCTAACACCACCATTCAAGTCATCAGTTCACATGATATTGTTGTTGATATCATGTACCAAAGATTTCATAAAGGAGACATTGCCTTGAAGACTTGAACTAGTTGAGAATGAACTTAAACAGTCTAGAGAATTGAACAGAATAGAAACAACTTTCAATGCCTTGAATATTTGACCCAACTTATCAAGGAGCACAAGTGATGGAGGAGATTTTGCCATCAGTAGTAGATCTAAAGAAGACGGAAAAATTGAAGGAGTAGCCCTTATGGTAAAGAGAGAAAAAGGAGCTAAGAAAATATTTAAATGTTGGACTTGTGATGAATATGGTCATTGTGCATCTAAGTGTCCAAAAATGGAGAAAAAGTATAAGGGAAATCATAAACCTAGAAAAGATAGAGAATATTTGTATGCAAATGAAGATAAGGATTCTAATGAACAAGCATTAAGTGCTAGTGATGATGAAATTGGATTTGTGGCAATTAAAGAAGAAAGTCTAGAGAAAGTACCTTTGGTATCATAGGTTGAGAAGAAATCTAATTGGATAATTAAGAGTGGTTGTTCACACCATATGATTGGTGATATGGACAAGTTTGTTAACTTCAAAAGTCAAGATGGAGGAATTCTTACAGTTGGAAACAATGCAACATGCCAAGTTAAAGGTATTGGATCTATAACTCTTGATGGTAAAAATAATATCGAGGATGTATACTTTGTTGATGATTTAAAGCACAATATTTTGAGTGTTGGACAAAAAGTATACAAAGGTTATCTGTTGAAGTTCACAGAAAAGACTTGCATGATCAAAGATAAATATGGAAAGGTAATTGTCATAGGAAATAGATCTCGAGGTAATGTATTTCAATTGAATCCTACTGAAATGACATGTTTGGTTGCAAAGGTAGATGATAGTTGGTTATAGCATAAGAGATTTTGTCATATAAAATTTGATAGTATTGTGAGGACTAGTAGAAGTTTGTAGTTAGAGATTTGCTAAAGATTGTAAAGCCTACTAACACAATTTGCAAGGAATGTTATTTTGGCAAAGCATAACAGAACTTCTTTTCCCAGCAAGAAGTTTACTACTATAGTAAAGTTGGAGATTATACACAGAGATCTTTGTGGTCCTACAAAGACTAAATGATTCTATGGTGAAAGGTATATTATGATTCTAGTTGATGATTTTTCTAGAATGATGTGGGTTGCATTTCTTAAGTAGAAATCTGAGGCATTTGACAAGTTCAAGATATTCAAGAATAGAGTAGAGAATGAATCTAGTGTGAACATTAAATGTTTAAGATTAGATAGAGGGGGAGAATTTACTTCAAATGAGTTTAACATGTTTTGTGAAGAAAATGAAATCGAAAGATAACTATTATCTCCAAGAACCCCTAAACAGAATGGCATTGCAGAAAGAAGGAACAAGTCTATTACAGAAGTTGCAAAAGTTATGTTAGTAGAGAACGATGTATCCAAGAAATTTTGGAGAGAATCTATGAATATAGCAGCTTAAATTATGAATAGAGTACAAGTCAGGAAAGACACAAACAAGACACTTTATGAACTATGGTTTGGCCACTCACCTATAGTTAAATATTTCAGAATATGTGTAAGTGTTACATAAAGAGAGATGATGACATTGGTAAGTTTGATGCTAGAAGTGATGAAGGTATGTTTCTTGGTTATTCATTGAAAATAAAGGCTTATAGATATTATAATCAAAGAACTAAGACTATTATGGAAAGTGCAAATGTGATAACTGATAATAAATTAAGAATACAAGAGAGAATAGTTGATTACAATTCACATGATGATGTTGTTAATATGCCAAGGAATGATGAGGTATTTCTTGAGACTAAAAATGATTTATAGAATGAAGGAGAGCCAAGGTAGGAAAAAAGCTCAAAACCTTAAATAGAGCCAAGAGTTGAGATAGCAACTCCCACTTTAGGAAAGAACATGATAAAGAATCACCCATTTGAATAGATCATCAGAAGCAAAGACAAAGGTGTAATGAAAAGAAGCAGATTAAATGAAGAACTATGCTTGATATCTCAAGTTGAGCCTAAGAATGAAGACGAAGCATGTAAAGATGACTATTGGAAACAAGCTATGAAAGAGGAATTGGATCAGATAGAAAAGAATGAGACATGAGAATTGGTCCCCAGACTAGCAGACAAGAATGTGATAGGAACTAAATGGGTATTCAGGAACAAGAGGAATGAGCAAGGAGAAGTTGTAAGAAACAAAGCAAGATTGGTATATAAAGGTACTCACAACAGGAAAGAATAGATTATGAGGAGACTTATGCACCAATGGCTAGAATAGAAGCAATAAGGTTATTATTAGCCTATGCAACACAAAATAAATTCAAAGTATATCATATGGATGTCAAGTCAGCATTTCTAAATGGAGAACTTAAATAAGAGGTATACATTGAGTAGCTTGAAGGATGTCCTTTGACAGATGACAAGGACATAGTATGTAGACAAAGGAAAGAATTGTATGGATTGAAGCAAGCACCTAGAACCTAGTATGCAAGGTTGGACAAGAATTTGACAAAACTTGGATATAGCAAAGGTATGGTAGATAGTAATCTATATTAGAAAGAAACTGATGACAGTTTGATGAATTTAGTAATATTTGTTGATGGCATTATATTTGGAGGAAATGATGAAGAAAGTGAGAAGTTTATAAAAGAGATGAAGAAAGAATTTTAAATGAGTATGATAGGAAAAATGAAATATTTCCTAGGATTGCAGATTGTATAGAATAAAGAAGGAATCTATATTTTTTAGACTAAGTATTTGAAGGATTATTGAAAAGGTTGGTTTGGAAACATGTAAACCCATTGGAACACCTATGATAATTGGATAGAAGTTATCTATGAAGGATGAGACACCTACTATTGAGTAGAAAAATTATAGATCTATGATCAAAGGTTTGCAATATCTAACTCACACAAGGCCAGATATAACAAACACAGTTGCAATTCTTGCAAGATTCCATGCTGATCCCAGAGAAGCACACTATGCAGCAATAAAAAGGATATTTAGATAACTGAAGGGAACATCTAAGTTTTGATTATGTTATGACAAATCTAATGATTTTACTCTAAGTGCTTATACTAATGGAGATTGGGTAGGTAGTATAGATGACAAAAAGAGCACCAATGTAGAAGCTTTCTTTCTTAGAGGAAGGTTGGTTTCTTGGTTAAGCAAGAAGCAAGATTGTACATCTCAAAGTACAATAGAAGCAGAGTATACTATAGTAGCAAATAATTGCAATCAAGTCATTTGGTTGAAGAAAATGTTGAAGGATATAAGGATAGAAATCAGTGAACCTATTGTTATACATTATGACAACACAAGCATGGAAAATATATCTAAGAATCAAGTGTTGCATTTGAGGACTAAGCACATTTCTATTAAGTATCATATGTTGAGAGAAAAAGTTGTAGAAAAGGAAATCAGATTGGAGTATGTGAGCACTAAAGAGAAAATTGCAAATATATTCACTAAGCCTCTTCCCAAAGAGACTTTTGAGTATTTGCAAGGTATGCTTTGGGTTATGCCCCTTCTTACATTAGAGTAGAAGATGCAAGAGTGCATTAGTCTAGTGCAATAGGACACCATTGTTTGTTGGGATTGAATGCTCATACTTCCTAAATGGGGGAGTATTTGTGATAGATAGAGTCATCTAGGACTCTTGTTGATATTATTTTGAGTAGTGCCTTTTGACACTTGAGCTAGTAAGTTGTAGTTGAGTTTGATGCAGAAGAATTGGTTACCTTTGGCATTGATGTCAATAGGGGAGAAGTTTGGCATGAAAAACATTATGTTAAAGAGGAAGATGTTTGGCATAAGCATAGTATGTGGAATTGTAGTTTGATATAGAGCATATTGAGGTACATCAATGAGGGAGTATGATTGATGAAGAGGATTTGAAGATGGGCAGTCTTTTTTTGGTATTCTTGGAACTAGATGTTTTTCATCTATGTTACCATCAATGCCAAAGGGGGATATTGTTGGAATATTGGTTGGAAGCATGAATGTTGATTATACTCCTATGGGGGAGTACTAATATGATGATATGTTACATTCATGACTAATCATTATCATTGATGTAAACATAGCATGTTTGATATCAACATAGCAAGTTTTCTATGATATATGATAGAAGAACAGTGGAAAGATCAAGTTGGTATAGATGGCTAGTTGAGAATTATAACCACCCAAAGTTATGCTAGATACTTCTAAGTACCTAGTATATATAGTTAACATTGGGAGAAGAAAGGACAAGCCTAGAAGAAGTTATGTATGTTTTGGTGATGTATGTTCTGAGATAGAGTTTATAGAGGCATGTTTTGGTAAACTTGTTATATCTCTTAGCAGAGTTGATATCTTGAGGATTGAGGTTGAGGACATGAAGAAGACATGTTGATGATGATGTAGTTAACCTTGGTCATCATAATATTATATTTATAGAAAGTTATTCAAGTTGCAAGATGGAAGATTAAGGATATCGCTAAGTGTAATATGTTCTTAATGTGGTCCTATATTAATTAATTGAGAAAGTCTAACGACCGACTCAGACAATTGTTTTATGGACTTGGTGTTAAGGAAGGACATTTTCCTTTATCATAAAAATATATGTGATGAAATGATATGACTTTATGATCGATGATAAGTAGAAAAAAGTGTGGAATGTGAAGTTGAGCAGAGAGGTGCGGAAGTGAAGGAAACTTCATTGTTGAGGTTTTTCTAAGTGATCCAAGGTTTGGTATTTGGATCTAAGGTTTGTGACCTGGTCTACAAGGTATGACAGTGATTGGTCTGGTTGGCAGGACTAAGGAAAGAACAAGATAATAGTGAATTACTTGATTGAGTAGTGAGCTCTTCTTGTAGTTAAAATTGCATGTTTGGGCAGTGGGCTCATCTTGCATACATTATTCCACAACTCCTAACAGGGTTGGCACAACTCCTAATAAGGTTGGAATCTCCTAACATGGATTCAAAGTCTCCTAACAAGGATTCATTGTACTAAATGTTGTAATAGATTCATAATAGGGTTCATCCTCTAACAAGGAATATTTATATTAGTACATCATTTTGTGGGCCTCATTCCCACCAAGGTTTTCCCTCTAATCAAGGAATTTCCCTAGTCCACATATCTAGTGTAATTTTCTATGAGCATTTTATTATCGTTGATGTTTACTTTGGTTGAATGGTTAAGTTTGTTTTAAAAAGATAAATATTTTAAATATTGGATAACTAATTCACCACCCACCCACGCCACCCCACCCCCCTCATATATCTTGGTGGGCTATTGTTTCAAATGTGGTCAAGTTTAGAAATAAGATTCAATTAGAATGGAAAATTGCCTATGAAAAGGAAGTTAATTGATTCCTCTCTAACTATGAGAAAGATTTAATTGATTCAATTCCTTTTCCAATTCTAGTTCAGTCAGAGATTCCAATTTTTAATTGAAGAGAGAATTTGGAGAGTATTTTTGATTTAATAAAATTGAATATGACCTCATTAATGAATAATCTTAATTAATTAAATATTTAAATTCAATAATTAAAATGAGGATATATTTAATTAAATCAAATACATTTAATTCCCTAATGTATATTAGCAAAAGGGGTAAATTTAATTAAATTAAAGTACCATGACTCATAATTAAACTAAATTTATTAATAGGTTTACCTTTGCTAATTTGATTAGACTTAGGAATTAAATAGAGTATTTAATTAATGTAGATTAGGGATTTTCTACATTTGACACTTAGGCCAAGTAGAGATTGTCAAAATTGGATTTTCCTAGTATAATAGGACTTTAAGATTGATTATTAAACCCAAATTGGTTTAGCATGGCAATGTGCCAATTTTGGGGTATTACAGTTTCTCCTCCTCCTGCAAGGGATGAGGGAGAAGGTTTTAGTTAGAGCATGTACCTTCTACAATGTATTGATGTATTAGCATCACTCATGTATCATTTTTAGACTTATAGCTATAGTTCTTCAATTAGCACTCATTCTTTTTTGTCTTTTGATTGTATTATCTCTTCAGCATTCGATGATATTTATGATACACATCTTTTGATTCAAACTCATCACATGTGTAATAGTTTGTAGATTTCTATTCATGATATGATCCTATATGAGATGTTTCTTTTGTGATAGTATGTCATGTATGCATGCATTTTTCCTATCTATGTGCTAGATGATGTATATGCAAATGTATGTATGGAGATGCAGTAACATGATTGATTTTTTCCTTCAATTATTGATGTTTATAAGATACCATGCTTATGATCTAATGAAATGAAAATTCATGGATATTAAAAGTCTTTTGTTATGATTATGTATAATGATTAGATATATGTATGCAACTAACCATCTCATGTAAGTGTTTTTTTTTTTACTCTAACACATGTTCAATCTCTATTTATGTGGATAGAAGAGGCAATCATCCACTTGTGCAAGTTTGGAGTGATGAGAAATAACATAGTCTAAAGGACTGCGTACCCTTATTTCTCGTAGTTTCAGAGAATGATTAGCATTACAATGCTAGATATAAAAAATATTTAAAGTGAATGCAAGTCTAGGACTTTAGTCACTGAACCATAGCTTATTTTTCATCACTAGGCATTTTTTTGGTAAGGCCACAAGATGTCATACAACCCTCACTAATAGAGCTATCATGAGAATATGAATATAACATTAGTCATAGTTTGTCAGAATTAGATTTAAGCATTAATGCGCAAGAAGCCAAAATGACTAGAACACCTATTTCTTTTAATTTAGCAAGAAAACATAATCATCAAAGAATAAATGCTAGGATGACCACAATGTTTCTTGCATACAAGCCCATCAAACATGCTAGAGTCTCTTCTCATACTAGGTAATCATGATTGTTCCATCCATAATAACACCTTTTTCAGTCATAACCTAAGACACAATGTTTTTTATCTATCCACAAAGACCATATCTTCACATCCTAAGGTATTTATCTGAATTACCATAGCAATGAGAGAGTAGTCAAATAGAAAAGGAGAAATCTCAACCTTGCCAAAATGTCCAAATAAAATGAGTCAAGGTACACATGGCCATCCAACATGTGATGGAGTCTCTTATAGTGGAAATCAATTTGATTTAAACATTCTAGATCATTGGAATTACACCATCAATTAGAAATCAAAGATAAAACTATTCCCCTCATCATCAGTCATTTATATCTAAGTGGATGTCCTAGCATTTTTTGAGGCAGAAATAGTAAACCAAAAAATCAATACAAAGAAGAAATCTACTATTAACCAAGAAAGTTTTAGTTTCACATTTCTCATTGATAGGTTTGTCATGTCTATTGTGTTTGATGACCAACATGTCAGTTTTCAAAATCCTTTAGTAGTTAGGAGATAGTTGGCAAACTTAGAGTGGATGTAAAAGAACTAACAAAAGGAAGACTAGACTAGATGTTTGTGACCTTTCCCCCTATGTACAGGTTAATTGCCTCATGTCTATAATTTGATTAGTTTTAATCCATGACAATCTCAGCAAGGTCATGAAAGCAACTAAATGGCATACACAAGCTAAAGCAAGAAATGAAAGCAAAGCATGCAAATGCAAGAATAACCTATAAGAAAAGGAATTTTTTTTTTTTGGATATCACCAAGGTGCCCATTTGCTAGGTTTTCACTAGGATGATGATTTTTTAGGACTTTTTACAAATTTTAGACTTTTTTCATAACTCTTTATAATGTACAGATAGCTTCTTAAAATAGTAGTTGAAGAACTTATTTAGATGGAGGGTGTTGATAGGTTCTTTGACTGCTTCTCCCTTTTTTGTTTACAACTAGTATGCCCCTAACCCAAAGACCTTAGTAATAATGCATGGTCCCAACTAGTTTGGCATAGATTTACCCTTCTAAATTCTATTATATTTATTCTATGGGGTTTCTCTTAGAAAAATATCACCTACTTGGAATTCCCTTGGTTGTACTCTCTTATTATAACTCTTTGTAATTTTCTTTTGATAAGCTCTTAGGTGATCGAATGATGCTTGTTAACATTCATCTAGTAGTTTTGAGTCTTATAGTTGAGATATTCTATTGTCATAATTAGTGATGAGGCCCTTAAGAGAGACTCGTAGAGTAGGAATCTTGACCTCAATTAGAAGAACAACATCTACTCCATTTACCAAAGAAACGGGGGTTTCCCCAATTGGAGTTCTAATGCTGGTTATGTATGGCCAAAGAGATGGATTAAGTTAAAGGTACCAGTCCCTTCCTAATTTGTTGACTATCTAATGTAGGAATTTTAGAAAACAAAAATTATGCTTCTTCTTGTCCATTACCTTGAGGATAGTAAATGGATTACCAATGCTTCTTGATCTTGAATTTTATACACAATTATTTTAGATCTTTATTCTTGAACTGCCCCCATTATCTATGAAAATGGATGAGGAGATACCATACCTACAAATGATATAGTTCAAGATGAACATAGCTACTTGTTTACTAGTGGCTTATGTGAGAGGCACTGGTTGTACCCACTTTGTGAAGTATTATGTTGCAATGACGATAAACTTATGTTCATTAGAGCATGGTGGGTATATCTATTCAATCAACTCAAAGACCCATTATTGAAATGGCCAAAGAATAATGAAGGGTATAAGCTCTATAGCAAGAGCATGGATAAATTCATGTGTATTTGGCACTATTTTCATGACTTGGAAAACTAAATGGTGTCTTTCTCCATTTTAGGCTAATAGTAACCCACTCTTAGTAGTTTTTGAGCTAATGCCACGCCACTAGAGTGTGATCCACAAACACCTTCATGTACATCTACTAGTGCATTTAGACTCACCATGTTCTAAACACCTAAGTAATGTACCATCCAATCCTTGTTTTTATAAATCATCAATTACAGCTACGTACTATGAAGCTTTATGAACAAGGTTACATCTCTCATTTTGAGTTAGATTTTCAAGATTAGTTTGGTCTTGAAGATAAGAATATATATGATGGTAGTAACATGATTCATGTTCTATGACATAATAGATCATCCAGGAGTCAGAAAAATCATAGGAAGGGTAGTGTAACTGATGCAAGGAGAAAAGAAACAACTAGGGCCAAAGGCACACCCAACTAACCCAACCACCCTACAAGAGTTTACACAACAAAAAATACAACATAAGAACAAAAATAAGGGGGGAGAGAGAGAGAGAGAGAGAGGTTTATATATTCATCAAATAGTCAACATGCACGCCTAGCTGTAAGGCCTTCTAGGTTACCACCAATTACAAAAATACAACTTTCAGATTCTCATTCCAACTTCAAGTTCACACTTCTAGACACATATCACTTCCTTCCAATCCTCTCTATTCTACTAATCTCCTAAAACTCAATCCTAAACTTCCTTAAATACTTGTGTAACCACAGGTCATCCTATCATAAAACCAAACCGTACATTAAATTCATGCATAGCCACAAGTCAGCTCACAATAACTACCTATACAAAAATTAAATGCAAAAAAGGTCAGCCCAAACTAGAGCCAGACACAAACAACTTGGCAAACAAAAACTTTACAAAATACTGGCACTCAGCATCCACATGAACTCAGCATCCAAAGGAATCTCTCAACAACTACTATGAACTCGACATCCTTCAATGCTCAACAACCACAAAGGACTTGGCAACCAAAGGATCACTCGACAACCAAAGGAATCACTTAGTAGCAACTAAGAACTTAGCATCCACTAAATGCTCAGTAGCAACCAAATGCTCAAAAACTACTAAGAACATAGCACTAGCTAAAAACTAGCAATAAGCAATATCTGGAACTCGATAGCAATTGGCAGAATGAAAAAAATGCAGGATTACAAGGCAACCCAAGATGCTCCTGCATCAAACAACCAGGCTTGGAAGAAATGATTCTCCAGAATCATTGAGATAGCATAACCTAAGTTGAATCCAACTTAGATTGAGAAATCCATGAGGCATCCTCACTAGGTCTATTCTTCCACTTCACCAACTATTCATAGTAATCTTTTCCTCTTGTGCTCTTACAAACTCTCTAATCCAATATCTATTCAACTTCTTCAATATATTTCTTAGGATAATCTTCTAATGCAACAAATTCATCATCTAACTCATGATACTTATATAAATCAGCAACATTGAATATAGGAGATATATCCATGTCATCAAGTAACTCAACTTCACAAGCATTACCACTATCAAACTTCCTCAAGATTTTACAAGGTCGAAGCATCTTCATCTTAAGCTTACTATATGTTTCAATAGGAAATTTGATTTTCTTAAAATGAACCATCACATCATCACCAACTTGAAAATCATAATGTCTTCTAGACTTATTAACATTCTCTTTATACTTCTGATTACTTTGTTCCAACCTCAACTTCACTTCCTTATGGAAAGACTCCATAAAGTAAGAAAATTCTTCCCTTGTACCACTTCTCTTCTCTTCACCAGAAACATCTCTTAAATTTGATACTCCTCTAGGATATATTCCAGTAACAATCTCAAAAGGTGTCTTCCCTGTACTCCTATTCACAGAATTATTATATGCAAATTCAGCTTGTGCTAACACTACTTCCTAATTACTTAGCTTATTCCCAATTAAAAATCTTAGGAAATTAGCCAAGCTTCTATTCACAACCTCTGTCTATCCATCTATCTGTGGATGGAATGTAGAAGTAAACTTCAACACAGTACCCATCTTCTTCCACAAAGTCTTCCAAAACTCACCAACAAACTTATCGTCTTTATCAGAAATAATACTTCTTAGTAGTCCATGCAATCTCACAATCTCTTTGAAGAAAAGTTTAGAAATATGCTCAACATCTGATGTCTTCTTACATGGTATGAAATGGGCAACCTTAGAAAATCTATCTACCACAACAAATATAGAATTGTATCCCTTAACTATTTTTGGTAGTCCAAGAACAAAATCTAGACTGATGTCACTCCAAGGTTTCTTAGGAATAGTAATAGGTGTATATAAAATAGTATTTTGACACACTCCTTTTGCAACTTGAAAAACTCCACAACTATTTATAGATTTTTGAACATCCTTGTACATTTGTAGCCAATGATACTTCTCTTTCAACAAACTCAATGTCTTATCAATTCTAAAATGTCTAGCCAATCCACTACTATGTTTTTCCTTAATCAGATTCAACCTTATAGAACTTCTAGGAATACACAACTAAATACCTTTGAATAAAATACCTTCTTGAATGAAATATTCATCATACTTACTCATGTGATCTGTCAGATTTGGTGCTCCGTACTCTCTCCATGCCTCAAAAAAATCAGGATCAGGATCATACAACTCTTTCATTTCATCAAAACCAAAAACTTCAACCTTCATCTTAGTCAATAAAGAATGTCTTTTTCTCAATGCATCAACAACTCTATTAGTAACTCCACTATTGTGCTTGATGAAAAATGTGAAACTCTGCAAATACTCCACCTATTTCATATGTCTCTGATTCAATTTGTGTTGACTTCCCAAGTACTGTAACACTTTATGGTTAGTATACAACACAAACTCCTTAGGAATCAAATAGTGTCTCCACTTCTTCAAACGTGGAACAATAGCATAAAACTCTTGATCATACATAGAATACTTCTTTTTAGCATCATTCAACCTCTCACTAAAGAAAGAAATAGGTTTTCCTTCTTGACTCAACATGGCTCCTATTGTACTATCACTAGCATCACATTCAACTTGAAATACCTTATTGAAATTAGGTAAATCCAATACATGCAACTCAAACCTTTTGTTTCAAAGTCTCAAAACTCCTATCAGCTCCATGTGTCCACTTGAATTCTTTTTATCTTCTCTCATCGTCTCAGTCATAGCATTACAAATAGAACTAAAATTTCTTATAAACTTTCTATAAAACTAGCCAACCATGAAATGACCTTAGCTCACCCACATTCTTAGGTGTAAGCCATTCCAAAAAAAATTTAACCTTCTCAAGATCCATATTCAAATCATCAACTAAAATTACAAATCCCAAATACATAATCTCCTCTTGCATAAAAGAACACCTTTTCAGATTAATTAGCAACTTCTCCTCTTTCAATCCCTGCATTACTTGTCTAATATGCTCAAGTTTTTTTTCCTTAGTTTTATTAAATATTAGAATATCATCTAAATAAACAATCACAAACTTACCCAAGACTCTTTGTAGAACTTCATTCATCAACCTCATGAAAGTACTATGTGCATTAGTCAAACCAAATGGCATAACCAACCATTTATACAAACCATCTTTTGTCTTGAAAGTAGTCTTCCATTCATCACCTTCTCTAATTCTAATCTGATGATAGCCACTATTTAAGTTAATCTTGGTATAATACTTTGCTCCACTCAAAAAATCCATTATGTCATCTATCCTTGACATAGGAAACCTATATTTCACCATGATTTTGTTAATAGCTTTGGAATCAGTACACATTCTACATTCTCCATTCTTCTTAGGTGCTAATATGGTAGGTTCAACACATGGACTCAAGCTTTCTCTAATCAAACCTTTCTACAACAACTCATGCACTTTTCTATTAAGTTCTTCATTTTCTATAGGTGTCAATCTATTTGGCATTTTATTCATCAAATAGGCTCCAGGAATCAGATCCATACAATGACTTATGCTTCTCGTTGGTAGTAAACCATCAGGAATATCCTCAAAACCAATTTATTTATACTCACTCAGCAATTCTATAATTTATTCTGATACTCAACTACCACTATCTATTGTCACTCTATCATTACCATCTTTTGCTACTTGGTCATTACTACCAACACTCAGTCCTCTAGGAACTATAGCAAAACTAACTTGATTCTTCTTTACTTCCTTTTCAAATTGCTTTCCATTAACTATGAAAACTTTTATAGTAGTACAATTAACCTCATCTGGACTTTCAATCAAAGGTAGTAATATTTTCTTCTTCCCATTCACCTAAAGAGTATATTGATTCAATCTTCTATCATGTATGGCATATCTATCATATTGCCATGGTCTACCCAAAAAAAGTATAACAACAAGCCATAGGCATAATATCACACAAAACTTCATCAAAGTAATGTCCAATCTTGTACTTTACAAGGCATTGTTCACTTATCAATATCTTATGCTCATCTTTGATCCATGAAACATGATAGAGTTTAGGATGCTTTAACCTCTGAAACTGTAACTTTGTAACCAACTCTTCTAATTCCAAATTTGTTGAACTTCCACTATCAAAGATCACTGCAAAATTTTCAATCCATCTTACATCCACTTTTGAAAATACTTCTCCTTAAAATTGGTTCCTCATCACTTCCCTTATTACATAGGGTTCTTCTCACTATCATATTTTCACCATCCTCAGGTTCACTTGGTGAACCCTTATCATCTCCTTGGATTACAACTTTTTGCTACCTTGCCTACTTTCAAAGGATCTACATTCAAAGGGTCTATGCCCTTCTTTACCACATTTGAAACAATTACCATGAAAACTACCTCTAGAATAAGAATTACCTCTTCCTCAATAAGAACCAGTACCTCCTCTATAAGAAATACCACCTTTCCACTCAATATTATCTTTCTCATAATTATTCCATTCAAATTTTCCCTTTTCTTGCACAAAATTGTTAGACCTACTACCTTCTCCATAAGATCTACCTCTACCTCTTTGGAATTTACCACCTCTACCTCTTTATCTTTGTTCATGCTTCTTTGTCAATATCTCCTCAACCTTCAAGGCATATTGGTATGCTTCCTCCTAAATCTCAACACATTTATGTACCTTGCAATTTTCTCAACATCATTATCTACATGTCCAAATCTAATGTACAATCTATAAATTCTTTAGTATACTCCTTCCCACTCATGTCTCTTTGCCTCAAATTTTGCATCTTTCTCAACAAGCTAACTTGGTAATGAACAAGAAGGACTTTTTTCTTCACTTTGTTTACTATCTTCACCCAAGTTATGATCTTCTCCTTTCCTCTCCTTTGTCTATCAGTTTATAAATGCTCCTACTACAACGAGGCATGACCTTTCAACCTTGTGACTACAATCTTCACCTTCTTATTATCAGGAGTGTTTTCATACTCAAAGAAATTCTCCATTTTAGCGATCTAATCTAACATAGCATTAGTATCCAATTTCCCATTATAAGGAATAAATTCTATAGTAGGCTTTGAATTTTCCCTAGACAACACCCTCAACAACCTTGCTTCATCTTGATCTACTTTAGGTTTTGGATTAGGTTTTTTTGCTACTACTTCATCATCACTTACATCACAAGATGTGCTCCTCACCACTAGGTTGTTTCCATACCATCTAATCTGGCTAAAATTTGTCTCAATGTATCCAAAACTACATTATCGTCATTTCCTCTACCTCAAACCATCTTTACAAATCAAGTTCCTGCAAGATCATAACCCTCTACAAATTATAGGCTGAATTCACAAATCTACAACCCTACAACCAAATCTAAAATAGGGTTCTACATGATGTAATCACCACAAGGATGAACCTCTACTCTGATACCACCTGATGCAGGGAGAAAAGAAATAACTAGGACCAAAGGCACACCCAACTATCCCAACCACCCTACAAGAGTTAATACAGCAAAAAACACAACACAAGAACAACACCAAGGAGAGATAGAGAACAAGATGTTTAGTTATTCATCAGATAATCAACATACATGCCTAGCTATAAAACCTTCTAGGTTATGACCAATTACAAAAATATAACTTTTAGATTCTCGATCCAACTTCAAGTTCGCAGTTCCAGAGACATATCACTTCCTTCCAATCCTTTTTGTTCTATTAATTTCCTAAAAATCAATCCTAGACCTGCTTAAATACTTGTGTGGCCACAAGTCATCCTATCAAAAAACTAAATCTTACATTAAATTCATGCACATCCACAAGTCAACTCACAATAACTACCTATACCAAGATTACAACAAAGGTCAGCCCAAATTGGAACTAGATATAGACAACTTGGCAAACAAAGACTTTGTAAAATACTAGCACTCAACATCCACACAAACTCAACATCCAAAGGAATCTCTTGACAACTACTATGAACTCAGCATCCTTCAATGCTCGAAAGCCATGGAGGACTTAGCAACCAAAGGATCACTCAGCAACCAAAGAAATCACTCAGCAGGAACTAAGAACTCGACACACACTAAGAACTCAAAATCACTCGAAAACCTAGGATGTTCTTGCATCAATAGTCTAAATTATGTCATATGGGACAATACCCTTTTATCACACATACTGGTGCAAAATATCATACGAAAAAAAAACTATCACACCAATATATTGAAAACTATTGTATGATATCTAATTAGCATTTTGTATTGCCTGCGTATAGTAGGAAATATTGTACAACTTGTTTTTAAGCAATTTTTCACTAAATTTTGCGTGTTGATTATGCTTTTGATGTGGTACCGATGTTTGTTGCATGTCTTGTGTTGCAGATAGTATTTCCTGCACTTCTCATCAGAGCCCCCAAAGTGGTGGGGTTGAAGGTTGTATAGTATCTGTCAAATGATGAGGTTGTTTCCATATTTAGTATGGGTTTGAGATGGGTTATATAAATTCCCCATATACGGGTGAATCATGGGTTGCTGACTGTGCTTGCTAAGCGATAGCATAGTGAGAATAAAACATTTCATCTATTGACTAGAGAGACCTCGATCACTTTAGAGGATGTGTATTGCATCCTCTGAGTACCTTGCTACGATGATCCAGTGAGTTGTATATTTAATTGCTCCATTATGTTTGCAAGTTCTGATATTGATGTGAAGTATATTGATTAGATATTGACAGAGGGGCAGCAGTGATGTAGTAGATGTTCCAGGATGTTTCCATCCTAGACCACCAACTGAGTTGGGAGTGACTCATTGATGAGTATGGCATTAATTACCCACTACCAAGTTTACTATGCTCTCTAGTTTCTCAGGCCTTGGTGACTAATAGGGGCCAAAAGGGCTTCCCACTAAGATGGGGCAGACTGGTGAAAGATCTTATTATGTAGCCTTGCAAGATGGCATGGGGGCTAGCAATTCTTGATGACATGTATCATGAGTTGCATGAGATAGTGTACCATGAGGGGCACTCCTAGGCATGTAGAGTAGCATTAACACAAATCTGGGCATGGGAGCACATTGCTATGATCTAATCATAGATGTAGCCATAGGAGTGGAGAAAACCCTATATTTTTGGATACACAAGATTTTTCCCACAAACTCATAATAGGGATGTCACTTATTATTGATGGATTTTTGATGAGTTGATAGCTTTCACATGGTAGCCCTATCAAGAGTGCCATAAATGGTCTAATTCCTAGGAGCTAGAGTATCTGCGATATAGAAAGCCATTAGTAGGTAGGTACTCAGAGATCATGGAGAGATTTGTGATTAGTCAAGTATGGTGATAGTTTATAGAGAAATAGGGGGTCTCAGTGGAGAATACCACCTACGCTCATTTTCACTTGAATGAGGCACAATGATGGATACCTATGCTAGACTATCAGACAATGATTTGAGAGATAGCAACCTTGGTATAGACTCCTTGGGATTATTGCCCAGATGTAGCTGATGTAGGGGCAGATCAAACCTACCTATACGAGATGAAAGGGCATCTATTTTTGTGATTTACAAAACTAGATGCCCTACCTATAGTAGGGGGACATGGAGGAGGTAGATGCAAATGCAGAGGGAAAAGATGGATGGAGGTTGGGAATAGTTCTCAATTTGGGAGGAGATAAATGCAAGCCTAGGCTTCTAGGGAGGCAGAGGAGGTGGAGGAGGAGATGCCAATGAGATAGCAAATATTAGTGTTGGTAGAGGAACAATTAGAGTAGCTAGCGAGGGGGGTGATGAGAAAGATGGTAGGATTTAGGCTTTAGAGGTAGAGTTATAGGCAGCACAATTGACTATTTTTGTGTGAGATTAGTAGCTAGTGGATGCATGAGAAAAGGTGGATAGATGAGAGTAAGTCTTGAGGGATGATTTAGTAGAGGCTCGATGAGAGATGGAGCGGTAGATGGCTAGAGCAGCATATTATCATGGGGTGTATCTTCTTACAGTCCTTGCAAACTAATGGGCTCTTATGTACTTAGAGAGAGCTAGGAGATCAGAGGTGTGGTGCAAGCATTAGATAGAAGACATGATCCACCACCATGGCCACCACTAGCTGTAGAGGGTGTGAGTTAGTCATAGGCCAATTTTGACAATTTTGATAGTTTTGATTATACTTCGTATATTTTTGAGATAGATATATAGATTTTGGATCCCACATTTGTATATGTATGATGACACATGTGTGTGTGTGTGTGTGTGTGTGTGATACTAGATTTGATCTATACATTTGTGTACTTGTCTCATTTTTATGGATGTTTCAATATTTTAAGTTTACATGTGATGTTTCAGTTTTAGTTTCTTGCTCATGTATTTGATGATTTTATACTTATGTGTATATGCTCATGTATCTCTCTCATGTGTGATGTTTAGCTCTCATGTGTATGATATAGACTTATGTTTTTGAAATATGTGACACTTGGATAGATCGAATATGAATTTAGGTTAACCCCTTGTGATGATAGGGTAGCCAATAGAGATGAAGCAAAAGATCAAGAAGGTGAAAAGACATGATAAAGAAGAAAGAAAAGAAAGATATGAAAGTAGTTAGCCTATATGTTTGCAAAAAAGATGAAGAGAGAGCTCTCCCCATATGCAAAAATGCAAGACTATGCTAGAGAATGAACCTATAATGTAAGCTAATATGCAAAGTGGTTTACTAGCAAGAAATGCATAACATTTAGACTCTTATTTCATCACTGAGCATTTATTAGGGACATGATGAGATCATACAACCATCACTAGTACAACTATGAAGATATGAATATTATCAATACCAGATAGGTATGTGGAAATCCAATCTAAGCATCAAAGACATATAAGTCAAGATGACTATGTGATTAGATTCCCTAAGTTTAGTATAGCAAGATTACACCTATATCAAGGCATAAGCACTAGGATAACCCCCAAGTGTGATATTGTGAAAAAAGTCAAGGGTGATACATTTTTAAGTCAAAGTGTCAAATAGTAGAAGTGTGAATGCTTTAAACACTATAGACAAACAAAGTATTCCCACAAGTAGAAATCAAGAAAACATGCCCAATGCCCCTAGTCTTCTAGTCCATAACATCCTCAAAAGACTATTAGGGAGGGAATATATAGTAAAGAAATCATCATAGACAACACACAAAGAAAATAAAGATTAGCATAGTTCAGTCATTAAATGTTTAAGTGTGTGTGTATAATTCACTTGGCCATTTCTTTAAGATTTGATTCTAATAGTGAGAAAATCACAACATCAGAGACTATAGGTAAACTATCTAAGAAGTGTTGAGAAACACTTGATGTCAAGTTGGGGAATAGTGTTGAGAAACATTGTTTTGTGAGTGGTCAAAGAAATCCTAATGCACAAGAACACCTCAATAGACTAAGTAGCTATGCCCCTATGATGAGGACAACAAACAATCCCAAGCTAGGAAATGTGTTGTGAAGTGAGTGATTGAGACTGATATACATAGGTGCAAGGGCCTCAAGTAGTGCCCATTTCTAGGTTTTCACCACATGGTAGATTTTTTCAAGACTTTTCTCAAATTTTTTTGTATTTTTCAATTTTTTTGATTTTTTGGGTGATACATCAAAGCACCTATTGCTAGGTTTTCACTAAGATGATCATTTTTTTAGGACATTTTTTTATTTTTAGGATTTTTTAGGATCAATCAGTATGTACAAGATTGCTAAGTTGCAAGCCTCTAAGCATAGAACTTTTTCAAATGTAAGATATTGATAGGTTCTGCAAGTTCTTCACCTTTAGGAGTAGACAATTGGTGAACACTAGACCCAAATACTATTGTTATAATGTAAAAGCCTAACCAAGTAGGTTCAAACTTTCCCTTCTACTCTTTATGCTACAAATTTTTTGGATTCTCTCTAAGCACAAGTTCACCAACTTGAAACTCAAGCAAGTGAACTTTCTTGTTATACTGAGTAGGCATGCAATTCTAATAAGCCCTCATGTGATCAAAAGAAGCCTTGCAGAATTCATCAAGAGTTTCTAGTTCTTGTATTTGCATAGCTCTATGGTCTTCATCAGGTATCAACCCATGTAAGGAGACTCACAAGGAGGGTATCTCAAATTCTAGTGGGAGAACAGCCTCAAAGCCATAGATTAGAGAAAAGGGTGTGGCCCCTATACGAGTATGAATCATAGTTATTTAGGCCCAAAGTGCTGGATTTATCTGTAGGTGTCAATCTCTGCTAGAATTGTGAACCATTCAATGTAAGATTTTTAGCAATGTTTTGTTGGAGGCCTCAACTTGGTCATTCCCTTGAGGGTAGTAGATAGAGGGCCAATGCTACTTGATTCAAAATTTCTTGCATAGTTGTTTGAGGTCCTTGTTCTTGAATTGTCCTCCATTATTAGTAACAATGGAGGAAGGAATACCATAATGAAAAATGATGTGGTTCAGTATAAATAGGGCAACATGTTTGCTTGTAGCAGCAAATAGTGATACAACTTCAACCCATTTGGTGAAATACTTAGTTGTTGTAATGATGAACTTGTGACCAATAGATGAGCTTGGATGAATTTTTCCTACCAAATCAAAGGCCCATTTTTGAATGGCCAATATGTCATAGAGAGAATCAGCTCATGTCCAAGAGTATGAACTGAGTTGCCATGAAGTTGACATTTCTAACAGGACTTTGCATAATGAATGGCATAAGCTTGCATGGTTGGCCATTGATAACCCACCCTAAGTAATTTCTAAGAAAGTGCAAGGCCATTAGAATGTACCCCAAAAATTCTTTCATGGACTTCAACGAGTGTCATTTTAGATACTTCTAGCTCTAAACACCTAAGAAACATTTTGTCTAGACTCTTCCTATACAAGTCACCAAAGACCAAAGTGTAATGTGAAGCATTATGGAGAATTTGGCATGTTTGGTTGCGAGGGTTTTAGGAATAACCTGATCATGTAGGTAAGAGAAGATAGTTGCATAGTAGGAAGAATCATGACCTACAACAGTGAAAATTGCTTGGCCAAACAATGGTATCAAAAACCTAAAGCAATGGATTGCTTAATTTAGGATTGGGCACCCCAAATGATTCTTAATGCACTAGTTAGTCTCATTTAATTATTGACTAGGGACGTAAACTTGGAATAGCATTTGCAAAGTATATGCTTCAAACCTCCTCTTCTAACACTATTTAAGGAATTCAAATGCTTATGCTTCAAGAAAACTAAACTAAATCTAGTAAGAATGTGTATTCTAATCAAAGCAGGAAATTATTGTTAGGAGCTACTCTATCTAACTATGTTGTAGGAATAGGCTACTAATTTTGGTATCAGTGGTTGTAGGAATAGTAAAGTTGTAAAACGTATAAATGAACATGAAACAAACTCTACATTAACAAAGCAATTCACTCATCAAGTGGGACCCCTTGAATGAGTGAATGGAAAATACAATTAAGATGAAAGTTGCAAACTTGAACTGAACATTATATTCATCCATAAAAATGATTACAACTTATTGAAATGGTATGCAAGAGTTCTATATTAAAAACTAGTTTGTTCGACTAACTCCAAAAGAGTCACAATAGTCAATTATTTAAAAGGAAACTACCACTAACTCCTAAACCTATGATCACTTCATAAAGAGGATCAGTTACAACTCATAAAGTTTCATAATAGAAACATTATTAACCATGAACAAACTCATAATATAGCACACACTAAATCTATGTGTTGCATGCAACAAGAAGCATTGACTTTGTTGGCTCCTGATTTAACAGTTTTGGAAACAACCAAGAAACTAGACAAATGCATCTAAGGCTAGCAAATTCCTATGATGAATGCACCTAACTACAACCTTGGGCCAACTATAAGGATAAATCCTTCTTCACTTCAGGCTCTGTTAAACCTAGGTGGGTGGACCTCAGACTCTTTATATGGTACTAGTGTAAAGGCATACAATTGAATCTGGAAAACAGATAAAATATCTTAATCTTCTATGCTTATGCAAGAATTTATGGATGAAATAGCTACTAACAGAGCACAAGAACCTAATAAACCAAGTGAGTGAAAACTCTTTTAACCCTTAAACACAAAAGAAAGATATTTGATTAAGATTTGAATCTCAACATAACTTGGGTATGCAACAATAGAGAACATGCATCCTTCAAGCCGTCCAGTCCCTTATCCATTGGGCATCAACTAAACCTTAACATACAGATGGATACCTAAAGTATACTAATATATCCAGGCATCTAATCTATCTATTTGACTTGCAAATAGACATCAATCTTCATAACAAATCTCGTACTTATGATAATATCCTCCTGGTGTAACCTATAACCCTATTAGTATAAACAAGCATTTACTTGGCTCTTTGTTCCAATAGAAAATCTATTCTGATATAAAACCTTAAGGGCTTGCAATTGAGTTCAAGCTCTTTGTTCTCAAACACAAAACATTACAGATAACAAAAGAAGGAGATGAGAATCAAAATGAAACTAAGAAGGTTAAACTCTTTGCATTAATTTCCTTGAAACCAATACATCATCTGCATATCAAAACTCAGAAAATACACAAAGAATGACTGTGTAATATGGAATGCCTCAAAAGGTATACAATATGATATTCAAAATAGGATAACACTGAGAAAATTGGTATCACAACTCTAAAAACTGGAGCCAACCTTGTGGTCTCACAAGTCCTAAAAATTTGAACCCTTATAATAAGCAAAAAAGGAAGGTATATAGGAGAGAAAATATTTCTGGGTCTCTCATCTAAATTTGACATGTGTCCCACTAAAAGAGTCTTCAATCTAGAGTTTTTGAAACTAAACTTCCTCATCTACTTGTACCTTGAAAACCATAAATGATGCCAAAAAATTTGATATATCCCCACTTAAAATATGCAAATATCTCATGAAGGGATATCAAGAAATCATCACAATCTACACTGTGGCTACAAAATCTGATCTTTACTTGTCATATATGCTTTTCCATGAAGATCAACTTGTGTAGTTGCTAGAAAAAACAAATTGCTTCAACTACCTCCAAAACATTCAATTCATCCTTACAATGGCTAAAGGAGTTAAATCAGATGAAAATATATCCAAATCAGATTGCAATTTCATCTGCAACATTAAATTCACACCTCCTCTCTGTATAATTCCTACCACAACTCTCCAGATCGTTAGATGAGATTTCTATGTCCTGGCTTTGAGCTTCACGCCATATTTAACTCTCAGTAACCATTACCTCCAAATTGCAATTAGCTTTAAATTTTATCCATAGATCCTCACCACATCAGGCAGTTCTAATTCAAAAAGCAACAAACTTTATACCTTTAAGATTGGGGCCACGTGTCACATTACCACTTACCCACATTCCCTAAATTTCTTGCACTTTGAAATTGCGGGTAAGTGCCAACCATTGATCAAGATAAGATCAATGACTACGGAATGAAAACTGGGTAGACCCACTTTCTTCTTAACCCATCGGCAGTCAACCCAATAAAATGCTTCCATCTATACCTTTCCTTCATTGTTGGCACTTTTGAACTAGACCCAAAGAATTCTGAGGACATGTGTTGCTAAATCAATATCTCGCTATACATATCCTTCGAGCAACTCTTCATGGTAAGATAGCAACAGCCGTCGATCTGAGACCAAATCAAAGGTAGAGAAACTACACAAACTACCCTAAAGAAGTGGTGGGTCCCATACTCGCTATGTTGCATAGACTAAACAACTTGCAACTTTCCATAGCGAGATAGCAAGGATTGTTGATTCTGCATTGATCATGTGGAAGACATTTGATGCATTACTGAAGAGAAATATGGTGGGCCCCTTGTCACTATGTCATTGTTTGTAGCCTTCATGCAACTCACCATAGCGAGATAGTGACGATCATAGATATATTATTGATATGACGATCAGAATCCTTCATATGTTTCATAAATTAGGGTGTGGGTCCAGTTATTGATGACGTGAGAAAACCCTGCTTCGTTGGCATATAAATTCATATTTTTAAAAACCTGGCCATACTACCACATTGCCTATGTCCCACTGTGTGTTTTTGTTTACTTGTTGGGTGCTATGTCACTAATGGCGAGAAGAACAAGTTTCCTGATAGTGATATAGTGACCTCCAGTGCTGTCACTTTTCCTAGTGTATATGTGTGTCCCACTAGATGCCATTGTGTGCCAAAACTTTATAACTGATATCTGACAAAGCATTGTTTGGGACCCACTTTCTCAAAAATGTTGCTGCAGGATTACTTTCCATCAAGGTACTATGTCACTAACTACAAGAAACACAAATTTCTCGATAACAATATAGCGACCTCTGGTGACTATGCATAATTCGGGGCCGAAACATTAATGCTTTTGACATAACAATAAAAAAATATGTCCATTTGACCGCACCATCTTTCAACTTAGCGACAATCGCTATGTCACTAAGGGTAAAACACATGCATCTTTTCATAACGAGATAGAAAAAGTCATAAGTACCATCACTTTTCATACACAAGTAGGCTATGAAAATCTAGGCAAGAATATCTTTCAGGGATCGAGCGGTGAGAAATAAAAAGGAAAAGGGGAGACTCGGGGCATGGAAAGATTGAAAAGGATGGAGAACATTCGCATATTTTTAAAAGGTTTTCACGCCATCAATAGATCCCATCAGTAGATCTAGTCTAATTTTTTACCTAGGCAAGGGAAAATTATCATGCAAAAAATTAGACCAACAGACTTGGTTTGTGAAGATTCTATAATCACGGTTGGCTTTGATGACTCTTGCACTAGTATGTTGGTCTTTGAATATCTACATTCAACTCCTGCAAGATAATTAATGCACACACATCCAACCATATACATATATATCCACATCATCAATATTAGGAAAATGTGTTAGTCTTAAAAATCACTCTTGCAAACCTATAGCTACAAGAGGTAACTACCCAAAACATAGCTTAGGAGAGAAAACATGTATAACTATTATATTCACCATTCTTGTCCATGAAATTAAGCAAATATTATGTCTTTAAAGGTATCCACATTCCATCTTATGTTCACACACATATATATAATCATATACATAGAAACCATAGGTTCGTATGCTTAAAACCATAAATGTATGTCTATGTGCAATCTATTAGAGTAATTATTCTTTTACACTTATTAATTAGATCATCTCTATTTAATTAATTAAGTTGTTTATTACTTTAGTTTACTTAAGCTATCTCTTAGGTGCATATAATTAATATTTTATATAAATTATAATGTGCAACCTAGTTTCTTTTCCCTTTTTAGGGTTTCGTTCACCTTTAAGGTTAAACTCTTGTAATTTCTTTTTTATTATCTTGAAATACATTTTATCTCACTCTGTTGAGATTTCCAAGCTACGCTTTTTTCTTTCTCTAGTTTCCCTTCAACAATAAGTTATTTGCATGCAAGTGTTCTTGGTGAACTATGAAGTTAGTTTTCTCAACTTCTACATCGTATTAGAGGTTCCCTACTGTTGTCTAGTCTAGAGATCTTGAAGCTATGATTCAAAGCTAGAAAACTCATCATTTTGTGGTCTTTTCTCTTTAATCTAGAGGAGGAACCCTTTTTTGGTGCACTTTGGGAAAAAATGGACATCGCCATCATGCTTAGAAGGCCTAGTATAGTCAAAATTCATATAAAAATTTTCAACTTTGGCCACAATAGCCTCTAAAAAAAACTTGGCCTCTCGGGGGCTATACGGATCCAAAAATCAAAATCAAAAATCAAAAAAATCAAAAAATGCTTTAAAAGAATTTTAAACTGGCTTTTCCTGGTGCCCACTAGCATGCCACCGAATTGCCACCGATGGGCTGCCCATGCCCAGCTAAAGCACCGCCTCCACCGATGTGCCACCATGGCCCGGCCCTCTCCCAGCCACCACCGGTGCACTATACACCCATCACCATCGTTGCCGCTACACTGCCTGATGATCATAGCCACTATCATCTTGTAGCCCAGTGACCACTGTAGCTAGTGACATCACCTTTTAGTTGGGTGATGTCATTTTCTTGATAGGTGACATCATCCCCTGATCACCAAAAAAAATTTCTAATGAATAATCTTTACAGGTGCTGATGTCTTTTTCCAATCTACTAATGTCACCTTTTTGGTGACTAGATTTTTTTTTGGCAACTATATTTTTTTTTGGCAAATGGCCATTTTATGGCCATATGGTTGTTAAATTTTTTCTAGTGTCTATAATTTTCCAGAGGGCTCATTCTTTAGAGAAGCAATTCATTTTTTGGCCATAACTTGAGTATACAAAGATCTTTTTTCGATCGAAAAGAAGTGCTAGAAAGCTAGTTTTGATCTCGAGATGATGATGATGCTAGTTTCATTTTATGACATGGCCATTTGAGCTCCTATTTTTGGTGTTGAAGTAGAGGCTTCAGTTTCCTCCCTCTCTGCATCTAGCATCAAGGTTTCCTTCTCAATTTTTGTGCTTTCCATAGTTTTTTCTTTGGTTTATGAGGGGTATATTTATACGTTGTGGAGGGGTGCATTTTCTTTCCTACAATTTAATTCAAAATTGACACTTCTACTTTCATCTTCTTCTCTCAATGTCAAACCCTTTATGGCCTAGCTGACACCACATAACTACCACAATTGGAAAGCACACACGACTTGGCTTATTATGTCACATGGTTTTATGGTCATGTCTGGATGAGAATCAACCTATCTTGCAGTGCCCTTTTGAGGTTCTTCAGCATAGAAATAAAATGGATGAATCCATGGGCTTGATTGTACTAAACATTTTTTATAGTCTCTTGTTTCATCTAGATGGTTTGACCACTCCTCGACCTATTTGGACCAAGTTTCACAACTTGTTAGGCACAATGAATGAGTTTCAGGCACTACAGCTTAATGCAGAGTTGACTTCTTTGACACCTACCAACTTTCCCACCATTGAGGACTTCTTGATGAAGTTTAAATCTTTGCATGCAATTTTATAGGGATGTGGGAAAAACAAAATAGATGATGAGTGTATTTTTTTGATACTCTCAAAGTTGTGAGGACATTATCAGATATTTTCTTCCACTTTCTACTCCACTATGGATGCTTTGAGCAATAGATATAAAATTCCTTCCTTTGAGACATTTTCTGATTAGTTGACATGGGAATAGGAAAAGATCAAAAAGCTAGATGCCTCTAACTCTTCTAGCCAAGCATTGGTTGCTCAGTCTTCTTAGGGGAAACCAAAACCAAAAGCCAAACTGAAGAAAGATACACTAAAAACTGATCCTAAACCTCCAGCTAACCCTTCCAAGGGTAAATATTCTTCAAAGTCTATTAAATCTTCCTCCAAAACTAAGAAGAAATCAGTTGAGACCTGCAGTTGTTGTGGAAAGGATGGACATCTCATTTCTATGTGTTGGAAATGTTTGGAGGCTTCAGAGGAAGCCATGCAGGAGCATTACAGTCTAGTTCTTCATCCCCCTATACAAGGAAAGGTCACACTCTTATTGCACAAGCACTGACTTATGGGCCTACCTAGATTCTTGATTCTTGTGCCTCTCACCATATTACTCACACTCAATAGTCAGTCACTTCACTTGGTCCTTATGCTACTTCATAGATTGATGTTGGGAACTCATCACATCTTTCAATCTTGGGTTCTATTTTTGTTACATTAGTGGGGGGTTCTATTTAGGATGTTCTTTTTGTCCTTGACATCTTGATGAACCTATTGTCTATTTATCATATTTGCCACTCTGTCTCTAGTAAGACAGTGGAGTTCTCACCACATGATGTGGTTATTCATGACCTAACTGATTCTGAGTTCGTTCTGGCTATTGGGAGTGTTGACTCTGCATCTCACCTATTTGATGGATTTGAGTCTTCTGATGGCACAGGTTCCTACTCTGTAGCACATGCAAATTTAATAAGTATACTTTAGCAAAAGTGTTTGGTCCATGTTAATTATAGATATCTTCAATAGATGAGCACATAGGTACTTGTTCTTGGGCTTCCCCAGATTTCCTACACATATGGTGTTTGTCAAGGTTGTGCTCTTGGAAAACAACATAGTGATCCTTTTCAACATGGATGAACTTCTTATGCTTTAGCACCATTGATTTATTCATAGTGACCTTATGTTATTTCCCACTTCTTCTTTTTCCAATTCCAAATATGTGCTTACTTTAATTGATGACTTCTTTAGGTGCACATGGGTGTACTTTTTGAAGTACAAGTTTGATGTCTTTGATTCATTTCAAGTCTACAAGACATTTGTGGAGAAGTAATTTTCGTCTTTCTATTTGACAAATATGCACAGATAATGGGGGGGAGTATGTAAACCAAGCTTTCAGGGATTTTTTCTTTGAACATGGTCTTCAGCATTAGTCTTTAGTGCCCTACACCCCTTAGCAAAATGGTGTCGCATAGAGAAAGAACAAAACACTTCAAGAGATGGCTAATTGTATGATACAATCCAAGTGCATGGATTCATCTTTTTGGGTAGATGCAATCAATTTTGCCAACTATATTCACAATCAGATGCCTCACAAGGTAGTTCAACATATGACTCCTAACGAGGCCTGGTCTCATGTCAAGCCTAATGTATCTTCATTCTGACTTTTTGGTAGTGAAGCATGTGCATTTGTACCCGATGCTCAAAGGAGAGAAATGGACTAGAAGAGAAAACACCTAATTTTTGTTGGCTACTATGAGGATGTTAAGGCATACAAGTTGTTTGATCCTGATTCTAGACAAGTCCTATTTCGATTGGAAGTCTAGTTTGATGAGAACCTTCTTGCAGTAGATACCCTATCTCTAGAGTCTACTTCACTTACCACTACTTCCTCATCCTCTCCAATCTCTTTTCTGGATGATGAGGATGATGATCTTGATGATCCACATTTACCTCTACCACAGTATCCTCCACAGATGCCTAAATGGGCTTGAGCTATAGTTGAGGCTACAGGATCTCTAGATGGTGACCCTTCCACTTTTGGTCACACCTGATCTCATATTGTAGGTTCTAGTCTTCTCAATCATGCTATTTGTGATGATCCTCAAACATTTGTAGCAGCAACAAGAAATTTTGAGTTGGACAGTGCCATGGAAAAGGAGTATTCTTCTTTGATGAAGAATCATACTTGGGATCTTTGTTCTCTTCTTAAGGGAAGAAAGTTAGTGTAACTCAAATGTTTATATCATACTAAGTTTTTTGTTGATGGTTATATTGATAAGCCCAAGGCATGTCTTGTTGTGAATGGTTTTTCACAAGTTGAGGGTATTGATTACATTGATACATTTTGCCCCTGTTGCCAAGATGAACTCTATTCACCTTATCTTATCCCTCACAGCTTCTCAAGGATAGCCCATTTTTTAGATGGATGTAAAGAGTGCATTCTTGCATGGTGATCTTACTAAGGAGGTTTACGTAGAGCAACCTCAGGGATTTGTGTGGGATTCCTCCTTGGTTTGCAAACTTTGATGCTCATTGTATGGTCTCAAATAGGCCCCTCAAGCTTGGTATAAGAAGATGGACTCCTTTCTTCTTTCTACAAGCTTCATACACTACCATTTCAATCCTACAATTTAAATTCAGAATCTTGACACTGAGGTTTTGATGCTTGAGCTATATGTTACTGATCTTCTTCTCACAAGTAGCTCATCCTCTATGATTCAGGATGTTCAATGAGCATTGATGGAATAGTTTCAGATGACTAATCTTGGTTTTTTACACTATTTTCTTGGTCTATAGATTATCCAGTCCTCTGCTAGAATCTTTGTTTACCAATAGAAGTATGCTCTTGACATGCTTGATTGCAAGCTTGCTCCCACACCTTTTCAATTGGGTGTTACTTTGTCTACCTCTTACACTTCACCTTCAGTGGATCCCACATTGTATCAACAGTTGGTTTGTAGCTTGTTGTACCTAACACATACTCATCTTGATCTCTCCTTTGTAGTTGGTCTTGTCTCTCAGTTTTCACATGAGCCTCATGATAATCATTGGCAAGATACCAAGCATATTTTGAGATACATTCAAGGCACACTTATGTATGGCATTTATTACACATCAAGGACTACTCACATTGTTAGCTTCACTAACTCAAATTGGGCTAGTGATGTTGATGATTAGAAGTCTACTTCTGGCTTTGTCTTTTGTCTTGGCTCTGATCATATCACCTGGTCGTACAAGAAGTAGCATGATCACACACTTTCATCTATTGAGGCTAAGTATAGAGTAGCAAACCATGCTAGTTGGGAGATTTAATGGCTTCAGTAGGTGATGACTGAGTTTGGTTTTCCTCCTGATTGTCCCACTATTCTATGGTGTGATAATCATAGTGTTATTCATATTTCCTGCAACCCGGTAGAGAATCAGTGCACTAAACACATTGAGCTTCATATGTATTTCATTTTTCAGTGAATTCAGGATGCTGTTCTCTCTTTAAAGTATATACCCACTGATGCACAGGTTGTCAACATCTTCACCAAATCTTTTGCATTGTCATGCTATCTTTAGTTATGGTTTATGCTTGGGGTTACAAAATTTGTCCTTGGGGGGTCTTGTTGAGGCCTTCCTTCCTTCATGTTTTTTCAGCATCTTTGTTCTATCTCTTTTTGGAGAGAGGTTTTTCCCACTGGGTTTTCTCCTTTATCTCAGATCTATAGAGATTTCCTTGTTTTGGGTACCTGATCAGGCCTTGTTGCTAGGAAACTTTTTCCTACTTTCATAGCTTTGCTAGGTTAGCTTACCTCTTTAGCTTTTTTTAAGGGGAGGTGTTAGAGTAATTATTCTTTTATTCTTATTAATTAGATCATTTTGATTTAATAAATTAAGTTTTTTATTACTCTAGTTTGCTTAAGTTATCTCTTAGGTGCATATAATTAATATTTTATATTAATTAAAATGCACAACCTAATTTCTTTTCCCTTTTAGGGTTTCATTCACCTTTAAGGTTGAACTCTTGTAATTTCTTTTTTATTATCTTGGAATACATTTTTCTCACTCCGTTGAGCTTTCCAAGTTGCATTTTTTTATTTCTCTAGTTTCCCTTTAGCAACAAGTTATTTGCATGTAGGTGTTCTTAACGAACTATGAAGTTGGCTTTCTCAACTTCTACACAATCAAGTTTCTTAGAAAGTGGATAAAAAGTGGTGAGAATGATGATTAATTTAGGAACCCATCATTCCCCCCAATTGAACTATTGCTAGCCCCCAACAATGATAAAGTTCATAAACTTGGCACGAACCCTCAAATCACTAGTTATTCTCTAATCAAAGTATCCATGAGTCTCTTTGAGAATTTCCCAATGTTGGACTTCAAAGACCATGTCATAATTTGTTGCACTGTCATTCATTGCAAGGAAGAGTGGAGGCTAAAACCTTAATGGAACCCAACGGTTAAGGAGTGTCCTACCCAAAATAGTATACCATGGAACTCTCCTTGTGGCAAGGGTTAGATTCTGAGGTGAGTGAAGTTACATTCTCTTTAGATCTTGTGACATCCTTATCCACCTCTTCCTAGAGGCATTAATTGTTGCAACAATATCCTGAGAGGTATGTTGGTCCCAAACTACAAAGGTTTGTTCTCTTACTACATAGATCTTATTGGCTCTACTAGTGTTTGTTGTGATAGAGATCTAGTCAAAATATGTTCTTTTGGAGTGTTGTACTCCACGCCTCATCATTAAAGGAACTAACATTTCTTTCTCCCTATATGGTGTAGCATAGTGATCACAACTTATCTCATTTTGCATCCATGACATAACTACTTTGAGTTGTACATCTCCTACATAGAGGAGTGAATTACACTCTATGTCATCAGGAACTACCAGGTTATGCAAGTGTAATTCACACAACAGATTTTTTAGATTCATTGGGGTAGACTGAAAAGCATAGTAAAATTCATGGGGAGATGATATGGAATATTGCATACACTGGTGTGGGTGATCTACATTCCATCAGCTATGGAATTAACCTAATAACTTGATCAATTCTTTGTTTCAATACCTCAATCTCATCTGATTTATACTCCAACTGAGAATTCTACTCATTAATGACTTGTTTCAATTTTTATTTTTCTATTTTCTATTGTGTCTTTTCCCATAATAATTGTTGGCACAAACTTATTCCTATTGCAAGAGGTGTAGACAAATCTAGTGGGGGTAAAGGTTCTTGATTGAGTAGGTCTACCCATCTAGAGAGAAAGTGGGGAATTTTAACTATTTCTTCAGGTGCAAAGGACTTACCCTTCCACACAATAATTGTCCTGGTCAAATTGGTTTCTTCACTAACATCAGTTGCCACCTTAGCTAGTGTTTCTAACTTTTCCTGACTACCCTATTGGGGTACTTTTTCAATGATTTTAGTCCCAAAGTTAGTCATTTCCTCTATGTTCATACTAACCTCTGGTTGGGTGAAATTATCTACATATTTCTCTATGTCTTTAGAGTCTTGATCACTATCTATTAGTATATAGTTAACCCCAAGGCTAACCTCTATTTCTAGACTCTTCTCTTTCATTATTGTGACACTATTTGTAGGTTAATTATTTAATTCATTGGAAGAGGAATTGTTCAAAGGTTCATTTTCTATAGATTTACAAGAATCAATGTTAACAATAGGAATAGATTCTTCATTATCTTTCACAAAAAGTCTTTTACTTCTCCTTAAAGGGGGTGTGGATGAGCTTGAACGACTTTTTCATTTCTTTTTCTTCTTAATGACCACCTCCTCCGCCACTACTTCAGAAATTTTTTAGCATTCTCTTCCCTAGGGTTCTTAGAATTCTCTTCAGGAGGATTATTAGAATGTTCTTTAGGATTATCTTCCCTAGGGAAATGTAGGGTTTCTTCCATTTTATCAACATTGTCACCAAGCTGAGGCTCTAATGTTTCCTCTTCTGGTTCTATTATTTTACCCTTACCCTTCCTAGATGTAGACCTTGTCCTTATGGACTATAAAGATTTTGTAATATTAGGAGCTTCTGCACTTTTTTTTTCTTCCTCTGAGAAGTAGAGGATCCAAAATTGAACATTCTTTTTTTATGTGACCTAGAAATAGAAGGAGAGGTTTCTCAATCATTCTCCACTCTTTGAAAAAAATTACAAACCCCAGAAGATGTTTGTTCTCTCATACCAACACCATGACCTCTAGAGCCAACTATTCTAGGTTCAACCTCATTCATCTGCAAAAATTCTTCCCATATCCATGTAGAACAAGATTTAGTATGCAAAGAACATTAACAAATAAAGTAAACATTCACAAACCAAAAACTAAATTCACATATATGCTTAGACAAAGAAAGCAAACAAGAAGTGCAAACTTCACAAGAGAAAACACTCCATGCTTTCTTGATTCTGTAGATGTGTCCTTTTGCTGTGGATGTATGCTCAAGATGCTCAAAAGCTACTTCAATGGAGATGGGTAATGGAAAATTGGTAGCTTTGTGAGCTCTCAATTTGGCATTATAAGGGTAAGATTGATGGCTTTGCTTCTGAAAATAGCATGGTAACTTTAGCTCAAAGATTTTTGATGAAATGGCTTGGGATGGGATTCAATTTATAGGCTAAGGGGTAGAGGGATGGAGGGCTTAGATGCAAGGATGGATGAAGGCTTAAGGAGGGCTAGGATGCACTCAAAGGAGAGCACATGGATTGTGCTTGTTTAGCACTAATGGGAAGGTGACACTTGTCACAAGGAGGATGAGTGTGAGAGGGTAGGGTAAAGGGATGATGAGTGGGGTTGAGTATGTAAGAGGGATGTAAGAGGAATGAGTGTGGAAGATGGAAGAGTTTGGAAGATGGGTGTAAGAGTCATGAGTGGGCTTGTAAGAGTCTTTTATGTTTTGTAAGAGCACTCATGACTTAGTGGTTGGGTTTTTTGAGGGGAGACTTTGGTTTGGATTAGGAAAGTCTTAAACTTGTTTAAGGAATGTGACAACATTAGGGGGTGGATTAGGCTTGGGTTTAGGATTAGATTAGGGATGTTAGAGATGTGCAAGTGGATGGCATTAATGAGGGTGGGTGAGTTAGTGGCTAAGCTTGGTTAGTATGGGTGGATGGGGTGGATTAGGCTAAATGGAGGATTAGAGATAGGTTAGGGGTTTTTGAATTTGAGGATTTCATTTATCAAATAGATTTATTTAATAAATGGGGATTTTTGGAATTAGATAGGAGAAAAGGATTTAATTGATAAATAATAGGTTATTTTATTTATCAATTAGGACTATAGATGATTAATTAAATTAATCAACTAGGGATGGCAAAGGATTAATTAAACAAAAATTTAATTAATGATGCCTTTACAGATAACTAAATAGGATTACTAAAGCGGTGTAATCAAATTTAGGTGTCTACATTTTGCCCCTCTTTGACATAGTGTTGAGACAACACTATTTCAAAGAAGTTTGAATGAAGACGACACGAGGAAGATGTTTTAGCAACGAGGTTGCCCCAGTCTTGAATAAAAAGAGGAGAGACTAGACTTAGATGATGCCCCCTCAAGAAGGCGGCGGGGAGAGAAATGAGGCTCGACGACTTCTTGAAAAGTACAAGAAATTGAGATGAGCTAAGACACAGGTTGGCAAAGAGAAGGGGCTGAATTAGCTCAAACTCTCACTACGGGAGAATGATAAAGAGAAATCAGAGGCACAAAATAAAAGCAACCTTAAGACTTTCCAGGATTGGGGGGGGAGATGGAGGAGCAGAGCGCTATAAAAAGAATCCGTGGTAGGGAGATGGATGATAGAATGATAAAGTTGATGCAATAGGATTTCAAAGAGTCAGATTGGCAGAAGATGGGTTTCGGAGATCCCTAGGACTAGGATTGTGGATCTCGAAAGATGAGGCTTGGTGGATTGATTTGATTGGTGGATCCCTAAGACTAGGATTGTGGATCCCTAAAGCTAAGTGTGAGGAGTGATTCAAAGAGATACTAATGCATAAGCTAGGGTAGGAGTGACAAATGTAGGATATGGATGGGGGATAATGGAGATGAAGTGAATCGATTGAAGCTTTTTGGAGCGGGGGGATACTTCAAAGAGAAGTACCACCATGTAGTTGAGCACTAGATTTTCTATAGGACTGTTGGTTAATTGCCAGGGTTACCAAGAACATCAAGGCCTTTTTACCAACCGTCCAGAGGACTGACAAACTGACTCAAAACAAACACACAAGGATTGCCCCAGTATCACACATGAATCCCAGAGCAAGCAGTGTGGAAACGACACTAGGTAACCCACAAGCAGAAAAAGAAAACAAGCAAAAGACCTGATCAAGACCTTACGCTCTAATTGCCCCATTCGCAGCATACCATGATATGGAAAATCGTCGCAACCTTGAGGAGGGAACAAGGAGATTGCTTGGAAAAGATATTTCAAGACCCAAAAGGGAAGATCTCAAATCAAAAAAAGCAAAAATCCAAAAGAGAACTGTTTGCCAATGAGATGGGTAGGACGAGGTACTAACGGACCAAGATCAGACATGAGGAAAGCTATATCCTGCAAGGATCTATCAGAGAGCACCTAAGCTGATGGATCTGGATGAGTGATGCGTCTGGCAAGTTGAACTAAGAAGGATAAAACTTTGGTGAAAGGAGATCTAGCTAAAGGATGCATTGGAATATCTAACCAAGGTGTGCGATGTGTGCAAGATGTTGACCAAGGATGAACTAACACAAAAGTCGAATAGATACAATGATACTAAGCTAAAGAGGATGTACAAGCTAACGAACCAAGATATGTTACAAATGTAAAAGTTTTTTCATGTTTTGGTTTTTTGTGAGATGGAAATGTTTTTGAAGGATGGGATGTCTATAATAGTTGATAGGTGGATAGGTAGATGGTTTGTGAAAAGCTTAAGGAAAATGGGATTCTGTGTGTGCATGTGATAGGATATAGGCTAGGATACAAGATTATTTACAAGCTGGAATATGGTACAAGCTTTGGACAAGATTCGGATATATATAAGGTATGGTACAAGATTTACAAGGTATAATACAAGCTTTGGTACAAGATTTACAAGTTGTACAGGAGGTATTGACAAGCTCCATCAGATTTTGGATATTTGATTGGAACACCAAGGGAACAAGCAGGTGTTTTATGGGATGGTGGGTGGATGGATGAGGGATAGGATAGTGATAGATAATGGATTAGTCTTTAGCACACAAGGTGCCTGAATTACCAGGTTTTCACCAAGGTACCTATCCAAGGCGCTTGAATTGCCAAGTTTTCACCATTGGATGCTTATTTCTCTTTACTATTTTTTTGTATTTTTCAAAAGCTGGGTATACCAAAGATCTTCAAGCATAGAACTTCTTGAGATGAATGATGTTAGTGGGATCATTCAAGAGTTCTCCTTCTGGTGTAGATAATTGATAGGTTTCAGAGCCAAAGGAGGCAGTAACCACATAAGGACCAAGCCATGTAGGTTCAAACTTGCCTTTCTTTTCTCGATCTGCTTGGACTTTCATATTTTCTTTGAGGACCGTATCACCTGGCTAAAAGTGTCGTGGGAGCACCTTCTTGTTGAAATTCCTTTTGAGACAAGTTTGGTAGACTGTGAGATGGTCATAGGCTTGTTGTCTCTTCTCGTCTAAGAGATCTAGTTGGGTGAGTCGAGCTACTCTGTATTCTTCATCTGAGATTTTCCCTCACAATGATATGCGTAGTGAGGGAAGTTCAACTTCTATAGGTAATACTGCTTCGGCACCATAGACTAGGGAGTATGGAGTTGTGCCTGTGGATGTACAGAAGGAAGTTCGATAGGCCCATAGAGCCAGATTTATTTGAAGGTGCCAATCACGGCCGAAATCATTGACAACTTTCTTTAGGATTTTGAGGAGGGTTTTGTTAGTTGCCTCTACCTGGCCGTTACCTTGTGGGAAATATGGGCTAGAAAAGTGGTGATGGATGCGGAGGGAAGTGCATAATTCTTCCATGTTGAGATTTTCAAAGTTACCTCCGTGGTCAGTGAAGATGGTGGATGGGATGCCGAAGCAGCAAACAATGTGGTACAAGATGAACTTGGAGACTTGAACTCCTGTAGCTGAGACTAGGGGGACTGCTTCCACCCACTTAGTGAAATAGTCTGTAGCTGTTATTATCCATTTATGTCCATCAGATGAGAGAGGGGTGATAGTTCCAACTGGATCAAGGCCCCAACAAGCGAAAGGCCAAGGTGGTGCAATAGGCTGTAGATCTTGTGCTGGAGCGTGCACAAGATTTGCATGCTGCTAACATGGGAGACAATTTTTGAAAAAGTCACAAGAGTCTTCTTCAATGGTAGGCCAATAGTAGCCTGCTCTAAGGATTTTTCGTGCTAGGACAATACCACTCATGTGGGCACCGCAAAGTCTGGAATGTACTTCTTTTAATGCCATCGCAGCCTCATTTTCATCTAAACATCGAGAGAGAGTATCGTGATAACCCCGACGATATAGGGTATTGGCTATGATAACATAGCGGGATGATTTTTGAATAAGGTTATGGCGTTGGGTGCGTGTGAGGTGAGGGGATATGATACCATCGTTAAGGTAAGCATGAATTTCATGGTACCAAGGGGATTGGGGATCAACCAAGATACAAACACGGTTTGAATCCTCATTCGCATAGGCGGGTGTGAGGAGCTGCTCAATTAAAAATTCATACTGCGTAGCATCTTGGGGAATTTCCAAGAGCGAGCCGATAGTGGCCATGGCATCTGCTGCCTTATTCTGCATTCGAGGCACTTGTGTAAACTGAAGCTTTGTAAAATGGTGGGTCAGCTGATCAACTAGCTCTTTGTAGGGTAATAGCTTTTCATCTTTGGTTTGATATTCATTTAAGACTTGTTTGATGATGAGCTGGGAATCGCCAAAGATTTCTAACTCGATGATATTCCATTCTGCAGCTATCTTTAATCCTGCTACAAGAGCTTCATATTCTGCTATACTGTTGGTGCTAGGGAATTGTAGCTTGAAGGATTTTGGAATGTAATCTCCTTGAGGTGTAACTAATAATATTCCTGCCTTGATCCATGAGAGGTGTATGAGCCATCAAAATAAAGCTTCCATGGGGGTTGTTCTTCAATTAGGTAGATATGCTCATCTAGAAATTCTGTGAGCAAAGGATATGCATCTACTAGAGGTGCATCAGCTAGGTGATCTGCTATAGCTTGCCCTTTGATTGCCTTTCTGTCCACATACTGGATGTCAAACTCACTTAGTAGCATAACCCACTTTGCTAGCCGACCTGTGAGTGTTGTTCTAGAGAGCATATACTTGAGAGGATCAATCTTAGAGACTAGTTGGATGGTATGACTTAGCATGTAGTGGCGAAGCTTTTGAGTTGAGAAAACAACTGCCAAACAAGCTTTTTCCATAGCAGTGTAATTGAGTTCATAACCAACTAGGGTTCTACTGATATAGTAGATGGCTCTCTCTCTGCTATAATCATCATGTTGTGCTAGAAGTGCCCCTAGAGCAGTAGGTGTTGCTGATATATACAAGATCAAGGGACGACCAAGAACTGGTGGAACCAAGATAGGGGGATTGGTGAGATACTGCTTGAGCTGATCAAAGCTATGCTGACATAAAAGATCCCACTTGAAGTTCTCATTCTTCTTTAGCAAGTGTGAAAATGGTGTACACTTATTTGCAAGTTGGGAGATGAAGTGCTGGACAGATTGAAGTTTTCCCTGAAGAGAGCGAAGCTGTCGCAGTGTCTGGGGAGGAGGCATGTTTAAGATAGCCTTGACCTTTTTGGGGTCAATCTCTATACCTCGTTTAGAAACTATGAAGCCTAGAAGCTTGCCAGATGTGACCCCAAAGACACACTTCTTGGGATTTAGCATGAGATGATATTGGGCCAACCTATCAAAGACTTTCTCCAGGTCAGCAAGATGATCCATGAAGGTGTGAGATTTGACTAGGATATCATCCACATAATCCTCCAAAATGCTATGGATAAGATTATGGAAAATGGCTGTCATAGCTCTTTGATAGGTAGCCCCAGCATTCTTTAGGCCAAAAGGCATCATGGTGTAGAAAAAGGTTCCCCAAGGGGTAGTGAATGTTGTCTTATGCTAGTCCTCTTCTGCAATCTTGATCTAATTATACCCAGAAAATCCATCCATAAGGGACAAAATTTCATGTCCAGCTGTAAGATCTACAATCATATCTATGTTGGGCAAGGGAAAATCATCCTTTGGACAAGCTTTGTTAAGATCTCTAAAATCAGTGCAGATTCTGATGTCACCGGAAGGCTTAGTGATAGGGACCATGTTGGAGATCCATTCTGAGTAGTCGATAGGTCGGATAACCTTAGCAGCTAACATTCTTTCTATTTCAGCTTTGACTAGTAAGGCCACCTTGGGGTGCATTTTTCTAAGCTTTTGTCTTATGGGCTTGATCTTTGGATCGACTACAAGATGATGAACTACAAGCTTTGGATCAAGTCCTGGCATGTCCTGATATGACCATGCAAATTGGCCAAAGTTCTCTCATAAAACCTCAAAGAGGAGGTCAACTTGGTCTTGTGATAGGGATGCAGCAATGTGAACAATTGTAGGGATCTCTGAAGAATCAATGTTGACTTCTCTAGTATCCTCTATTAGAATAGAAGACACCTCTGGTTGATTATCTTGAGGAGGCAATACTAAATCCTCATGTTCTGCTTGTGGCTCTAGATTTTCTTGCTGAGGGGTTCTCTTCGCTGCCTTAGCTAGTCCCAGATTTACCTTAGTTTCAGTTTTGGGTGTATCGAAACTAGGTTGGGGATTTTCTCCAAAATACCCCTTGGGATCTAGCTTGTAGATGTAGGTAGAATCTGGCTTTGTCTTCTTATGAAGAGTTTCGGCTCCCATGAATCTTAGAAGTGCTTCCTCTGATGTGAATTCATCAATATGAATGACACTTGGTTGGTCCCAATCTATGAGTTGTGGATGAACAAGTGGTAGGTCAATGAGATGGATGGATAGTTCTCGGAGAATAGAGTCTCCTAGGAAGATTTGGTCTGGGATATTGTCGTAGGCTCTCTTTTCAACTTCCTCAGGAATTTCTTTGATTTCGACAAGGTCGCGATGGATGTTCGAAAAAGTGTGACCATTCTCGTTGGTGCCCCTAGTTGTGGGTATGCCAAAGCCAAGACCTGACTTCATTTCCCAATTATGTGCTTCGATGGGACATTGCATGCCCCTTTCTTCTGGTCCTAGTCCACCTCCTTGATAGTTCTATTTTTTAGTGATGAGCTTATGTTGTTGGGGATACTTCTGGCTGAAGTGATCAAGGCGTGCTTGATTTCTTGGAGGTGCATCCTTATGTAACCAATTGTTGATATCTGGAGTGAGCTCCTCATGAAGAGGCATTTTTGAGGACACAAAGGTGGTTGGGCCAAACCATTTGTATCAAGGAGGTGGAATCTCCTTAGCTTTGTGATATGTTGGCCGTCCATGGGTATGTGGATCAAGTGGGATTGCTCTGATAGCAAATGCATCTGATAGACTATATTCTCCACATCCTTTGTTGTTGATCTTTACAGTAGATAGGGTGGAGGCGAGGATGGTTTCTGCATCATTATAATTGTGGGATGAGCTGGCGATGGCTGTGCCAATGTCTATTCCAGGGCAATGGTTTGTATATGAAGCTTCAACCGCATTGCAGTAAGCAAAAGGTTCTGGATCGGCATGGATGGTTACCTCAGTGCCTTGATGCGGAAATTTGATGCACTTATGGTAGGTGGATGGAATGGCCTTCATAGCATGAATCCATGGGCGACTGAGGAGGATGTTAAATGGTAGGTTTAGATCAAAAACATGGCAAACTGTCTCTTGGATGACCGGCCCAACCTTGATTGGTAGCAAAATAGTCCCTTCTGTGGTCCTTTCCAAGTTGTCATAAGCTTTGATGGTGATAACCTCACTAATCATATCTGCCTCAGTATACCCAGCTTGTTTTATGAATTTTAGGGTGCAAATGTTCAAGGCTGATCCATTATCTATCATTACTCTTTTCATGGCAAAATTGGATACCATGATGGCTATGCGAAGCGGAAGGGTGTGATCTGGCTCAACCGCGGGTATGTCAGTGGGTTTGAAAGATAGGGCACATGAGGATGAAAGGTGTCCAACAAGATTACGAAAATTAGTAGCATTGATATCAGAAGGGACACGGGATTCTATGAGAGCACTGTCAAGGATGTCTTTGTACATAGGACTAGTGCGGAGAAGGTCTAAAATGGAGATTTGGGCTGGCATGTTCCCAAGGTGTTCCAAGATATTGTACTGGCTTTTTGATGGAGCTAATGGTGCTGACAAAACTGGTGGGCCTGCGATGTTAAATTGCACTCTTTGAGTGGTGACCGCACACTCATTGTCTGGTCCTCGGATATTGATAACATTGACAGAAGGCTCTTTCTCAGATATAAAACCTATAAGGCTACCATAGTCTATATAGGATGAAGTGTGGTCATTGTTCTTCCCATGCTGTTGGTTTGGCTGGCGGTTTTTGGTGTTGTTTTGGATAGGTGCTTTTCCAGGATTTTGGTTGTTGTGTGGAGGAAAAGCATTTTGATAAATCTGTAAGCCTGCATTGGGAGAGGTTTGGGCACTAACAGTGATTTCCTTTCGATCAATGAGGTCCTGCACATAGTCTTTCAGTTTCATGCATCTGAGGGTGGTGTGACCGTTTACCCTATGGAACTTGCAATACTCATTGTCCTTGTACCATGCAGCTTTGGATTGGCTTGGATCAATTTGCTGGGTAGGAGGAAATTTGATGAGGTTGTCCTTAGCCAATTTCTCAAAAATAACATCCAATGGCTCACCAAGGGGTGTATAGTTTCTAGGTGTAGGTTGGAATCTGGGCTTTTTCCCTGCAGCTACATTGATGGCATTAGCTTGATTGTTAGACCCTTGAAAGTTGGGTCTTGTATTGTGTTTTTGATAGCTTTGGTTATTTCGTTGTTGGTAATTGATAGCTTGTTGGTTGTTTGTTTGATATGGTGGGTTAGACTGGTTTTGAGAAGGACCAACAATATTCACATGTCTGGTGTCAGTAACCCCATCTGTTGCAACATGCTTGTTTTTGTTCCAATACCTAGACTTGTCATTGGAATGTGATTGATTTTGGTTGGCCTCTTTGTAAATCTTTACCACACCATCTTTGATGAGTCCTTGCTCAAGAATCATTCCTTTCTCTTTGATATCCTTATAGGTCTGCAAAAAATTCATGGTCATGTGGTGAGCCAAGCTGGGATGTGCATTATCAATAAACATTTTCACCACATGGCGTTCTAGCAAGGTGCAGGATATGCGGGTGGTAAGGGTTTTCCATCTTTGCAGGTATTCGGCAAGGCTTTCTCCACCTTTTTGCTTGGTGTGGACAAGATCAACTATTGATAGCTCAGTTTCAACAAGATGGGCATATTGGGCTACAAATACCTTAGATAATTCAGCAAAGTTTTTAATTGTGCCATAGGGGATTCTATAAAACCATTCAAAAGCTGGTCCAGCCAAGCTTTTGGGAAAAAGGCGCAAGAGGAAGACATCATTGTATGCCACGTCCTAGCAATGCATGTAAAATTCTTTGATATGTGTGACAGGGTCTCCTTTTCCTCTGAATTTGTCAAATTTAGGTACCTCAAAGTGTTCGAGAAATGGTGTCATGGTAATGGCTCTGTCAAATGGGTAAGGACACACATTCTCAAACTTGAATGTCTTTGGATCATTCCCTTCTAGGATGGCTTTCAGAGCTGTCTTCATTTGCTCCCACTCTGCATTGATAGGTGATGGTTGGGGTGCCCCCAATGTAGGAGTGCCTTGATGTAGGTATGTGTTGGATGTGGCCATTGAATATGGATGGTTATGAGGGATTTGCTGACAGGGATTGTACATTGTTTGGGCAGCTGCATGGTGGATGACGGGTTGTTGAGGGGGAGGTGGCGCATATTGTTGCATGTGCTGCGAGGCTTGCTGTTGATATGGGATTTGAGGTTGGGATTGAGGAACATAAGTTGGCTGTGGGATAAATGGATTGCTTTGTGGAGGTAAGGTATAAGATGGTTGTGAGGCTTGGGGAAAGGATCAGACGGCTTGTGGGGTTTGATCAATATATGTGGGTTGTGCCCCCATTTGGGATGGTATTTGCAAATAATTGGTGGTTGGCTAGGGTGGTGGATTACCTCCTAGAAGTGGCATTGAAAAGTAGTTGGTAATTGGAGGTAATGGATTAGTTGGTGGTGGAGGTGGTGGGAATTGAAAGCTTGGGAATGGAACTGATGGGGTTTGATAGCTTTGTGGCTGGATTTGGAAGCTTGGTAGAGTGGTGGTGGGAGCTGGGGTCACTTGGGAGCTTGGTAGAAGATTGGCAGTAGCTTGTGGGATTTGATAGCTTTGTGGAGTGAAGGTAGTAGCTTGTGGATTTGTGGTTGGTGGTATTGAGCTCCCAAGACCTAATGGAAATGATGGGATTGTGCTTTGGGCTGTGGTGAACAAGCTAGGGGCAATGAAAGGTTGATTACTTGGCCCCATGGGTGACATCCCTGTTGTATATTGCTGAGGTTGGCCAAAGATGCTAGCACTGATTTGGGAGATGGGTGGATTTGGAAGGCTGGGTTGGGGAGCAACAACAATAGTGAAGGGAGTGAACGGTGAGGTGTTTTGGGTAAAGGGGGTTTGGACCGAAGAGGTATGAACCAAGGATGGAGTGGTTGTGGCTGGGTTGGCTTGCGGCATGGAGATTTCAACTTGGGTGGATGATGGTATGTTTGGGTCTGTTGGGTCATATGGATTGGCTGGAGGCTCTTCTTTTGGAATATATTGAGGATAATTTGGATCATAAGAGCCTATGGTTGGTGGTAGCTGCCCAAACAATGGGTGAGATGGATCTAATAATGGAGGGGATCTAAGTCAAAGGTTCCTACATTGTCCCTTCGAAAATTAGCCATGATTGTCTCTTTGTTTTTGTCTATAATGGCATTTACCAATACTGCATTTCTTGGTTGGTTCATGAAAGCTTCAATGTCAGTAGGTGATGGCATAGCTTGCTCTGGGTTGAAGGATGGTTGAGTGCTCAAGGGGGGTGAGGCTTTTCGATCCAAATGATAGGGCTCCATTGTTTCTTTCTTCTTGGCTAAGCGAGTGATGGGTGGCATGAAAAATGCTCCTAGGGATGAGATGCAATAATGCTGATGGATGCAAAAGGGGGAAGGCTTTTCTATGCAAATGATTTTCTAGGTTGAGGCAAAGCTATATGACAAAGCCTAAGGAGGATTGGGTTGGGGATTCTAACTTCAAAGATATGTTGTCAAAGCACAAAAGGTTTGCTTTCCTATGTGCAAGCTTGGTGGTGATTGTGTCAACTTAAGGATAGACTGATGATCCTTTAAGAAGAACACGAGATTGACCACTTGCAGATCCCAACCTTTAGCTCAAGGTGATGAGGGATAACAAGTGACAAAGCTAGATTACCCTAGACAAAGCTCTGTCAAAGGGACAACCTTGGTGAGATTGGTGGATTTGGAAGATTTTAGGAATGGCAAACTTTTAGCAAGGTGACAACAATTTTGAAAGCTTAGATGTGCAGATTTTCGATTGCTGGCTAGATGGTTTGATTCTAAATGATATGGATGAGCTAATAATGCTTAAGGGGATAACCTAAGATGGCTGGCTTTTCTACAAAGATGACTCTAAAGTGAAGCTTATCCAAGAAGATGGGGAGAAACAAGGGTGTCTAATCATAGAAATCATGCCTAGTTGGTAAGGCATAAGCAGTATTAACTCCTGGATGTTGGCTAAATTTGATGGTGCACTCTAACCAGGCCTCTTGAAGTGCTTCATCGGTAGCTTTGTCTTCTACTTTGTGGAGTTTGGCAATTCGTGGGCTTGGTGTTATTTCTTTTCTCTTGGCTGAAAGTTCTTGGTATGCTAGAGATGGCTTGAGTTTGAGTTTGTGAAACTTCTGTTTGGGTTTGGGTTGTTCCGACATAAATTCCTGAATTTTCTTGGCTTTGGGAGATTCTGGTTGTTTTGCTTCAACCTGTTCAACTTCTAAAATAGGCAGTGACTACGCTAAGTGTGCCCTAAGCTAGGATTGACCAAGTTTGGCAAACATTCATTCAATAAATAAAACCAAGCAATAGATAGGAACACCCAGATAGAAGTTTGTGGTTCTCAGAATGTGATACCTGTGCCGAGGAGTGTGTATGTTCTACAAATGTTTCGATCAGTCACTCCAAACACATTAACATCCTAGATGGTTTTCTGCAAGGCTGACAATTGGTTTAGCTAGGGAGTCCTCGATATACGCAAGGTACGTGAGGCCCAAATCCATAGATGAGACCAAAAGGATGTCACACAACCGAGAGGAGCGGTAACCCACTTCTCCTCTTTCACTTCTCAAGGGTATAAAGTTCCTTGAGGCTTAGCCCGAATGACAAAATCTCGATCCCAAGAGAGGTGTTGAGAGGTGTTTGTTTCTTTCTTTCGATCCCAAGAAACAAGGTTTTGGATCCTAATCTTATGCACCCAAGATGGCCTCGAAAGACGACAAGGGGAGAGAAGACTTGGATGACCTTGGGCTAAAAAACACGCTTGTTCTTTTACCAACTGACTCTTATGTGTGCTAATCTAGACTTTGCAAGCACTCATGTTTAAGAGACAATGTTCAATTCCAACTTGAAGCACCAACAAAAAGTAAATCGATCAAAGAATGCAAACAATAAGAAGAGTTAGGGTCAAAAAAAGAAAACTCGTGCGCTCGGAGGCCCTCCACATCAAGTATCGATTAATTTTCTTTAAGGCATTCAAGATTGAGTGTGAGTTTGTTTTAAGCCCAAAACAAAAGTGTGTGAGATTCGATTTCAAGCGCGTGCCCGGAGGCTCTCCACGTCAGTTGTTGTTCAATTTTAGTGCCCAAACTTGAAGTGTGATCAATTTAATCTAGAGTTTTGGCCATTTAAGAATTTTGATAAAGTTAAAGCAAACGTTTAAAGACCAAGTGAGTGAGTTAGATTGTGGAACATTTAACACCTTTTTCAAGTAGACCCATCCCCATAAATGGCGCTGAGATTGCAACCAATGGTTAATATTTGATGGGTGATTAGAAAAGAGGTGAGTCCAAGGAACTACTCAAATTGATTTTTGTAAATTTGTGTTTTAACTTAACAAAGTTTCTTAAATATCCAAAAATCAAACTTTACCTAGATTGCATGTGGAAAAGAGATTTGTTTTGTTCAATTTTAGAAGCTCCAAATGAAGTGTTTGATATTGCAATGGTTAATTGATCCTTGGCATTCAAGATTGGATTTGTTGTTTTAAGCATGCATTCCAAGGAAAGTTGATTTTAATCCATGACATTCAAGAGTGTGTTTTGAACAACATTCATTCAATGGAAAATGTGTTTAACCATTCAAGTTCATTTTTTTAGCAACATGCATTCAAAGACAAATGGCTAAACATCCAAGTTCATTTTTTAGCAACATGAAAACCTGCAAGAAACATGGTTAGTGGTTCCATATGTGCTCCAACCTGCAATGAGACAAAAAAAAAAGCAATTTAGTTAGTTAGCCAAAATCTTCAAAAATGAGAGCTTAACTATGGAAAAAAAAAAATTTAACTTTTTTTGCTGTTTTTTCTACGCGTAAAAATGCTTAAAATGGTCTAAATCCTACGGAACCACTAAAAGTACAGAAATAAAGATTTTAAAGCAAAAATGCAACATAAGTAGGCAGAGACGACAGTCTATCAAGCGGAGACACCAAAATATGAAGACGCTGAAATACAGAGACGCTAGTATTCGAAGACGACAGAATAGATTTGCGGCACAGAAAATAGGTGACAAGCAGAGACGCCGATTTGCGCGGATGCGGATTTTCGCAGACGACAATTTGGATTCGCGGTGGTGGAGACGTCGATTTGCGCAGATGCGGATTTTCGCAGACGTCGATTTGCGCAGACACGGATTTTCGTAGACAGAACAAGTTGCAAATGCCAAAACTGTGCGAAAAAAGTTGAAAAATGCGAAATTTTTTTTTGGATGGTATTTCTTCTTCCTAAGTGTGTTCTTTAACCTACAAAAATAAGCAAAACACCCTCACAACACACTCAAACAACAAAAAACATTAGATGGTTAGAAAAACTGACATATAGATGAAAATAGATGATTAAATGACCCATAGTGGGGTCCCACCGGGCGTGCCAAAATGTAGAACAAGATTTAGTATGCAAAGAACATTAACAAATAAAGTAAACATTCACAAACCAAAAACTAAATTCACATATATGCTTAGACAAAGAAAGCAAACAAGAAGTGCAAACTTCACAAGAGAAAACACTCCATGCTTTCTTGATTCTCTAGATGTGTCCTTTTGCTGTGGATGTATGCTCAAGATGCTCAAAAGTTGCTTCAATGGAGATGGGTAATGGCAAATTGGTAGCTTTGTGAGCTCTCAATTTGGAATTATAAGGGTAAGATTGATGGCTTTGGTTCTCAAAATAGCATGGTAACTTTAGCTCAAAGATTTTTGATGAAATGGCTTGGGATGGGATTCAATTTATAGGCTAAGGGGTAGAGGGATGGAGGGCTTAGATGCAAGGATGGATGAAGGCTTAAGGAGGGCTAGGATGCACTCAAAGGAGAGCACATGGATTGTGCTTGTTTAGCACTAATGGGAAGGTGAAACTTGTCACAAGGAGGATGAGTGTGAGAGGGTAGGGTAAAGGGTTGGTTAAAGGCATGATGAGTGGGGTTGAGTATGTAAGAGGGATGTAAGAGGAATGAGTGTGGAAGAGGGAAGAGTGTGGAAGATGGGTGTAAGAGTCATGAGTGGGCTTGTAAGAGTCTTTTATGTTTTTTAAGAGCACTCATGACTTAGTGGTTGGGTTTTTTGAGGGGAGACTTTGGTTTGGATTAGGAAAGTCTTAAACTTGTTTAAGGAATGTGACAACATTAGGGGGTGGATTAGGCTTGGGTTTAGGATTAGATTAGGGATGTTAGAGATGTGCAAGTGGATGGCATTAATGAGGGTGGGTGAGTTAGTGGCTAAGCTTGGTTAGTATGGGTGGATGGGGTGGATTAGGCTAAATGGAGGATTAGAGATAGGTTAGGGGTTTTTGAATTTGAGGATTTCATTTATCAAATAGATTTATTTAATAAATGGGGATTTTTGGAATTAGATAGGAGAAAAGGATTTAATTGATAAATAATAGGTTATTTTATTTATCAATTAGGACTATAGATGATTAATTAAATTAATCAACTAGGGATGGCAAAGGATTAATTAAACAAAAATTTAATTAATGATGCCTTTACAGATAACTAAATAGGATTACTAAAGCGGTGTAATCAAATTTAGGTGTCTACAATCCAAACCTCTTGTCTATTGAATTTCTTTTCTACCATTAATTTTACTAAGCAATGGTGTGAAATAGACTGGTTGCTTCCTAACTGGACTAACAAAGACTACTTTTTCACAATATTAAATAAGAAGCTAAGAAGATTTACCAATCAATTATCATGGTAGAGATGATTGAGAATTTTGAAGTGCAAAGCATGTAGATAATTATAGCATCCCTCGCAAGTGAAGTATTGCATAAAAAATGGGGTCAGCTAAATGAAATCTAGGGGAAAAGATAATTGTCAAGTTCCTTGCTTCTTGTCGATATCCAACTAAGCATCACCATGCAAAGTGAATTGTGCTCTTGCTGATTGTAGGTCAAAATCTTTCACCCATTGTTCACCTTCCTAAGGAAAACTTGTCACCTCAGAAACTACATCTTCTATGAACTCAATTTTTAAACCTTTAACTTCTACAACCTTCTCTTTCAAGACAGACATAAATTGCAAAGCAACTTCCTCACTAAACCCCTTAAGGCTTAAATAATAATTCAGCCACCCTCTCCTTCTAAACATTTCATAAGCGGGCACATCATTTAACAAAATATTGCGGTCCACTTGTTCGTGCCTTTGGAGGTCACCTCCCATTACTTCTCTCAGACAAATTTCTAACTTACAGAACACAATTCTCACAGAATTCAGTGATGGTAAGTCATAGATCTCAATGCATTATGGAAAAAAATGGTGTAGAAGGAAGATAAAATACAAACTGTAACTTGATTCATAAAATTAAAGATTTTTTTGCACAAAATCTAATGATATGATTTTTACATAACATCTCATAAAAGCTCACACATGCCAAGGTTGCCACCCTAAACACGTCATAGCACATCCTTAAAAATCAAGATCATCTTTTAATATCTTTAAATAATTTTGATTGTGATGATGCAATCACAAAAGGACATATAGTCACATCATGTCGTAGACATATTTCAAGACAAGAACTTAAATTTTACATGTCAATTTTAAATTTTGAAACTAGAATAGTTCTCCCCCTAACGAAGTAATGGCATGGGTCCCACCAAGCCAAGTTAAGAAAGAGTGAAAAATTAAAATGACACAAAATCCTAAAAAATTAATGAATAAAAATAATATATGTATGAGTATATGTGTCACTAACCTAGAGGCATTGCAAGAAGAGTTGTCCAAAAAACTGCACCTGCATATGTGAAGTGATGGAATGGGGTGGATGAGTGGAAAAGAGAGAAGGTGAGATGAAAAATTATTACAGAGAAAGTATTCCACAAAATGTGAAATATTTATTATGGTGGTCTTAAATGGAATCAAGAATCAGCAAAATCATGGGTGGAAGACCCAGATTCTTTGGCTATAGGAACTATTGCTTCGACAGTGCTTCAAAATTGCTTGAGGTTTGTGGTAAAGTTTCAGATGATGCCCATTGACGAGTAACTTGAATTGAACAAGATCTATTGTTGAAAGTTGTACAACTTCATTGTCAAATACTGATATAATCTCATAAGGCCCAAGCCATCTAATATGAAATTTTCCTTGTGTATGTTGGTATCGTGAATCATATAACAATGCCCACTCTTCGATAGAATTTTTTTTATCACAAATGAACTTATCATGCCACTTTTCCGTTGTTGTTGTATCAACTCTTTATTTTGTAGAGAAAACTTTATGTATTCATCTAATCCATTTAATTACAATAATCAATCATGCTATGTGTTGGTGATATCTATATCCAAATCTAAAGTAGTGCAAAGTGTTTTATGTTGGAACTCAATCGACATAGAGGTAGATTTTCCATATACCAACTCTAAAGGGGTAAACCCTATGGTGATTTTCTATGTAGTATAGTAAGCCCATATGGATTTAGAAGGTGAGTAGCCCAGTCCTTTTTATGCACAACTACTATTTTAGTGAGAATAGATTCTATCTCCTAGTTTGTGATTTCAGCCTGGCTATTGGCCTGAGGGTGATAGGGTGAAGACTTTCCATGATACACCATGTACTCTTACATCAACTTCATGATGAGGTTAGATGTGAATTTTGCCCCTTGATCTATGAAAATCTCCTTTGGTACTCCAAATCTTGTGAATATGCATTCATAAAGAAACTCAGCAACTTTGTGATCTCTAGCATGTCTCATAGCTTTGGCTTCAACACATTTTGTTGCATAATTTGTACATACTAAGATGTAAAACTTTCCATGAGAAGAGGGCTCAATAGGTCCAACAAAGTCAATACCCCACTTGTCAAAAGGTGTGACAACTATCTATGGCTATAAAGGCATTTCATCAGTCTTTGTGGGATGTCCCATACATTGACACCTATCATAGTTTTGAGTATGCTTTATTGCATCCTTATGAAAAGTAGGTTAGTAGTACCCAGTTGTCAAGATTTTATAGGCTATCCTATTTGTGACAAAGTGTCCTCCACATGGCTCATCATGGTATCACCAAAGGATGTCATAAGTTTCATCTTCTCGAATACATCTCCTTGTGACCTGGTTTGGTCCTATATAAAACATAAAGCCTAAGATCCAAGAGAAGTTAAAACTCTTCTCAACTAACAAATGATGTTGTTTAGGAGAAAAGTGAGGTGGTGTTCTATCTATAGTAAGGTAGTTTTCCAAGTTTACATACCTTGAGCTAAAAGAATCAATAGAAAATAAGTGCTCATCAGGAAAACTGTCATCAATTGCTGCAAGATCATTTGGCATGTGTAGTCATGACAAGAAATCGGCCTCTACATTAGTCTTGTCTGGTTTGTCTATGATCTTTACATCAAACTCTTGCATGAGGAGTAACCAACATGCTAGTCTACCACTATTGGTAGGTTTATTCATTAAGTATTTGATAGTTGAATGATCAATATAAACAAATACTTCATAGCTTGTAATGTAGTGACTAAATTTTTTTAGTGCATAAACAACTACTAACAACTCTTTTCCAGTAACAGTATAATTAAATTATGCTCCTTGCAAATTTTTACTAATATAGTAAACTACATGTTCAATAATATCTTCCTTTTGTCCCAAATCTACTCCAATAACATAATCAGATGCATCTATGTGGATATGGAATGGAAGCTTCCAATCAGGTCCTTTGAGAATAGGTGTTGTTGTTAGAACATCCTTCAACTTTTGGAAGGATGCTTCACATCCCTCAGTTCATGCAAATTTAGCTTCTTTCTTCAAAAAATTATACAATGCTACTGCAAGTTGGCTAAAATCTTTTTTGAACCTGTTGTAGTAACCAACATGGCCATAGTAACCAACATGGCCAAGGAAACTTCTAACATCCTTATGCTTAGTCAGTGTGGGAAGTGTTTTTATAACTATAACTTTTATAGGATAAACCTGAATACCAAAAGATGAAAGATAATGTCCCAGGACTACTCCTTCCTCTATCATCATGTAGCACTTTTCACTGTTGAGAGAGAGAGAGAGATTATAATCTTGACATCTCTTAAGAACCTTTTCCAAGTTATTTTTTGCTTCTTCAAATGTTTCTCCATGAGTTGTAAAATTGTCCATATAAGCAATGTCAAAGAAAATACTCAGCACTACTCTCTGGAAAGTAGCAGGGGCATTACATAATCCAAATAGAAAGATTGAATAAGCAAAGGTTCCCCAAGGATAGGTAAACATTGTTTTGTCCTGATCTTTTGGTGATATTTGTATCTGATTATACCCACTAAAGCCATCTAGAAATGAGAAGTACTTTTTACCCACTAGATTATCAAGCACTTGGTCAATGAAAGGCAGTGGAAAGTGATCCTTCTCAGTGGTTTTGTTAAGTTCTCTATAGTCAAAATAGACTCTCCACTTTCCTCCTTTCTTTGGAATAATGACAAGAGGAGAAACCCATTGACTATCAGAGATAGGATAAATAAAACCTACACAAAGAAGCTTTTGCAACTTGGTCTTGACTATGTCTCTCAAAGCAGGCTTTATTATTTTGTGAGCTTACCTTACTGGCTTGTATTCTAAGCTTATATATTCTATGAGTATAGAGTTTAGGATCTAGGCCTATCATGTCAATGTAATCCCATGCAAAGACTTGCTGGCTATCTTGTAAAAGCTTGAGAAGACTAGAAATCTAATACTCATTGAGGTTTTTATTAATATTTAGTTCCTTTCCTCAAGCAATTTCAACTCTCTCAAGTTTTTCTAACATTAGCACTTCTACTATGGATGGATACTTTACCTAATGAGGTAGCAAAGTGTGAGGGTAATCAGGTGTTGTAGGAAACTAAGATGTGGTTTGCTTGGGTAGTATCCACAAGATGACTCCTCATAATCATGCTCATTGGTAAAGATTGCTGCAAGAATGTCATCTTCTTCTTCGGACACTATGAATGGATTTCTCTCAATGACCATGAGTTTTTGCATAGAGCTTACTTGAAGAGTAGCATGTCCTAAGTTAGGCTAGACAACTTCATCAAGTTCACTTTGGGATTTTTCTAGAGAATACAAAGTTAACTTCTTGGTATATATTCCATCTAATATGGTCATCTTTCTTGAATGGCATGTAATACAAGTATTAGTTGTGGCTAACCAAGGCCTTCCTAGGATTAATGGATAACCTCCCAGAGTGACTTTGGGTGATAAGACTATAAAATCTAAAGGGTACTCTAAAGAATCTAGAGTACCAACAATATCCTCAACCATACCATCAAGCTTGACTATGCTATTATCAGCTAACTGTAATATTATTAGTGTGTCTCATAAACCAATGATACTAAGATTCAATAGAGCTTCTCTAATCATAACATTAATTGATGCTCCCAAGTCAATTAAAACATTTTGAATCTAGGTACCATTAATGAAGATGGTTACAACTAGACTTCTTGGGTTTGAATACTTAGGCATGACAACTTTACTTAGCATGAGATCAAAGAACTGGCTTGAGATATGGATAGTATTAGGGTCTTTCTTTTTCCTTCTAGGTTGTTTGATACATCTTCTTTAATTGCTTTAGTATAGACTAAAATTTCTTTAAGTGGATCCAACAAGGGAATCTGCAATATCATTTGTTTAATCTAATCAATCAAATTAGTGGCTATAGGATTTTCTTTTGGAGGAACAACTTGAGGCAATCTCTGCAGACAAGGAGGATTCTTAGGCACTAGTGCAATTTGAGAAATAGGTGGATCATTAATAGGCTAGCTCATGGGTATATCCTCAATATCAGTAACTTTAGTTATTATTGGCTCTTTGGGTACAGGCAATGTAGTTCCTGATCTAAGATGGATATCATTTATATGCAAGCAACAGGCTTGCAGCTTATTATTAGGATTTAGAGTTGACTAAGTTGGAAGTTGAGTTGGCTTTTGAGGAGTGTTATTTGCTACATGAGGCAGTAGCATAATAGCTTGTTGCTAAGGTGGAAGCATTAGTGTTGGTTGTTGATTAGGTTGATCAGGTTCCCACTAAGGTTTTGATTGCCAGTTACCATGAGCTGGCCATTGGTTATTCTACTATAGCTACTAATAGTAGTTATATCACTGTTGGTAAGGGTTAAATGGTGGTTTTTGTAGATAGGCTTAGTTATAGTATGGTTGTTGATTGGACCAATTGTGATTCCAATTCTGACCTTGAGGAGCAAAATTTTGGGGGTTTTGGTTTAGCCAATAGCTACTATTATTATTATAACCAAAAGTATTCAATGGGTCTAGAGGCATATCTTGTCTCTGAGCCCATGGATGCCTTTGAGCAACATAGAAAACTTTTAAATTCCCCTCATCTATAGCTTTGAACTTAGTGGGCATTGAGTTAACATCCATAGAGGAAACCATCTTACATTTATAATTTATTTTCCTCTCTTTGCAATGTGAATAGAACTCAACAAGCACAACATCTTACTCATCCTTCTTCCTCCTTGCTTGCATACTATCTAGCTAAGTGGTGACATCATTAATGATGTCCTACTTGAAATTAGATAGTAGATTAGATAGCTCCATTTTAGATACTCTAGAACAACCATTGGACTTATGTGGTAGGTTTCTAAGTCCCCTACCCTTCTTCAAAGTGGCCCTTGAGTATTTTCACATATATTATTTATGTCAACCCATGCTTTTTGCATGATATCACCTCCTACCATAAGGTCTAGTGCCTTAATACTTCCATCATTCACACCTTTTAAGAAAAGGTGCTACTGAGATGCCTCATTTAGCTAGTGTTGAGTATTGCACTGCAAGTCAAACACAAGTTTGGATACATAATCCTCCATTATTTCATCCTCCTTCTGAGACATTTTAAAAATGTCATCACCTCTCAAATCTTGACCTCTATAGTACTCTTTGTACTTTGTAAGAAATATTGTACACATGGCATCCCAATCTACTACAACATTAGCACCCAACCCCATGAACCATCTCAAAGCAACTTCTTTTAGAGTTGATGGGAACAACTTCAACTTATGGGCATTAGTCATATACTCATAACTCTAGAAAAGAATATCAAATTCAAAGAGAAAGGTCTCAAGGTCTTCTATTAAGAGGCCATAAAATTTGGGAAGTGTAGCAGTAGGTATATATTTTTAGATTCTAGTTGCCTTGTTTTTGAGGTATAGGAAGAGGGAAGGGAGCTTGATTAGCCATTCATGGAGGAGGACCTTATGGTGGTGGCTGATATACAGCAAGAGCAAGTGGATTATCTTGATATTTAGGTTCAGCAAATAGGTCATTCAAATGTAGTGATTCTTTAGATGATGAAGAGGATATGTGTTCCTGAGCACCAACAAATGGATTTTCAAGGGGTTCTTCTTCTTCATTCTCATTTTTTAGTTCTTCAATTTGAGGATTAAATAATTCAAATGGTTCTCCTTGATAGTTATAGGGAAGAAATCTCTTAAGGTGATCTCTTCTTCTTTGCATAAAAGTGCTTACTAAAGTACTAAATTAACACTAAGATTATAACTATAAGGATTAGTTTGAATTAACACCATCCCCAGTAATGGCACCAAAAATGCTTGGCCAAACAATGGTATCGAAAATCCAAAGAAATGGATTGCTTAATTCAAGATTGGACACCCCAAATGATTCATAATGCATTAGTTAGCCTCATTTAATTATTGACCAGGGACATAAAATTGGAATGGCATTTGCAAAGTATATGATTCAAACCTCCTCTTCTAAGCCTATTTAAGGATTTCAAATGCTTATGCTTCAGGAAAACTAAACTAAAACTGGTAAGCAAATGTATTCTAATCAAAGTAGGAAATTATAGCTAGGAACTACTCCAACTGACCGTGCTAAAAGAATAGGCTACTAATTTTGGTATCAATGATTGCAAGAAAAATAGAGTTCTAAAACATATAAATGAATAGGAAATGAACTCTACACTAACAAAGAAATTTACTCATCTAGTGAGCCCACTTGAATGAGTGAATGGAAAGTACAATCAAGATGAAAGTTGCAAACTTGAATTGAACATTCTATTCATCCATAAAAATGATTACACCTTATTGAAATGGTATGCAAGAGTTCTATATTAAAAATCATTTTGTTCAACTAACTCCAAAAGAGTCACAACAGTCGATTATTTAAAAGGAAACTACCACTAACTCCTAAACCTATTATCACTTCATAATAAGGATCGGTTACAACTCATAAAGTCTCATAACAAATACATTATTAACCATGAACAATCATAGAATATAGTGCACACTAAATCTATGTGTTGTATGCAATAGGAAGCATTGACTTGCTTTGCAAAGATTCTACAATCATGGTTGGCTTTGATGACTCTTGTGATAGTATGATGGTCGTTCAAATTCTGTATTCAACTTCTACAAGATAACTAATGCACGCACATCCAATCATATACATATATATCCACATCATCAATATTAGGAAAAGGTGTTAGTCTTAATTATCACTCTTGCAAACCTATGGCTACAAGAGGTAACTACCCAAAACATAGCTTAGGAGAGAAAACATCCATTAACATGTATAACTATTATATTCACCATTCTTGTCCATGAAATTAAGTAGATATTATGTATTTAGAGGTATCACATTCCATCTTATGTTCACACACACATATATAATCATATACACAAAAACCATAAGTTCATATGCTTAAAACCATAACTGTATGTCTATGTGAAATCAAATGTCTTAGAAAGAGGATAAAAAATGGTGAGAAAGATGGCCAATTTAGGAGCCTATCATAGATCACCTAGTTATCTGGGGAATCATAGGTGGGATGACGTAGTTCTTCCACCAGGAACTCATTGTGATTCATGTTCTTGTAGTTGGAGGATAGATGCTAAAGTGGCCATAACATCAATAGCCCTAATTTATGATATAGGAATTTGTTGGAATGTCACAAAAGTGAAGTAGTTCCTTAGGGAGTCTATCAACTTCTTGTAAGGGATCAACTTGTCATCTTTTGTTTGATATTCATTGTTCACTTGGTTCATAAAAAGTTGAGAATCTCCATAGATGTGCAATTTAGTGATTCTCCATTCAAGAGACATTTTGATTCCATTTGTTAATGCCTCATATTCTGCAATGTTGTTTGTGAAAGGGAATAAGAATTTGTAGGATTTTTGGATTGTATAACCATGAAGGGAAATAAACAAGGTACCTTCTCTAGCCCCATTCTATGTATGAGAATCATCAAAGAACATTTTCCAAGTTCTCTTAGTGATGTACATAATTGAAGCATCTCAGAACTCAATCTACATGGGTGTTGTATCCTCTAGTGGAAAATTAGCCAATTGGTCAATTATGGCTTACCCCTTGATGGCTTTACATTCGACATACTAAATGTCAAATTCTGAAAGAATCATCATTCATTTAGCTAAACAACTGGTAACTACAGCTTTGCTCAACAATTATTTCAAAGGATCAATTTTAGCAATCCGGTCAATTGTATGTGCCAACATGTAATGTTAGAGTTTTTGAGAAGCAAAGACCACTACAAGGCAAGCTTTCTTGATGTTGTTGAAGTTCATTTCATAAGCTATCAAAATTTAACTGATGCAATGTATAGCCCACTTTTTACCAATCTCATCACTTTGGGCTAATAATGCTCCTAGAGAAGAAGTTGTAGCTGAGATATACAAGATCATAGGTTTTCTCAAAATGGGTGGTATCCAAACTAGAGGTTTAGCCAAGTACCCTTTGGTTTGGTCTAGACTTTATTGACATTCATCATTCTAGATATGAATAGAGCCTTTATGCAAATTCTTGTTAAAAGATTGAGCTTTATCAGCCAACTGAGAAATGAATCTTCTTTTGGATTGTAAATATCCTTACAAACTTCTAAGTTGACTAATATTTCTTAGAGGAGGCATTTCCATGATAGCTTGGACTTTCTTAGGATCAACCTCAATACCTTTTGCTGAGATAATGTATCCTAAAAATTTTCCAAAAGCGACACAATAGGCACACTTTTTTGTGTTCATCCTAAGTTAAAATTGTTCCATAAGGTCCAATATTAGACTAAGGTCTTCAGATGTGTGTCTCATTTTCTAGATTTAGCTAGTGTGCCATCAACATGGTCTTCCATATTTTTATGCATCATATCATGGAAGATGGTGGTCATTACTCTTTGATAATTAGCACCAAGATTTTTGAGCCCAAAGGGCATGACATTCCAACATAATGTACCCCAGGCACATGTAAAAGTTGTCTTCTCTTGATCAGCTAGAGCAATCTTAATTTGGTTATACATAGAAAATCCATCCATGAGGGAGTACATTTCATAACCCACCGTCATGTCCACTATCGTATCTATGTTTAATAGTGAAATGTCATCCTTGGGGCATGCTTTTTTTAGATCTCTGAAATCAATACAAACTTAGATAGATTTATCATGTTTAGACATAGGTACGATGTTGGAAATCCACTCTACATATTCAATAGCTCTAATAAAGTTTGCACTCAAGAGTTTTTCTAACTCTACTTTGACCAATAGGGCTACATACGTATGCATATTTCTTATTTTTTGTTTAACAAGTTTTACACTAGGAGAGATAGATAAATGATGCATGATAAGATCTATATCAAGCCCTAGCATATCTGAGTACATCCATGCAAAATTGATCTTCTTGTCTTGAAAGAATTTGGCAAAATTCTCCTTTTCCTCAATTGACAATGATTGAGCCACATGGATAATTTTAGGAGATTCCTTGGTCCCCAAGTTGATAGGTTGTGTAGGTTTGATGAGAACCAAAGAGTTGTCCTAAAAATAGCTTGACAGACTACCAAGTACCTCATCTATAGGTGCCTTAAGGAGGTTTTCACCATTATATACATCTTTGCTTTTACATTTTTTAGGTTCAGATACCACCACAATGTGGTTTTCACCATTTGATCACTTGTTTTTCTTTTCATATTTGATTCTATCATGTTAACCACAGGTTTTCTAGTGAAGGAAGTGATGGGTTCAATGGCATTTAGGTAACAAGCAATCTCATAATCATTTTGAAAAGATAGTATTTTAGGTCTTCAATTTTGAATCAACCAATCTATGAGATCAGGGTGAGTTTATGAGAGTGATGTGGAAGCTACAAGGTGGTTAATACAAAAAGAGTCATCTCGTGTGACATGCAATGTCAAGCCTATAGTGAACATTGCAAAGGAATCCAGATCTAGAATAGACCTAGAGAGACCAGCATGATCCACTAAAACATTTTGTGAGCCAAACTCGTCTAACCCTATACTAGACTCTTCAACTACATTCAGTTGGGTTGAATTTGCGTTAATGACATCCACTGCTAGCTTACAAGATGCATCTAAAAGGCTTTCCCATTCATACTCATGAGAGTCTATACTCTGATCTCTAGCAATTAGATGAGCAATATTTTGTCTAATAAATCCTCTATTCATGTCTTCCTGGGTGGATTCCTCTTGTTTTAGCTATTGAGAAGTGGAAGGTTCAACATCATTATGGCTAGTTGGTGTTTCTTCTCCCTAAAGGAGAGAAGTTAGAGGCATAAAGTCATCATCTTGTGAAGTGGTAGCAAAAAAGGGAGGATCCTCTGATTTGCTAGACATGGGTGCTCTTCGATCAAATATTGGCATATTATTTTCTAGCCCAAAACCTAGGCCAGCGGTATCTCGAGCATCATGACCTTGAGTATGACTTAAAGGTTTAACTAGAGCTTTTTTGTTACTAGTTAAGGACCCTTGGCCCTAAAATCCCATGTTTGCAAGAAATTTATATCCTTTGCCATAGCATTTAGGAGAAATGGGAATGGTGACTGTGACTGCCTCCTCATCTTCCTCTTCCCTATAGATCTAATCTTTGATTGTTTTTTCTTCTTTTTCTACTTCTAAGGGAATTGAGGATTGCACAAAAGTGCCAAAAAGAGTCATGGTAGAAGCAGAAGGCTTCTTTTTGGTTGAAGGTTTCCCATAAGACTGAACGGAAATGAGTAGAGTGGTAATAGAGTCTAGAGTGTATTTTCCCATACCAAGGCTCATCATTTTCAATTTTTGTTCACACTTTGTAAAGGATAGTGTCAACTCATGAGAAGAGTGATTATTTGGAACCAATGTTTTTGCAATAGATAATGTATTAATGGACATTGACTTATCACTGGAGATAATTATTTTAGTACCATTAAAAAGGAATTTGATGCATTGATGGTATGTAGAAGGTATTGATTGCATGTCATGAATCCATGGTTGTCTCAACAAAAAATTGTATGCAAGTGGTATGTCTAGGACTTGGAAAACAACATTCTTTTCCACTAGACCAACTCTGATTGGAAGCACAATTAGACCTTTGGAAGGTGTTTTGACCTCATCATAGGCTTTTATAGTGATCTTGCACCTAGGGTCGATGGAAAATTTAGACATGTCCAAGTGTTGGATCACATTAAATGAAATGGTGTTTAACCCTACACCATTGTCTATCAAGACTCACCAAACATGAGTACAAAAGATTTGCACTTCAACATGGAGAGAAACATTGTGGGGATGACTAAGAGCTTGGTCATCTTCTTCACAAAAGGTAATGTAGTGAGGTGAAGAGATATGGTTCACCATAGCTTTGAATCATTTGGCGTCAATATCTGTCAAAACATTAGCAAAACATAGATCTTTTTCAAGGATATCCTTGTGCAAAGGGGATAACTCTAATAACTCAAAAATGGAAATTTGAGCTAGTGTACATTGCAGGTAGCTAACAAGGTCATAGTTGGAGATCCTAGAAGTAGTTGGTTGTTTAAAAGATGAAGCATTCTTAGGATCTTGAGCAACTTTTAGGACAACCTTAGATTTCCCCCTAGTGATGGCATTAAGTGGTTCACTCTGTGAAGAGGAATATCTGCCCACTTGGAGTACCACCTTAGGTCTAGTGTCCTTATGGTGTTGAGAATTTCACATTTTTAAGAAAACTTTGGGTCATTCATCCTCAACATCATAATTGGACTGATTTTCATCATTAGGTCTTGTCATGCATAAGTATTCAATAAACTCAAGCATGCCTATAAGGTTGTCTACTTCAGCATAGGTATAGCTAATATTGGCATCATAATTCTTTTTATTAGCTTTAGAGGTCTCACCTTTCTCATATTCTAGAAAGGGTTGTTTAAAATCTTTTTGGTCAATTTTTTTTAACGAGGCCATCAGTGATAGTCTTACTAGCCTCAATGAGATCTTGAATTATGTCTTTGAGCTTGAAATAGTTTTTAGTGTTGTGACCCTTGCTTTGGTGATAACTACAAATGTGATCTTCTCTCTACCACAGGGTCTAATGCGTGCATCATAGGGATGGGAATTATCTGGTAGAGTAACCAGCTTGTTTGCAACTAAGGATTTTAAGACCACTTCATAAGGCTCAACCATTGATGCATAAACACGTCATTTTTTGGTAAACTTAGAGCTCTTGTCAGATGATTTTGGTTTCAAACGTTCTTGTTGTTTTGTAGCATAGATAGCATTAGAAAGGTTAAACAAGAATTCCTTGGTTTTAGGAGTGTCCACTACTCTATCATTGACAACATGTTTTTATTCCAAGATTTACCTTTTTCTTTGCCATTTCCATTGTTATTTTTGTCTTTGTTCACAATAATGTCACCTTTCTTGATAGCAACATCCTCAATGCGATAATCACTCTCAACCATTGCATTAAAGGATGTGAACAACTATTTTATTAGGTCAAAGTATAGCTTAAGTATAAGTGTATTGACAAAAATTTTGATCTTATCAGCTTCAGGAACTTGTTGGGGGTACCTAGAGTATAGGGATCTCCATCGTTGGAGGTATGTTACAAAGAGTTCCCCCTATCTTTGCTTAATTTGGCATAAATCCAACATAGATATAGGATATTGAATGTTGTAAGAGTATCATTGAATAAAGAATTGTGAAAGATCTTTAAATGTTTTGAGGGGGAGTCAATTTTGTGAACCACCCTGTAGCTTGCCCTCTTAGACTTCTAGGAAACAAATGCATAAGATAGAAGTCTTCATGCATGAAATCCATACTAATAGGATAGAAATATCTCACATGATCATAAGGGTCACCATTTCCATCATATTTTGCATACTTAGGAACCTCTATATCCTTAGGAAATGGAGGCATGTATAAAATCCTATCAAAAGGAAGAGCACAGATTGATTCAATAAATGACGTTTTAGGTGGCTCTTTGGTAGTTTGCAATTGTGCAAGTTGTTTTCTTGGTTCTTGCATTTCTTCTCTCAATATTTTAGCCTCAGTGGGCTCTTGTTTTTGGATTATTTTTCACATAGTGAAATCTTCGGGGAGCTTCCATCCTTTTTTACCATATACTAGAAGTATTGATCCCTGTTTTGCTCTAAATCTTTTAACATCAATTTTTGAGTGAGCTCATCTTGTTGAAATCTTACAAAATCCTCACTAGTGATTTCCTCCTCACTTTCATGATGTGATTGTGACTATCTAGGTGGTGAGGGACATGCTCTTATGTTGACTCTAGGAGTCCTTGGAGGTGTGTGATTGTCATTGTTTCCACCGATGAGAATTTGGTCAAAAGGATTACGATAATATTCTCTTCTAGTTTACTGATGGTGGTTAGCTTTAGCTTGTTGATCTGCTCTTTCCCTAGCACAGATGATTTCCAAAAGTCTTTCATTTTCACATGCTTTCTCTTCTAAGTGATATTTGATTTTTTCAGGATGCATGTTGGTCAAAATATTTTCACTTATGGTTGTGTCAAAGGGTGTTCCAAATGGGTTCTCAAAACTATAAAGTGGATTGTGCCAAATGTTGGCTATCTACATTTGACTAGAATTGGGGTCTTCCACACAAGGTTGTCCATGAGGATATTTAGGTGGAATCTCTAACTATGTGAAAATGAAAGGGGAATGACTATCGCTACCAACTTGGAACCTAGTTGTGACCGGCATCTAAGGATGTGCCTTTGCTTAACAGGATGAGAAAAGTGTTTCAAATTTGAAGCTCTTACAATCAAGAATAATCACTTGTCAAGGTAGAATAGATGGCTTTTCAAAGTGCTCAAGAATTTATAGCACTAGTGACTCAAGCTCAGCAAGCGAGAAAGAAGCTCAATAGCGAATAGCTAGCATAGAATGGTAACCAGAGCTTGAGTGATCATCAATGACATTTCAAGACTTACGTCTAAAAAACTAAATCCATCTTTTCAACTTTGGACAGCACCTAACATATAGATTTGTGACCAGGACTAGGAAGGACTCAAATGACAAAACCCTAGATTAGAAAAAGTAGAACACAAACACTATTTTGGCAGCAAAAAGTCTTAGGCGATATTATTTTAGAACACAGGTGATAGTAGGACAACACAATATATCGTGTGACACAATTTTTAGTAACAATGCAACACTTTTCTCTTGGATGATAGATATCAAAAGGTGGGATGACAAATTTCTATATAGCAAGGTGATATACTTTGCAATAGTAGGGTGACACAATTTTTGAAAAAATCTTGTTGCATGATATTTGTCCAAAGAATGTGTAGTAAAGTGATAGTTTTGTGTAAAAAGACAAGTTTTGGCTCCATTTTTATTGTGTTTCAGTTTTGACAGTCAGATAGTTTTAGGACTAGACATTTTTAGGTTTTAGTTCATGTCGAGTAGCAACAAGTTTTGCAAATAGTAGGGGTTTTTAACATGTCTCAAACAATTGAACAAGGGTCAAAACAACCTTGCCAATACACATTTGTGATATTAGAACAGCTTTCCTACCAATTTTACCGAGATGTTTGATTTGTAAGAATGTTAACACTGGTCAACACATTTGAAAACATTAGCCAAGCAATCTAGCTTAGAGTCATGGTTCATTACTCAACAACTTGCCCCATGTTTGATGCTCCTTCACCTCACACCAAGTGGTTGCCCACAAGAGATATTGACTTTTTCATGGAAGTGTCATAAGCACAACCAAGGGAACACAGATGGTGAGTGTAAAATCTTAGGGTGATCCAAGTAGTCCACTAGGATCGATCCTTGCAAAGAAGTTGAGTGGAAAAATAGGGTAGCTAATAACTTAGGGTGTTTAGAAAGGGCTTTTGTTCATAATGTTCCTATTGCACCCAATTAAGGGACACCCCACCTTGCAGAAGGTAATAGACCTTGCAGTCAAAAGAGCACTTAAGCATTCTTACCTAGTGATTTCCTCATGGTTGAAATCTCATACGAAATCACACTAAGCGAAGAAAAATGCTATATCTACCAAGGTCTTGTGTCCTTGATAGCCTTGAGTTTTTAGTGGGTTGGAAGAATTTGGTATTAGCTTGTAACCACTTGGGTCATTCCTCTTAGGTTGTCCAAGAGCAAGCCCTCTAAAAGATTCTAACTACCATAGATTGGATCCACTCTCAAGGGTCAAGATTTCTGATTCACCACAAGGGTGAAGAGCATGCTCTCGTACCTTAATCAATTTTCCCAAACACACCAAAAAGCTTCAATTAATCCGACGAGTCAATATTTATGATTCACCACAAGGGTGAAGAGCATACTCTCCTATCACTAAAGAACCTTGATTGTAAGTTTAACGTGCCTATGAAAATGAAACAACTAGTAGATAGCACACATGAAATAAAAGAAAAAGAAAACAAATTTGAGTTTTTATGCATTGGGCAGCCCTGCAAATAATTGTTAGTATCTGTTGTGCATTTGAAGCTTTGACATGTGTTCTTTTTTATAAGGTGATTAGGCAAAACATTTCAAGGTAACATCCTACAACCACAACCATTAGTCCCACAAGTTAGCTTCAAAACAACATGTAATCTACAAATAAACCTTTGTCAAACTACTACAAACCTGTAAAAATCTAGCAAACAACAAGCACAACCAAAAAACTGATCTAATCACTCAATCAGCAAGCAAGTTTAGACCAAGTGACAATTTTTACTAGAAGTATATCATGTGATATTTCTCAATATATGTGTGTGACAGTTTCTTTCTGTGTGATATTTTTTCCTAAGTAACATACTATGAAATTATGATAGAGTTCAGTACTGTCGTGTGACACTTTTTCCAACAAAGTACTGCACTACTGTTATAAGAACTATCATATGAAACTAGAAAAATGTGGCCCAAAAGTTATAGCTTAAAAAAAAAGTGTAGACAGCATGCAAAGAATGCAATAAAAAATAGAAAAGGAAAGGAAAAAACCAAGTATTATGCCCCATGGTGGGTGCCAAAAATGTACACTAAGAAAGTGTCCAACTTTAAACCATTATATCCAAGGGATTCCATGAGTTTGGAATGCTTAGATGTCAGCTTAGAGCTCCCTATACATGGAGTGTAAGAGAGTATGATTCAAATACAAGGGCTCTCAACTGAGCCTTATGAATGCTCTTCTTGCTAGTAAACCATGCAATGGGAGGTTTTCTTAGAGGCGAGATGCAAGAGTGTAAATGTCTACAAAGGGTGCCTCAATAATGCAATGAAAATGGAGGCTAAACTGGAATGAGTATGCAAAATGCAGTTATGCTAAGCATGAATGAGAGTGTTACAAATCCAACTATTAAGCTATGTGATTTAAGCTATTGCAAGATGAAAGCTAAGCTACATACAATGTGATTCTAAGCTAGAATACTATGGAATGAGAGAATGAAAACAAGAAAATAGAAGTTCTCCACAAAGCTCGAAAGAAACCTATTAGAAAACCTACAGCATAATAATATTCAAAAGGTGGATGGATCCTTTGAGAGGGAGAGAGCTCTTTCTTTTAAAGTCATACAAATGGTGGAGATCAAGATGAAGATGATGGAAGATCAATGGTAGAGTTCAAAAATAGGAGTGATCCATGTGTGCACACAAGTCAACCACTAAAATAGAAGTTGACTTCCCATATAAGACAAAAGTCGCAAAGCCTTTTCTTTTAATTTGTAAATTAGAAAAATGACTTTATGTGTACACTTTAAGTGAGTTAGAAGAATGAGATCTTTTATTTAATTAAAATGGGACATGTTCTTTTAATCAAATAATGAACTTAGGATAGCATAGTCAAACTATAAGTTATAATCAAATTAATTGATTATTAGCAAATTTGGTCTAGGTAAATAATTAATTAAATTAGCCAAAACATTGAGAAGGGGGCTAATAGTCCAAGTGACCATTTTTAGGTAATTACAGTGTATTTTTATATAAATTTCATCATACATATTGAGGGTCATAACCAATGCCCATTCTTCCATATAGCTCTCATCTAATGAATTTGATTCTCTACTTTCCCATATTCATGGCTAGTGGTAAGCTATCCACTTTGTCATGGAATTATTCTTTTATCCTTTTTATCCATATTTCTACTTAGAAGTGACACTTTTTTCCTTAATCCTTCAATTTCAATTGCACACTCTAGTATCATTGAGTCTCTATTTGACACAACTATTCTAGTCACACTTTAACATCATATGCCTACTATATCACCCCCCTCTCTAACTCTCTCTCTCCCATTTAACAATTAGATTCATTATTTGATACAAAATATTAGTTTATCAATAATATTTACAATCGATTTTATTTGTTCATAATATTTATTTACTATTATATCAAATTACCAAACTCGAAAGATTAATTACTATATGGATGTAATATTCAATGTCTTAGATAATCATAAAACTAAATTATTCTCATTTCAACAATTATTTCTCTTATTTTTGTCTAGTAAACCTTTCAAAAAGAGGAATTTTATAATTAAATTCATTAATAATAATTCTCTCATATGATTTTCTCCAATGCTCCCCCCTTGGCACTACTATTCACCAATAATAACAATAGATTCAACACTCTCTCCCTTTCCTCTACATGCACTCTCTTTCCTTCAAGACTCATTTTCCCTCTCTTTCCCCTCTCTCACTCTCTCCCTCTCTACCCTATATCCTTATCACTAAAAAATATATTATCAATACATTTAAATGTTTAAGTTGATGAAAGATCAACCCCATAGCTCCCAAAAATTACCTACATGCAAACACCTATCACAGAAAGAGAGAAGCAAAAGCTATGGAGGTTGGAATTCCCAGATCCAAAGATGAAACATTCTTGATGAGAAAAAAGAGATATTTCTATAATCAAAAGAGAATTAATTAATTACAAAGAGAGATCATCCTTATAAAGGAGATCAAAACCCTAACAGGAATCTAACCTAGGTTGCATGACAATAATTAATAAAATAATTATTTATTATATGGCCAAAGTTTAGCTTAAGTAAACTTAAGGATAAGTGACTTAATAATTAAATCAAAATGATTTTATTAAAAAAAAAAGATTTTATTACCCAAATAGTAAAATATAATAATTATTAATAGTTCTCTCTCTTCCACATCTCTCTCTCTCTCTCCCCCATCACCCTGTCACTTTATTTTCTCTCTCAAGCAAATTTACCATTAGTCTTGGAATATAAAATAGATGGAGGAGAGACAAGCAAGATGGAGAGAGAGGGTGAGAAAAAGAGGGGAAAATATACAAGGGGAGGAGAGAAAGGAAGATGTTAATACTAAATGTAATGATTATTTTAATCATAAACCCTAAAAATTAATCCCAACCCTATCACTAAATCCTTATCATAATCTTAACCGTACTACCAAACATAACTCTAACCCTAATAAAAATCAAAATCCTAAGCTTAATACTAATCATGATATATGTTGATCTCATTTTGGTTTTGACAAGGCAGTGACAAAACACTTAAGTCATTACTTAACAAAACTTAGTGCATGTCGAGTAAGTAGTGTATGTCAAGCAATATACATAGTGTCAGGCACCAGTATGTGTCGAATGTGGTATGTGCCGAATCACTCAAGTGTTAAGAAATTCATACATGTTGAGTGATTTAGGTGCCAAGTAAAATAGTGGATGTCAAGTCATTCAGGAGTCAAGTGACAACATTAAGGATATAGTGAATGTCAAGTATTAGAGCTTTCAAGTGCCAAGTAAATAGTTTTTGGCACAATTGTTGGTAATGGCACAAACTCCTATGTAAACCATTTTTGGGTTGACTTAAGGATTATTTTACAATTGTAGAAGATATATGAAGGTATTTTGAGAATCCATATGCAATACATGCAACCAATCAAAATAAGGGATGTATTAAACAAAAAAATGGATGAATCATAGTCATTGATTCCTACCTAACCCTAGCTCACTGAAGTCTTCTTAAGGAGGGAAAACCCTAATGATTTTATGTATGCATATGAGAAGAGAAGGATGAATGCTAAGTGTAGATAGAGCATTCATGGTGACTATGGAGTTTATGACAGAGATATGAATTGTAGAATCAGTTAGAGAGAATAGAGAAAAGTAGTTAAAGGATGTAGGAGACATATCTAATCAGGAGGATCAAGGATATACTTAGAAAGAGGAGATTTGATATCTAGCAGCAAAGTGCTAACTAAAGGATCAAGGTGTTGAATTATTTTAACATGTGATATAGAGAAAATCTCTTAACAGAGTAGTCTTAATAGGCTTTTGCAAATCCTTTAATAGGGTGCTTAGTTTATTATGAGTTAAAGTCCTCTAATAAGGCACACTTTAAATAGGGTGTTGAAATCCTTAACAGGGTAAGATTTAATAGTCTTTGTAAGCCTTTAATAGGGTAGAACATTCATAGGGTAGATCATAATTTATGATCAAATAATTGTAGCCTTAATTGGATACACTTTACAACTACAGTAGTGAAGATTTATGGGTGTCATCCCCACCCCAATTTTACCTTCTTATTGGAGGTTTTTTAGGTAACAAATTTATTGTGTTATGTGTTATTTATTTCATGCTATGGATGAACATGTGTAGTTAGCTTTTCCATTTACATGCTAAATTATGATATAGATGTCTGGTGAATGTTTTGTGGTTAAATTTTTTAAGTACTAATTCTCTAGAAAGGTAAGCTTTGCAGGTTTGAGGAAAGATCTTGAAGATGAAAGTCTACAAATTGGGAAAGTCTATTGAGAACTAGAAGATTAAAATCTAGCTTTCCCTACACCAACTTATGGAAGAAAGAGATGAACTGTAGTGTTCATTAAGGAGAAGGAAAGACATAGCTATTGAGAAAAGGACACTCATTACTAAGAGGAAGATGCTACTAAATTGTTTACAAATGGAAACTTAGGTGAGTTTGATGCAATAGTTGGAGATATGATGGAAAAGAATGGTGCTCTAACTAAAGAGCTTATAAATCTTAAGATAGTACAAGAAGTCCAATCAGTATTGCTATGCGAAGTGAATGAGCAGAAAAAGAAAGTTGAGGAAAACAAAGTCATGATCGAAGATGACAAAAGAACACTGACCATCATACTAGAAGAGAAGGCATCAGATGTGTAAATGATTGCTAAAATGTAACTACATGCAGTGAATCAATTAATGATTGCAAACCATGAATTGAACAAAAACGGCATTGAGATCACAAACCTGAAGTAATAAAATGAACAAAATGAGGAATGAATTAAGAAAAGAAAAGGGATTTGAAGAAACTTTCAACAAACCCAGTGAAGGCATCAAATACTTTGAGAAGCTAATGAGATCTCCTAGATCCAACAATGATACTACTAGATTGGGATACCCCAGTACTGAGAAAAGAGAATCATCTAAAAATGGTGATCAAATAAACAAAAAAGGTAAGAGCTACAAACGCACTTTTCATAATTGTGGAAAGTTAGGTCATACAACAATTTATGTTTGTAGTAGCGGAAATACAAATCAGATGTAATGCCCCGCTCAGGAACCCAAAAGAAACAAACTTAATATGTTACAAAGTTTACTGAACGATTTTTTTAAAATTTTAAACAACATCAAAGAAACAATAATGCACAAGCAATATATACATACACATCAAGAACATGTAATCAATTACAAATATAGTTTCAATTCCTCAAGGGTTCCTTCATGTTGAGTCACATTTAAGAAAGTTTTATTAATAAGTTTAAGTCTCAATTACAATGTCCATAATCATAAAATGAATAAGCACATACATAGTCATATAAGAATATGCATAAATACAACTAATAATATGAAACCACATATGATGAATAACATCCACTACACATGTTATAGGATATATGAAAATAGATACAAGTACATCAATATACAATACAATATCTCATAAGATCTCAAAACACATGATACATAGATACATCAAATGAATAAAAGTCTTCAAGATAAGAGGAAGAATGATAATGGTACCACTGTATCAAGCAGCATCCAATGTCTGTCAATATGAGGGGGACCCAAATGGTAAGAATACACTACCTCTCAATCGTATGGTCACCTAATCAAGCTCCCACTCCCACCATGCAAGAGAGATAATGTACGATCCACATAGATAATCAAATCATAAAATAATCTTAGGTGAGGAATCTTGATAGCCAAATTTACCTCAAGGGTAACACAACCTACTTAAGGAGAAAAGATAATCAAAATTGAAAGGATACTCATCCAATACAAACACCACATACCAAGTCAACATACAAATACTAAGACCAAAAATATACAACCACCTTGAAATCAATGTCAAGTGTCACAAGCATAATGACCAACAGATAAAAATTGTCATCAATAAAAGTAAACTACCAATTACTAACTCCAACAATAAAAACACCACCAATGAATAACTAATCATTCATTAATAAAATTCATCTATCAATAATAAATGATATCCAATCAATGAGTAACAACTTGCAATAAATACACCATCAAAAGTAATATCCAAAAAGTGCACCACTAGAGGCAAATATTAAAAAAACCATGAAGGAGACTCAGGCTACATACTATGGAGTGTCATCACATGAGTCAACTCTAGAGTTACCCTGGCAGTCTCTTAGGACTTCAGCCCCCTAGTGACTCTATGCAGAACTAGGATACCCTCTCATGATAATGAGGAAACTAGTCATACATCTCAAGGTATCGTCTCCATCTCATCCTTAGTCTATACAAGCACTCAAGGCATGGATGAGGAAAAATCTCTAACTTATTTTTTTAGTGTATCTCAAGGAAAAGGGCTAGGCAAGATATTATAATTACTATATTAGTACTTGTTACAAAACTTACAATGAGTTACCCTTGCAGCTTATACTTTGAGCCCTAGCCCCCATTGCAAGCCACTTCCATAGATGTTCACCTAGACTACCTTGCCAAAAATAGAAAACCACATTAGTGTCCCATACCACAAAAAGTAATATTGATCAAATTTGGTTCCTTAAACAAGCAACCCAAAAAATAACATTGGCTCTCAAAACCCAAGTTCTCAAAATTGCTCAATGGCATAAAACTCATAAAACATAAATCTCAATTCAAATAATAAAGTTCATAATGACATCCAATCAAATAATCATTAAAAAAATCTCAAAAACACTTCTAGTTCACATCCTAACTTGGCCAACTAAACAATCCACAAAGAAAAATCATCATGAAAATAAACATCAAAAGACTATAAATAGAATATTAGAAAACACATAGTTTTCAGCCACATGATTTAAATCCACCAATTTCTCTTGTTTAGTTTGGGTCATAAGTGTTGGATACAATTGTTAAATTGTGTATTATCTTTGATGTTACACAAATGTCATATCAATCATTAGATAGAGTCTACCAAGCTCACATGATCTGCAAAGAAATTTACAATGTCTACAGAACGTTCCTCAACATAACAAAGAAAAGCTAATGTTTACCGAGCTCACTCGGTTATCAAAGGAAAAGTGGCAGAAATTTAGCTTCTACCAAGCTCCCAAGGTCAAAAAAGAAAAGCTAATATTTACTGAGCTCACTCGGTTATCAAAGGAAAAGTGGCAAAAAGTTAGCTTCTATCGAGCTCCCAAGGTCAACAAAGAAAAGCTAATGTTTACCGAGCTCACTCGGTTATCAAAGAAAAAGTGGCAGAAAGTTAGCTTCTACCGAGCTCCCAAGGTCAACAAAGAAAAGCTAATGTTTACTGAGCTCACTCGATTATCAAAGGAAAAGTGATAGAGAGTTAGCTTCTATTGAGCTCCAAAGGATAACAAAGAAAAACTAATGATTACCGAGCTCACTCAGTTATCAAAGGAAAAGTGGTAGAAAGTTAGCTTTTACCAAGCTCCAAAGGTCAACAAAGGAAGATTAGTGCCAACCAAGTTCACTCAGTCTCCAAAGGATTTTTGAAGAATTTATAGTGTTTACTGAGCTTCACTTGGTTAGCACTAGAAAACCATGCTGGAGCAGTGGTTACCGAGCTAGGTCGGCCAGCAAAGGATTTTACTGTTTTGATATTAAGTTTAATTGCTTCATACGGCCAACTGATGTAATGATTTTTTTTGTTATTGGAACCTATATTTAAGGCGACTTGATAATCTGAAAGGTATATATATAGATGTTCAAGTTGTGAATTAAAGTGAGAGAGTGTGAATATATGGATAATGATGGAATAAGTGAATTAAGCAAATTTTGATGAAGGGTTAGATATCCTAGAGGATATGCAAAGTTGTATTCGATCAGCTAGGATCCAGTAAAAGTAGAACAGAGATCTATAATCAGCAAAAGATAAGTTGCATATCATTCAGGTCATCTCATTGTTGCTTTCTAACCATAGTAACAGTGAATCTAAAATCTCTTAACTGAGTTGGTTTAGCAGCCATTTTGTAAATCCTCTAATAAGGTGACAGTTTAGTTGAATTATTCTCAAGACCTCTAACCAGGCCACTCTTAATAGGGTGATTAAATCCTCTAACAAGGTCACACCTAACAGTGTATTTTGTAACCTTTAACAAGGTTGGCTCCTAACAGGGCTCACTTCAGAAGAGTGAAAATTGGTGACTAGTTACTTGGTGGTTTTTCCCATATTGAGTTTTCACGTTAAAATTTGGTGTCTCTTGTGTTTATTTATTTTAATCTTTAATGACTATGAATGCTAGATAATCAGTAATTAATTAATCTACTAAGTTATAGTATTGCTGCACTATTTAATGAGTATCAATAGTATGTAAAGACATCTAAGGGCTTTTTTCAAGAATTGATTTTTGTGGTAACTGAATCACCCCTCCCCTCTCAGTTACTTCATCTATATTTCTAACAATTCGTATCAGCGCTTTTAGTGCTTGCAAGACAAGATTTCAAGGATCTAAGCCAAAGATCAAGATGTCTTATAAGAGGGAAATTCCAAGACTTAACAGGGACAACTTCTCAGCATGGCAAGGGTTGATGAGACTTCATCTAGCTTCTATTGGAGATACAAGACTAAAATACCTTGATGAAAAATATGCAAAACCATCTAGTACACTATATGTTAATGATATTATTGAAAAAATGACCCACAACATTATGATGATAGATATAGCATCTGCTCTCAATTATGAAAAATTTGATGACATTAAGGACTACAAATCTGTCTTTGAAATGTGTGAAAAGCTAAAAGAAATCTATGGAGGAGATGAGAATGTAAGAAGATCCAAAGCAAATAGTCTGAGAGGACAATTTGATCAAATGAGGATGAGAGAGGATGAAACATTGCAAAATATGTTGAAAGATTCAAAGCATGTGCCAGTGCAATCAAAGCATCTGGAGGAGATATCAAGGAAGAGACAGTTATAAGTAAAGTTCTCAGAACTCTACTTCCCATCTATGCAATCAGAGTTTCTGCAATTCAAGAAAGAAGATGTGAAGCAAATCATAAGATAAATCTAGAGGCCAAAGTTAGAAGATTAACTACATTTCAACTAGACAACTTTAACAACTATGTTCCAGCTTCCAAAAACATTGAGTCAGCATTTGAAGCCAAGCTTTCACTCAAGAAGAAAAGTAAAAAGAAAAAATAATCTTAGTTAGAAAGTGAAGATGAATCAGACCAAAGTTCAGACAGTGATCTTGAGGTGATTGAAGATCTAATAGCAAGAAAATATTCTAGAGGTAGAGGAAAATATAAAGGTAAAGTTCCTCCAATCTATATTTTATGTGAACAAGTTGGTCATATTGCTACTAGGTGCCCAAACAAGCAAAACAAAGATGACAAAAGGGTCACAAGTACAATGGCAAGAAAAACTTCAAATCATCCAAGGATAAAGGTAAGAAAACATGTTTTATGGCTAAAGATTCTAATGATTCTAATGATGAAGAAGAAGATGAAATTAACTGCATTGCTGTGAAAGATAAATCTGATAATGATGAGGAAACGGCACTCATTTCTCATATTAGCAAAAATGATAAATGGATCATAGATAGTGGTTGTTCTCATCACATGACTGGTGATAAAACTAAGTTTGAATACTTTGAAAACTATGATGGTGGTAGTATAAGATTTGGTAACAATGAACCTTGTTGTATAAAAGGAAGAGGAAGAATCTCTCTAACCAAAGAACTTATATGTGATAATGCCTATTGGGTAGAAGGACTAAAGCATAATTTGTTGAGTGTGGCACAGCTACTCAATAATGGAATCAAAGTAGAATTCATGCATAGAAAAGCAAGATTGCTGGATGGCAAAGGAAAACTGATTGGATTAGGCACTCAAACAAAAGGTAACTTATTTTATCTTGAACTTGGTGAATGTTCATGTTTTATTGCTCAATTTGAAGAAAGTTGGTTATGGCATAAAAGGTTGTGTCATGTCAATTTTGATAACTTGGTAATGATAAGCAAATTTAAGAAAGTAAGAGGCATTCCTAACATAAAGAAACCTGAGGTCAGTCTATGCAAGAATTGTCAGATTGGTAAAAAGGGAAAGACTAGTTTTAAAAGTAAAAACTATCAGTCTGAAGATATATTAGAAATTGTGCATACTAATTTATGTGGACCCATTGAAATTGAACACTATATTGGAGAAAAGTTCTTCATTCCTTTTGTTGATGATTATCCAAGAATGATGACTGTCATGTATCTAAGGAAAAAATTAGAAGCATTTGAGAAATTCAAATGATATTTGGCCATAGTAGAAAAGGAAATAGGAAAAAGATTGAAATGCTTGAGGTCAAATAGAGGAGGAGAATTCATTTCACATGAGTTCAATAACTTTTGCATTGAAAGAGGAATCAAAAGACAGGTATCAGCCCCTGGAACTCCTGAACAAAATGGAATAGCTAAAAGGAGGAACAAATCTATCATGGATTGTGCAAGAACCCTAATGATTGAAAAGAACATTGCTATCAAATACTGGAAGGAAGCTATCAACACTGCAGTTCATACCTTGAAGCGGGTACAACTTAAAAAGGACTCATTCAAAACTCCCTATGAGCTATGGTATGGCTACACACCTAATGTAAGTTATCTAAAAGTATTTGGAAGTAAATGTTACATTTTGAAAGAATCTAGAAATGGCAAATTTGATGTAAAAGGTGATGAAGGAATATTTTTGGGATACTCTTGCAAAAGTAAAGCATATAGATGTTTGAACCTATCTACTTACAAAGTCATAGAAAGTGCACATGTGAAAGTTCATGAGTTTATAGAAAGGACTGAAGAAGAAAGCAAAAGGGAACCAAAAGATTATAGAAGGTTTATTTTTACTGAACCTGATACAGTACAAGTCAATCAGGAATCTTCTACTCACGAGTCATCAGTAACTGAGTTACAGGTAGTTCAAATCGAGCTACAGCAACCCGAGTTACATTCAGATGCTATCAAGCAAGTGTCTACCGAGTCTAAAGGACCCAAGCCAATATCTACCAAGCCATAACAGCCAGAACCTAAAGTTGAAATGCAAGAAGATAACAATGAAATTCTTTCAAAAGGCAAGGAACCTGTATTAGCAAAATATGTCAGGAGACATCATTCAGCAGATCAGATCATTGGAGACAAATCTAAAGGAACCATGACAAGAGGTAAGTTGAAAGGTACTTGTTTACTTGCTGATTTTGAACTTAGAAATATCAATGATGCATTGGAAAATGATAGTTGGATTGAGGGTATGAATGAAGAAATAGAACAGGTACAGAAAAACAAGACATGAACTCTTGTACCGAGGTCTAAAGATAAAAATGTGATTGGAACCAAGTGGGTATTCAAAAACAAGTTGGATGAAGATGGTAAGGTATCAAGAAACAAAGCTAGACTAGTATGCAAAGGATATGCTCAAGAAGAAGGAATAGACTATGGAGAAACTTTTTCTCATGTCGCAAGATTGGAAGGAGTCAGAACCTTACTTGCATATGCTGCTCACAAAAGATTCAAAGTTTATCAAATGGATGTCAAGTCAGCATTCCTCAATGGTATACTAGATGAAGAGATCTACATTGAACAACCTGAAGGTTTTGTTGATCCAGATAAAAGGAACATAATCTGCAAATTACAAAAGGCATTGTATGGTCTGAAACAAGAACCTAGAGCATGGTATGAAAGATTACATAACTATCTTATTCAAATTTCTTTTCAAAGAACTAATGATAATTGTAGTTTGTATATAAAGGAAGGACTAGATAATAAGATTATTTTGGCAAAAATATTTGTAGATAATATTATTTTCATAGGGAATAATGATCTTTGCAAAGAATTTTCATAGCAAATGAACAAGGAATTTGAAATGTTTATATTTGGTGAAATCAAATTCTTTGTTGGTCTTCAAATTTAGCAGAATAAATATGGTATCTACATCACTCAATAAAAATACATCAAGAAGATATTGAAAAAGTTTGGTATGGAAGATTGTAAACTAGTTGGGACTCCTATGTGTACTAGATTAAAACTTACCAAGGAAGATAAATCAGAAGAAGTAGATCAAACATTGTACAGATCTATGATGGCAATCAAAAGAATAATGAGATACTTGAAAGGAACTAAAGATTATGGTTTATGGTAAAAATTTGGAGGTAATCTAGATTTGAAAGTGTTTAATGATGCTGATTGGGCAGGAAACCTAGATGACAGAAAAAGTACAAGTGGAGGAGCATTCTTTCTTGCAAAAAGGTTGGTTTCTTGGACAAGCAAAAAGAAGAATTTCACATCCCAATCTACAGCAAAGGCAGAGTATGTTGTTGCTACAGTAAACTATTATAATATTGTTTGGTTTAAACAGTTGTTGGAAGGCATGAAGGTGGAAATCAAAGAACCAATTGTTATGTTCTGTGATAATACAATTGCAATAAACATATCCAAGAATCTAGTGATACATTCCAAAACCAAGCACATTGCAATAAAATATCATTTTGTCAGAAAATTGGTGCAAGATAAGGAGATCAGATTGGAATATGCTCATACAAAGGAACAAATTGCTGATATATTAATAAATCCATTACCTAAGGATGCATTCTTGCATCTAAGAGGGAAGTTAGGGGCCACTCCCCTATCTAAAGTTCACTAAAATTAAGTTTTAGTGATGCATCAATGCTTACCAAGTTGAAGATCTATCAGTTGATGCAACATAATCAGGTAATATTGCATATGAATCAATACTAAATGTACATTCAAATCCATTTGAGCTATGTTGTCTTTGGCATATGTTGTCAAAGAGGGAGAGTTTCACTATCATATCTTTCTAAAATTTGTTTGAAAGAAAGAAGTTTGCTTTGAGAAGAATATGTTTTTTCTCACAAAAGGAGATTACTAAAAGAGGGAGAGTTTTCTATCTAATAAAGAAAGTTGTTTTAATAGAAAAAGGCTTGTTAGACTTGTTTTCAATTTCATTCCGCTATGACATGTTGTGTTTCCATCAATGCTAAAGAGGGAGATTGTTGGATACAATTGTTAAATTGTGTATTGTCTTTGATGTTACACAAATCTCATATCAGTCATTAGACAAAGTCTACCGAGCTCAAATGATCTGCAAAGCAATTTACAATGTCTATCGAATGTTCCTAAACATAACAAAGAAAAGCTAATGTTTATTGAGCTCACTCAGTTATCAAAGGAAAAGTGGCAAAAACTTAGCTTCTACCAAGCTCCCAAGGTCAACAAAGAAAAGCTAATGTTTGCCGAGCTCACTCAGTTATCAAAAGAAAAGTGACAGAAAGTTAGCTTCTACCAAGCTCCCAAAGTTAACAAAGAAAAGCTAAAGCTTACCGAGCTCACTCGGTTATCAAAGGAAAAGTGGTAGAAAGTTAGCTTCTACCGAGCTCCCAAGGTCAACAAAGAAAAGCTAATGTTTACCAAGCTCACTCAATTATCAAAGGAAAAGTGATAGAGAGTTAGCTTCTACCGAGCTCCCAAGGATAACAAAAAAAAACTAATGATTACCGAGCTCACTTAGTTATCAAAGGAAAAGTGGTAGAAAGTTAGCTTTTACCGAGCTCCAAAGGTCAACAAAGGAAGATCAGTGCCAATCAAGTTCACTCGGTCTCCAAAGGATTTTTGCAGGATTTACAGTGTTTACCGAGCTTCACTTGGTTAACACTAGAAAACCATGCTGGAGCAGTGGTTACCAAGCTAGGTCGGCCAACAAAGGATTTTACTATTTTGATATTAAGTTTAATTACTTCATGCGGTCGACTGATGTAATGATTTTTTTTTGTTATTAGAACTTATATTTAAGCTGACTTGATAATCTAAAAGGTATATATATAGATGTTCAAGTTGTGAATTAAAGTGAGAGAGTGTGAATATATGGATAACGATGGAATAAGTGAATTAAGTGAATTCTAATGAAGGATTAGATATCCTGGAGGAGATGCAAAGTTGTATTCGATCAGGTAGGATCCAGTAAAAGTAGAACAGAGATCTGTAATCAAAAAAAGATAAGTTGCATATCATTCAGGTCATCTTATTGTTGCTTTCTAACCATAGTAACAATGAATCTAAAATCTCTTAACAGAGTTGGTTTAACAGCCATTTTGTAAATCCTCAAACAAGGTGACAACTCAGTTGAATTGTTCTCAAGACCTCTAACTAGGCCACTCTTAACAGGGTGATTAAATCCTCTAACAAGGTCACACCTAATAGTGTGTTTTCTAACCTTTAACAGGGTTGGCTCCTAACAGGGCTCACTTCAGAAGAGTGAAAATTGGTGACTGGTTACTTGGTGGTTTTTCCCATATTGGGTCTCCACGTTAAATCTGGTGTCTCTTGTGTTCATTTATTTTAATCTTTAATGACTATGAATGCTAGATAATCAGTAATTAATTAATCTACCGAGTTACAATATTCCTGCACTGTTTATTGAGTATCAACAGTATGTAAATACATCTAAGGGATTTGTTCATGAATTGATATTTGTGGTAATTGATTTACCCCTCCCCTCTTAGTTACTTCATCTATATTTCCAACAATTCGTATCAGAGATTTTGGTGCTTGTAGGATAAGATTTCAAGGATCTAAGCCAAAGATTAGGATGTCTTATAAGAGGGAAATTCCAAGACTTAACAAGGACAACTTCTCAGCATGGCAAGGGTTGATGAGACTTCATCTAGCTTCTATTGGAGATACAGGACTAATATACCTTGATGAAAAATATGCAGAACCATCTGGTACACTATGTGTCAATGATATTGCTGAAAAGAAGACCCACAACATTATGATGATAGATATAGCATCTGCTCTCAGTTATGAAGAATTTGATGACATTAAGGACTGTAAATCTGCCTTTGAAATGTGGAAAAAGCTAAAATAAATCTATGGAGGAGATGATAATGTAAGAAGAGCCAAAGATGAAATTTTGAGAGGACAATTTGATCAAATGAGGATGAGAGAGGATGAAAACATTGCAAAATATGTTGAAAGAGTCAAAGCATGTGTCAGTGCAATCAAAGCATCTGGAAGAGATATCAAGGAAGAGACAGTTATAAGTGAAATTCTTACAACTCTACTTCCCATCTATGCAATCAAAGTTTCTGCAATTCAAGAAAGAAGATGTGAAGCAAATCGTAAGATAAATCTAGAGCCCATAGTTGGAAGATTAACTTCATTTGAACTAGACAACTTTGACAACTATGTTCCAACTTCCAAAAACATTGAGTCAGCATTTGAATCCAATCTTTCACTCAAGGAGAAAAGTAAAAAAGAAAAAGAAATCTCAGTCAGAAAGTGAAGATAAATCAGACCAAAGTTCAGACAGTGATCTTGAGGTGATTGAAGCTCTACTAGCAAGAAAATATTCTAGAGGTAGAGGAAAATATAAAGGTAAAGTTCCTCTAATCTATTTTTAACGTGAAGAAGTTGGTCATATTGCTACTAGGTGCCCAAAAAAGTAGAACAAAGATGACAAAAAGGGTTACAATTACAATGGCAAGAAAGACTTCAAATCATCCAAGGATAAAGGTAAGAAAACATATTTTATGGCTAAAGATTCTAATGATTCTAATGATGAAGAAGAAGATGAAACTGTCGACATTGATGTGAAAGATGAATCTAATAATGATGAGGAAATGGCACTCATTTCTCATATGAGCAAAAATGATACATGGATCATAGATAGTGGTTGTTCTCGTCACATGACTGGTGATAAAACTAAATTTGAATACTTTAAAAACTATGATGGTGGCAGTGTAAGATTTGGTAACAATGAACCTTGTTGTATAAAAGGAAGAGGAAGAATCTCTCTAACCAAAGAACTTATATGTGATAATGCCTATTGGGTAGAAGGACTAAAGCATAATTTTTTGAGTGTGGCACAGCTACTCAATAATGGAGTCAAAGTAGAATTCATGCATGAAAAAGAAAGATTGTTGGATGGCAAAGGAAAACTGATTGGATCGGGCACTCAAACAAAAGGTAAGTTATTTTATCTTTAACTTGGTGAATGTTCATGTTTTATTGCTCAATTTGAAGAAAGTTGGCTATGGCATAAAAAGTTGTGTCATGTCAATTTTGATAACTTGATAAAGATAAGAAAATTCAAGAAAGTAAGAGGAATTCCTAACATAAAGAAACCTAAGGTCGGTCTATGCAAGAATTGTCAGATTGGTAAAATGGGAAAGACTAGTTTTAAAAGTAAAAACTATCAGTCTGAAGATATATTAGAAATTGTGCATACTGATTTATGTGGACCCATCGGAATTGAAAGCTATACTAGAGAAAAGTTCTTCATTCTTTTTGTTGATGATTACTCAAGAATGATGATTGTCATGTATCTAAGGAACAAATTAGAAGCATTTGAGAAATTCAAATGGTATTTGGCCAGAGTAGAAAAGGAAACAGGAAAAAGATTGAAATGCTTGAGGTCAGATAGAGGAGGAGAATTCATTTCACACGAGTTCAATAACTTTTGTATTGAAAGAGTAATCAAAAGATAGGTATCAACCTCTAGAACTCCTGAACAAATTGGAATAGTTGAAAGGAGGAACAAATCTATCATGGATTGTGCAAGAATCTTAATGATTGAAAAGAACATTGCTATCAAATACTGGACGCAAGCTATCAACACTACAGTTCATAACTTTACTCAGGTACAGCTTAAAAAGGACTCATTCAAAACTCCCTATGAGCTATGGTATGGCTACAAACCTAATGTAAGTTATCTAAAAGTATTTGGAAGTAAATGTTACATTTTGAAAGAATCTAGAAAAGGCAAATTTGATGTAAAAGGTGATGAAGGAATATTATTGGGATACTCTTGCAAAAGTAAAGCATATAGATGTTTGAACCTGTCTACTTCCAAAGTCATAGAAAGTGCACATGTGAAAGTTGATGAGTTTGCAAAAAGGACTGAAGAAGAAAGAAAAAGGGAACCACAAGATTATAGAAGGTTTATTTTCACTGAACCTGATACAGTACTAGTCAATCAGGAATCTTCTACTCCTGAGTCATCAATAACTGAGTTATAAGTAGTTCAAACTGAGCTACAGCAACCCGAGTTACATTCAGATGCTATCAAGCAAGTTTCTACCGAGTCTGAAGGAATTGAGCCAATATCTACCGAACCAGAATAGCCAGAACCTGAAGTTGAAATGCAAGAAGATAATAATGAAATTCTTTCAAAAGGAAAGGAACCGGTATTAGCAAAATATGTCAGGAGACATCATTCAGAAGATCAGATCATTGGAGACAAATCTGAAGGAACCATGACAAGAAGTAAGTTGAAAGGTACTTGTTTACTTGCTGATTTTGAACCTATAAATATCAATGATGCATTGGAAAATGATAGTTGGATTGAGGCTATTAATGAAGAAATAGAACAAATAGAGAAAAATAAGACATGGACTCTTGTACCCAGACCTAAAGATAAAAATGTGATTGGAACCAAGTGGGTATTTAGAAACAATTTGGATGAAGATGGTAAGGTATCAAGAAACAAAGCTAGACTAGTATGCAAAGGATATGCTCAAGAAGAAGGAACAGACTATAGAGAAACTTTTGCTCCTGTTGCAAGATTGGAAGGAGTCAGAACCTTACTTGCATATGCTACTCACAAAGGATTCAAAGTTTATCAAATGGATGTCAAGTCAGCATTCTTCAATGGTATACTAGATGAAGAGGTCTACATTGAACAACCTAAAGGTTTTTTTGATCCAGATAAAAGGAACATGGTCTGCAAATTACACAAGGTATTGTATGGTTTGAAACAAGCACCTAGAGCATGGTATGAAAGATTGCATAACTATCTTATTCAAATTGGTTTTCAAAAAACTAATGATAATAGTAGTTTGTATATAAAGAAAGGATCAGATAATAAGATTATTTTGGCTGAAATATTTGTAGATGATACTATTTTCATAGGGAATGATGATCTTTGCAAAGAATTTTTAGAGCAAATGAACAAGGAATTTGAAATGTCTATGTTTGGTGAAATCAAATTCTTTCTTGGTCTTCAAATTCAGTAGAATAAAAATAGTATCTACATCACTCAATCAAAATACATCAAGGAGATATTGAAAAAGTTTGGTATGGAAGATTGTAAACCAGTTGGAACTCCTATGTGTATTGGATTAAAACTTACCAAGGAAGATAAATCAAAAGAAGTAGATCAAACATTGTGTAGATCTATGATTGAAAAGTTGTAGTATGTAGTTCATACTAGGCTAGATATTGCCCTTGCAGTTGGTATTGTAACAAGATTTTCAGCAAAACCAAGAGAAAATCACATGATGGCAATCAAAAGAATAATGAGATACTTGAAAGGAACTGAAGATTATGGTTTATGGTACAAATTTGGAGGTAATCTATATTTGAAAGTATTTACTGATGCTAATTGGGCAAGAAACCTAGATGACAAAAAAAGTACAAGTGGAGGAGCATTCTTTCTTGAAAAAAGGTTGGTTTCTTGGACAAGCAAAAAGAAGAATTGCACATCCCAATCTACAGCAGAGGCAGAGTATGTTGCTGCTAAAGTAAACTATTCTAATATTGTTTGGTTTAAATAGTTGTTGGAAGGCATGAAGGTGGAAATCAAAGAACCAGTTGTTATATTCTGTGATAATACAAGTGCAATAAACATATCCAAGAATCTAGTGATGCATTCCAAAACCAAGCACATTGCAATAAAATATCATTTTGTCAAAGAATTGGTGCAAGATAAGGAGATTAGATTGGAATATGTTCATACAAAGGAACAAATTGTTGATATATTCACAAAGCCATTACCTAAGGATGCATTCTGTTGGTGTGATTTTTTATTGTATAGGATTTGTTTTGATATTTGGGTGAAAAATCAGTTATGTCTTTGTTCTATGGTGCCCTCATTTTCTTTTTTTTTCTTTTTTAAAAAGAGGTACTTTCTTTAAATATATTGGCAGGGTTTTTATCCTAAATATTTTTATTTACGTCAGAATGACTTTTTGAAAACCCTTTGTATTCATTTAATTGCGATTTTCCGTCTGAGAGGACGCCAAGTTAAAATGTTTTTTAAAATCACCGTTGATCTATCAGAAATCAAGGGTCAGCGCATCCCCGCATAATAAAGATGCAGGTTTTTAAGTAATGCGGGGAAGCACAGTAATGACACGTAGCCTCTGATGTTTTATGAGATCCGGTAGGCTACAAAAGCTCCTGTATGTCCGATTTGTCAGTACTTTTGCACGTTTTGTTTTTTCGTGATATCATTGGTGGATTCATTGGTAGAACTATGGAGATTACTTACCAAGTAGTATCACCACTAATCATGTCTTGATCAATGGTTGACACTTCCCCACATAATAAAGATGCAGGTTTTTAAGTAATGCGGGGAAGCGCAGTAGTGACACGTGGCCGTGATGATGTCAAACACTTGCTTTCTCAAAAGATGATACGGTATCTGCTGACGTGAAGTGTTATCTGTCAATATAAGATAATATGGCAGTTTCCTATTGGTCCGTACAGCTAGCTGGTCGTCAATACGAAATGGATTATTCCAATTGTCGATCTTGTCTTGATCGACGGTTGAGGCATCCTCGCATAATAAAGATGCAAGTTTTTAAGTAATGTGGGGAAGCGTGATGATGACACGTAGCATTTTTCAAAAATGACTATGAAGCCTTGTTATTTTAAATCAGAACCGTGCGATCTGATAAAATCTACGGATGGGATTCAAATTTGAGTGCAAATTGCAGGCAACGGTTACTGAGAGTAAATGTGATCCAGACCTATGTGTGTGGTTTTAATTCATAAGAAGAGCCCACAATTTCACCAATAATGAATCACCAAAGTACAGAAAGAAAAGGGCGTTCAAGTTTTCAGAGCTAAGGCACGAAATTTCTTGGTTAATACTCCAATAAAATTGCAGAAGACATCATATAGCGTCGAAGTGCGATTTTTGGCGGGTAAGTACTCTGTGACTTTCTGAGTAAAATTTCAAGCATCTACTGTTGTGAATTTTCCAAAGTTTCGATTAAAATGCCGCCCCAAAAAGAGTTTACTGGACAAAAAGATTATCTAAAACGTTCAGTACATGATGATTTTCTTGAACAATTCCCTTTATCAGTGCATGAAATAACAAAGGGAAGGGAGCTTATTCCAAAAAACCCTAGATTGGTTGTGGCAAAAGGATTTTATGACAAAGATAATTGGATAAGGGATGCCCAAGTTTCCATGGGAGGTTTGGAGTTGTTTAGGAAATGGTTTTCAGAGCAAAAACTGGACACTCCTATGAGCAATGTATGGGAATTTGACATTGGAAAATTAGTAGTCCCCAGTGTCTTCTTTGATAGTGATTTATTGATGGACCTGGCAAAGAGGTATGACCCTATCACAGGGTGGGTAAAAAATCATTTAGGGGTCAACCTTTTTAGGGTTTGCCCTGAATTGTTCAGTGAGGTTTTCAACCTAAACCCTAACCACGTTGTGCATGAAATCATTGATCTGGATGATTTGCAAGCTAGATATGATGCACAATAAGTGTACTTGAGAACAAGGCCACTAAAGGAGCATGCTGCTAGGGTTGGAATTTTGCTTGTAATCATAGCCAGTACTCCAGAGCCATTGTTAAGAAGACATTTCAATCTAAGAGCTCAGGCACTATATTTTTCTCTTTGCAAGATCTTGGGGATAGATGAGGGTGATCAAATTCTAGGTTTTGTGGTCCTTATAATTGCTCAAACCTTTCAATTTGGAATGAATACCATTCTAGATTTTGCCACTTTCCTAGCAAAAGAAATTCACAACGGGTTGGTTGGAATAGCAAAGGGGAAAGTAAACAAACCATTCTGTTGGTATTCATTGATGATGCATGTATGTTTATACAAAGGATATACTTTCTTCTCCAAAGGTATGGAGTTAGAAACCACAAAGGATGGAGAAAGGAATCCAGTGCAATTATGGATTGTGGATATGACTTCAGAGGCCACTGATGTTAGTTATGTAAGATTTGACAGGTATTTTGCATCAAAGCTTAGACTGCTTTTAAGAGGAGATAGCCCTAGGATCCCACAAGCATTATTAGAATTGGTCAGACCCAAGGACCATGCTAAGGGGCTACTTGTCAGTCACAACTGGGGGGGTATAATTCCCTACAATGTTTCAACAGTAATAAGAGTTTATGGTTTCTTAGGAAAACCTCATGTGTTACCTTTTCATGTACCTCTGAAGATAGGGATAGCCGAGCTCTTATGGCAGATAGGTACTATAGATGAGAGGGAATTGGTCAAGAAGGGCACTTTCTTTCCAATAGTTACTGTGGTGCATGATTTTGTTTTTGTTAAAAACAGGTGGAAGCATTTAAATTTGTTTTTGAATAAATACAACATGGCAGAATCTCACACCAGATTCATTGACCCTGAAGGATTCTATGACCTGTTAAGAGAAAGGGTGAGAGCTTCCCATATGGTGCATCGGGTTTACTATCCGGAAGATGTAATCAGAAATGTTTTTACATTGCAGGAGCAAGAATTAATGAAAGAGAAATGGATAGTTTTCAGTAAAAACCTAGAATTCATTAATGCTTTTGACTCCCAATATGACCCATTGAAAGATAAGAAATACTGGGGAGATAAAATACAGGCATTAATGAATAATTTTGCTACAATAATTTAGACTATGAATGAAAAGAAAGATATACTTATTAAGGCACACCCAAACAAGGTAGCAGAAATACAAAGAAGAATGAGTGGTAGAAATATAGTAACTCCTGGCCAATATACATTGCAAAAAAGGGCAGGTTATGTCATGGTTCAGAGTGTGCAATAGGTACCCACTCACGCGAAGTCAAGGTCAAGAAGTCCATCTGCAGCCAGCTCTCCAAAAAGATGAAAATTGGAGCAGGGGTCTTCTTCTTCTCAAAAAGAACAATACTCCCCAAGCCAGTCTCCAATCCAAATAGATGATGAGGCATCTCTAAAGGAACAGCTTAGAAAAATGGGAGGAGATGGGGATGTGATTGTCACTTCTACAGACCTGAATGTTGGAGAGCCACAAGAACCTCCTAAGCCTTCCTTGGACCTGACCATTGCTGATTACCAAGGTAAGGAAATTGACCCAATTGTTGCCTAGGCTTTTGAAAGATTTATTAATGATGAAAATTTTGTAAGATCTAGGGCTTTTGCTCAGTTTTTATGGAGATTAAATATAAAGAATCTTGAGAAAGCCTGTGAGAAGATCAAGGCTGAGCAACCAAATAAATCTGACCTGGTTATCAAGGAAGAGGTAAAATCAAAGTTTTTGAGTGATTTTGCCTGGTTCACTCCTGATGCTAGAAGGCAAATAGTTAGACAATCAGGAGTCCTCCTTTTGCCAGAATGGGATATAGTGAATGCTATTGTTTTTGATTCAGTAAGGAAGCAGAAGGATGTTCAACTGACAACTGCTGAAGAGGTCTTGCATGCTCATAGAGGGATCAAATTTAGTGATGACCACCAAGCCCTTGTTTTGTGGTCCATAGATAAGAGGGAAAATACCAGGATACATGAGTTTCCCAATGCAGAACATACTGGCACATTGACAGTATACAGACCTGATGAGGTAAGTAGCAAACAAGTAATAGGAATGGCTATAGAAATGCTAAAATTGGGTGGTGTTGTATCTGGACAAGAAGAAGATAATTTTGCCCAACTCAATGCTAGGTTTGAAGAAGTTTTGAAGGCATATGAGGAAAGGGGTATACGGATACAATCATTGGAAAACAAAATGTCTCAAATGGAGAGGATACTGGGGAAGAGAAAAATGGGAGAGTCCAGTGCACCTACAATTGCATACCCTTCACAGCCATTGGTTGGATCTGGATCAACCCCTATTATTGAAATACCTAACACCCCTGAAAGGCCACAATTCTATACTGCAGAGGAATTTGAAGAAGAAAAAATAAAATTGCATTAGTTGCAGATAGAATTGAGAAATCAATATGAAGAAAAGTTAAAGCAGGGTGTAATATATTTGAGGGATAAAATACAATGGTCAAATTTCTTTGATCAGTTGGCAAGAATTGCAGCCCTCATGGATGAGTTGAACAGGGATAAGGATAAGCTGACTCTTCTTGCACAGAAATGGAGGGAGAGAAATAATGATATTACAATCATATGTATATCTGCAGTCCAAATGCCTTATCATCAAGTTGAGAAGATTTTTGATTTATTAAATAAGCTAGAGAATTTTGATGATGAAAGGGATTCTTTATAGAGAAGATTAACACTCTGTTTTTCCTAATACATCGCTGAAAAATTCACACTATTTCCTTGTGCTTTAGAATCTGTTGATATACTAAAAGAAAAAGAAAAGTGGAAAAGGGAGATGGATGAATTATTAAATGAAAGAATGATAAACATCATGAGGAGAGAATTTGATGTTTTAGAAGAAAATGCAAATTCTTTAATAATGATACAAAGAGAAGCTCTGAGCTTTGATTGGCCAGATGATGATGCTTTTAATAAATGGAAAAATCAGTTTCTAGAACAAATATCAAAAGATGATGAGGAAGAAAATGAAAAAGTAACAGTCACCCCCGAAGTTAATAATAAGGACGTGGAAAATCCCCAGGTTGAAGTAAATTTACAGGTAACTGAAGACAATACATCACTTTCAAACCTCATGGCTACTTACTCTTAGGATGAAGAATAATTGGAGAATCAGATCCTATCTTCTTGTTAAAACAAATGAGAAGTGTAACAGAAAGGGACCCACCTAGGATGTTTTGATGTGTTAGCTTTTCTGTTTTTTTTTTTTTTTTTGTCTTTTGCTGCAGACATTCGTCAGTGTCTTTTAAGGGACACGTGTCACTCTCTTTAGCCCTAAGCTTGTTGGATCTCACATTATTTAAGTGAGATCCCAAGGCTAAAGAAGGGTTCGAATTCTTTTTCTTCTAAGTATTGTGCTTAGTCTAGTTTTTGGTCCAAATTTTGAAGGCAAGTTTGTAATGTATTTTTCTATCAAATTTTCTGAAAATACATGAAGATAGATTGAACTGTGTTTCTTTCTGAAGGCTATTCTGAGTTTATTGTAAAAGATATACCATTTTCAAAGGAAATGAATACAAACTATGAACTGTCCCCATATCAGTTCTTTCTAAATTTTGTCTCCTTTTAAATACTTAGCTACCTTGATGTTGTATGAGTAAAAGCTTGTACAATTGAATGCAATTTAGTTAGGTTGTATATCCATCTATCATTTTTGTTAATTCAATGGATTAAATAAAATCTTTGATGAATGTGATAAGATTCCTTAAGTATTGAAAAGGATTTTGAATGATAAATTCTGATAAGAATTGCTGATAGAATTTGTTGTAAGGCAACAAATTAGATCTTAGATTTTGCTATAGACTCTAAACCCCAATGGATTAGGCACTGATCAAGTTATTTCAGTTGAAGGAGAAATATCTTACAAATGGTTTTTCAAATGCATCATCAAATCAAATTTTACTTTTATTTCCTGTAGATCTTCAAAGTTGGCCAGCACTTGTCTGCATGGAATTTTTTTAGCTTCAGTTAGCCATTGTTGTTGAAAACATCTGCAGATCTATAGAAGACTTCTTGGCCATGTCTATTTATGGGATGTGTTTAGCAAGTTAGTAAGAATTATGTATATGTTTGAGGATCTTGAAATGAGAATCAGAATGAAACTAAGAATAATCCTCATACAGTCGTTTCAGTTTTGAACCATCCCTGGGTATACCCACCCTGGTTGTGCAGAGCCAAAAGAGTAGAAAACCATTTGTGGTTTTGTTGAAGTTGGGTCCAAATACCTTACATATGCAATTGTTGATAAGAATAGGCTGGTCTTTAGATTGTGTATGTACTGTCATTCTAGTGTTAAGCATTTTGTCGCTTAGTAGTTTTAGTATCATTTAAAACACCAACACATTCTTGCATCTAAGAGGGAAGTTAGGGGTCACTCTCCTAGTTGAAGTTCACTAAAATTAAGTTTTAGTGATGCATCAACGCTTACCAAGTTGAAGATCTATCAGTTGATACAACATAATCAGGTAATATTGCATATGAATCAGTACTAAAGGTACATTCAAATCCATTTGAGCTATGTTGTCTTTGGCATGTGTTGTCAAAGGGGGAGAGTTTTACTGTCATATCTTTCTAAAATTTGTTTGCAAGGAAGAAGTTTTCTTTGAGAAGAATATGTTTTTCCTCACAAAAGGAGATTACTGAAAGAGGGAGAGTTTTCTATCTAATAAAGAAAGTTGTTTTAACAAAAAAAGGCTTGTTAGACTTGTTTTCAATTTCATTCCGCTATGACATGTTGTTTTGCCATCAATGCCAAAGAGGGTGATTATTGGATCCAATTGTTGAATTGTGTATTGTCTTTGATGTTACACAAATGTCATATCAGTCTTTAGACAGAGTCTACCAAGCTCAGATGATCTGCAAAGCAATTTACAATGTCTACCAAATGTTCCTGAACTTTACAAAGAAAAGCTAATGTTTATCAAGCTAACTCAGTTATCAAAGGAAAAGTGGCAGAAACTTAGCTTCTACCAAGCTCCCAAGGTCAACAAAGAAAAGCTAATGTTTACCGAGCTCACTCGGTTATCAAAGGAAAAGTGGCAGAAAGTTAGCTTCTACCGAGCTCCCAAGGTCAACAAAGAAAAGCTAATGTTTACCGAGCTCACTTGGTTATCAAAGGAAAAGTGGCAGAAAGTTAGCTTCTACTGAGCTCCCAAGGTCAACAAAGAAAAGCTAATGTTTACCTAGCTCACTCGGTTATCAAAGGAAAAGTGACAGAGAGTTAGCTTCTACTGAGCTCCCAAGGATAACAAAGAAAAACTAATGATTACCGAGCTCACTCGGTTATCAAAGGAAAAGTGGTAGAAACTTAGCTTTTACCGAGCTCTAAAGGTCAAAAAAGGAAGATCAGTGCCAATCAAGTTCACTTGGTCTCCAAAGGATTTTTGTTGGATTTTTAGTGTTTACCGAGCTTCACGTGGTTAACACTAGAAAACCATGCTGGAGTAGTGGTTATCGAGCAGGGTCGGCCAGCAAAGGATTTTACTGTTTTGATATTAAGTTTAATTGCTTCATGCGGCCGACTGATGTAATGATTTTTTTTTTTGTTATTGGAACCTATATTTAAGCCGACTTGATAATCTGAAAGGTATATATATAGATGTTCAAGTTGTGAATTAAAGTGAGAGAGTGTGAATATATGGATAATGATGGAATAGGCAAATTAAGCGAATTCTGATGAACGATTAGATATCCTGGAGGAGATGCAAAGTTGTATTTGATCAGCTTGGATCTAGTAAAAGTAGAATAGAGATCTATAATCAGCAAAAGATAAGTTGCATATCATTCAGGTCATCTCATTGTTGTTTTCTAACCATAGTAACAGTGAATCTAGAATCTCTTAACAGAGTTGGTTTAACAGCCATTTTGTAAATCCTCTAACAAGGTGACAGTTTAGTTGAATTGTTCTCAAGACTTCTAACCAGGCCACTCTTAATAGGGTGATTAAATCCTCTAACAAGGTCACACCTAATAGTGTGTTTTGTAACATTTAACAGGGTTGGCTCCTAATAGGGCTCACTTCAAAAGAGTTAAAATTGGTGACTAGTTACTTGGTGGTTTTTCTCATATTGGATTTCCACGTTAAATCTGGTGTCTCTTGTGTTCATTTATTTTAATCTTTAATGACTATGAATGCTAGATAATCAGTAATTAATTAATCTACCGAGTTACAGTATTCCTGCACTGTTTACTGAGTATCAACAATATGTAAAGACATCTAAGGGATTTGTTCAAGAATTAATTTTTGTGGTAACTGATTTATCCCTACCCTCTTAGTTACTTCATCTATATTTCCAACAATAAGGATGTGTTTAGAAATAAAGTAAGAATGAATATATATATATGCTAATATACTTATTTTAAATAATAAGTATATAAATATTCAATCTTTTGTGCATATAAAATATCATGCAATATTATAATGTTATTAATTTAAATAATCTTAAATCATAAATTATTTAATTAATAACATTAATATATATTATTATATTTAAACATTGATATTTATTTCAATTTCTAAAATATTAATATGATTTTTATTTAAGGCTAATATTAATATTTATCTTTCCTTTAATTCATAATGCAACTAGAAATAAAATTATAAATTTAATTTAATTATTTTTAATTTCTTTCATAAAGTCAAATAGTTATTAAGTAAATGATTACAAAGTGAACTCTACCACAACTTCTCTTAAAATATAATAAAATTATAAATATTCATTTATTAACTTCCCTCTTGCATTAATAAATATTGAATTATTTATATGCAAATAAGAGTTTAAATTTGGAGGAGCTCCTTTCAAATGGAAGGGCTCGGAAAAACTCTATTGGGATCAATTTAAACAACATTTTCATCTGTTTGACCCATTGTTGATCATCCTTGTGATATTCCTTCTTTAAGGTTTACTTGGTGCAACTTTCAGCAAGGTGCTAATCGCATTTATTCTAGACTTGATAGAGTCTATGCCAATGCTGATTACTTTTCCTTCTCCTCTTCTACTTACATGCCTACTATTTTTGTCCATCCTACCACTTTGTCTGATCACTCCCCCATATCTATCATTATTAATTTAAGGAATTCCATCCCTTTTTCTTCCTCCTCTTCTCGAAAGTTTGTTCTCAACACTTCGCTTCTTAAAGATCAGGATGTTCATATAGCTGTCAAGATGGTCAGACTTTTTAATCTTAATAATAAACATCTATCACACATTAGCAGGTGGAATACCAACATTTCCTCGTGGAAAAAAAAAAATTAGACCTTTGGTCAAAAGAAGGCCAAGGACTTTAGGAGGGAGGAAAATACTCTTTCTAATTATCTCCTATCTCTAAAATTGAATTTTCAAGCCCAGCCTACCTCTATTGTCCTAGCTGAACAAGTCTCCCTTGCTAGAGATAATCTTAGAAAATGCCAGCAACTTAAAATTAAAGGGGCTTCTATTAGAGCCCGAAACCAGTGGCTTCAATTTGGGGACAAAGGCTCAAAGCTCTTTTTTAACCTCCTGAAACAAAAGCATGTGAAGGAAAGAATCTACAGGATTGTTTTTGATGACAAAGAGCTCCTCTCTCCTCATGATATTATTAAAGCTTTTTGAGACTTTTATTATAATCTCTTCTCTTCTGAGGATTTTGAAATTTTTGAAGGAATCAGAAAACAATGTATAAACCTTATTCCCAATAAGATTTCTGAGGATGATTCTCTTCAACTATAGAATTTGGTTTCTCCTCAGGAAATTGATGGTGCTATTTGTAAGCTTAAGGATGATAAAGCTCTAGGACTTGATGGGCTCCCTGCTAAATTCTTTAAATCTAAAATTGACTGTATCACTCAAAACCTCCATAAACCGTATTTTGAAGCCTTTGATAATGGTTTTTTGGGTTCTTCTGTAAATATTGGTATTATCAAATTTATTTCTAAGTCTAGTGACAAGGCCCTCATCAAAAAATATTGGCCTATCACCCTTCTTAATATTTCATACAAAATTCTTGCCAAAGTCCTGGTCACCAGACTTGAAAAAGTTCTTCCTAAATTTATCTTCACTACCCAAACTGGATTCATCAAGGGTGGATACATTTTGGAAAATTTGATTACTAGTTGGGAGGCCATGGAATGGGCCAAAATTTCCAACCAAGATGCTTTTGTGCTCCTTGTTGACTTTAAAAAAGCTTATGATAGAGTTGAGTGGGATTTTATCAATAAAATGCTCAGTTCTCTTAGTTTTACTCTCAACTTTTGCAAGTATGTTCAAGTTCTTCTTAAAGATACCTCAGCCCTTATTGAAGTTAATGGTACCCTTTCTCAACCTATTCTACTCTCTTGCTCCATTAGGCAAGGTTTCCCCCTGGCTCCTACCTTATTTGTCATTGCCTCTGATACTCTTTTTTACATCCTTCAGGATAACTCCCTCTCTCCTAGAGTTCGTGGGATTACCCTTCCTGATGAGTTTGAACTTTTGAATATGTAGATACCTCCCTTTTCCTGGAACTCTCCCAACACAACATCCATTGCCTTAACCAAAATCTTGAGATCTTTGGGAAGGCCTTGCGAGCTCGCATTTCTAGCTCCAAATCTATTATGCTCAGCTGGAAAGAGACTCCTCCTAATTGGCTTGATCAATCTGGCTTTTCTTGGGGTGGACCTCTTAAGATCATTAGATATCTTGGCATCCCCTTCTTTTTTTCCCCTTCCCTCAAGGATATGTGGGAGTGAGTCAAAGATAAGATTATTAATAAGCTTAACAACTGGAACAATAGAACTCTCTCACTTGTTGGAAGGGTTTAGGTCTACCAAAAAATCTTGTCCTCATACAACATCTACTACTCCTCCTCTTGGATGTTTTACAATTATCAAATATTTGAAATTCAAAAGGTTATTCGTAGGTTCCTTTGGTCTGATGGTAAAGGAAAAAGGAAAGCTCATATGATCAAGTGGAACTAGTGTCATTTGGATAAAAAAGTTGGTGGCCTCAATCTTAAAGATCTTAGACTATAGGGGATTTCCCTTGCTTCCAAATGGATCTTCCAAGCTTTTGAGGGAAATGAACCTTGGAAAGTGCTCATTAGGAATAACATCCAATGTGGTGTTTCTAAAAAAGTCAAATCCTGGAAAGGTCTTCCTTTCTATGATTTGGTTGCTAGTTGTTTCCCTATTTATGTTCAAGGGACCTGGATCTTCATATCCATTTGAAAAGCTTGGGAATTTGTTTGTAGTTTCATTGATAATTCCAATTTTGATTACCATCACTCCATTCATGGGGAGCAGTCTATATGGTGGAACCTCACTAATTCTGATAAGCCTCTTGCTCTTACCAAGGGATGCTCTACTAGATCCTGGAATTATAAGGGCATAAAATGCATCTTGGATATCATGGAACACAATATTCTTATCAGCTGGAACAATCTATTAAAAATTTCTAATCAACCTAATTCTCAGATTAGAACTTATAACTAAATTAAAAATTCTTGTGCTTCTTTAAATCTTCCTAGAAATATCGATGTTGATTCCCATCAGCACTTATCTTTTAGATGGAGGGATGGTTCCCTTCTTACTAAAATTAAAGCCAAAGATGTTTACAATTTTCTCAATTATAACACTTCTATGACTGATCATATCAACTGTATATGGTATTGCAACTATAATACCTCTACATGGAAAAATTCCTTTGATAAGCTATGGAAGTCTCCTATCCCTCCTAAAGTTAAATGTTTCAAGTTGCAGCTCCTTCTTGATAAACTCCCTATTAGGAATCACCTTACTAGTTTTGATACTTGTCCTATATGCAGAGTTCCTGAAACTATGAGACATATTTTTTTTTTTTGTAATTTTGCTAAAGAGATCTGGTTAATGTTCAAAATCTCTATTACTAAACACGTCTATACTATTGAGATTATTACTAGTTTTATTCAAGGTCTTCGAAAGGATGCTAACATTTTGTGGAATATTCTATCATCTTTCATTCTTTGGTTCATATGGAAATATAGAAATGAAGCCAAATTTCAAGGCACTGATAGAAGTCTTACTGGGTTTTTCAGAAAACTCACACATTTTAAAATTGCCTCTCAGATTTGTTGCATTATGAATCTAGAGTGGGATAATTTGTTGAGATTCCTTAAATACAGACATGCTTCTATGTTTATATATGACTTGAAATGTGGTTTTGAATGGGCCAATATCATGGAGGATAAAAATGCTTTTGACAAAGCACTGGACACTCTAATCAAAGAAATTAGAGAAAATAGTGCTCCTTCTCTTGAGAAGTTGGACATGTATGCTTAGATCTTGGAAAGGAATAAGGTGGTCTAGATGGAAGGCTCACATGGATGGACTACTTGGCTCGAGGACCAGGATGATATTCTACACTAGTTGCTTATGGTTCCTCCTCTTTCTTTTGTAATTTCATACATTATACTATGTAAATTTGCCACTCTCTTTTGAACTTGTGGGCTTACTATTTGCCCCTAGTTAACTAGTTGTATATGAACTTTTGAACTCTCGATGTTTAATATACAATTTTTTTTAGAAATTAATAAATAATTTTAAAATTCTATTTTTAATTAACTAATTTATTTTTTTATTTTTTAAATAAATAAATTTGAAAATTAAATTATATTAAATAAAAATACACATGCAATTAGTATTTGTGCATGTCTTTGATCTCTCAAATCATGCAACCATACTATACTTATTTTTCTATTTTTAGCATATTTGTTTTCACATGCATGTAACCTTACTATACTTAGCTTCTATTTTTAGCATATTTGTTTTCACATGCATGTGACCATACTATACTTGGCTTTCTATTTTTAGCATAGTTATTTTCACATGCAACCCTACTATACTTAGCTTTCTATTTTTAGTATATTTATTTTCACATGCATGTAACCATATTATACTTAGCTTTCTATTTTTAGCATGTTTGTTTTCACATGCATGCATAAGTTTAGTTACAACATGTTTTCCTCTTAATTAATCGTTTTCCTTTTTTCCAATAAATTTTGCAATTAAATTATTTTAGATATAAGAGTAATATTTATCTATATTTAGAACATTCATGATAATCTCATGGTTCTAAAGACAAATTTAAAGTTGAAACTCTAACTATTCAATTTATTGTTTTTCTTCCAATTTTTCAATAATCAAATTTTCGTTATATTAGAAAAAGAAGTTTATAAGAATACAGTCACAATAATTTTCCACAATTTTTTTCTATAATTTTCTACAATCAATTTTTCTTGATTAATAAGTTTTTCCTTTTTCAAAATCTACGACATAATTTCAACAATCAATACCGTAAATTAATAAGCAATATGCAAACACCTAGGAAGATGCGAAGTAGATAGATCTTTCAATAAAATTCTATAATGGGTTTTCAAACCCTACCTCAAAACCACAGCTAAATTTTGAGACAATCTATGAATGCAAGCAAATCCAAACCCTCTAAAACTTTCAACAATTCTTTTGATCCAATTCCAAATTTTGCTCCCCAAAACTTGTGTATCTAGAAATGAGCTCTAATTTCTTTAATAAAGAGTTTTTCCCCCAAATCAAGGCTTTGATCATGCAATCATGCGAAAACTCTTTGTCTTTAATTACTATATTTTAATTTTCATGCACACACTTTATGCAAATTTAATTAAAATAAACTTTATTAAATTAAAGCTTTCTTCCCCTTATTAAATTATGTGATGTTTTTAATATAATATTTATTAATTTAATATTATTATTATTTAGAGTTTATTAAAAATAAAACTTCTGAATAAATTATTATTAAATTAAATAAATATAAATACACCTAAATTATAACTTTAATCAAATCTTTTAAATTTAATTCTTTCATGCACATTTAAAGAACTTTTTAATTAAAATATTCTTTTCTATTTTCTTTTCCTCCACTTACTAATTAGTGCAAGCACTAATTAAAGCATAGTTTATTATTTAAATTAATAATAATAATCAAAGCTCATTATTTAAATGCAACTCTAATTTAATTATTATTAAATAAATAATTATAATAAAGAAATATTAAATCTTTGATATTTTAATTATCTCTTTTTGTCCAACTTCTTAAATTAGACTTTTAAATTAAATCTTTTAAACTAAAGCACATATTTAATTAATTAATTAATAATTAATTAAATATCATTATATTATAGTTTCTCTTTAACCAATTTTCTAAATTAAGACTTCTAAATTAAAATATATATATAATTAAATTTTTAATAAATTTAATATTCTCATGCTTTAATATTTTCTTTTTAATCAAAAAATATTTCATAATCTTAATATTATATGATAAAATGGCTCTATTCAATATTAACCCAGATAAATCTCTCGGACCTGATGGATTCAAAGCATTCTTCTTCCAAAAATGCTAGGACATCCTAGGTGAAGACTTATGAAAAGCATTGGAAGCTTCTAGGAATGGAGGATCTCTCTTATTAGAAATCAACCATACCTTCCTAACACTTATCCCTAAAAAAGCATAAGTGAAGAACTAGGTGATTTCAGACCCATAGCTCTACGTAATACCATTTATAAAGTGTTCTCAAAAGTCTTAACCAACCGTCTCAAAAAAATTCTACCTAAACTCATATCAGAAGAACAAATAGGGTTTGTTTCAGGGAGATCCATCCTTGATGGTATTTCTATCATCCAAGAAATAATCCATTTTGCAAACAAAAACAATGAAGCACGCATGTTATTAAAACTAGATATCCAAAAAGCCTATGACAAAGTAGACTGGAGATTCCTATGCAAAACTCTTGAAGCTTTTGGGTTCTCAAAACAATGGATCAACATCATCTTTCAATGCATATCCACCCCAAAAATCTCCCTAATCATCAACAATACTCTGGAGGGCTTCTTTAGTATATCAAGGGGGATTCGATAAGGAGACCCTATCTCCCTATTCCTCTTTATCATCATGGCAAAAATATTTGGAAGAGCAATCAAAACTACACAACTTCACAAAAAAATTAAAGGAGTAAAAGTAACCGATAATGTGGAAAATATGACACATCAACAATTTGCTGACGACACAATCTTAGCAGGAATCAGCACCATGAATGAGGCAGAACACATGCAAAAAATTCTAGTAACATATACAAAAGCCTCGAGTTAGAGAATTAATACAGAAAAATTGAAAATCTTCTTCTTAAATACACCAACAGAAAGAGAAGATCACATATGCAACAAATTAGGATTTAAAAAGGGAACCTTACCATTTAAATATCTAGGAATATTCCTAAATAAAGGTAGCAAGACCAATCTAGGATGGGATCAAATCCTAGGGAAAATTGACAACTACACTAAGGCTTGGAAAGGAAGATGGTTGACTAAGGCTAGGAGAACAACAAAAATTAAAGTCATTTTATTAGCCATACCCATATACCAACTCTCTTGCTCACAACTTCCGAAGCACATAAACCAAAAAGTGAAAAGAAATTATGAGATTCCTTTTGGAATGGCTTAGAGGAAAAAAAAATAAGGCACCTTTAATCAGCTGGGACAAAATTTGCAAACCTAAAGAAGTGGGGGGTCTAGGAATCAAAAACCTAGAATGGAAAAATGAAGCATTAGGAGCTAAACAAGTTTGGAGAATGTATCAAGAATGAGATAGCAAATGGGCCAAAATCTTATATACCAAATACATCAATTCATCTGACAGTACCTCTTTATTCAAAACCAGAATGCCTCCTAAAGGCTCAACAGCTTGGAACTTCCTAGTGAATTGCAAGCATCTAATAACTAAATACCTAACATGGGAGATTGGAAGAGGTGATGAAGCAATGTTTTGGGAAGACTCATGGAATGGGTACCCCCCAATAGATCTCTCAAAGACTACTCTAGATGCTAAAACACACCTAAATTCAATTTGGGGCTCTAAAGTGAAAGATTACATACAAGTAACTCACTTAGAGTCAGAAACGTACTAGGAATGGAAATCTCTTGCCAAGTGTGGGCTTAACCAAGTGGATCAAGAGATGTTAGAAAATATCCTTAAAAATCATCTGATAACAGTTAAAAATAGAGAGGATAGACTGATTTGGGTAGCCTCAAAGGATGGGATTTTTAAAGTCAAAGAAGGGTAGAAACAAATTACAAATTCTCAAAGGTGGGAAGTTAGCACCTTCTCAATTAATCTATGTTAAGACCTAACAGGGCTTCCTAAAGTAGGAATATTTCTATGGGTGATCATCCAAAAGAGAATCCTAACAATAGATAGAATCCAAAAATGAGATTTGAAGGTCCATCAAGATGCACTCTCTATAAAGAAAGTTCAAAAATAGCAAAACATCTTCTATACCTCTGTAAATATGCACAAGAATGTTGGGGTGGCTCAAAACCAAACTCAACTGGATAGCCCCCCTAGTAAGTAATTGGCAAGATCAATTAATAGGTTGACCAAAAGACTCAACCAATAAATTATATGGGAAACTATGGAATATCACTCTAGTTATCTTAACCTAGGAAATCTGGAAAGAAAGAAATAGACGTATTTTTCAAGATCAAGAACTTGACTCTCAAGCTATCTACACCAAAATTGAAGTTGCATTACAGAAGTTATGAATAGTGACCTAAGAAAAAGTCTAAAAGAAGAAGGATCATTCACAGAAAGGGATGTAGAGATTAAAAAACAATGGTCACACCTCATTAATCCACCCCTCACATATAAAAAGAAAAATAATATAGCCAGGAAAGAATGCAAATGGGAACCCCCACCGAGCGGATGGAAAAAACTAAATTTTGACGGAGCTTCTAGAGGCAACCCAGGCAGGGGAGGAATAGGATGCATAATTAGGGAAGAAACAAGAAACTAGCTAGTAAAAAGAGAAAAGTCACTGGACATAACAACTAATAACATGGCAGAACTAGAAGCAGTAGAAGAAGGTCTAAAAATCTATATTAACCTTAGCATTAAAAAGATTATAATCAAAGGAGACTCACAGATAATATTAAATGCCCTCAAGAAAAGGGGAATGCCAAACTGGATCATAAACTCCATACTAGAAGCAACTCTAAAACTATTAGAAAAATTTGAAGAGGTAAGATTCTCACATATCTATAGAGAAGGTAACATCGAAGTAGATAGCCTAGCAATCAAAGGTACATGTGGAGAAAATTAGTTATTATTTAATCAAAGTGAGCTAGGATAATTTTATTATATTCCCTTTTAATACCTACTCCCAACTATCTTATGGGTTCATGATTTTCCCAATAATCATTAAATCGGGCTCTCGTACTAGAATTTGATGCACATCTTTCTCCTGTGCCTCAAGTATTCACTTAATAATGAGATTGAGTGATGTTATCAAGCCCTTTTGGGTGATGGTGTCATCATACCTAGTCCTAGTTTCTTCCCCCCAAGCTTTATATTAAAGTATATTTTAGTTCTGATGCTCACACCTTATACTGTAGATCTTAGGTCTGTCATATAGCCTCCCCGTGGATACTAACATCTATTTGTATCATGCCCACAAAAATTGTACCATGGCTTTTTGCGGTCTAGTAAAACAAGAAAGATGGAATAGGATTTTTATGCCGACAGATGACATGAGTTGTATTGCAGTCAGTAGAGCATTGGGAGAGGGGGTCTTTAATTATGTTTTTTTGTGGCAAATGAATAGTGAAATCTTGGGGCTATGGGTAGGTTTCCTTGCCAAGGCAGGTGTAGAGAAATGGGATATTGTTAGACTTAGCTACAATCTGTTTAACCCGTGTTGGCTACTAGGGTTAGAGGTAGTTGTGACCAACATTGATGCAAGGCTAAGAATCCCCCTACCTAAAGCTTATATGGAACATGAATTGGGTAGCCCTGAACTTGCCAATAGCCCTAGGCATCCATGCTTGGTTATCAGAGACAACATTCTCTTTTTTAGAGAATAGCCGAGGATGGAAGTAAGCATTCACTTCTTGCTGAGATGGATAGGAATCATAAAGGACCCAAACAAAGATTATCTTATGAATTACCTTTGGGCCTTTGATGCATACATCCATCTAAAGGTGGACCTCTCAAACTTGGAAGCAGTGGAATTTTGCCTCCCTAACTATGATAAATCCAGCATAGGAAGGACTACCTATGAATTTTTGTTGGGTTCGAAGGCTAAAAGACTCCATGAAGCTTCAAAAATTGTGATTTTCAAAAAATAGAATTAAAAAGTAGAGTAGGTGTATTGGGTTAATTTTGATGGCTAGGTCTGATCCAGCCTCATCTTCAGTATAGCTTCTCTATATTTCGGTTAAGCTAGCTTAATATAGCCTGGCTACATTTTCCCTATAACAGATGTATAGGTCACATTATAAGAATGTTGTAAGGCTACATTTTTATAAGCAGTCATTAAGTCTATATCATTAAGAATTTCTCTATTAAATAGGTTTTCAACTTCCTTTATAAATGTCGCTCTATGCAATACAATATACTCTTTCTTCCTTGTTAGTATCATTCATTATCATTGATGGATTGGACTTATGGTTTTTCTTTTGAGCATTCAACCTATGCTTTCAGTCTCAATTTTTTCCTCCTGACTATGTCCTTGTTTCACATGTTTTTCTTTTTTCAATTTTCGGAGCAAAAATGTGGCATGCGTAAGGAATTTTCTAATGTCTATCCCAAAAAAATTAGAGTTAGATCGATATAAGGACAAAAAAATAATAAATTTTGCACTTAAATCTATCAATTGTAAAATTCTCCTAAAAAATATGTCACCCTTCATTTTAACTTATCAAACCATTTAAAATCTAATTCTTTAGGATATACTTAACAAAGCGATTCATTTCCTCTAGCTCGGTCACTTTTTATTTTGAGTATCATTCATCAAACCACTTGGGTTATCAAATGTTCTAGCCCTCTAGGCATTATTGTGATAAATATAATTTTATTCTAACTTTTAACTCTGTTTGGTGGTTAGCTTGTGGTGTCTTGTTGTAATAAGGGCTATAATTTTAATCCAAGAATGCATTATTCAAAGCTCTGGTGGAATATCTAGTCCAAGGTTACAAAGCATAAATGCATGCAAATAATCATATAAATTATTTAATCAATTTCTATTGGGGTGTGCCCCTTTTATTTTTGTATAATAAAGGACTTCGATCCCGGGCTAGACTAGAGGTTTTTTTGCTCCATTATTTCCTACCAATGCCTGTCAGAATGGAGAAACTCTATAATTATTTTAATTTTATTAATATAATAGAAGGCTTCAGCTATTTACCAATCTAAAAAATAAATATTATATGATTAACCAAAATATTATAATTAAATCATTTACCAAGTCACATAGCAAAATCCACATAAAAACAACATTACCAAAACAGACCAAATCTTAAAATCAAACAACACAGACAGATAAACTCATGGGCTTTAAAAAGGGTAGAAAGTTAGTTACGAGTCCTCTATGCAAGACAAGTATTTAGGCTATGGCTAGGATTGGACCTAAACATTATCTCCCCATTCTTACCATTGAGTTATTATGATAGGGCACACTTATCTTGGAAATTCAAGGAAGTCGATGCCCAGTACCTACATCCTATATAAAAGATGAGCACGTACATGTATATAAATATATCTAAACTAAACAAGCAATGGCAGGGAGTGATACATCGTGCAAATCTCGATTCCCTCCCTTAACCACATCAAACATGACAAATAGAAAGACAAATTAAACACATGCACCATACACGTGCAAGTATGGGGTAAGTACCATAATAATTATAAGTCAAACATCAAATGCTCAGATAAAATTATGCATCATTACAAATATGAAGTAATCATCATTAAACAACACATGAAATATAGTCAACTAAGTAATCATCATTGATATATCTCTAGTCCAAGTTATGAAATAATATCCTTGAAACTAACACATCCATGAAATAGGCATAAAGGAGTTTAATAAATATAACATAAAAATAAACTATTGGTGGGCACTACATCATAAACCTAAGAAGAAATTCAAGGGTTACTATCATAAGTGCAACAGGCAAGGACATCAAGCACATGAATGCAGGACCAAGACCTTAAGCACATAGAGATTTGAAGGATATTGCCATAATTGTCAGAAGTATGGACATAAATCATATGAATGCAGATCTAATCCCAAGTGGACATCAAACAAGCAGACAAAGGTACAACAAAATGGAAAATCCTACAATTGGGATTATAACATAAGATACAATTATCACTATTATCAAGAATATTTTCATGCTCCTGAGAATTGCATTAGAACACATTTTAGAGGCAACTACGATAGATGGTTGAGTGAGACTACATGCTTTAGTTATTTGAAGACTAGTCATATCAGTAGAAACTATCCAATTAGATCACCAGCATCGAGTAATGGTAAAAATAAAGGCAAAGAGAAGGTCAACATTGAGAAGGTCAAAGTGCAAATGAGAAAAACATGGAAGAAGAAGGAAGATTGCAACACATCAAGTTTAGATGAGGTCACTTCATCCAATTGATCAGGTGATCACATCACCCCCAACTAAACAATCAAAAGGTATGTGTGGGACTGATATTTCAAAGTTATATTATACATCAATTCCAAGAATCTAAGTTTTGAAAAGATTAGATATGCATTAATTAAGATACAATGTATTGGTTAGAACCTAGAAGAAATCTACAATTTTGTTAGTTTTTATGTTGTTGTCGAGCATGGAAGGTTTCACAGTTTCTTTCTAGTTTTGTTAGTTTTCGTGTTGTTGTCGAGTGATGGAATTATGTTAGTAGTAGCCAAACTCATTGTGGTTGATGATCATAGTGGAAATCATGTATAAGATGAGTGAGTGGGAAATCCTATGATAGTCAAGCTTATAGTTGTATAAGCATTAAGCATTTATTGTTGAATATCAAGGGTTATATACTCAATTTTGACTCATTTGCATTCATCAGAGATCAAAGAGAGCATGAAGAGAACAAGGTGAACTAAGGAGAAATATTCAAGTGTTTGTGAATTTGATTTAGCTACTACTCATTATCATTCATTAGATTTGAAAGGTATTTCACTAGTGTTGAGTTATGTTGTTTGAATTTTTGCAAATCCTAGTTACATAAAATGGTGTCTATATCTTCTATGAATGTTAGGAAGGAAAAGAAGTTTCAATGTGTAATTAATCAATAATGAAGTTAGACAACCACCCTTCTGAGATATTCCTGGGATAGCATATAAGGGAGATCTGTCTAATGCGCTATCGATGATACCACCAAAAGTTGTAATGATACAAGATGTCAATTGTTGCTACAGTAGAAAGATAGGAGAAGTAGGAGACATGGAAATAAGAGATGCATACAAAAAAATTATGTGATAAAAGAGTTTTGAGGGAATATTACAATATTGTTGAATAGAAAGCGTTAAATCATGCACTCAATTTTCTTCAAGTTTTTAAAAATGATTGGATACTCATTGTTTTGAACCATATTCATAACAATTTCATTTGGTTGGAAAATGGACCCATTAAGATCACCAAAAGGATCATCCACTAATTATCAGGGTATCTAAACCCAGATAGACCTAAAACTATGTGGAGTGATGCAAAGAAGGTAATTGAGAGAAATACGGGGGTAGTATGGAATAAGAGAGGGATTTCCATAGACACAATTTTAGATCCCCTAATTGACTTTGCAGTGAGAGTGATTGCTCAAAATTTCTTTCAATCCAGCAGATTGAACAATCTATCTTGTATGGTTGTGGATTTGGGATACAAGATAATGAAGAAAGATCACACTTATGACCTTGCCAAGTTGCAACTTCAACAGTTATCAGAAAACTTGGAGGCCATAAGAAAGACAAAGAGTGCATAATGAAAATTTGGTTTACTACTTGTCTGCATATTCTTCTATGTGTAGAACACTTTTTCAACTTTTGGTCAAATAATGTGGAAGATAAATAGGCCAATAACATTACAAATTACATATCTAATTAAGTAGCTTGGAGACAATTTTGAAATAGTAATGACAAACTACTTTGAAGACTTCAAGAAGTCTATGAAATAGAGGCTAAGGATTCATGTATCACTAGTTGAACAATACTACAATGATGTTTTTTTGTAGTTGATGCAGATTGCACATATGTGCAGGCAACCATACCTAGGGTTAGATGGTTGAAGCCCTTGTCTTATGAAATCAATGTAGATGAGGCATCTGCACCTATTACAACTTTACTAGTAGAGGAATTTGATAAGAGTGCCACCTTACTTAGAAACTACGAGGAAGACAAATCAAGAATCACAATTGATTTGAAGATAACTACTGTGAAAGGAAAGAAAAACGAGCTTGTGAAGAAGCTTAAGGAGAGATTTGGTGAAGGGGGAGAGGAATAAGAAGAAAGGGATGAAGGTAATGAAGAAGAACATAAAGTTGAAGCCACATTAGCACTCACTCTAGGCCAAGTTGAAGATTGAGAAGAGAATATTGAAGGTATCAAGGAAGAAGAAGTCAAAGAAGCACCTAAGCCAACTAAAAAGAAGAAGAGGGAAGAAGAGGAGCTTACAATGGGAAAACCAAAGAAATATGTGAAACATGTATAACAATAACCTGCAACACCAGTTATTAGATCTAGCACAAGGGAAACTGCAAAGAAAATCAAAGAAGTAGAAAAACCTAAAGGCAAAAGAGTTATTGCTACTATAGAGGACAGTGAGCCTCAAAAGAAAAAGAAGCTAAGGAGAAAGTAAACTCCTCTAGTCGAGTTAGATGGGGAGAGAGGATAGAATCAGATGACATCTATCAATTTTAGGTGTTAAGCCACAATCCCTCATTGGATATAGATAACTTGTGTGAAAATTTTAAGAATAATGCATATTTGTCTAGGTTTACACATGTTGTATTAAATAATTTAGGTAAGATCGATCAAAATAAGGTGGAAGAAGTAATATAGGAGATGATGGCTACATTTAAGACCACACCTATAGAGATTTCCAACTCACTACCAAAGAGTTTTTATGACTAAGTTGAGAAAAAGTGGTAGTATTGTTTGACAACAAAAAGACAGATTAGGGAGGCTACACTTGTTAGAGTAATGCCTACTTTAGATAAGGCAATGATGAAAAAAGCCATGAATAAATTCAAGGGAAGATTTACCCCCAAATATAGGGTCTTTAACATTTTGCAAAGTAAAGTTGAAGAGGTCATCAAATAGAGTACGCAAATATGGCAAGTCATCTATGGGTTGACAACAAAAAAAGCCAAGTGATCAAGTTCCTAGGGAAGTTGGAGATAAGAAAGATAAAAAAGGACAAGAAGTCTAAGTCAAGGATGGTCATGTGGGAGGTACTAAAATAGTAGTAGTAGCAGAGGCCATAGTTAATAATGAGCATCAGGATGATCAAAATGTACCAGAGGTACAAGTGTTGAGTGTCAGCCCCCCACATGTAGACCAAGTGAGTACTCAATACAGATAAAGAATGTTCCCAACAACTTTTCTCAGAACATTAATCCCTTAACAGATAAAGATATGAAGAAACTTTTGATTGAATCCACCACAATAGCTAAATTATACAACAATCCTATATTTGTGAGCATAGATGAGATTGAGAAGGAAAAATTGGCATCTGCAAGGGAGAAATCACAAGAAACATCCAATGTGCCCCCTCAATCTATAGAAGACAATGAATAGGCAAGTGTCACAACTGATACACAAATTAAAATGCCCATTGTGGTATATCATGTAAAGGATGCAATGACACTAGATATCAGCACATTAGTGCCAAATCCTTCAATGCAAGCAGTATTAACTATTGAGAAGGATGGGATAGAAGTATACATAGGTGAGGAAGCCAGTCCTGCACCTATCTCACAAATGCAAGATGAAGATGAAAATAAAGAGAAGGAGAAGGATGAGACTAAAGAATCAGCTTTGACTACTAAGCCAAAGGAACTAATTACTATACAGACCTTGTTTACCCTACCAGTTTATGTATCACCTCTTGCTAGTCAAACTCTTCAACAATCGAGTACAGATGCTACACCCTTATAAATATCAAGGCCTATTCCTAGTACATCTAAGTATGTTGAGTATACATATTATGGAGATGTAAACTTAGATGAGGTTATTAAACTACCAATGTTTGATCTTGCAACAATCATCATAGAACAAATGGGCATTCTATAGGAAGTTTTTCAAAGGAAGAAACAACAAGAGTTGCTTGAACAAAAGCATAAGAAAAAACAAGTGCTTCATGACATCAATTGATGCATTTAGTCTTCCAGAGTCAAGTAAGGAAAAACCAATCATTGAGAAACTAGTCAAAATAGTTGATAAGATCAGGGATAAAGACCTAGATTACAATGTTAAACTTCTAGAATGGTTTGAAATGAAGTTTCACTCTAAAGTTCTTGAAAAGATTTCTAGTGCTATTGAATTAAGATAGGTTGACTTAGCAACCAAAATGGAGGATGTGAAAAAGGTGTTGGAGAATATATTTTCTCTTTACACAAAGCTTTGTGATGTAAATTATTCACACAAGAAGTACAAAGAGCTATTGACCAACTGCAAGGAGATCTTCAGCTCATAGGTTCAATATTTCAACTATCTCCTGGTCAAAGCCAGTCTCATTTTCAAAGACTACTATCTACTCAAGGTAAGCTAGCTGAGCTACAAACACAAGATGAAAACATAAGGGATACCTTGATTAGCATCCAGTCCATGTTGACCCCACACATGGAAGTATTGCATAAGGAACTAACCTTCACTAAAACATTGATGAAGAAAGATAATCAACTTTCAACACATAATGCCCTAGTTGACCTTGCTACACATCTAGATGTTCAATACCAATCTCTAGAGGTAGCATACAATTAATTGGGATGCAACATTGAAAATAATCATGGAGGTCCACAAAACATTTTTGGATAAACACACTATCAATGTACCACCCAAATGACATAAGTGTCAAAAAAGGTGGTGTTGGAGTTCTTACTGATAAGGAACATAATAGGTTGCTTTAAACCTAATATGAGGGTGTACAAGATAGAGACCATGCCTCAGGAATAGCTAAAACCTATATTCATATGGGTTTATCCTAGATTTGGACCAACTTCAATAGAATCAGTATGACTCCCTTCACTTTAGGCTCTACAAGGCCAAGGTGGGAAAACCTTAGGGATTGATATGATTACTTCTATGATATTATTCTCCTGAAGATAATTCATTATAGTAGAATATGGTCAATGTTCTTCTATGATTTACATATAACTTCCCTATCACAGTAGCTAACTATAACTAAGAAGATATTGTAAATAAGTAATCACTAGCAAATTTAATTCTTCATTACATAAAATGGTAAATTGATTGTTTGAATTTTGTGTATTCAGCAACTATATGAATCATTAGTTTATAACTAAAAAATTAATGACCAATGTCTTATTCATTGTTATATAGAGTCAAAATTAGCAACTCAAACCTATCTAATCAACTCGTAACTAAATCTGTCAATAGTGAGATCTAAATTTCATTCTTATCATATCCTCCTCATAAACCCTAAACCCTATCACTTATAGAAATAAATTACTTAATTCTTTGAAAAGAGATATTCAATTCATCCAAATTGAGTTAAGCTAAAAGAAAGTTGTTCATTTCAATCTCAAAATCATAGATATATAAAGGAGGCAAAACTCAAAGACACACATATGCAAGACTTTCCTTTTTGTATTGATTTTCTTTTGAAAATGAATACAATATTGATAGGACTTGAAGTATAACTCGAAATTAGACAACTAATACTTGATATTCACTATATTCTAGAGTATATAAAATTGGTTACATTCATATAATTGCAAAAACTAGATGAACTACAAAAATACATAAAACATGAAAATTCTACAGACTACTGACCACCACTCCACATCTTGGGAATCCTTATATAGAGGATTGAAACAAGCTTAAAATGGGAGGGTAGGTGTCAAAAACTATCTGGTTAAAAATGAAAGAAAAAACTTCAAAAGATTTCATTAATACATTCTTTGCAGTTAGAAAATAGACAGGAAAGTGGGTGCAAAAGTAGATGGCGTTTATGGTGAGAGTCTTTTCATCAACTATTTTGTCCTCTTCCATCTCTTCATGTCTTCTCATAGCAGCCTCATAGTTTTAATGTCTACTATTAATTCCCATATGACTTCATCTGATTCTATCTTAGATCGAGTAGCATCCCTAATTGCATTCAAATCCTCTATAGATCTATTCCACTTAGAATTAGTAATAGCCTTTACATCTCCTGAGACTTTTCTCAAAGATGATTCTATCCTAAAGAGGAAATCAATTAGATCATATACAACACTTATATATGTCTCATTATTACAATAGGCCAAAAACCTCAGATGTCTCAAAATATCTTCAAATGAAGAAGACCATTCCTGCCATTCTTTAAAATTTCCATCATTATCTATAATACTAGGAATGAAATTGGGTATCCCCACAACAATTGTTTTCATTTTACCTTGGATTAATTGGAACTTTCCTATGAAAAACCCATGCAACTCTCTTATCTTATTTATTAATTTTATGGGGTAAGAGAGAGACCAAATTATCAAAAAATTGAGCATAGGGCCCCCAAGTTGTAAAGATAGGAGACAAAAGGTCCAATGCCTCCAAGCACTTGTATTCAACTCCTTGTAGGATGATGTAGCTAATGTGCACAATTTGTGAAAGAATCTGTAGGGCACCAATTTTGTGCATAAGGAAATTTTGAATTGTCTTTATTTCCACCTCCTTAGCACCATTGAACTCATCAATATCCATTTGTTGGGCTTCACCCACAACTGCAATGTTAGCTTTAGTTTGGGCTTCATTTTATTTTACCTCTGTAACAGGTCTAGCCACAACCCTTAGGCTCCTTATTTCTTCCTCCATGTTTGCAATTTTCTTCTCCAGGACATAAGTCCTCTTCAACTCTTCTTCATATTTTTGCTAGCATCATTGGATATGCTATAAGTTGTATACAATTGTTTTTGCAATGTATCCATCTTGCTCTTCCCCATTAATTATAGTGTATTCACCAAATTGCAAATTTGGTTATTAGGTACAATGGAAACATTCCAAAAAATTACATTTCCTTGGGGGGACTCCTTTATCTCCATGAGAGTTGGTTTATTATCATCTGGAGTCATGGTCCATATTGTCATTGTTTTACTATCTATATTAAAACCAATCCCTTGCAATTCACCAGTGATATTAGTCTCTTCAAAAGAGACTCATCTTTCTTGTTTTCTAATCTAGTCTAACATAAAAGAGGAACTAAGTTCCCAACTAGGAAAAAGAAACATTCCACTTCTCATACTAATGCTCTTGCTTCCTCAATTGTGAGATTTTTACTATTTGGATCATAATCATGCAACCTCTAAAATAATTTTTCAACTTTCCCAGGTGAATCTATAGGCTGCAATTGTAGGGAAAGTTCATTATATTTTATTTTATAAAGGAATGACTTGAACTCATCATAATTCACAAATTGGCCATCCTTTGTGAACTCCTCTACTTGAAATATTCTTTCATCCAACATTTGAATTTACAATTCAGTCATGTCATAGATCTTTTCGTTCTCACCTGCTTGTGTTATTAGAAAATTGTGTCTAATTGTATCAAAGAATTTTGATCCTTGAGGCATAATCTACAATGTCTTTCCTTTGACCTTGTCAGGGATATGAATCATCTTTTTGTTTCTTTTTTCCTTTATCCCATAAAGAGCTTTATGGATGGTCATCCTCAACCTCCACTATTATAACATCCTCCTACTGAGGAGATGGGGTTTCCACTCTATCTCTAAACTTTGCAAGCACTTGTGTCATCAATTCATCAACATTATCTAGACACTTTTTGTACCTATCAAGATATGGCACATCATGGTCAAAACCCTTGAAATATGGGTCTGTTGCCCTCATGGCTTCTTCTATCTGCATTATTTATCTCCAATTTTGAGTTCTCTCCCTACATACCTCTATTTATAGGAAGTTCATGATGTAATCTTCTTCCCAAATTGGCTTGCTTCTAGGAAGAGTGTACTTCCTCATTTGTTTGAGAGCATTCCTCACCAAGTCATTTGGATCATAGGTTCTAGATGGGGTAGAGGGAAGTTTAAATTCAAAAACACTAATCTATTTCTTCTATGGAATCCTTCCCTATCAAAAAATCACCTATCTTTGTGTTCCTAGCTACAAAAGAGCCTTTCCTAATAGCAGGGCTAGATACTCTCTATTTATCATTAGTAATTACCAGAAGAATTCTAACTAGCCTAATCTTTTAGGGACATGTTTAGGTAACACATGGGGAGGCTAAGGACATCCAAATACTCTTATAATTGAAAAGTTTTCAAATGAAAACAAACTAGCCTAGTGATGGCTAAGTACTTTATCCCCATGTCCCCCTTCTGTGCTACCTCAATTTCTTTATGAATTCTATCAATGATGTATTCTACAAAATCATAACAGAAATTATGATTTGGATCTTGGATATCCAATGCTATGATATATTCATAACCTAGGGCATTCATGGTGCCATCAACTCCCAGTACCTTTTTAATCCAAAAAATGGTATATCTAAAATATTTGTAGAAGAATTCTAATGGCATTAGCTCCCCTACATTTTTAGGAAATTCCCCCTTTTCCTTCTTTGATTTGGGAATGTGCCCTCTCATGACTATCCTAGTGTAGAAACTCTTGGAACTCTTGAAGGATTCATTCATTTTTTCTTTCTCAATTTTCTTTATGAGAGGTCCTCCTAGGTCAATGACTTCACCAAAGGTCTCCCTATTTAGTCTGTGTAGGACACTCATATCCTTTCTTTGGAAAGCCTTGATTGCTGGATTGTATGACTTGATTAGTGCCTTTACTAAATCAACATTATTTATCACCTATGGAACTATCAATTTTGTCATATTTCTGATCCATGGATTGCAAATTGGTGATTTGGCATACCTATTCTGATAAAAATACTAGAACAACTCATTCCCACTAGTTTTAGGTACAATAAGATCACTGCAGAAATAATATGCATCTTTGAACACATAGGCATTCAAAGTTTGAGCATGAGAGGACCCTAGGAGAAAATACACCCACTCCTCAGCATATAAGGTTGCCAATTTTGGCTTTTCCTACTCTATGGCCTATGAAGATCCCTCCACTTCAACTTAAGCTATCATATTTCCCTCTTACTATCCATTTTCACTGCAACTAAGAATTTTAGAGCATTCTCTGTTAATATTGGCTTTGAGAAAACTAAAAATTTCTACAAATTCTTGGCACTTAAAATCTTGTCTCTGAACTTATGCAAAAAACTATAACTCAAGAATATGTTATACTAGCTTATTAATGGAGGGAATGTAATAGAGGGGCATTTAAATCTCTTAATGTCATCGTGTGTAAGAAATCTCAAAATCTATAAAAGTGCCAAAAAATGACATGTATAGCCATCTTTTTAATTATTTTATGCACTTCTGGCAGGACATAACATTTAAGGTCATAATGACGCTTCTAATCAGTCATTTCTTACTTAACATTTCTTGCTCACAACCCAAAAACCACATCATTTTACTTCTTTCTATTGCTTTGTGGTCTATCTTCTATGGTTGACGATTAACCATGTGATCAAGTGATCACAAGTTTTGATCCTTTACTTTGATTTAATCATGCGGTCTCCACCTCATGTTAGCATCTAAACTTAGCATCAACGACCCTAACATCACCTTCAATTTATGAAGTCATGACATCACACATGATTATCTATTTTAGACCTTTGATTTTGCAACTAGGCAATCATTACATTTAACTTTGAAAATTAACCACGTCACATGGCCATGGTCAGAAAACCTTTTATGTTTACTAACTATGCAACCAAGCAATTAAGCACTTTGAAAGTGGGCCATCACCACATGTCACCTTGTTGCTATCTCACCAAGATTATATCATCTTCATATTTTATAATGACAAAGCAAAAACCCTTGATTACCTTTAATCTGATGGTCCTAAAAAAAATTAGCCTATTGTTTGCATTAGTAGCCTTTGACCAATTAGAAACCACCTTCATGCCACATCATTCTAACACCTAATTGCCACATTACTAGGTTCAAACTACATAGTAGCATGTCGCACCTCCACAACCTTTAACCATGGTTTTGATCTAACTGTGGTGACCCTACGATCCATAGCAAGTCATCATTTCACATTTCAAACCCAAGGTTAGACCAATCCTCATGCGAACCCATGATCAAAGATTGTTTACAAACTTCTTAGCCCTTATTGCATAGTTGTAGTTAATTAAGTGCTTGACTATGTGATGAAAGCAATCTCCCAATTGCCACCAAAGTTTAACATAACGTATTTTTGAGGTGACCATATGATCAAGGCCTTCCCAACTACTTCACTAGGTCAGAGTTAGGGAAAAACTTAACCACTAACCCACTATGACTTAGCAATCACATGGAAAAATTAACTTCACCAAGTCACACCATTTGTTGCTATAGTTCGATAAGGAACCTCAACCCCATGAGTAATCATAGTAGCATGGTTACAAATTTAAAACATAAGAGCCCTTTATTAGGAATAAAAGATTTCAACATAAAATGCCACCTTATGAGGTATTTGAAAATTTTTAATTTTAAAATGTGCTGGTTTGAAAACAAGGGCTTTCCTAGAGTAAAGCATTTTAATGAAAATCTCAGAGAAACCCTAGGTTCTTGGCATAGGATAATAAATTTCAAATAAGGGTCTTGCTAGGGGATAAAAAACATACTATAATTAATCCAAACTGCTCAATAGTTCAAAACAATCTAAACAACATAATCTGGATAATAGTTCTATTGGAATTAGGTCTAACATGGGGATTTTAAAGTTTTTGCAATAAAGGGGAAATGAGACAAAAAAGGGAGAATGAGAAAAGAAAGAGAAAATAGATTGATAATGCATAGTATAATTTTGAGTTAGAGGAAGTACTCATGCAGAAACAGGGAACAACAAAAGATCACACATTTACTCAATAGGAGTACAAAATTCAATTACAGAAAGGAAATATCAACTCAGCGGGAGTTAAGAAATTTTGGTGCAATAATGTATGACAATTATGTCATCAGCTTACAAATTTAGTAATTTTGTATGGGAGTCAAATAATGTATACAGATTACCTGAGTTATGCTCATAGTCAGGTTGTATATGCCTAACAAAGTGTTTTTGCCACTCATGTCAAAGGGGGATATTGTTGATCTCATGTTGGTTTTGACAAGGTAGTGACAAAACACTTAAGTCATTACTTAATAGAACCTAGTGCATGTCGAGTAAGTAGTGTATGTTGAGCATAACACATAATTAGTATCGAGCACCAGTATGTGTCGAGCAAATGGTATATGCTAAGTCACTCAAGTGTCGAGCAAGTCATATACACCGAGTGATTCAGGTGACAAGTAAAATAGTGGATGATGAGTCATTCAAAAGCCAAATGAAATCATTAAGGAGTGAATGTTAAGCATCAAAACTTTCAAGTACTGAGTAAATAGTTTTTGGCATAGTTGTCTATAATGGCACAAACTCCTATGTAAATCATTTTTGGGTCAACTTAAGGATTGTTTATGATTCTAGAACATATATATGAAGGTATATTGAGAATCCCTATACAGTACATGCAACCAATTAGAATAAGGGATGTATTAAGTGGAAAAATGGATGAATCACAATCGTTGATTCCTACCTAACCCTAGCTCACCTAAGTCTTCTTAAGGATGGAAAACCCTAATGAGTTTGTGTGTGCAAATAATAAGAGAAGGACAAATGATAAGTGCAGAGAGAGAGCATTCATGGTGAATATGGAGTTTATGGAAGAGATATAAATTGCATAATCAGTTAGAGAGAATAGAGAAAAGTAGTTAAAGGACAAAGGAGATATATCTGATCAGGAGGATCAAGTATATACTTAAAAAGAGGAGATCTGATATCTAGCAGCAGAGTGCTAACTGAAGGATCATGGTGCTAAATCATTTTAACATGTGATACAAATCAAATCTCTTAATAAAGTAGTCCTAACAGGATTTTGCAAATCCTTTAACAAGGTTCTTACTTTATTGTGAGTTAAAGTCCTCTAACAAGGCACAATTTTAGTAGGGTGTTGAAATCCTTTAACAGGGTAAGATTTAACAGTCCCTGTAAGCCTTTAATTGGGAAGATCTTTTACAAGGTAGATCATAATTTGTGATCAAACAATTGTAACCTTAATTGGATACACTTTACAATTGCAGTAGTGAAGATTTGTGGGTGTCATCCCCACCCAAATTTTTGTTGGATACAATTGTGTATTGTGTATTGTCTTTGATGTTACACAAATGTCATATCAGTCATCAGGTAGAGTTTACCGAGCTCAGATGGTCAACAAAGCAATTTATAGTGACTTTCGAGCATTCCTGAATATTACACAGAAAGTTAGCTCTTACCGAGCTCACTTGGGCATCAAAAAAATTTGTAGCAGAAAGTTAATGTTAACTGAGCTCCCAAGGTTAACAAAGGGAAAGTCAATGTCTATCGAGCTTACTCGATAAGTGAAGTAAAATTATCTTTTACCAAGCTCACTCGGTAAGCGAAGGAAAGTTACCTTTACCGAGCTCACTCGGTAAGCAAAAGAAAGTTAGCTTTTACCGAGCTCACTCAGTAAACAAAGGAAGGACAGTATTTATCGAGTTAACTCGGTCTCCGAAGGAAGTTGCAAAGTTTGCAGTGTTTACCGAGCTTCACTTGGCTAACACTGGGGAAACCATTCTGGAGCAGTGGTCATCGAGCTAGGTCAGGCAGCGAAGGATTTTTCTAAAGAATTAAGTTTAACTGTTTTGTGCAACCGACTGATTTTATGTTTTTTAGTTGTTGTAACTTGTAATTGAGCCTACTTGACAATCTGTAAGGTATATATGAAAGGTCAAGTTGTGAATTCAAATGATGTAGAAAAGTGTGGATGCATAAAAGTGTGAATAAGAAAATATATGAGTGAATGTTGAGGAAGGATTAGATATCCCTATGAAGCTGCAAAGTTGCATTCAATCAGTGAAGATCTAGTGAAGCAGAACAGAGATCTGTATTCAGCAAAGATAAGTTGCATATATTTCAGATCACTTCATTGTTGCTTTCTAATCATTGTAACAGTGATTCAAAATCTCTTAACAGAGTTGGTTTGACAGCCATTTTGTAAATCCTCTAACAAGGTGACAATTCAGTTGAATTGTTTTAAAGACCTCTGACAAGGCCACTTCTAACAAGGTGATCAAATCCTCTAACAGGGTCACACCTAACAATGTGTTTTGTAACCTTTAACAGGGTTGCCTCCTAATAGGGCTCACTTTAGAAGAGTGAAAATTGGTAACTAGTTACTTGGTGGTTTTTTCCAAATTGGGTTTCCACGTTAAATCTGGTGTCTCTTGTGTTCATTTTATTTCTTTATGCATGCATGTTAATCACTTTAAATGCTTAATAAGTTAACAGAACATCTATCAAGTTTCAACATTTATTTGTGTTGTTACCGAGTGTCAGTAGCAGCTGTATTTTGAGACATCTAAGGATCTGTAGATTTATTTTTGTGGTAACTGATTCACCCCTCCCCTCTCAGTTACTCCATCTCTATTTCCAACAATTGGTATGAGAGCTTTTGGTGCTTGCAGGATAAGATTTCAAGGATCTAAGCCAAAGATTAGAATGTCTTACAAAAGGAAAATCCCAAGACTTAACATAAATAACTTCTCAGCATGGCAAGGATTGATGAGACTTCACCTAGCATCCATTGGTGATATAAGACTGAAGTACCTTGATGAAAAATATGTAGAACCAGCTAGTACACTATCTGTCAATGATATTGTTGAAAAGAAGACTCACAATATTATGATGATAGATATAGCATCTGCTCTAAGTTATGAAGAATTTGATGATATCAAGGACTGCAAATCTGCCTTTGAAATGTGAGAAAAGCTGAAAGAGATCTATGGAGGAGATGATAATGTTAAAAGAGCCAAAGTAGAAAGTCTGAGAGGACAATTTGATCAAATGAGGATGAGAGAGGATGAAAACATTGCAAAATATGTTGAAAGAGTTAAAGCATATGTCAGTGCAATCAAAGCTTCTAGAGGAGATATCAGTGAAGAGACAGTTATAAGTAAAGTTCTCAGAACTCTACTTCCCATTTATGCAATCAGAGTTTCTGCAATTCAGGAAAGAAGATGTGAAGCAAATCATAAGATAAATCTAGAGGCTATATTTAGAAGATTGACTGCATTTGAACTGGACAACTTTGATAACTATGTTCCAGCTTCCAAGAACATTGAATCAGCATTTGAAGCCAAACTTTCACTCAAGGAGAAAGGCAAAAAGAAATCTCAGTCAGAAAGTGAAGATGAATTAGACCAAAGTTCAAACAGTGATCTTGAAGTAATTGAAGCCCTTTTAGCAAGGAAGTATTCTAAAGGCGGAGGAAAATACAAAGGTAAAGTACCTCTAATCTGTTTTTCATGTGAAGAAGTTGGTCATATTGCTGCTAGGTGTCCAAACAAGCAAAATAAAGATGAGAAGAAAGACCACAGATGGAATGGCAAGAAAGATTTCAAATCATTCAAGGAAAAAGGTAAGAAAACATGTTTTATGGCTAAAGATTCTAATGATTCTAATGATGAAGAAGAAGATGAGATTGTCTACATTGTTGTGAAAGATGAATCTGATAATGATGAAGAAATGGCACTCATTTCTCATATGAGAAAAAATGATACATGGATCATAGATAGTGGTTGTTCTCATCACATGACTAGCGAAAAAACTAAGTTTGAATAATTTCAAGACTATGATGGTGGCAGTGTAAGATTTGGTAACAATGAACCTTGTTGTATAAAAGGAAGAGGAAGAATCTCTCTAACCAAAGAACTTATATGTGATAATGCCTATTGGGTAGAAGAACTAAAGCATAATCTGTTAAGTGTGGCACAGCTACTCAATAGAGGAATAAAAGTAGAATTCATGCATGGTAAAGCAAGACTACTGGATGGGAAAGGAAAGCTGATTGGATTAGGTACTCAAACTAAAGGTAACTTGTTCTATCTTGAACTTGGTGAATATTCATGTTTCATTGCTCAAGTTGAAGAAATTTGGTTATGGCATAAAAGGTTGTGTCATGTAAACTTTGATAATTTGGTAAAGATAAGCAAATTCAGGAAAGTAAAAGGCATTCTCAACATAAAGAAACCTGAGGTCGGTCTATGCAAAAATTGTCAAATTGGAAAGATGGAAAAGACTAGTTTTAAAAGTAAAAACTATCAGTCTGAAGACATATTAGAAATTGTACATACTGATTTATGTGGACCCATTGGAATTGAAAGCTATACTGGAGAAAAATTCTTCATTCTTTTTGTTGATGATTACTCTAGAATGATGACAGTCATGTATCTAAGAAATAAATTAGAAGCATTTGAAAAGTTCAAATGGTATTTGGCCAAAGTAGAAAAGGAAATAGGGAAAAGATTAAAATGCTTGAGGTCAAACAGAGGTGGATAATTCATTTCACATGAATTTAATAAATTTTGCATTGAAAGAGGAATCAAAAGACAGGTATCAGCCCCTGGAACACCCCAACAAAATGGAATAGCTGAAAGAAGAAACAGATCCATCATGGATTGCGCAAGAACTTTAATGATTGAAAAGAGTATTGCTATCAAATACTGGAAGGAAGCAATCAGCACTGCAGTCTATACCTTGAATCGATTATAGCTGAAGAAAGACTCATTCAAAACCCCTTATGAGTTATGGTGTGGTTATAAACCTAATGTAAGTTATCTTAAAGTATTTGGAAGTAAATGTTACATTTTGAAAGAATCTAGAAAAGGAAAATTTGATGTAAAAGGTGATGAAGGTATATTCTTTGGATACTCATGCACAAGTAAGGCATATAGATGTTTGAACTTTTCTACTCACAAAGTCATAGAAAGTGCACATGTGAAAGTTGATGAGTTTGCAGAAAGGACTGAAGAAGAAAGCAAAAGGGAACCAAAAGATTATAAAAAGTTTGTCTTCAATGAACCTGATATAGTACCAGTTACATCAGAGAATTAGGAAACTTCTACTCCCAAGTCATCTATAACCGAGTTATAGGAAGTTCAAACCGAGCCACAGCAAACCGAGTTAAATTCAGTGTCTACCGAGCAAGTGTCTACTGAGCAAGTATGTATCGAGCAAATATCTACCGAGCCAGAACAGACAGAGCCTGAAATTGAAATGCAAGAAGATAGTAATGAAATCCATTCAAAAGGCAAGGAACCTGTATTAGCTAAGTATGTTAGGAGACATCATTCAGTAGATCAGATCATTGGAGATAAATCTGAAGGAACCATGACAAGAAATAAGCTGAAAGGTACTTGTTTACTTGCTGATTTTGAACCTAGAAACATCAAAGATGCATTGGAAAATGATAGTTGGATTGAAGCTATGAATGAAGAAATAGAGAAAATAGAGAAAAACAAGACATGGACTCTTGTACCCAGACCTAAAGATAAAAATGTGATTGGAACTAAGTGGGTATTTAGAAACAAGTTGGATGAAGATGGTAACGTATCAAGAAACAAATCTAGACTAGTATGCAAAGGATATGCTCAAGAAGAAGGAATAGACTATGGAGAAACTTTTGCTCCTGTTGCAAGATTGGAAGGAGTAAGAACCTTACTAGCATATGCTGCTCACAAGGGATTCAAAGTTTATCAGATGGATGTCAAATCAGCATTCCTCAATGGTATACTGGATGAAGAGGTTTACATTGAACAACCTGAAGGTTTTGTTGACCCAGAAAAGAAGAACATGGTATCCAAATTACACAAGGCATTGTACGATCTGAAACAAGCCCCTAGAGCATGGTATGAAAGATTGCATAACTATCTTATTCAGATTGGTTTTCAAAGAACTAATGATAATAGTAGCTTGTATATTAAAGAAGGACCAGATAATAAGATTGTCTTGGCAGAAATATTTGTAGATGATACTATTTTCACAGGGAATGATGATTTGTGCAAAGAATTCTCAGAACAAATGAACAAGGAATTTGAAATGTCTATGTTTGGTGAGATCAAATTCTTTGTTGGTTTTCAAATTCAACAGAATAAAAGAGGTATCTACATCACTCAATCAAAGTACATCAAGGAGATATTGAAAAAGTTTGGAATGGAAGATTGTAGACCAGTTGGGACTCCTATGTGTACCGGATTAAAACTTACCAAGGAAGATGAATCAAAAGAAGTAGATCAAACATTGTATAGATCTATGATTGGAAAGTTGCAGTATGTAGTTCATACTAGGCCAAATATTGCCCTTGCAGTTGGTATTGTAGCAAGATTTTCAGCAAAACCAAGAGAAAATCACATGATGGCAATCAAAAGAATAATGAGATATTTGAAAGGAACTGAAGAGTATGGGTTATGGTATAAGTTTGGAGGAAATTTGGATTTGAAAGTGTTTACTGATGTTGATTGGGCAGGAAACCTTGATGAAAGAAAAAGTACAAGTGGAGGTGCATTCTTTCTTGGAAAAAGGTTGGTTTCTTAGACAAGCAAAAAGCAGAATTGTACATCTCAATCAACAGCAGAGGTAGAGTATGTTGTTGCAGTAGTAAACTATTCTAACATTGTTTGGTTTAAACAGTTGTTGGAAGACATGAAGATGGAAATCAAAGAACCAGTTGTTATGTTATGTGATAATACAAGTGCAATCAACATATCTAAGAATCCAATGATGCATTCCAAAACCAAGCACATCGCAATAAAATATCATTTTGTCAGAGAATTGGTGCAAGATAAGGAGACCAAATTGGAATATGTTCATACAAAGGAACAAATTGCTGACATATTCACAAAACCATTACCTAAGGATGCATTCTTGTATCTAAGAGGTAAGTTAGGGGTCACTCCCCTATCTGAAGTTCACTAAAATAAAGTTTTAGTGATGCATCAATTCATACCAGATTGAAGATCTATCAGTTGATGCAGCATAATCAGGAAACATTGCATATGAATCAGTACTAAAGGTACACTGAAATTCATTTGAGTCTGAGTTGTCTTTGGCATGTGTTGTCAAAGAGGGAGAGTTTATTACTGTCATATCTCTTTGAAATTTGTTTAAGATATAGAGTTTGCTATGTAATTCCTTCACGGAGGGAGATTACTGTAAGAGGGAGAGTTTTCTATCTTAGAGGGAGAATTGTTATGTTGACATGTTGAGTTGCCATATAAGAAAAAGACTTGTTTTCAAATTTCATTTCTGCTATGACATGTTGTGTTGCCATCAATGCCAAAGAGGGAGATTTTTGGATACAATTGTTAATTGTGTATTGTCTTTGATGTTACACAAATGTCATATCAGTCATCAAGCAGAGTTTACTAAGCTCAGATGGTTAGAAAAGCAATTTATAGTGACTACTGAGCGTTCTTGAATGTTACACAAAAAGTTAGCTCTTACCGAGCTCACTCAGGCATCAAAGAATTTTGTAGCAGAAAGTTAATGTTAACCGAGCTCCCAAGGCTAACAAAGGGAAATTCAATGTCTACTGAGCTCACTCGATAAGTGAAGAAAAATTAGCTTTTACCGAGCTCACTCAGTAAGCGAAGGAAAGTTAGCTTTTACCGAGCTCACTCGGTAAGCAAAGGAAAGTTAGCTTTTATCGAGCTCACTCGGTAAACGAAGGAAGGACAGTATTTATCGAGTTAACTTAGTCTCTGAAGGAAGTTTCAAAGTTTGCAGTGTTTATCGAGCTTCACTTGGCTAACACTGGGGAAACCATTTTGGAGCAGTGGTCACCGAGCTGGGTCGAGCAGCGAAGGATTTTTCTAAAGAATTAAGTTTAATTGTTTTGTGCAGCTGACTAATTTTATGTTTTTCAGTTGTTGTAAATTGTAATTGAGTTGACTTGACAATCTATAAGGTATATATGAAAGGTCAAGTTGTGAATTCAAATGATGTAGAAAAGTGTGGATGCATAAAAGTGCGAATAAGCAAATAGATGAGCGAATGTTGAGGAAGGATTAGATATCCCTATGAAGCTGCAAAGTTGCATTCGATCAGTGAGGATCTAGTGAAGCAGAACAGAGATCTGTATTCAGCAAAGATAAGTTGCATATATTTTAGATCACTTCATTGTTGCTTTCTAATCATTGTAACAGTGATTCAAAATCTCTTAACAGAGTTGGTTTGACAGCCATTTTGTAAATCATCTAACAAGGTGAAAATTCAGTTGAATTGTTTTAAAGACCTCTGACAAGGCCACTTCTAACAAGGTGATCAAATCCTCTAATAGGGTCACACATAACAATGTGTTTTGTAACCTTTAACAGGGTTGGCTCCTAACAGGGCTCACTTCAAAAGAGTGAAAATTGGTAACTAGTTACTTGGTAGTTTTTCCCAAATTGGGTTTCCACGTTAAATATGGTGTCTCTTGTGTTCATGTCATTTCTTTATGCATGCATGTTAATCACTTTAAATGCTTAATAAGTTAATAGAACATCTATCAAGTTTCAGCATTTATTTGTGTGGTTACTGAGTGTCAGCAACAGCTATATTTTAAGACATCTAAGGATCTATAGATTTATTTTTGTGGTAACTGATTCACCCCTCCCCTCTCAGTTAATCCATCTCTATTTCCAACAAATTTTACGTTCTCATTGGAGGGTTTCTAGGTAACAAATTTATTATGTTATGTGTTATTTGTTTTGTGCTATGGATGAACATGTGTAGTTAGCTATTTGAGTTTGCATGCTAAATTATGAGATGGATGTGTGGTGAATGTTTTATGGTTAAAGTTTTGAAGTATTGATTCACCCCCTCACCCCCTCTCCCCTCTCCCCCCCCAAGATTTTACTTTCGCATTGTTATTTCCAACATATATAATGCCTAATTGTAACCACTTATTAATATGACTATAATTGTCCCTTAAAGACATCTATAAGTATAAGAAAGAAGATTATTGAATAACTTTTTTTTGTGATTATTTCATCTTGATTTCAAAGTTATTCTTTTTTAATGTTGACATAGACTTATTCCATGTCTTTTATGTTAATCTTTAATTGGGGAGCTTTTCCTTGAATCTAGGCTATCAATTTCAACTTGAAGGTTTTCATCTATGACTGGTGTTGCTATTGGTGGCCTAAATATTTTTTCACCATAGGTAGATTAACATGTCATATTAACCACCTTGAAAATTTTCTACCGATGGTACAATTTGACTATTTACAGCCATGCCACGTCTTCAAAGTTGGTTAATTTATGTAAAGTGGCCTCTTTTGGGATGGAAAATACGTCATGTTAAACCACAACCCATAAAATGGTGACGAAGAACTTAACCCTCTTCTCTTATCACCATTTTACAAAAGGTCAAAAATTATTGTACGAAACAATAAAACATATTTTTCTATGCCACACTTAACTTTGACAAGTTGAAAGAATGAACAACAAAATGCTGAAAATTTTATCATTTTGCAAAGAATACTTTTTAGCCCTTCATAATTGTCAAATTGGGAAAATGTGAGATGTTGGCCCACCTGAGAAGATAACCTAACGTGTTAGCCTTGACATAGTTAAGACTATAGGTAGGATTATGGTTTGGGTTATGGTTTAAATAAAAGATTCCATTTACATACTTAAAAAATTAAGAAATTGGGAGAACGAGATGTGATTTCCCATATAAGAAGATAAAATGGTTGTTGTCCTTGTTAGAGTCTTAGCCCATTATAAAGATGTCTTCGATGGGTTATCTATGTTGGGCTTAATGGTGGCAATAATAATCAATAATTTCTAATGTTGGTGAAATGTTGAGGATTTCACAATTTTGCAAGGGACAAAATGCATCTTTGTGAAATGGAAATATTTTTTTCCATTTCACAGTTAACATGAGTGAGCCAAAAGAAGGAAATGTGTCATGGAAAAATATTCACCATTTTGTAAATATGTCTTTTCACCCTTGCAAAATTATGAATTTGGGATAGCATGATCTGTTGTCCCACCTGAGAAGATAACATGATGTATTGGTCTTGACAAATTTGTACCCTAGTATGAAGATGTCTTGACATATGGGTTATCTTAGTTGAGATTAATAGTGGCACAAGGCTTTCAAAATATATTAGGAAGAGAAGAAATAATATGAAGGTAATGTATTTTCTCACTCAAGAAGATAGCATGACATGTTGGCCCTAACATATTTTTATCCTATGATGAATATGTCTCATATCAGTATGTGTGATGGGATAAATAGTGGTAAAAATAGCCAATAATTTCCAACATTATTCACAATATTGGAAACTATTGTCTATTTTATCCACTACTAAGCCCAATATAAATAACCAATATAAGACATCTTCATGATGGGCTAAAACTCTCTCAGTGCCAAAATGCCAACTTATATTCCCATGTGAGCCAACACATCATGTTTTCACATTTATTTTTAATTTTGCAAGGGCAAGAAGGTATCTATCTGAAATGGAATAGTTTTTTTTCCATTTGCATTTTCTTGTTCCATCTTATCGCAATTAAGTGTGAAATGGAAAATATTTTTGCCATTTTGAAAAGATACATTTTCACCCTTGTGGAAGTGTGACATTGGGACATGAGGTTTTAGCCCACCATATAAAAAAATGTGACATGTTGATCCTGATAGAGTTTTGAAAAACTTATGTCATTTTCTTTTAAACTAGTACAAACCCTACGTAGAGTAAAGTTAGTGAAAATAAAATGCATATTTTGGCCCTCCACAAGTAAGTAAACCTAACAATGGGAGAGAGGACCAAAACAAAACATTGTACAATATCATATGGTTGTGTTTTATCCCAACATATTGTGTTATGAACCATTATCTAGATTGATTGTGAACACGTCGTGTTGTGAACCATTGTATTGATTTTTGACCAATGCAGTTTCATGCTTCTTTATTTATATTTTTTCTCTATTTTTAGTATTTTGGGTTTAGGAAAAGAGAAATAGAGAAAAAAAAAAAAGGAGTTAGGGCTTAGGGATTAGGTTTATAAGGTTTAAAATTTAGTACATATGGTTTAGTGGGAGAGAGGGGGAGGAGAAGGGAGAAAGTATTTAGATTTTAGGGCTTGTGGTTACATGATGTAGAATTTAGGGTTTAGGAACTAGTATAGGGTTTACAAGTTATAGTTATAGGCTTTAGGATTTTGAGCTTAGGATTTAAGGTTCATGGTTTAGGGGGAAGAGATAATGGGGAGAGAGAGGAAGAGGGAGATAGTGGGAGAGGGAAGAGAGTGAGAGAGGGAAGAGAGACTGTGAAAGGGAGGGGGAAAGGATAAGAGTAAAAATGAAGAGGAAGGAAAGATGAGGAAGTGAGATGAGGAAATAAATAGAGGAGAGAGAGAGAGAGAGAGAGAGAGAGAGAGAGAGAGAGAGAGAGAGAGAGAGAGAGAGAGAGAGAGAGAGAGAGAGAGAGAGAGAGAGAGAGAGAGAGTTTGGAATATTAATAAGTACAAGAAACTATTCTAATTAGTGTTATTGCATCTTATGCAGACAATGTTTGTCTATCCCTTAGATTTGAATGCATCTAGTAGAAATGTGGTGCTCACAAGCACATTCAAGATATTTTGTAAGTAGATGAAAGTATTAAAACCCATTTATTTTAGATTGAGCCCCTTGGTTGAGGTGTAGAATATGTAAGCTATTTAAGACAAGATTGCAAAATTTCTATATGTTGATTACAAATTATTTGCCAATGATGATGCAAACCTATTTTAGCTACTTGATGATACCTTCAAGGTAGTATTTGGAGTGGCATTGCCACTAGAAATAATTGATGATTACTATTTAATTAACACCTTTTCTTTAATTTATCATGTGACTTAATAGACAAGAACCAATTTCATGAATTATTTTCTTTGAGGATGATACAATTGAAAATTAAAAATCTAGGATGACAAGTGATGTGAATAAAATATACATAGGATAGTATCACAAAATTGGCAAATCCAAAAGATAGAAATCCTAATAGCTTAATTTTTTCCTATTCTATTACTATGATAGTGATATTTGAACTTAGGCATATTATTTAATAATCATTGTGTGCTTAAAATGTGGTAATCAAAGTGTTAGATCATTTTTGAGGCTCCTATCTAGGACATAAATCCACACTTTTATCGAGTTCAAAAAATGAAAAATCTATAGGATTCAGATAATTCTATTTGTATTAATATAATAACATTTGTGATCAAAATATATTATTGTAATTACCTTATTTTTAAAGCATGATGATTAAAGGATTAGGATAATATATTTAAAATAACCAAAAAGAAATATGTAGAGAAAATATACTCTCTTCTCCTCTACAATCTCTTTCCCAATACTATAGCTAAATAATCTTTTCCTTGCCATTAATATCCTCTTCTTGCATCATCTTAACTTTACTTTATTATTCTATTCTTACATTGAAAGCTATATGTTATTTTCTTTATCATTGATATTCTCTAATCATCTTGTAATCAATAAGATTACTTCACCATCTAATCAATTTAAGTCATTTGTGACAAATATAAACCAATTTTTAAAAACCTTGAACTTTTCTCAATCTTTTCCTCCACATGTAACTAAGACAATGCAAATTAATTATTGGATTGTACTCTAAATAACCATATTTTTTAATTCTTATATTTCTCCAATATGTATGAGTTTTAAAAATGATAATGTGGAATTTATTTACCACATTAATTAATTAAAGAAAAGGTACTTGTCTAATTGCAAGAATCAAATATAAATATTTTTTAAAAGAACAATTTTTTTATAGGAAAATCTATAATCGTCTTTGAAAAAAGGTACATTTAGATTGATATACATTATAATTAGAAACTCTTTAATTTTTATTATTCTATAATGTGTGATTTTAAAACATTAATGTAAAAAAAATTGTACCATGTAAACTATCAAAATTAAATAGATTCACTAATTTATTTAACCTTTGTATTGATACTGGATTAAGTTATCATAGAAACTAAATATAAGCGCCAAATAAATTTTGCACATGCAAATTTAAAAATTGCACACACTTAATTAATTTAACCTTGTATTGCTTTGCATATAGTTACTCTAGAAGCTAAATATTTACTAATTAATCTAATTTCTAACTATTTTTTGATTGTTCTAGTCCATGTTGCTAGGTTATGAATAAAGTTACTATACTATGATAAACCTTAAGATTAAGGCTATGATGATATAACTTTGATTGAAGTCTAGTTATTTTGAATCATAACTAAAATACTAGTAGTAATTATAAATAAAAATTATATCTAATCTTAATCAAACCAGAATGATAGCTTAATCAACCTAAATTATAATATTAAAACTAAATGATTATGATAGTGACTTCATTGTGAAATTTTACATCCCATGACAAAAGAATGAAATCACAAAAGATGTTAATATAGTAGCTAACTAGAAAGTTTATTGACATCAAAGAAAATTTATCCATAAATCCTAATATTAAGGACTAAAATAAAATTCACATAACACACTAAATGTTCCACCCCATATCTGAGTAATTAATAGTATCATCATCTAATTTTAATTCTCTAGACCATAGTTAAATATAATTTCCACCTCAAGAATAGGCAGATTATATGTGGGTGGTTCCATCTTGTCATTTTTGCATCCAATGGCTCAACCATCCTCTCAATTGTGTCAATGTCATCCACATGCATATTAGTCTAAAATACAACTCTAATACTTGATGCATCATCATAAAAGAGCAACCTGTGAATAACCCAACTTAGTGCATTTTTGAGAGACTACCAATACAAAATGCCCACACACTCTTCCTACGAGGCTGTTGAAAACAATTATGCAATTTTATGTTGTCTTTGACGTTACACAAGATATCAAGCCTTACCGAGCAAGTCAATGATTGTCAAGCTCACTCTAGCATTGAAGATAGTTTCTTGTGTATGTTGAGCATTCTAGTTATAACCAAGTTCAAAGTTAGTTCTTGCCAAGCTCACTCAGGCATCGAAGGTAGATCTTGTGTTAACCAAGTTCACTCGATTACCAAAGGAAATTTAGTTTAGAATCAGTACTGACTGTGTTGGGTCGATTAACAAAGAGTTTCTCTAAGTTGACTGAGTATTCAACTCTATATTAGCTGACTGACAACATATTGAGTTTGATAGATTTATTGGTTAATTCAAGTCGACTTATAGGATGAAAATTATTTGACTAAAAGTATATTCAAGTAGACTTGACAATTTTATTCATATAAGTATAAAGTCAAGTTGAGGATTGAATTGAGGAAGTATGGAATTGAAGAAGATAAATTAAGGAAGTGAATTGGAAGGATATTAGAGTATCTAAATTGACCAAGCTACAAAGAACATTCTTATCAAAGAGGATCAAGTATTCAAGCTAGAACAAAGATTTGAAATCAGTAAAGATAGTTGCATCAACAATTAGGTCAAGTCATTGTTACTCTCTAATAATTGTAGCAATTAATCAAATCTCCTAACAGATTTAGCCTAACAACTATTGGATAAATCCTCTAACAAGATGACATTTCTAGATTGAAGTGTCTGAAGACCTCTAACAAGGCCACTCCTAATAAAGTGAATTAAATCCTCTAACAAGGTCACACCTGACAGTGTGTTCTGTAACCTTTAACATGGTTGGCTCCTAACAAGGCTCACTTCAGAAGAGTGAAAAATAGTAACTAGTTGAAATTGGTGGTTTTCCCAAATTGGGTTTCCACATTAAATCTTGGTGTCTCTTGTGTTCATGTTATTTGTTATATGTTTCTATAACTAAGTTAAGTAAGGTTAATGTCATTTAAATATCTTAAGATCTGAATGTTCAATGCTAATTGAGTAATAGTGATATATTCAATGTTGATCGAGCTACAACATAATACTCAGTGTTAACCGAGTTACTAAAAGCTATTGGTTTTATATTGTGTTGACATCTTAAAGGGACTTTTGGATTTGTTTTTATGGTAACTAATTCATCCCTCCCCTCTCAGTTACTCCTTTCTATTTCTAGCAATTGGTATCAGAGCCTCTAGTGCTTGTAGATAAGGTTTCAAGGACCTAAGCTAAGGATCAAGATGTCCTATAGAAGGGAGATTCCTAAACTGAATAAAGATAACCTACAAGCATGGCACGAACTCATGAAGCTACATTTGGCAACAATTGGAGACTCATGCCTAAAATATATGGATAACAAATATGTGACACCTACTGGACCTTTGTCTATGGATCAAATTATGGAAAAGAAGAATCATAACATAATGATGATTGACATTGCCTCTACTCTCAATTATGCTAAATTTGATTAAGTCAAAGATTGTCCCACTACTCATGAAATGCGGAAAAAGATGAAAGATATCTATGGAGGAGATGACAATGTGAGGAGACCTAAGGCAGAAAGTCTAAGAAGTCAATTTGATCATATGAAGATAAGAGAAGATGAAAACATTGCACAATACAATGAAAGAATCAAAGCAAGTGTAAATGCAATCAAAGCCTCATGAGGGAAAATAGATGATGTGACGTATTCAACAAGGTACTCAAAAATCTTCTTCCTATTTATGCAATTAGAGTGTCAATTATTCAAGAGATGAGATGTGATCCTAAAAATGATAAAACTTTTGATGCACTAGTTGGAAGGTTGACAACCTTTGAGTTAGATAACTTTCATAATTATGTTCCTAACTCTATTAGCATTGAGTCTGCATTTCAAGCTAAACTATCACTCAAGAAGAAAGGTGGAAAATCCAAAAGCAAAAAGTATGACAGTGAAGATGAAGATAATTTCGATGATGACCTCAAAGTCGTTGAATCCCTCTTTGCAAGAAGATTCTCTAAAGGAAAAGGAAAGTACAAAGGTAAAATACCTCTAATATGTTTTTCTTGTGAAGAAGTTGGTCACATTGCTACAAGGTGTCCAAAAAAAGAAGGAAAAGAAGCATGAAAAGTATAAAGGCAATAAATATTCCAAAAGCTATAAAAACTACAAGGATAAAGGTAAGAAATTTTTTTACATGGCTAAAGACTCTGATAGTAGTGATGAAGATGAAATGGTTTACATTGTTGTAAAAGATGAATTAGATGACGAAAATGATAAGACACCTCTCATTTCTTATAATATCAAAAATAGCACATGGATTATTGACAGTGGTTGTTCTCAACACATGACTAGTGATAAATCTAAATTTGAGCACTTGGAACACTAGGATGGTGTGTCAGATTTGGAAATGATGAACCTTGTTATGTAAATGGAAAAGGTTGCATTACATTGACTAATGAACTCAAATGTGACAATGCTTACTGGTTTGAAGGACTAAAACACAATCTACTTAGTGTGGCATAGTTGAACAACATTGGATTCAAGGTAGAATCCATGAATGGCAAGGCCAAGCTGCTGGATGGGAAAGGAAATCTAGTTGGGACTGACAATCAAACAAAAGGTAATCTATTCTATCTAGATCTAACTGAAAGTTCATGTTTCCTAGCTCAAGTAGAGTAAAGTTGGTTATGGCATAAAAGGTTGTATCATGTGAATTTTGATAACCTGGTCAACATAGGCAAGAATAAAAGAGTGAGAGGCATTCCTAGTCTAAAGAGACCTAATATGGGCATGTACAAAAATTGTCAAATTGGAAAGATGGGAAAGACAAGGTTTCAAAAGCAAGAATTATCATTCTGAAGAAGTTCTGGAGTTGGTTCATACAAATCTTTTTGGACCCGAGTCGCAGTCAGAAGGACCTGAGTTTCAACAGGAGGAAACTAAGTCAAAATCTAAAGGACCCAAGTCACAGTCTAAAGGACCTGAGCATGATTTAGAAGCTCATCTTGAGCATGGTGAATCAAGTGAATTCATTAAGAAGGTACCTATAATTGCTAGATATGTCATAAGACATCATGCACCCGAGAAAATCACTAGAGATCAGTCAAAAGGCACAATGACAAGGAACAAATTAAAAGGGACATGTTTACTTATTGAGTTTGAACCTATAATTGCTAAAGACACATTAGAAAATGAATGTTGAATTGAGTCAATGAATGAAGAGATTGATCAAATTGAAAGGAACAAAACTTGGACTCTTGTTCCTAGACCCAAGGACAAAAATGTAATTGGCACAAAATGCATATTCAGAAACAAGTTGAATGAGAATGGAGAAGTTTCAAGAAATAAGGCAAGTTTAGTATGCAAAGGTTATGCTCAAGAAGAAGGTATTGATTATGGAGAGACTTTTTCTCTTGTTGCAAGACTAGAAGGTGTTAGAACACTACTTGCTTATGTTGCACATAAAGGATCCAAAGTATATCAGATGGATGTGAAGTCAACATTCTTGAATGGAATCCTAGAAGAAGAAGTCTACATTGAGCAACCTGAAGGTTTCATAGATCCTAACAAAAGGGATATGGTTTGCAGATTACCTAAAGCTTTATATGGTCTCAAAAAAGTCCCTAGAGCTTGGTATGAAAGATTGCACAATCATCTGGTAAAGATTGGTTTTCAAAGGACAAATGACAACAACCTATACATCAGGGAAGGACCTAATAAGAAGATATTGTTGGCATAAATCTTTGTGGATGATACATTATTCACTGGACATGATAATTTATGCAAATATTTTTATGAGGAAATGAGTAAAGAATATGAAATGTCAATATTTGGAGAGATTAAATTCTTTGTTGGCTTGCAAATTCAATAGAAGAGAGATGGTATCTACATTACTCAATCAAAGTACATCAAGGAGATATTGATTTTTTTTGGAATGGAAGACTCCAAACTAGTTGGAACACCTATGTCTACTGGACATAAGCTTTCCAAAAATGATGATTCCAAAGAGGTAGATCATACTATATATAAATCAATGATTGGAAAACTTCAGTATGTGGTACACATGACTTGATAGTGCATTAGAAATTGGTATGGTGGCAAGATTCTCTACTAATCCAAAGGAAAATCATATGATGGCAATACAAATAATAATGAGGCATCTAAAGGGTACTAAAGATTATGGCTTGTGGTATAAGAAAGGAGGTAACTTTGAATTAAAAGCCTTCATTGATGCTGATTGGGCAGGAAGTATTGATGATAGGAAAAATACTATTGGTGGAGCATTCTTTCTTGGAAAGAGGCTAGTGTCTTGGACAAGCAAGAAATAGAATTGCATCTTTCAGTCAACATAAGAAGTAGAATATGTTGCAACAATAATTAATTGTTCCAACATCATTTGGTTCAAGAAACTGATGACAGGTATGAAGGAAGAAATCAAGGATCCAATCATTATCTTCTGTGATAACACTAGTGCAATTAACATTTCCAAGAATCCTATGATGCATACCAAGACTAAGCACATTGCAATAGAAATATCATTTTCCTAAGAGAATTAGTGCAAGAAAAGGAGGTGAGATTGGAATATATGAATACAAAAGAAAAAATTGTAGACATATTCACCAAGCCATTACCTAAAGATGTATTTTTGTATCTAAGAGGTAACGTAGGGTCATTCCCCTATCTAAAGCTCACTAATCAAATTTTAGTGATGCATCAACTGAGAACTTTGAAGATTAGACAAGTTGATGCAGTATTATCAAAGCAGATTGCATATGAATCAGAACATCAGGTACATGAAAAACACATTTATTATTGTCTTTGGCATGAGATGTCAAAGAGGGAGTTTGCTATCATATCAGAGAAATTTTATATCATTAAAGAAGGAGAGTTTGTTGTCAAAGGGAGAAATTGTAGTTAGAGAAATTAGAGAATCATTCAAGAGGAAGAGATTGATGTCAGAGGGAGTTCTCACCGATAGAGGGAATTCTCATGGATGAAAATCATAATAAACTAAGGATATTATCCTTACTTCAACTTTGCTCTAAAATTTCATTGTACTATGACATGTTGTGTTGCCATCAATGCCAAAGAGGGAGATTGTTGAAAATAATTATGCAATTGTATATTGTCTTTGATGTTACACAAAATGTCAAGCCTTACGGAGCAAGTTAGTGATTACTAAGCTCACTCGAGCATTGAAGACAATTTCGTGTGTGTGTCAAACATTCCAATTTTAACCAAGTTCAGAGTTAGTGCTTGTCGAGCTCACTTAGGCATTGAAGGAAGATCTTATGTTAATCGAGTTCACTTGGCTACCAAAGGAAAGTTGGCATGGATCCTGAGTTGACCGAGTTCACTCGGTTACTAGAGAAAAGTTAGTTCAAAATCAATATTGACCGAGTTGGGTTGGTTAATGAAGAGTTTCTCTGAGTTGACTAAGTACTCAACTCTATATTAGCTGACTGAAAACATATTGAGTTTGATAGATTTATTAGTTAATTCAAGCCAACTTAAGGGATGAAAATTGTTTGATTAAAAATATATTCAAGCCAACTTGACAAGTTTAATCATATAAGGTCAAGTTGAGGATTGAATTGAGGAAGTATGGAACTGAAGAAGATAAATTAAGGAAGTGAATTGCAAGGATATCAGAGTATTTGAATTGATCAAGCTGTAAAGAACATTCTAATCAAAGAGGATCAAGTATTCAAGCTAGAATTAAGATATGAAATTAGCAAAGAAAGTTGCATAAGAAACTAGGTCATGTCATTGTTACTCTATAATAATTGTAGCAGTAAATCAAATCTCCTAAAAGAGTTAGCCTAACATCTATTTGTTAAATCCTCTAACAAGGTGACATTTCTAAATTGAAGTGTCTGCAGACCTCTAACAAGGCCACTCCTAACAGGGTGAATTAAATCCTTAAACAAGGTCACACATAACAGTGTGTTTTGTAACCTTTAACAGGGTTGGCTCCTAATAGGGCTCACTTCAAAATAGTGAAAAATAGTAACTAGTTGCAATTGGTGGTTTTCCTAAATTGGGTTTCCATGTTAAATCTTGGTGTCTCTTGTGTTCATGTTATTTCCTTTATGCTTCTGCAACTAAGTTAAGTAAGGTTTATCTCATTTAAATATCTTACGATATGCATGTTTAGTGCTAATCAAGTAACATTAATATATTCATTGTTAACCAAGCTGTAACAGAATATTTAGTGTTAATTGAGTTACAACAAGTTATTGGTTTTATATTGTGTTTACATCTTAAAGGGACTTTTGGATTTATTTTTGTGGTAACTGATTCACCCCTCCCCTCTCAGTTACTCGTTTCCATTTCAAACAGAGGCCTATTCGGTTATTTATTCTACCTCTATTAGACTCATTTTCCCCTAATAGATACCTAGTTATTTTCTAAACAACTAAGTAATATAATTTCATTTTATTCGATAATCTCACTCATATGGATCATCATAGAATAATAGATTTGCATATTCATCTCCATCTAAATATAATGAACGTGTGCCCAGTCTGTACTTCCATGCTTTCAAAACATCTCTACCATGACATTTTGGAAAATTTTATGTGCATGCATGTTCTATGATTTAACACATTGCAAGAGAAAACATGGACACACCCGTTGAAATAGGAAGAGGTATCATTTGAGAGTGACATCGATGGTGCTCATAATGATTTCTCCATTCAAATGAGATTTACACTTAGCATAAATGTTTATTCGGGCACTTTCTACAACATCTAGTTAAAATTCTATGATTGAAGTCCACTCCCTACTCCAAATGTTAGATTTTACGGCAAGAAAAATAGGGCAAGGAGAAAGCTGTGGAATATGGCTTCGCACTATTTGAATTTACTTAATTTTTTCTAAAACTATTTATGAAAACCCTATATTTAATGAGGCTCTCTTCACTATAATAAACTACCATAGGCAATTGCCTCATGGTATCCATATTCCATCACTTTTGTATGTCGCTGATGTAATGCCCCGCTCGGAGATCCCTCTTCCTAATTTTGATCCTGCTGGCGCTCCTCAACACGAGGGCCCATCCGAGTACGAATTTCCTGGAGTACTGGCATCATTGCCCCCAAGAGAGCCTAATTAGCATTGTTATTATCCTGTTCTCCCCCTCCTCCCTCTTGTTCCTCTTCATGGTGTTCATTTCCACGGTTACCACTACGGGTACCACTTCGACCACCAGGTCTACGTGCAGGAGGCATCACTAAAGGAAGCAACAAGATAATGTCAGAATAATCAGGTCACAACATAAGAGTTAAACATGAGCCAAAGAGAGATCATATAATAAAACATAATATAACAATACACAACGAAAAGAAAAACCATAGTGGAAGCATAACGCAAAGATCCCAATGTTGCAACATGGGCTCTGATACCAGATGTAATGTCCCGCCCGGAGATCCTTGGAAACAAGGATGAAAAACAAGTTAGAACAATTTTTTTTTTTTACAAGTGTAAGTGCACATGATACAACCTACAAAAACCAAAAGATCGCAACGGAATACTGAAAGACAACCAAGCACCAACAGATCTCCAAACGCCACTACCAACAAGAACACAACCACAAAAACCACAAAGACCTACCAAGCTAAAAGACATAAGCTGACTCTTGGAAACTGGCTAAGTCTAAAATCCTGAAGCCTTAAAATTTGGCTAAGTCTGAATTTCTGAAGCCCTGATTTTTCCTAGAATCTAAACCTTAGCTCGTACAGGTCTGAAACCCATCTCAAATGAATCGTCGCATATATTAAAATATATCTTAAGTATTCCTTATATACTTAAATGATAGATTTTAAACCCCGAAGGACAACAAGACAAACCCAAAGACTGAATTTCAAAAGAAACCTCCTGAATTCAAAATGCAACAACATAGGCTTGAAGAACACCCAAAAGGGTATCTAGATCAACTCTCAAAATGATCAGAACACTACAAAAAGTGCTCGCTGTTGGCATGCGCAGGTTTTAACCAAAAGGCGTGTGACACTTTTTACTAAGGGAGGGCGACACTTCTCCCTTACTACGTGCGAAACTTCTCAAGAAGACGTGCGATACTGGAAAAGTATCGCGCGACATTTCTCATGAAGCCGTGCGACACTCTTCCAGTGTCGTACAACACTTCTTCAGTAATGCGTGCGACACTTTATAGTATCGTACGACATTATTTCTATGGGTGTGCGATACTTTATCAGTGTCGCACAATGCTGAACAAATGTCGCCCATAGAAAATAAAAACACTTAAGGAAACTCAAAAACAGGAAAAAAATGACAAAAGAACCTCCACACCGGGGAGTACCAGATCCACATCTCGAGGCCAGAACACTTGAACCAGAATTGAGAAACTAAAATACAGAAAGCAAAATCTAACCATCTATCAAACAAGGAAGGGAAAGTACAGAAAGGAAACATCAATTTCAACTGAAATAAACATCGCAATAACATAGATAACATTGCAATGAGCAAAAATAACCAACTAAGTACGCGGTTCCTCCCAATCATCAATGGCATCATAGGACCATCGTGGGCCCTAGCCATCCCCCGCGCATAACATCCCAAGCCACCGATCAAATCATTGGTGTTGTCGTAATAGGGACATCACTACTAAACATGCTACAATGTAAGTAAATAAAATCTAACATGCTAGTAGTAGGCATAAGATAAAACTGTAATCAGATAACATCATCTACTACATGCTAATCATCATAATGAGGAATGCATTAAAACTAACATCATCTAAACACGATAACATCATAATGAGAGCATAAATCACAAGAAGCATACTTCGTATACCGAAGTACCAAGTGACACATCCAGCTACAGTCGTACTAGGACAATAGACCGTATCTTTTCACCGGTCCCTAGCAGTGGTGAGGGTAGCTACGCCTCCCAACCACGTGGCAACCGTAGGCCCACACCTGTTGTGCTGATGGAGATAGTGATCCAACTGAAAAAACACAAAAATACAACAACCATGGCTAACACTCACGCCAAGCAGTATGATGACTGAAACCAAGACATAGACAATGCATAAACTACAGGTCCTGGTCAGACACCTCAATGGGCTTACTATGTAGGGGCTGACATCATGGAGAGCCGCTTGGCATCAACAAGCCCAAGCTCAGATCGTGTGTCCTCAAACTTAATTGGGTGCTCACACATTGTGTCCTCAAACTTAATCGGGTGCTCACACATTTTATTATCTTAAATTTTATTACCTCCCAGTGTTTTCTTTAATTATCACTTATATAAAACTTCCTTTGCCAACCCATGACGTCATGATCGTAGGGCTGCAAAATAGAAGGCCCCTCCATATGCTACCCTACCCTACCCTACCCATGCTCATCCAATGATGAGTGCCCGTAGGCATGCAAATTTCCAACCCAACCCCAATGATCATAACTTCTGAAAGTGCTACGGAAGGTCGGGGCTCGCAAGAAATTTGACTATGTACGCGCACGTACTCATGTGTGTCGCACCACCATCACGAAGACCAAATAAAAGGACTGGAAGAGAACACAAAGCACAAGTCCCTCAACTGTAAACAAAATCGAGAGAACGGATGCAAAGCGTATCCCAATGCAACAAAAGATGCAAAAGTGGTCTAACTGGTATCCAAACAGATCACCCAGGTCCACGAACCACAATGTGCCAAGAAAACTTGATAAAATAGGTCAGCACGCAAAATGAGGTAAAATCCCAAATTTTGGAAAAATTCCAAAATTAAAACCCATTCGGCCCTTGGGTTCAAAAACCCCAAAAATCCAAACATAAATGAAAATGGACACCGTATGCAAAAAGGGCCAGCATAACGGCCCAAAACCCAAAACCCCATTTCAAAAATAGGGAAACCCGTTCATACCTGACCAACCGGGCAGAACTAGCAACCAAAAACAGAGGGGAACACTAGTTCTCAGCCTCCTAACATATTGCTACAAGAAACAGAAGCTGAAACGGAGCGAAAACTATAAAACGGGAAGGCCCTACCTAAAGGAAAAAGAGGCAGAAACTGAAACCCGCACAATAAAATAAACCACCTGCCAAAATAGTTGAAAACGACGGCAAGGCATAAACTCCTCGAGCCAAATCCAACGACACCAACCTCGCGCAGATCCCATGCTCACAGCTCCCAGAATGAGCAAAACAAGAATCCTTCAAAAGAGGATTTCCAAATTTTGCTCTACAATTATATTTTCAAATTGTGAAAAGTGATTTATGAAATCACTTTTCCAATACTTATTCACTTTTTGGGTGAATAGTCAATTCTGGAAAATAGCTAGCTGGAGTAGTTAAACTCTGAATTGACCCAAACGAAAACAGGTTATTATCCGCAACGGGATTTCACCTAAGGCAAAGCTGCCAAAAATTAAATTTGAAAAGATTAAAATCCAAAAACCCCAAAAACATAGAAAAACACTTAATACTTTCATGACAGATGCGAACTTCTAAATGCACAGACACACTCACTGGTCTAATCACATAATGCAAATGAGTTCGAATTTACTAATTATCGAAAGGTTTTGATCTAAACAATAACAATAAGGGTACATCAACCATATAGGAACGACATGGGTAAATATGAATAGCTGAATCACTAACTCCATGTGCCACTGCCAGGGATATAATTCCTGCACACTAAAACACACGATCAAGTGCAATGGCAAATAATATCATAGCCGAAGCAACATTTATTAAAATACCTATTTAATCCATTTACATCACTCACATTCACAGAAAGCGTGAAGATACAAGAATGAAGTAAATAACCAAAGCATAGAATCCATCTCATAACATGATCAACAAATAGGTCCAATACATCATATAACTAGATATCATCATAGATCTACTATCATCTCAAAATGGCATCCACATGCAAATGTGATAAACTGAACAATATAGTAGTAAAGCATCTATGGTACTGAATCCAAGTATAACATCTGACCCTCAGGTCATCATAAGGTACAAAATAATAAGAGTATCAAGTATCTCTCGAATCAAAATAGACAAGACATAGACTGCAAACATGAGAGGCACTACATCCTCTCCCACTAGCATAGGCTTACTCCTGGAAGCTAGCAAAAAGATAGGGGTACAATTCCCTCAATCGTGTAGCATCCTCCCAAGTCGCAGAGGTCTCATCACTCGGGTCCCATTGGACCCTTACCTTCTCTATGTCCTGACCTTGCAAGGTTAGCCTCTGGTGCTGTAGGATACGAATGGGCTCCAAAGTAAGCTGCCCCTCCGCTACCTGCAAAGCATCCCAATCAAGCACATGGGTCACATCTAGAATATACTGTCTCAACACAGAAACATGAAAAACATCATGGATGCGCGAAATGCTAGGCAGCAACGCTAGACAATAAGCAACAGGACCAATCCTCTCGAGAATCTCAAAAGGTCTGACAAAACGTGGCGCCAACTTAGAGCCTTTCCCATAATGGATGGGGCTATTCCTTGGCTGCACTCTTAAAAACACCCTGTCACCAACAAAAAAGTGACGATCCAACCTATGGGCATCTGCATACTCGCGAAGGAGTGGGTGATCATCGAGTGTTACCGTAAGGCTCTCGGCTTCCTCAAGATCACTGAGAGATACAAGAAACAACTGACAACCCTTTCACACACTCAGCTTCAGCTGATTAGCTGTGATCATACGAAGCGAGACTGGTTGCTGAACTCCCAAAAGTTCCACCTGCCCACCTGTGTCATCCACCTACTGTACCACCTTATGATGGCAATTGATATTGGCTTAATGGGCAGCTAACCAATCCATGCCCAACACAATGTCATACAATCCTAGAGGTAGAATGTGTAAGTCCATTATGGTGGTGAAGGTTCCCAAACTCAAAACACAACTTCTGACCAACGAGTCAACGACCACTTTAGAACCCGTGGCTAACTCTACCTGTCACCTATCAACCTAACGCATTGCCACTAGCCCACATCGCTGAACAAGAGATGGTGATATGAAAGAATCAGAAGCAACAAAGTCAAACAAAACTGAAGATGAAATACCATGCAATGTACCTGTAGCCTCAACTACCGTACCTTGATGCTCAGCTTGATAGTTGTCAACCGCTGCAAAGACTCTGTGATTCCTACCTGCATCTCCTGCAGTAGGCTCAGATCTCGCTGTGCCCTTACCAGGACCAGTGGATGGCCTCATCGAACAATCATAAGATTTATGGCAAGGCTGGCCACAAGAAAAACAATTTCCTCCAAAGCTAGCACCTGATCCACGACCTCCCTGAGTAGCACTAGGGTAAGGTGCACTACCCCTGCTGGAATTCTACTAACTGCTATGAGAAGGACGATCCTGTTGAGATTTGTGTCGTCGGTTTTGGTTATCTCCTTTCTTCCCTGAGGTGCCAGAAGCTTGTCCACCCTTCTTACCCCAAAAATTCTTCTTACTCTTACCATGATAACTACCCTGAGAGGGTTCTGATTGGGATTGGCCCTTGCCTGAAGATTGAGTGAACTGAGCATCCTGTCCTGAATTTCGAGCACTTTGGTTCTGAGAACCAAATTTACTACTATAGCCCCTAGCTACATTGCTCTCAATGATCCTTGCCTTCTCCACGACAAGAGCAAGTGTCCTTGGTTGATGAGCACGAACATCTCCAATGATGGAGTCTCTGAGACCCCTAACAAAATGTTAGGTGATGAGTGCATCATCATGCCTCTAGCTCGAATACTGTTTCAAACCAAGGAACTTCTTCTCATACTGATCAACTCTCATAAAGCCTTGCTTAAGCTCATGGAATTCATCAATGCGAGCTTCACGATACTGAGGGGAAAGAAACTTCTCTCTGAACCTTTCCTCGAAGATCTCCCAGGTGAGATCTGCGACATTGATACCAAGTCTTTCACTCTCTTCACCCCACCAAATGGAACCATGTTCCCTTAGCTGTGTGATCGCACAACTGGCCTTTATGTTGCTCCCATAAGGTAGTAATGAGAAACAACGTCCCATATCAAGCAACCAAGTCTCAGCTTTGAGTCATGTTCCCTGGCCATCAAATTCTGGTGGTTTGGACCTCTGAAGTTCCCGCATCATCTCAATCTGAGTCAGATCAACATCATCACGGCTATGGCCCCTCCAACGGTGCCTTCTACCACCAGGTGGTGTACGAGAATGATCACGCTCATGCTCTTCCTCTCTATGCTTCGAATGATGGGACTCTCCATGATGAGATCCCTCTTCCTGATTTTGATACTGCTGGCACTCCTCAACACGAGGGCCCATCCGAGTAAGAATTTCCTGGAGCACTGGCATCATTGCCCCCAAGAGAACTTGATTAGCATTGTTATTACCCTGTTCTCCCCCTCCTCCCTGTTGTTCCTCTTCATGGTGTTCATTTCCACGGTTACCACTACGGGTACCACTTCGACCACTAGGTCTACGTGCAGGAGGCATCACTAAAGGAAGCAACAACATAATGTCAGAACAATTAGGTCATAGCATAAGAGTTAAACATGAGCCAAAGAGATATCATATAATAAAACATAATATAACAATACACAATGAAAAGCAAAACCATAGTGGAAGCATAACGCAAAGATCCCAATGTTGCAAAATGGGATCTGATACCGGATGTAATGCCCCGCCTGGAGATCCTTGGAAACAAGGATGAAAAACAAGTCAGAACAATTTTTTTTTTTTACAAGTGTAAGTGCACATGATACAACCTACACAAACCAAAAGATCGCAACAGAAGACTGAAAGACAACAAAGCACCAACGGATCTCCAAACGCCACTACCAATAAGAACACAACCACGAAAACCACAAAGACCTGCCAAGCTGAAAGACATAAGCTGACTCTTGGAAACTGGCTAAGTCTGAAATCCTGAAACCCTGAAATTTGGCTAAGTCTGAATTTCTGAAGCCCTGATTTTTCCTAGAATCTACACCTTAGCTCGTACAGGTCTGAAACCCATCTCAAATGAATCGTCGCATATATTAAAATATATCTTAAGTATTCCTTATATACTTAAACGATATATTTTAAACCCCAAAGGACAACAACACAAACCCAAAGACTGAATTTCAAAAGAAACCTCTTGAATTCAAAATGCAACAACATAGGCTTGAAGAACACCCAAAAGGGTATCTAGATCAACTCTCAAAATGATCGGAACACTACAAAAAGTGCCCACTGTTGGCACGCGCAGGTTTTAACCAAAAGGCGTGTGACACTTTTTACTAAGGGAGGGCGACACTTCTCCCTTACTGCGTGCGACACTTCTCAAGAAGGCGTGCGATATTGGAAAAGTATCGTGCGACATTTCTCATGAAGCTGTGTGACACTCTTCCAGTGTCATACAACACTTCTTCAGTAATGCGTGTGACACTTTATAGTATCGTACGACATTATTTCTATGGGTGTGTGATACTTTATCAGTGTCGCACAATGCTGAACAAATGTCGCCCATAGAAAATAAAAACACTTAAGGAAACTCAAAAATGGGAAAAAAATGACAAAAGAACCTCCACATTGGGGAGTACCAAATCCACATCTCGAGGCCATAACACTTGAACTAGAATTGAGTAACTGAAATACAGAAAGCGAAATCTAACCATCTATCAAACAAGGAAGGGAAAGTATAGAAAGGAAACATCAATTTCAACTGAAATAAACATCGCAATAACATAGAAAACATTGCAATGAGAAAAAATAACCAACTAAGTACGCGATTCCTCCCAACCATCAATGGCATCATAGGACCATCGTGGGCCCTAGCCATCCCCCACGCATAACATCCCAAGCCACCGATCAAATCATTGGTGCTGTCATAATAGGGACATCACTACTAAACATGCTACAATGTAAGTAAATAAAATCTAACATGTTAGTAGTAGGCATAAGATAAAACTGTAATCAGATAACATCAACTACTACATGCTAATCATCATAATGAGGAATGCGTTAAAACTAACATCATCTAAACATGATAACATCATAATGAGAGCATAAATCACAAGAAGCATACTCTGTATATTGAAGTACCAAGTGACACATCTAGCTACAGTCGTACTAGGACAATAGACCGTATCTGTATACCGGTCTCTAGCAGTGGTGAGGGTAGCTACGCCTCCCAACCATGTGGCACCCATAGGTCCACACCTGCCGTGCTGATGGAGATAGTGATCCAACCGCAAACACACAAAAATACAACAACCATGGCTAACACTCACGCCAAGTAGTATGATGACTGAAACCAAGACATAGACAATGCATAAACTACAGGTCCTGGTCAGACACCTCAATAGGCTTACTATGTAGGGGCTGACAGCATGGAGAGTTGCTTGGCATCGACAAGCCCAAGCTCGGATCGTGTGTCCTCAAACTTAATTGGGTGCTCACACATTGTGTCCTCGAACTTAATCGGGTGCTCACACATTTTATTATCTTAAATTTTATTACCTCCCAGTGTTTTCTTTAATTATCACTTATATAAAACTTCCTTTGCCAACCCATGACGTCATGATCGTCGGGCTGCAAAATAGAAGCCCCCTCCATATGCTACCCTACCCTACCCTACCCATCCTCATCCAATGATGAGTGCCCGTAGGCATGCAAATTCCCAACCCAACCCCAATGATCATAACTTTCGAAAGTGCTACGGAAGGTCGTGGCTCGTAAGACATCCGACTATGTACGCGCATGTACTCGTGTGTGGTGCACCACCATCACGAAGATAAAATAAAAGGACTGGAAGAGAACACAAAGCAACAAGTCCCTCAACTGTTAACAAAATCGAGAGAACGGATGCAATGCGCATCCCAATGGAACAAAAGATGCAAAAGTGGTCTAACTGGTATCCAAACAGATCACCCAGGTCCACGAACCACAATGTGCCAAGAAAACTTGATAAAACAGGTTAGCACGCAAAATGAGGTAAAAACCTTAAATTTTGTAAAAATTCCAAAATTAAAACCCATTTGGCCCTTGGGTTCAAAAACCCCAAAAATCCAAAAATAAATGAAAACAGATACCGTATGCAAAAACGGCCAGCATAACGGCCCAAAACCAAAAACCCCATTTCAAAAACAGGAAAAACGTTCATACTCGACCAACCGGGCAGAACTAGCAACCAGAAACGGAGGGGAACACTAGTTCTCAGCCTCCTAACATATTGCTATAAGAAACAGAAGCTGAAATGGAGCGAAAACTATAAAATGGGAAGTCCCTACCTGAAGGAAAAAGAGGTAGAAACTGAAACCCGCACAATAAAATAAACCACAAGCCAAATTAGTTGAAAACAACGACAAGGCATAAACTCCTCAAGCCAAATCCAATGAGACCAACCTCGTGCAGATCCCATGCTCACAGCTCCCAGAACGAGCAAAACAAGAATCCTTCAGAAGAGGATTTCCAAATTTTGCTCTACAATTCTATTTTCAAATTGTGAAAAGTGATTTATGAAATCACTTTTCCAATACTCATTCACTTTTTGGGTGAATAGTCAATTCTGGAAAATAGCTAGCTGGAGTAGTTAAACTCTGAATTGACCCAAACGAAAACAGGTTATTATCTGCAACGAGATTTCACCTAAGGCAAAGCTGCCAAAAATTAAATTTGAAAAGATTAAAATCTGAAAACCCCAAAAACATAGAAAAACACTAAACACTTTCCCGACAAATGCGAACTTCTAAATGCATAGACACACTCACTGGTCTAATCACATAATGCAAATGAGTTCGAATTTACTAATCACCGAAAGGTTTTGATCTAAACAATAACAATAAGGGTACATCGACCATATAGGAACAACATGGGTAAATATGAATAGCTGAATCACTAACTCCATGTGCCACTGCCAGGGATATAATTCTTGCACACTAAAACACACGATCAAGTGCAATGACAAATAATATCATAGCCGAAGTAACATGTATTAAAATACCTATTTAATCCATTTACATCACTCACATTCGCATAAAGCGTGAAGATACAAGAATGAAGTAAATAACCAAAGCATAGAATCCATCTCATAACATAATCAACAAATAGGTCCAATACATCATATAACTAGATATCATCATAGATCTACTATCATCTCAAAATGGCATCCACATGCAAATGTGATAAATTGAACAGTATGGCAGTAAAGCATCTATGGTATTGAATCCAAGTATAACATCTGACCCTCAGGTCATCATAAGGTACAATATAATAAGAGTATCAAGTATCTCTCGAATCAAAATAGACAAGACATAGACTGCAAACATGAGAGGCACTACATCCTCCCCCACTAGCATAGGCTTACTCCTGGAAGCCAGCAAAAAGATAGGGGTACAATTCCCTCAGTCGTGTAGCATCCTCCCAAGTCGCAGAGGTCTAACGCTCAGGTCCCATTGGACCCTTACCTGCTCTATGTCCTGACCTTGCAAGGTCAGCCTCCGGTGGTGTAGGATACAAATGGGCTCCAAAGTAAGCTGCCCCTCCGCTACCTGCAAAGCATCCCAATCAAGCACATGGGTTACATCTGGAATATACTGTGTTAACACAGAAACATGAAAAACATCATGGATGCGCAAAAGGCTAGGCGAAAACGCTAGACGATAAGCAACAGGACCAATCCTCTCGAGGATCTCAAAAGGTCCGACAAAACGTAGCACCAACTTAGAGCCTTTCCCATAATGGATGGGGCTCTTCCTTGGCCGCACTCTCAAAAACACCCTGTCACCAACAGAAAAGTGACGATCCAACCTATGGGCATCTGCATACTCGCGAAGGAGTGGGTGATCATCGAGTGTTACCGTAAGGCTCTCGGCTTCCTCAAGATCACTGAGAGATACAAGAAACAACTAACAACCCTTTCACACACTCCACTTCAGCTGATTAGCTGTGATCATATGAAGCGAGACTGGTTACTGAACTCCCAAAAGTTCCACCTGTCCACCTGTGTCATCCACACACTGTACCACCTTATGATGGCAATCAATATTGCCCTGATGGGCGGCTAACCAATCCATGCCCAACACAATGTCATACGATCCTAGAGGTAGAATGCGTAAGTCCATTGTGGTGGTGAAGGTTCCCAAACTCAAAACACAACTTCTAACCAACAAGTCAACAACCACTTTAGAACTCGTGATTAACTCTACCTTCCACCTATCAACCTAATGCATTGCCACTAGCCCACATCGTTGAACAAGAGATGGTGATATGAAAGAATTAGAAGCACCAGAGTCAAACAAAATTGAAGATGAAATACCATGCAATGTACTTGTAGCCTCAACTATTGTACCTTGATGCTCAGCTTGACGGTTGTCAACCGCTGCAAAGACTCTGTGATTCCTACCTGCATCTCCTACAGTAGGCTCAGATCTCACTGTGCCCTTACCAGGACCAGTGGATGGCCTGATCGAACAATCATAAGATTTATGGCTAGGCTGGCCACAAGAAAAACAATTTCCTCCAAAGCTAGCACTTGATCCATGACCTCCCTAAGTAGCACTAGGGTAAGGTGCACTACCCCTGCTGGAATTCTGCTGACTGCTATGAGGAGGACGATCCTGCTAAGATTTGTGTCCTCGGTTCTGGTTATCTCCTTTCTTCCTTGAGGTGCCAGAAGCTTGTCCACCCTTCTTACCCCAAAAATTCTTCTTACTCTTACCATGATAACTACCCCGAGAGGGTTCTAATTGGGATTGGCCCTTGCCTGAAGACTGAGTGAACTGAGCATCCTGTCCTGAATTTCGAGCACTTTGGTTCTGAGAACCAAATTTACCACTGTAGCCCCTAGCCACATTGCTCTCAATGATCCTTGCCTTCTCCACGACAAGAGCAAGTGTCCTTGGTTGATGAGCATGGACATCTCCAATGATGGAGTCTCTGAGACCCCTAACAAAATGTTGGGTGATGAGTGCATCATCATGCCTCTAGCTCGAATACTGTTTCAAACCAAGGAACTTCTTCTCATACTGATCAACTCTCACAAAGCCCTGCTTAAGCTCATGGAATTCATCAAAGCGAGCTTCATGATACTAAGGGGAAAGAAACTTCTCTCTGAACCTTTCCTCGAAGATCTCCCAGGTGAGATCTGCGACATTGATACCAAGTCTTTTACTCTCTTCACCCCACCAAATGGAACCATGTTCCCTTAGCTGTATGATCGCACAACGAGCCTTTATGTTGCTCCCATAAGGTAGTAATGAGAAACAACATCCTGTATCAAGCAACCAAGTCTCAGCTTTGAGTCCTGTTCCCTGGCCATCAAATTCTGGTGGTTTGGACCTTTGAAGTTCCCGCATCATCTCAATCTGAGTGAGATCAACATCATCACGGCCATGGCCCCTCCAACGATGCCTTCTACCACCAGGTGGTGTACGAGAATGATCATGCTCATGCTCTTCCTCTCTATGCTCTGAACGATGGGACTCTCCATGATGAGATCCCTCTTCCTGATTTTGATCCTGTTGGCGCTCCTCAACACAAGGGCCCATCCAAGTAAGAATTTCTTGGAGCACTGGCATCATTGCCCCCAAGAGAGCCTGATTAGCATTGTTATTACCCTGTTCTCCCCCTCCTCCCTGTTGTTCCTCTTCATGGTGTTCATTTCCACGGTTACCACTACGGGTACCACTTCGACCACCAGGTCTACGTGCAGGAGGCATCACTGAAGGAAGCAACAAGGTAATGTTAGAACAATCAGGTCATAGCATAAGAGTTAAACATGAGCCAAAGAGATATCATATAATAAAACATAATATAACAATACACAATGAAAAGCAAAACCATAGTGGAAGCATAACGCAGAGATCCCAATGTTGCAACATGGGCTCTGATACCAGATGTAATGCCCCGCCCGGAGATGCTTGGAAACAAGGATGAATAACAAGTCAGAACAGTTTTTTTTTTTTACAAGTGTAAGTGCACATGATACAACCTACACAAACCAAAAGATCGCAACGAAAGACTGAAAGACAACCAAGCACCAACGGATCTCCAAACGCCACTACCAACAAGAACACAACCACGAAAACCACAAAGACCTACCAAGCTGAAAGACATAAGCTGACTCTTGGAAACTGGCTAAGTCTGAAATCCTGAAGCCCTGAAATTTGGCTAAGTCTGAATTTCTGAAGCCCTGATTTTTCCTAGAATCTACACCTTAGCTTGTAGAGGTCTGAAACCCATCTCAAATGAATCGTCGCATATATTAAAATATATCTTTTATACTTAAACGATATATTTTAAACCCCGAAGGACAACAACAGAAACCCAAAGACTGAATTTCAAAAGAAACCTCCTGAATTCAAAATGCAACAACATAGGCTTGAAGAACACCCAAAAGGATATCTAGATCAACTCTCAAAATGATCAGAACACTACAAAAAGTGCCCGTTGTTGGCATTCGTAGGTTTTAACCAAAAGGCGTGCGACACTTTTTACTAAGGGAGGGCGACACTTCTCCCTTACTACGTGCGACACTTCTCAAGAAGGCGTGCGATACTGGAAAAGTATCGCGCGACATTTCTCATGAAGCCGTGCGACACTCTTCCAGTGTCATACGACACTTCTTTAGTAATGCGTGCGACACTTTATAATATCGTACGACATTATTTCTATGGGCGTGCGATACTTTATCAGTGTCGCACAATGCTAAACAAATGTCGCCCATAGAAAATAAAAACACTTAAGAAAACTCAAAAACGGGAAAAAAATGACAAAAGAACCTCCACACTGGTGAGTACCGGATCCACATCTCGAGGCCAGAACACTCGAACCAGAATTGAGTAACTGAAATACAGAAAGCAAAATCTAACCATCTATCAAACAAGGAAGGGAAAGTACAGAAAGGAAACATCACATTCAACTGAAATAAACATCGCAATAACATAGATAACATTGCAATGAGCAAAAATAACCAACTAAGTACGCGGTTCCTCCCAACCATCAATGGCATCATAGGACCATCGTGGGCCCTAGCCATCCCTCGCGCATAACATCCCAAGCCACCGATCAAAATCATTGGTGTTGTCATAATAGGGACATCACTACTAAACATGCTACAATGTAAGTAAATAAAATCTAACATGCTAGTAGTAGGCATAAGATAAAACTGTAATCAGATAACATCATCTACTACATGCTAATCATCATAATGAGGAATGCGTTAAAACTAACATTATCTAAACATGATAACATCATAATGAGAGCATAAATCACAAGAAGCATACTCCGTATACCGAAGTACCAAGTGACACATCCAGCTACAGTCGTACTAGGACAATAGATCGTATCTGTACACCAGTCCCTAGCAGTGGTGAGGGTAGCTACGCCTCCCAACCACGTGGCACCCGTAGGTCCACACCCACCATGCTGATGGAGATAGTGATCTAACCACAAAAAAACAAAAATACAACAACCATGGCTAACACTCACGCCAAGCAGTATGATGACTAAAACCAAGACATAGACAATGCATAAACTACAGGTCCTGGTTAGACACCTCAATGGGCTTACTATGTAGGGGCTGACATCATGGAGAGTCGCTTGGCATCGACAAGCCCAAGCTCGGATCGTGTGTCCTCGAACTTAATTGGGTGCTCACACATTGTGTCCTCGAACTTAATCGGGTGCTCACACATTTTATTATCTTAAATTTTATTACCTCCCAGTGTTTTCTTTAATTATCACTTATATAAAACTTCCTTTGCCAACCCATGACGTCATGATCGTCGGGCTGCAAAATAGAAGCCCCCTCCATATGCTACCCTACCCTACCCTACCCATGCTCATCCAATGATGAGTGCCCGTAGGCATGCAAATTCCCAACCCAACCCCAATGATCATAACTTCTGAAAGTGCTACGGAAGGTCGGGGCTCGCAAGACATCCGACTGTGTACGCGCACGTACTCGTGTGTGGCGCACCACCATCACGAAGATCAAATAAAAGGACTAGAAGAGAACACAAAGCAACAAGTCCCTCAACTGTAAACAAAATCGAGAGAACGGATGCAACGCGCATCCCAATGCAACAAAAGATGCAAAAGTGGTCTAACTGGTATCCAAACAGATTACCTAGGTCCATGAACCACAATGTGCCAAGAAAACTTGATAAAACAGGTCGGCACACAAAGCGAGGTAAAAACCCCAAATTTTGGAAAAATTCCAAAATTAAAACTCATTTGGCCCTTGGGTTCAAAAACCCCAAAAATCCAAAAATAAATTAAAACGGACACCGTATGCAAAAACGGCCAGCATAACGGCCCAAAACCCAAAACCCCATTTCAAAAATAGGGAAAAACGTTCATACTCGACCAACCGGGCAGAACTAGCAACCAAAAACAGAGGGGAACACTAGTTCTCAGCCTCCTAACATATTGCTACAAGAAACGGAAGTTGAAACAGAGCGAAAACTATAAAACGGGAAGGCCCTACTTGAAGGAAAAAGAGGCAGAAACCGAAACCCGCACAATAAAATAAACCACTCGCCAAAATAGTTGAAAACGATGGCAAGGCATAAACTCCTCGAGCCGAATCCAACGAGACCAACCTCGCACAGATCCCACGCTCACAGCTCCCAAAATGAGCAAAACAAGAATCCTTCAGAAGAGGATTTCCAAATTTTGCTCTACAATTCTATTTTCAAATTGTGAAAAGTGATTTATGAAATCACTTTTCCAATACTTATTCACTTTTTGGGTGAATAGTCAATTCTGGAAAATAGCTAGCTGGAGTAGTTAAACTCCGAATTGACCCAAATGAAAACAGGTTATTATCCGCAACAGGATTTCACCTAAGGCAAAGCTGCCAGAAATTAAATTTGAAAAGATTAAAATCCGAAAACCCCAAAAACATAGAAAAACACTTAACACTTTCGCGACAAATGCGAACTTCTAAATGCACAGACACACTCACTGGTCTAATCACATAATGCAAATGAGTTCGGATTTACTAATCACCAAAAGGTTTTGATCTAAACAATAACAATAAGGGTACATTGACCATATAGGAACGACATGGGTAAATATGAATAGCTGAATCACTAACTCCATGTGCCCCTGCCAGGGATATAATTCCTGCACACTAAAACACATGATTAAGTGCAATGGAAAATAATATCATAGCCGAAGCAACATGTATTAAAATACCTATTTAATCCATTTACATCACTCACATTCGCAGAAAGCGTGAAGATACAAGAATGAAGTAAATAACCAAAGCATAGAATCCATCTCATAACATAATCAACGAATAGGTCCAATACATCATATAACTAGATATCATCATAGATCTACTATCATCTCAAAATGGCATCCACATGCAAATGTGATAAACTGAACAGTATAGCAGTAAAGCATCTATGGTACTGAATCCAAGTATAACATCCAACCCTCAGGTCATCATAAGGTACAAAATAATAAGAGTATCAAGTATCTCTCGAATCAAAATAGACAAGACATAGACTGCAAACATGAGAGGCACTACAGCTGACCCATGAAGGTTGAGTATGTGCAATGATGGAAGGAGATACCATTAACATGAGAGTAGTGATAAGAGTCACTATATCAACAACACCCACAACTACAAACCACCCCTAACAAACATGGGCTTCAAGGTTTCAAATGTTTAAATCATGGCATAAACATGAATAATTCACCTCAATATCAAGCCATCATGTAAAGCTAATGTAAAAAACCAAAGTAACAACAATAAGCTAATGGAACAAGAAATGAAAAGTTCCAAAAAGAGTTGGTAGAGAAGGATGCCATGACATATAAGATGCGCTTGTAACCATTAATGGAGTGGGCACTTAGTGTTGCATTCACCGCTTGCATTGACACTACACTTATCACTACCACCACCATTGTCAATACTGTTGTGCAATTGCCTTTTATTTATGTCATTTCCAAAACTTTTTGAAGCCAAAAATTTGACTGTAACAAATTAGAATTTGTAAATGGAGAAGAAGCTCGATTAACCTCAAAGGTTGTTCAATGCAACTTCTAAATATAAATGCCATCATTGCTACCACAAGCATAAATGCCACCACCATTTTCTGCTCTATTTTATTGTTAAAATCATAAATCAATATAGGCTAAGAAATTTCAAATTAAACTAGGTGGGATAGAAAATTCATATTAAATTGGGCATCATAAGAATTTCAAGTTTCACTGGAAGTAAAAATCATACCAAATGAAATAAAATTTTCGTTACCTTTCCATTAGTCAAACTCTTGTTAATGCTTATGTATGGTGATGACATGCAAATAATAAGACATCTATACCATATGGTTTTTGTGTAAGGATAGCTTTCACCCCTCCAATTGCTAACATGAAATAAGAATCATACAAGAGGTTACCAATCAATATCTTCCACTTACCTAGAGTTTGTTGTTCACCCTTCTTTGTTGTCTCTTTTTAATTGGTATAATCTTGTTACTCAACCTTGACATGACTTCTTACAATTCACACATATCAATACTAACTTCTCCCCATCTAATTTTAAAAGTATTTACACCTAGTTTAAACTTGTTCAAATCACAAATTTTTATTAATTTTACCCTAAAAATATTATAATGCATTGATCAATAATTATGTTTTATCGTTTTTTCTTTAATGTGGATCTTGACAATCCACCAAACAAGTATAGAAACATCAATTCAAAGCAATATTTAGGACGCATAAGAGAAAAATTGACATTTCCTACTCATCTGCTTTCAAATATCTTACTATGACAAAGACCAATCACTACATGACACTTATTTATTGTACATTGACAATTAATAACATAACTTATCTATGTACGGTGGTTTTAAAAAATTGCTGCCACCGTAAAACTTTGGTCACATGCAAAATCTATACCATATCCAATTAGGTATACCTTGGAGTACATGACAGGGACTGTCATTCCCATAACTTCGTTTTATTGACCAAGATCACAAAACTGTTATGATTGGAGGAAATTCTTTCACATTGTACATTGCAAAACCCACGTGGAATCGTGAAAATAGAAGCTTATAGTTATACCTGGAATTCAGTAGGTGAATTCTTCTGTTCAGATGTTGTTGTTTAGTATTTTGTCAAACACTTAGGCAGCAATCCACGTGGGAATACAGTTGCTTTCGTTTTCTCTGCCAAATTATGTCACCACTTTTGTCAAAACAATTGCCTGAAAAGCTTATGCGCAATCAGTTTAGAGGCTTAATTAGAGGGGACTTTTGCTCTCGGAGGAAAGCTCCTGTCAAATCCTTCTCCTCTAATTATTCGTCTGTCGTCGCCCTTTACCACGGGCTTTGTGTTCTTTATTTTGCTTCTGTTGATTTTGTTGATTTTGAGCTTGTGGTGTTCGCAGCGGAGGTTGAGGGAATTTAAACAAAGGCTTGTATGTTAAGCTACATATCGCTGAAAGAAAGTTGGGATTCTTTACCATATTGGAACGTTCAAGTCGGAATAGTTTTACAGCTTGGAGTGGTTTCTAAAAAGGTCTATTGCAAACCCATCATACTGAGGTTACCTTAAGATTTACCTTCACTCTGCTTCATGTGCAATGCAATAAAATATATGTTGGTGGTACAGTGCTGTTGAGAGGGTTATGAACCCATTTTTTTCTACTCTGTGGGCACATATATATTCTTAATGCATATAACCCTAATGGAGGTCATGATATGAGTCGAATAATAGAGACCTCTTCAGGGCAATAGTTCTGGATTTTCAATCCCTGGATAAAGAACCCATCAAAGTGATAATACCCGTTTCATGGAGAAGGCCTTCTTCGAGATAGTAGTTTCAAGCTCTTGTCAAGAAGTATAAGTCTCTAGAATCGAAAGATTGAGGGCTTTTCGAAGAAGCAAGAGGCAAAGTGGATGAAACATTGAAACCCTCTTGAGGGTCACAATAGCAATCAGGGCATAGATCTTGAACCCTTTCCGTGCTGGTACAACCACAAATCCATGGCGATATGCACTGATTTGCGGAGGTCTCTGTGACACAGGGATTCCATCAGAGAACCGGAGGAATCAGATAAAAACCCAAGAGTCTCCGATAAGGTTTGCCCTAATCTGGTATCAGATTCTAAGTTATGGGTTTGGAGAGAACTTATGCCAAAAGCAATTATAACTTGAGGTCTAGAAATGGTGTTGTGAGAACAGGAACACATTCCAGAAGAAAACAAGCCTATGGAAAATGCAGTGATTCTGGCATCGGGAGCACTGGTACCAGGGTCTCTGGTTTCCATGAGAAGAAGAAGAGGAAAAAGAAGAAAGACATTTGCAATGAGGATATATATCAGAATGGCACTCATGAGCTTAACGGCAAATTAGGGCACGAGAGTTGCTCTGAAATAGAAAATGGTAAGGAAAGGAACGGAGACGATGTTAGTTTGGGTTTTGACATTGAATCTCAGGATGCAGATTATTCCTATTTACCGGGGCTGAATGATGAACTGGCCCTGCTCTGCCTGGCAAAGGCATCGAGAAGAGAATATGGCAAGCTATTTTCTATAAATAAGAGGTATTTTACTTTGTCTCAGAGTGGAGATCTGTACAAGATGAGAAGGAAAATGGGGATTTACGAGCAATGGGTTTTCATGCTTGCGAGCGGCCAATTTGAGTGGCGTGCATTTGATCCCAGATCAGGAAGCTGGAGGGCGCTACCACCAGTTCCTTCCGATTCATGCTTTGCCGCGAGTGATAAAGAAAGCCTTTGTGCCGGCACCCACGTTCTTGTATTAGGAAGGGAGATTGAGGGCCTTGTTATCTGGAGGTATGAGCTTGTTACCAATAAATGGTTTAAGGGTCCTTCTATGATAACTCCTAGGTGTCTCTTTGCATCTGCTAGCGGTGCTGACTCTGCCTTTGTGGCCGGAGGAATTGGTCCGAATGGAGAAATACTGAAATCAGCCGAGAAGTATGATCCTGATAAACAGACGTGGGAGTCTCTCCCTGATATGCAAAGGGCTAGAAAGCTATGCTCTGGATGTTTTATGAATAACAGATTTTATGTCATTGGAGGAACCGGGGAGGCTGGAAACCTCACGTGTGGCGAGTTTTACGATTTGGAGAGGAAAAAGTGGGAGCTGATTGAAGACATGATACCGGTGAGCAACTCCAGCTCATTTTCTCAGGCACCGCCTCTTGTTGCAGTTGTTAACAATGAGCTCTATTCTCTTGAGGCGTCAACCAACCAGCTGAAATTCTATATCAAACAAACTAATAAATGGAAAGTCCTGGGGCAGGTCCCTCTTAGAGCTGATTGTACCAGTGGTTGGGGCGTAGCCTTCAAGTCCTTGGGTGATCAGTTGCTCATGATAGGAGGCGTTAAAGATCCCCATCAGCATACTAATGGATATGGTATCTCTATTTATTCCTCATACCCTGAACCCAATAAACCTGAGGCTAATTGGCATTTTGTGACAAGAGTAGGAGGGTCTGTTGGTCCCTTTGTCTTCAATTGTGCTATTATGTCCACTTGAAATCAATTAGTGCCCTGTTTCTATCTATGCCATCCCATCCCCAAAGATGAGAGGAAAGTAACCTTGGGCAGTTGAGCTCTTGTGCTTGTGGTTAAGGTTGATGTCTTCATTCAATCACCATTGAAAGGTGGATCCCAGCTGCCCATCTGTGTTGCTTGTTTTGCATAGCTTCATGACATAATTTTCTTCTCTGAATCAAGATCAGCGCTCTCCTAAACGTAGGAGAGTTCACATGACAATTACTGCTTGTTGGATCATAGCTGTTCATATGTATTGAATGCCTTGCATGATTTCAAGGCTTGATAATATTCAACACCATTGCTCCAAGTTTGGTTATCTTCTAATTGTGCACGTCTTTATTGAAGTTATTGCTCACTGGATTATAGCTACTGATGCATGTTCAGTGCCATGCATAATTTCATTGCTTAATTATTATGAATTCACTGTTTTAACCTTGTTCCTCTCTTACCTCTCTTTTATCCTGATGGTGGATCAGGGAGAGTGATTGAAAATGCGTAAGCATAAAAATCTCATGCAGTCTAATTCAGAAAGTATAGCATAATGTTTAAAGCATGGTATCACTCTTTGGTGGCTTATCTGTAGAAAAATATTCTTTAGAAGAAATGGCCAAGTCCGTGGAAGCACCATGCTCGACATTTTCAGTTTTTCTTGCTATGGTTGATGGTTGTTTACAGGTGATTTGCAATGGTACAATCAGAAGAGTAGCAAGAGCATAGAGGAGCTAACTTTTTGATTCTAAGGTAAGATACAATAAATTATGTAAAAGAAGGTATCATATTTGTATGGCATGTCCTAACCTAAGATATGCTGCAAAACTGAACTTCAGGATTTTGATGACATAATTTTTGAAGTTCTTTGAAATGCTTTCAACTTTCTTTCCATCAGGACAAACAATTTACACTTCACTATACAGATTGAATGGCCGCCTTTCATTTTTATTTTATGGTATTTGTGCATCTTCACTGTTAAATTTATTTTCTATGATATTGATTCTAGAACTTGGATATTAGGTGTCTCTGATTTTAACTTATCCTGAAAATTTATGATAGCATGAAGCTTTTTTTCACATTTTGATGCAACCTATTACCCAATTAAATAATCCACATTTCAGGAATATGAATGCCAAATGGCCAATCTTTGGTTCACAAACCAGCTATTCTGGGCTGAAATTTAAATTGTGTGTCGAAAAAAGTACTGGCAAGCATTTGAGCCCTAACTTTCAGCAACTTTAGCTCAAAATAGAGTTGTGACAAATTTTTTGAGGAAAAAAAAGCTTTGTTTTGTAGAGTACCCGGGGGGTTGTACTCTGTATATGGTGTTTTGGGAGACATTTGGGGAAAAGAAAGGTTGCAATGATGAAGAGTATCTGGGTGAGTATCCTCTGTACAGAGTAAAAATGTGTTAGACAGGCCACGCTTTTTGATGCAACGGTCCTAGGAAATCCTATTTCTAGGGCTTGTAAAATAATTCATTTACAAATGTTTTTAAAAGATATGGGTCCTGAGAAGAACTGTTAATGAGATGAATGCCATAATCTAGATATGTGCTTATTTCTAATCATTAGAAATAGCTGCATATTTGTGTTGCATTATTCACCAATATTGTTTTCTAAATTGTTTCTAGCCATATGATTCAGTAAGTAAATGGTGTCACGGCTTTGAATTATGTTTTAGTAAACTACAGTCTAGTTGCATTGCCCAACAAATCATCATGGGGATTCAGATCAGTGAGCTTTTTAAAGAAGTATCTCCTTGAATTAGTAGAGCTACAGTTGACAGGATTTGCACGAGGTAAGCAATTTAAAACTTTGAAGCTCAATGGCATTTTGGTTATAATGTATGGATACGGCTTTTGTTCTGGTAAATGCTTTTCTGCCTGCTTGTGCTTGTACTTCTCAACTATAGGTGTTCACGCCACTGTGTTCTAGGATGTAGATTATTGCTTGTAATATCACATTCCAAGAAAGGCAACCCAAGGTACGTCAATGGAATTCGGTTCCACAGTGCAGTACTGAAGGGTGATGGAAAAGGCAGTACTTTTAAGTTGGAGCGGTCCCTTCATGAATAGGGGGTCGAGTGGTACCTAAAGAGGAAGGCTTAATCCCATTGTGGACACTGGAAAAGTGTTCTCCCTTCCCAATATGAAGTTTCTTTTCTTCTCTAGAAATCGAGTGAGTACACTTGACATTGTGAGAGTTGATAAGCAATCTTAAAGAAGTCATGGATTACTGACAACCGAAGCAATATTGAACACACGAGAAAAGCGATATAAATACTTCGATGACCTATAGTTGATTAAGATGCACACAAAATGATACAATGCATTATCTATGTACAAATGAGGGGATACTTTTATAATGTTGAAACTCTAACAGAAACTAAGATGATAACAAATGTCTTTATCCTATGACTAGAAGCACAAAGTAAATGATATAAGATTAAGGATGAAGTGAATGTAATTTAAAATGAATATCTTAAGGTTGTATATCTCATCTAGACCACCACTACGCAACACTACCTTGAAGTAGGTATTGGAGAAAATCATAAAATATGGAAGGATGCAAGAATGGGTTTTGACTAAAAGGAAATGCTAAGTACATGTGTATAAATGAATCTCTCAAAAGTAGAATAAAAGGAAAAACACTGTTAAATTATATATATATATATATATATATATATATATATATATATATATATATATATGAAAAAAAAGAGTATAAGTAATTGATGGAGAAAACAAATCTTTGCTATACCTAGTATTGCTAGTGCACGCTCAATGTTTCCCCCACTAAATAGAGTATGGTGCCTTGTGTCCCCCAAAAATGTATATTTTTCATGTAGCAATTGTGAACACTTAGAAGAGGATGATGATAAAGGTCCAATAATGTTGAAAAAGGTTACCACCTTTGTGAAAAAATAAAACAAATAAATATTATGGTGTATAATGTTATAATTGAGTGTTCAAATGTTGTCATAGTGGTATGAAAATATGTTACAATCAAATGGGGTAAAAGCTTAGTCAATGGAGGTCACAAGGTAGAAGGTGGAAACAATTGAAGATGAAGATCCAATGATAGTGGTTGTGTGATAACTATTACTTGTTTGCACCAAAGATGATATAAACATTCTAAAGTGTTTGTAGTATACAAGATGAGACTAGACCTATACTATTTGTCAAGTACTAGTACCATTGTACCAAAATAAAGAAAGCTATGTTGTACTCTCCAATAAGAATTACTCAAAGCAACAAGTTTGGAGATGATGTGAGCTCACTAAGTACCATCCAATTAGATTTAATATACAATGACAATGCATCCACAATAGGTGTGTACAAATATGAGCACCCAAATATGAATATCTAAAATATAAGACCTTAGCCTTAGCGTAGGGGAAGAGCACTAGTTACTACCAAAATAAAGAAAGCTATGTTGTACTCTCCAATAAGAATTACTCAAAGCAACAAGTTTGGAGATGATGTGAGCTCACTAAGTACCATCCAATTAGATTTAATATACAATGACAATGCATCCACAATAGGTGTGTACAAATATGAGCACCCAAATATGAATATCTAAAATATAAGACCTTAGCCTTAGCGTAGGGGAAGAGCACTAGTTACTGCCCATGTTCTCCCATGTTCTTTCTAATGTTCATTGGATGTTGCTAATTTAAAGCCCATTTTAGAAACATCTAGTGGGCCAATAGAAACCCATTTCTTTAGGGGGGGAAATGATAATAATTAGATCAATTGTGCAATTTCATTCGTACCATCTATGCACATCTATGCATAACTACTGGATCATTTGTGCAAATTATGTGTTGTCAAAGCAAATGGGTACTAGGACAATCAGAAATATGCTTTAAATGACACTTAAAAATGACAATATTTTTACCCTTGCATGCATAACATATCCACAATGTTCATCTTAACTACCCAAGAGTTAAAATAATAGCTATAATAATTAAGTCATAGATAAAGACACCAATAAAAACATTGTTGAAATCTGATTTATTGTTAAGGAACTTAGGGTGCATAATGTTACCAATGGTTGATGTTGGTGCTCTTTCCTTAGCAACTTGAAAATAAAGAAACTTCTCTATATCTAGATTACGATTTATAGAAGCTAAAGAACTAATGGACATTTCTATAGGAGGAACATTAGGAGAAGCTTCAATGTGTTTACAACTATCAAAACCTATCAAATAATAGAGTTTTTCTCATCTATCATAATCGTATATTAGGTCATCATAATTGTTAACAGGCACAAAATTGACCATAATAGGAAATTAATATTGATGTGGGTCTTCATGGATCTCCTAATTTTGAGTCCAAAGAGTATGGGCACTAAATATGTGAGATGGAACATGAAGTGTTAAAATTGATATGCCCCCAATCGATCATAAGACAAGGTCAATTGTATTTTCCCATTTTATCTTCCAGTTATGTGTATCTAGTTTGAGAACATGGCTATAGAGAGAGGTGGGAGATGAAATCACTTGAGATGTTTCAAGATGCCATATTAGTCTAGTTAAGGTGCTTATGGAAGGATATGCTAAACAACCTATGATTTGACAAGGAGAGAGAGAGAGAGAGCGAGTAAAAGGATCCCATATTTTGTAGTATATGTAAACAAAAACTAAAATGGACTATAATAGTAAGTATTGGGGGCAATGTTTAGAGAACTAGTTAGATGGTTTTGAAGTACATTGAACCATTGTTTCAACACCTTTTTTAATTATGAAAATCTAGCATTATAGCTACATTTTTAATTTCTTGTAAAAGAAAAATCCCTTTGATGCCTTGAAAAATTAGTCCTCAACACTATTTCAATGATGTATATGTAGATTTGACAACTCGAGTGAAGAGGTGGTAGCTAGAGGGAGGTGATTATTAAGGGAGATAGCCTTGAGGTGGAGCCACTTGTAAAGGGGATGAAGACCAAAAAATGAAGAAGTGATGCAACATGTGGAATGTTAAGCCCCTACATTTTAAGTTAAAAAAATGGTTCCATGATATGTGAGGTTTAATAGACTTTATAGGCTAGGAAAAACTAAGGGATAACTCATTCTGAGTAATTAAAAGTTGTTAATGAACCACTGAAATCCACCCCCCTTAATCACTAAATGATTAACCCTACACAAGCAAGGACATGATTCAACATTGACATCTACGAATGCTACAATGGTGATTAGATGTTTGAAATGATATGATCAACCAAATAATGTGACCTAAACTCTATTGGCCATGTAGGTAATGCAAGTAATACAACACTTACACAAGAATCTATATGGACTATGCAGTATACATATTCTTATAACCAATGTTTTTGACAAACCTTTAACGTAGATGAATTACAAAAATGTCCAAACCCTTTTAATATCAATTTATAGATTTTGGGTCTTGAAACTCAATAGTGAGGTCTATTTGTACCAAGATCCACCATATAACTTTTTTGGAGAAAATTTTCTAAGCAAGACAAGAGAATTGCATATTTGAATCTTATAATGGTGAGTGCAAGATTACAATGAGTCAACCTATGCCTCTAAGTGGCAATTAGAATTCAAAAAGCATGAAGTTAACAAATTCACATAAATATTGGAATATTTTATTAACACAACTTGGAAAATATCAAGGAATATAATTTGTAGTAAATCTAATGTGTCTGTAGGCTATTGGTTTTTGGAAAAAGATTTAATTTGTTTGGTGAAAATTTAAAATTTCAATAAAAAAAGTGTATTTTTTTACAAAGCACGGATCATAATCATCCTAAGTACAAGCAAAAAATAATAAATTTTCAATCTTTAAATAAAGTAAAAGACACGTTTAAATGCGACAATTAATTTTTTTTTTAACAAGTAAATAATTATGATCTTGTTATTAGGACTTATCTAAATAGTTTTTGAGTCAAACTCATTGACCCATGTTTAATTACTAGTAGCTTAGTGGCTCACAAGAATGCATCCCTCATAAGAATGAATAGAACACTTAGCACTCATTGCATCTAGGTATTGCTCACATAGGTGAGCTTTGTGGACATCACCTAGGTGCAATAGGTGCACTAATGTCTTCCATTGCTTCACCTAGATGCAAAGAGCTCTTAGTGTTTCATTGCTTCACCTATGTGAGCATGACTTGGATGTAATGAGTGCTAAGTGTTCTATTGATTCTCATGAGAGATGGGTTCTAGTGAACCATTACTCATGAAACATCAGTCAATTGTGCAACTAAATTGGGATAACAATATCTCAATTTTGACTTGTGGAAAATATCTCCTACTCATCAATAAAACAATTAATTATGATTTTCTTAAAAATATTAAAAATCTATTTTTAGTTAATTAACTTAGTCATAAAAAATACATAATTCAAAATATTTAACGTATGAAACATAGAATGTGATAGATTTTCAATTTTGAGAAAGGTGAAATAATTTAGAAGTATCAAATGTTTTTTAATTGAACATTGGATCAATCACTATGTAGAGGCCAAAGCCCTACAAGACTTTATTCTTTCAAAAAAATTAAAGGTGATTCAAGTTTGGATATGAGGTGACTCAAACAAGATTATCAAATATTTAGAGGGGGTTAGTCTTGCCTCATGGTCAATAGAAAATATCATAAAAGAGTGCAAGGAAATCATTTCTAGTTTCCAAAATTGTTATATCTCCAGTGTCTATTGGGAATATAATATGACTCCTAATTCCCTTGCCAATTTAAGGGTCCAAAGTAATCATAAAAGGGTGTGGCATGGGGAAATTCAAATAGATAACGATTTAAGAAATGTATTGGATTATGAAACATTTTAAGGCAATCTTTCAAGTACATGATGAAATTGATACACAATGAATTTAATTTTAATCAAAGGTAGATGGGATCTCAGTTCCCCTAATTATTACTCTCCTATGTTGGCACACTTCCTGGATGCCAAGAGTTTCTTATCACAGAAGGTTTTGTCTTCTCTATTTCATAGCTATTCTAAGAGTTAATTGTAGAGATAAGATGGGTGGAAACTTGAAGAGGTTTGAACCCCCAACTCGTGAGCATGTATGAAGAGACTCTAAAGTATGCAAAAAGTTGTTTAAGGGTGGATTAACTCCTTTTTTGGAGAAACTTGAGGGGTTTGATAGGAATGTAATATAAGTTTCTTTTGAAGATTGGAACATGGTGAAGTGAACCTTGAAGGTAAGAAGTTTGTGATCTCTGAAAGGGTTATTGTTGAGGCTACTAGTCTCTCAACCTAGGGGATGAAATATTTTGAGGATTAGAAGGTTTCTAAAATGGCATCGCATAAATTCTTTATAGATGATAAGGATATGGAAGCCTTATTAATTTTGGAAAAGAGTAACACTTATCATGACTTGAGTTCGCTAAAGATCTTCTGGCAGTGCATTAAAAAGATGACTATGTAGTTCATCATGGTTAATGGTAGATTTACAAGGCTCCATAAGTATAATTTTGTTTTACTAAACCACTTTAGATACAAAGATTGTGTGTCATTTCCTTTCTTTTTCCTATCCTCTTTGGATGCTAGTATTATGACCATAAGAAGAAACCCTCCAAAGTGGTCCTCCACTAAGGCTTAATCTTAATTTGGTATAAGTAGTTGAGGGAAAAACATGTGGAAAATACTCAATCTATGATTAAGGGCAAGGGCATGGAGTCCGCCTTTTCTAATAAGGTGTTTGTAAGTGATGAGGATTATGAATATGTAGTCAAGGAAAGAAGCTCCAAAAAGAAGATGAAGTCCCTTACTATTTTGAATCTTAATCCAACCCCCCAAAAAGTGGTTTTTAGTGAAGAGGGAAACCACACGGAGGACAATGAGTATGAGTATCCACCTTACGATATTTTACCCCCTAAAAAGGTTCACATTCATTTTTGTGAGGAAGAAGAACACATGAAGGATTACGATAATGTTGAGGAGTACCATCAGATTAAAGGGTCCCCTATGGTTGGACCTTCTAAGGCAAGGTATTATGATATGCCCGCAATGGATGTTGTAAGGACTAAGCCCGATATTTTCAAGAAATCCAAAAAAATTGGAGTTTCTGTTAGTGAAGTTTTTATTGGCTTGTTGTCAGTGGTGAAGATGCCTTCTAGCTTTGTTGGTGGTCTTCCTTCTAGTAATTCTAAGGGAAGTCACTAGAGTGAAGAGGAGATGGACACATAATTTTTGCAAGTTAAAGACTATACCTACAATTTGGTTCATGGTATTCCTATTTCTTTGGACTATTATCATGGTGAAGGTGAAAAGAGAAGCTCTACTAGGGTGGTGTGTGGCGGCATGTGGTCTATTAAAATCCAAGATAAATAAGAGCCTCATTTTGGTGTCCTCCAAACAACTAAGGATTTATCCCAAAAGTTTATAGAGTGAACAGGTGGGCTTTCCATGAGATTAAAAGTTTAAACCTCAAGCAAAGGGCCCAATCTTATAAGATGGAGAATTTGTAAAGTGGTCTTGTTAAGCATGGAAGGGTTAGAGGGGTTATGGATGCAGAAGGAGAAAGAACTAGTTATCGGCTTGGCAGATATTGAGGGATCAAATTTGAGAGTGTTGGAGAAAATATTTGAGACCCTTTCCAGGAGGCAAGATAAAATGGAAGCTATTGTGAAGAGTATTATTGAGAATAGCTTCAAGATTATGCCAAGGTTTGCCAAGAACATGAAGGAGATGATTGGGAAGCTTAAGAATTTTAGCTATAAGAAAAGATCCATTGCTATAGAAATTGATAAGGAAAACATTACTCAAGAGGTTTCTTATCCTAGAAAGATGACTAGGGAAAGAAAGAGGAGAATGGTTGTTACTTCTTCGTTTGATGATCTAGAGGATCTCAAGAAGGAGGCCAAAACAATAAATGCTATCATTGAAGAGTGTCCAACACTCTTAAGAAGCTCGTCTATTTTTTTTGTTCTTATTTGTGTCTTGTCCTTTTGGGTTAATTTTTTTTTTGGTATTTGTGTTCTATCTTTTTGGTCTTCTTTGTCTTGTGTTGGCATTTTGCTGGTCTTTGTCATCTTGGATTTAGGTTTTTGGTAATTGCCAACTGAATTTTTTGGTGAAGCATAATGCTATATCTATTTAATATCTCGATATAAATAGGGTTTTAGGGTTCCTTCGAAACCTATTTTTCCCTTAATAAAATAGATATTTTAAAATCAACCTATCAATTAGGACTTCAAAAAATGCATATGTAAAGATTTATTACTAATTATCCATTAGATTCAAAATGAAGCATGTATCATATATTACTAGAATTCTAATAATGTCATCAATAAACTGTGTTCATTTAATCAAATTTAGATTTTAAAAAATATTAGCATGGTGTCATGGCGAGAAGTAGGGTTCACCAACTTATGCTTGTAAACTAGGAAACTGTACCTCTCTCTCATTTCATTATTTTTGAGAGAGGAGTTATCCAATTGGCCCAAGGTATTGGGTACAATTTGGGTTCAACAATCCCTTGTGAGGATTTGAAAATGATATTCCAATTATGGAAAATAAATGTGGAAGCTAGGGATAAAGATGGAAAAATATTTTTTTCAACATACACATGTAAACTATAGAAAATATATTTGTAGACAACAAAAAATAGATATAGCAATGAAAGTTGGGGAGGAACTTCTTAAAAAAAATTGGGTCAAGATTTGAGGGAAATGTCAATAAAGATGATCGTGACCTAGGAGATTTAGATGCAGATGGAAATAAAGGATCTAAAATGAGGAAGCTTCTCAAAATGTACCCCAAATTTTTTGTCAAAAATGGCTGAGATGATGTTGTCCAAGAAAATATTGACCCTACTTTATTGGATTCATGAAATATGGCTCTATGGTTCTTTGTACCTTTGTTAATTGTGTTTTTCTAGCCTATCACCTTCACATATAAAAAGCAATTTTCTAGGTTAATGAGGGATTACTGTTGGAAACTATAATTAGAATAATTCTTATGTTGTCATTGATGTCAAACCTAATTAGTAAGATAGTTTTCTATTTGATTTGAGTGCCATATCTAGATGATTGATGAAGAGGATTTGAAAGTTGGACATAACAATAACACCTAGAGGAAAGGTTGAGTTATGAGAAGAAACCACAAAGAGCACTTGATTAGTTGGACTTTGACAAGATAAAGTGATTGTTTTAATCATGCTATAAGTGAAGAAGATATTTGCACTGAAGCCTTGAAGAAGTGATCAAAGATTGACCAAATGCATAGGCTTGACCAAGAAAAAGAGAAAAGGATTAAGAAACTTGAAGTGTATGTTGAGTGATGCTAGTGTCAAACAAGCATGACTATGTGCCAAAAAGAAGTAGTGTCGACCAAGCACAAATATTGATTGAGTATTAGTATATGTGCTAAAAAGAAAAGTTAGTAGCAATTGAGTAATCCAGTGATGATTGAGTGTCAGAATACAATGTTGGTTGAGTGACATTTAATAGTTTATGAGAAAATCATGTTTTCCGACCAACATAGTTAATTTCTTGGAATATGTAAAATGTGTTGAAGATAATGAATGATGAGTTGGATCATTTAATTCAATGGAAATCATGTTTACATGTTCTTATACAAAGATTTAAGAAGAAGTTTCTAGAAGAGAAAAGAGGAGACAAAATGTTGGAATGATTCAATGAATCTAACGAAACCCTAAGATCTACGGTGGTGTTTAAGTGACAAAAGATCAAAATTGCCTATTTAAGGAGGTGCAAGGGATGACTTTAGAAGGAGTTGAGGTTAGGAAGACTGGTGAAGACCTAATCAAGGTTGGAAAATTTGTTGATGCTATTGATTGGTGAACTTAAGTAGGAGGCTGAGAAGACTTGTGAATAGGGGAAGAGTGATGCTTGAAGGGTTGCCAAGTAGATAAGAGATAGAGATGACAACGAAGGCCAATTAGTGGATCAACATGTAAGTCAAACTATGATTTGTATTTACTATGCGAGTTGTATTTGTCAGATCAACCTACTATTACTTTCTAACCATTGTATTAGTATTGAAATCCTTTAATCGAGGTTGACCTAACAATCATATGTAAATCCTTTATTCAAGGTGGCATTCTAATGGAGTGTTCTAAAGTCCTCTAACAAGGACATGTTAGAATCTGATAAGATTAATAACTCAAAAAACTAGTGCAAAGAATAAATATCTAAACTATGAATGCAAATGATACAAAATCAAAATAGCATCATAGAGTTAGTCTCCAAGAGAGTAATGCAAATGCTGGAAGCAAAATAGCATTAAGAGGATGCAAAAATAAGAGATGCAAATACAAGCCAGGTAGCATGCTTATATAGGCTAGGAAGAGGGAGGAGGTGGCAACACCAACCAATGAGGAGCAACCATCTATCGGACTAAAGATAGCAAAGTATCTTCCCAAGATAGCTAATGGATGCTCACATGTAGGAAGGTGACACCTCACAACCATTCACCTAATAAGACATGCTTTATTAACCTAAGTGAGATTATTAAAAGTGTAAGCAAAACCTAGCAAAATAGAAAAAATAAAAAACTATGCTAACAGGACACTCATAACAGAGTTATTAAATGCTTTAACAAGGTCACATTTGATAGCATGTTTTGTAACCTTTAACAGGGCTGTCTCCTAATAGAGCTCACTTCAAAAGAGTGAAATATTGGTGACATGTTACTTGTGGTTTTTCCCAAATTGGGTTTCCACATTAAATCATAGTTTTAAACTTGTGTGGATGTTATTTGTGATGATTTATAGTTAATGTTTTACATTCTAAAAGTCTTTTATAATTAGGACAGTGGACTGCTAGTTGATGTTATTGATAATATGATATAGAGGTCGAGCTAATGGATGCTTAGATATGAAGTAGTTGAAATGATTATTTGTTGAATTGGTACATCTGGACCTTGGATAACTAATTCACGCCCCCTCTCATTTATTCTAAACATTCTAACAATTTCCTATGTCAATCCTAGTTTTGGAATTAACAACAAATTCTAAAAAACTTGAATTTAAAAGGATATTATATTATAATGTAGAAAATGATCGATCTATAAAATGAATTAACTATACCTTCACAAGTCTTTTTTGAGTCAATGTCCCTATGAATATGTTGATTTTGACTTATAGAAGTGACTTTATGAAAAATTGATCATGGATGTTATCGTGAATTCATAGATCTAAACATTACTTCTTCTTTTTTGAATACCTTGAATGATTTTTTATCACTCACTTGTAAGACGTTCTCAAATTTAAATTAAATTTGATGGATTGTTTATTATCAAACGAGGAGGGTTAATCCTTCTTCTATATCTCTTCCTAAAATTTGAGTTTGTAATTATGAAGCAAGTCAATAAGGAATAATTTTTCCCACTCCTACAATCTATCCATGGAGTGATTTTAATTTTGGCCCATTTTATCAAGACAAGGTTGCATTGAGTGACCCTATCCTAGGAAAAGGTCTCCCTAAGAGATCCTATCCTAGGACAAGGTTCTCCAAGGAAACCTTGACCTCTTAACAAAGTTGGGGCTAAGGACATGAGGTCTAAATTATTGAGAATAAGATATTTTAAATAGTTAGAGTAGAATCAAGAATGACCAGGTACAAGAGGCCAAAAAATATAAAGTGAAGCCTAAGTGAGCATGAAATTTTATACAATGAACTTGTAATATTGAATCTTACATGCTAGACATACATGCTTGATTAAAAATATAATCACTTATACCAAACTTAAATAGGCTATTTGATTTTTAAATACACTAGTGTCTTCCCCATAAGAATTGATGAAAGATAGTATTAAACCTTCGAGACACATATTGACATATAAAAGATTACATTCACCAAGAACAAGAAAACATATTACTGTAATCACCTAAAAATGGTCATCTAGACTATTAGCCCCCTTTTCAACATTTTGGCTAAATTAATTTAATCACTTACCTAAGCCAAATTGCTAATAATCAATTTATTTGATTATAACCTATAGTTTGACTATGCTATCCTAAGTTCATTATTTGATTAAAAGAACATGTCCCCTTTTAATTAAATAAAAGACCCCATTCTTCTAACCCACTTAAAGTGCACACATAAAGTCCTTTTTCTATTTTGCAATTAAAAGAAAAGGCTTTGTGACTTTTGTCTTATATGACAAGTCAACTTATATTCTATTGGTTGATTTGTGTGTGCACATGGATCACTCCTCTTTTCAAATTCCACCATTGATCATCCACCATCTTCATCTTGATCTCTACCGTCCATACATCTTTAAAAGGGAGAGAGCTTTCCCCATCAATCCAATCCATCATTTGAATATTGTTATGCTGCAGGTTTTCTAACAGGTTTCTTTGGAGCTTTGTGGAGAACTTCTATTTCTTGTCTACATTCTCTCATACCATAGCATCTTAGCTTAGCTTTCATTTTTACATGTAGCTTAACCTCATATAGCTTAATAATGGTATTGTAACACTCTCATACATGTTTTAGCATAGCTGCATTTGACATTCTCATTATAGCTTAATCTTCATTTGCATTGCATCCTTGAGGAACTCCTTGGGACATTTGCATTCTTGCATCTTGTCTTTGGAACCTCCCATTGCATGGTTTACTAGCAAGAAGAGTATCTCTAAGGCTCATCTGAGAGCCTTTTTATTCTTGAAATATACTCTCTTGCACTCCATGGATAGGGAGCTCTAAGCCGGCATCCAAGCATTCCAAACTCATGGAATCGTTTGGATAGAAGGGTTTAGAGTGGGACACTTTTGAGTGTACAATTACAAGTTTTGGTCAAGATCCAAATCATAAGGATCTCCTTGTCTTGATAAAATATGAAAAATGATCCAAGAGAGCTATTAGCTAAGGACACAGTAACATTGAAATATGTGCCAATAAGAATAATTTATTTGGAAATAACTTTGCAATATTGGAAAATAAAAATTGTTCACAAAGCATGAAGAATAGATAGGTTCCATCAAGAATCCACAATATATCACTCACAAAGCAACAAAATGAGGAGAGAACCTAGAAAAAGGTTCATCACAAAGTCAAGAACATTCCACAAGGTTTGTGATAGCTATAGATTCAAACTGAAGGTTCATTGTAGAAAAATTAAAGACTGTATTATTGGAAATAACAATGGGAAAGTAAGTTCTGGGGGGATGGGTTGAATCAACATTTATAAAATTTGCCTCTAAAATATATCACCACCATCCATTTCATAAATTAACATATAAAATAAAATAATTTAACCACGCATCACATTCATAGCATAAAGTAAATAACATAGAACACAATAAATCTTCACTACTGTTGTTGTAAAGTGTGACCAATTATGGTTACAACGTGTTTGATCATAAAATATGATCTACCCTATGAGGGGTTTTCCCTATCAAAGGTTTACAAAGATTGTTAGGTCTCACCTTGATAGAGGATTTTAACTCACAATTAAGTAAGCACCCAGTTAAGAGATTTACAATAGCTTGTTAGGACTACTATGTTAGGAGATTTACTCTATATCACCTATTAGAATGATTCAACACCATGATCCTTTAGTTAACATGATGCTGCTTAATGTCAGATCTTCTCCTTGCTATTTGTATCTTAATCCTTTTGATTAGATCAATCTTTTCTTAACCTTTCACTACTTGTCTATGTTCCTCCTAGACTTATTCTACATTACATAACTCTGTCATAGTCTCCATAGCCATTATGTATGCTCTCTCTACTCTTAGCATTCATCTCTCTCTCACACAAACTCTTTAGGAGTTTCCTTCTTAAATAAAAGTAGATGGAAATGGGCTATGTCAAAATCAATGGCTGTGGTTGATCTAGATTTCTGCCTAATTCATTCCCTTTTCTAGTTGGTTGCATGCACTACATAGGAATTCACAATATGACTCAATCCTTATCTTCTATAATTGAAAAATAATATTTATGTCAACCAAAAATTAGTCTACATAGTAGTTTGTGCCATTACAAACAACTATGCCTTTGACTGGTTACTCAGCATCCAAAGACTCTGATGCTTGGCCTTCACTGTGCTCTTAATGCTGTAACTTGACTTCTGAATAGCTTAGCACTCACTATTTACCCAATGCCTAAGTCACTCAGCACATACTAACTTGCTCGACTCCTTTTGTTATCTTGATACCTAAATGAATCATCACACATTGACTTCTTGACACCTATTAGTGCTCGACACTAACTATCATATTGCTCAACATGTATTGTCTGGAGCCTTATGCTTGGCATACTCTATGCACTCGACTTGCACTATTTTCTGCTAGGTAATGACTTAAGTATTTTTGTCACTACCTTGTTAAAACTAAAATGAGATCAACAATCTCCCTCTTTGACATGAGTGGAAAAAACACTTTGTAATGGCATATTCATCCTTATTACGAGCATAGACCAGACAATGTATCTTTGTGACTCAACTTATATACAAAATTTTTAAAACTTCAAAATTTGCAAAAAAAAGTTTATCTATTAGTCATACCTTATTACTCCATTACTCCCCCTAAGTAAATGCTTCATTTTTGTTTCCACTTCTATTACTGCCCATGAGTAAATATTTTCCTTATGTCTTAGCAAAACTTTATTATCTCCAAAACTTCATTATCCCCCTTTTTTGACACTTATGTCATCTAGGTTGTACATGTATAGTGTGTTTATCCATGGCTTGTGGAGCTCCATGATTATCTTTAATGCTACATCCCAATGGTCACACGCTACATCTAATGAATGATATTGAATTTCCATATTTGCAATGAGGTCAACTAAACTTTCATGTGTAGAGAGTTGGGAATCTTTCTTCATCAAAGTAATTGCAAAGGCTAGCTCCTTGTGTAACACTTCCATGCGAGGTGTCATCATGGATTGAATACTAATCAAAGTGTTTCTAATATTTGGATCTAATACTCTGAGTAGCCAATAACCTATGAAAGTATATCTAAATTTGACTAGGAGATCGCTTAAGAGTAATACCTATGAGTTGCAAATCTCCTTGTAGATGGTCAATAGCATGTTGATTTTCCTTGGTGAATAGATCAATGTTGCATAGCTTTGTGTATAGAGATAAAATATTCTCTAACACCTTATTCACACTTTCCATTTTGGTTGCTAGATCAACTTGTCTTAGTGCAATAACACTAGATATCTTCTCCAATACCTTTGTACAAAATTTTATTTCTGACCATTCTAATAATTTGACATTAGATTCTAGGTCTTCATCTTTTATCTTGTCCACAATATTGACAAGTTACTTAATGAAGGCTTATCTTCATTAGTTTTTGGGAGGTTAAAATCATCAATACACATGTCTTTAATTTCATGTAAGACTTACTTTTTCTTGTGCTTGCTCCTTAGCAATTCTTGCCCCTTCTTCCTCTATAGAGCTTCCTAAAGAATGCTCATATCCTCAATAGTGATTGTATTAAGATCAAACTTGGGTAACTCACTCACTTCATCTAAGATGACATCCCCATATGATGTAGCTTCAACACTCTTTGGTGTGCTAGTACTTGACCTTGATATTTGTAATGGTTGTAGCATTTGTACTCAACCTTTGAAGAGTGTGACTGTTGAGAGGAATTGTAGAAACTAGTAATGTAACAAGAGTTTGTATTGTAATTTGTTCCTCAGGTTAGGTAGTCAACTTCAACTCTTTAAACTTTTTACCTTCCTTGTAGACTTCATCCTATGATGGTGGAATAGGTATAGGACTTTCTTCCTTACCTGTGTGCACTTCTATGAAATATTTATCAACAATTACTAAAGTTTGTAAACTTGAATTGTTTAGTCTTGGTACTAATATATCTATTTTTTGTGCTTCTGCCTCTTTCATTTGGAATACAATTGTTGAAATTACAGATGGTGAATGTATTATATCATCCTTCTATTCTAGTTTTACACTTTGATCTTTTTGAAGATCTTGTGATTCATTTTCTTCCACCTCTGTGTATTGTGGGGGTACATTTGATGTGTCTTGTGGTTTCTCCCCTATAGATGCAAGTTCTACCTTCTCAATCTCATCCACTCTCACTAATTATAGGTTTAATAATAGCATTGCTACATTAGTAGAGTCTTGCAATATTTTCTTCAAATCCTGCTTTGTCAAAGGATTAACATTCTGCAGTGTTGAGTCTAGAACTTCCTTAATGATCACTAAGTCTTATTGACTCACTTGGTCTGTATGTGGGAGATTAGAACTCAACACCTGTACATCTTGTACATCTTACTGCTCTTCTTCAGCTATAGCCTCTTCTACCATTCCTCCAATTCCCCCCACATCACCATCCTTGACTAAGACCTATGTTTCTTGTTCACCTTTATCCTCATCATCTTTCTCAAGCTCTTTTTCCTCACCATCTCCTTTATTTTCTACATCCTTGGTGGATGACCCATAAATGACTTTCCAAAGAATGTACTTTGGGTCACCACCTCTTCTATCCAATTCTTCAAAATTTTAAAGGTTCATTACTTGGGGGAAAATATTCCCTTATATTTATTCATGGCTTTGGCCATCATCTGCTCATCCAAAGAAGACATTAGTCAAGATAATGTAGCCTCTTTTATATGTCTCTCAATGGTCAAACTACATTAACACTTTTGCTTGACTCTATCATAAAGACTTTTAGGTAAGGAGTCAACAATATTTAGAGTAGTTTTGGATGTAGCCATCATATCATTATTAGAAACATGAATGCTGATGATATTGCTATGGGGGAGTAGAAACATGATTAGATCATTATCATGATGATATGTTACATTCATGACTATGTTTTTCATTGATGTCAACATAGTAGTTTTCTATGGTATCTGATAGAAGAAGAATGGTAAATATCAAGTTGGTACTAGACATATTGTGGAGTACTTTCAGTAGAGAGGTTAAAAAGAGATTATACTATGTGTCTATTATATATAGCTAACCTCGAAAGCATATGATATTAAGTTTGGAAGAAGTTATGCAAGTTTCAGTGAAGATTATTCTGAGATAGAGTTTATAGAGGCATGTTCTGGTAAACTTCTTATATCTCTTAGTAGAGTTATTATTTTGAGAATCCAAAGTTAAATATGTGAAGAAGACATGTTGGTGATGACGTGGCTAAGCTCACTCATTATATTGTCACATGTATAGAAATTTATTCAAGTTGCAAGGAAAAAGATTAATGTTATTGCTAAGTGTAACATGTTCTTAATGTGGTCCTATAATAATTAATTAAGAAGGCATAATAGTTGACTCAGGGAATTGTTTTATGGATTTGGTATAAAGGAAGGACATATATGGATGAATGCAAATTATTGAAAGCAACTCAAAGAGAAGAATGCAAAGATAAGTAGAGCAGAGCAAAAGTGAAAGAAATTTCATTGCCAAGGTTTTATTGTGTGATCCAAAGTTTGATACTTGGATTTGAGTTTCATGACCTGGTCCACAAGGTCTGCTAGTGATTGGTCTAGTTGGCAGGATAGGAAAAAGAAGTTAAAGTACTATACACACAATTATTCTACGAGGAATAGTTGAGAGATCAATTGGACAGTGAGTTCAGTGGTCTTGTCCTAGGAATTGTTTGGACAATGGGTCCTTATTTGTTATACAACTCCTAACAGGGTTGACACAACTCCCAATAGGGTTGAATCTTCTAAAAAGGATTTAAAGTATCCTAATAGGGACTCATATATACTAAATGTTATAATAGACTCCTAACAAGATCTGTAAGAATTTTCCTTAGGAAAAAATTCACCCAAGATCAAAGAACTCAAGCACAAGCACAACAATAGACCAAAAAGAGTATGATCAGAATATCAATATGCATTCAATTCAATATGAAAGTACACTAAGAGTTCCTATATAAAAAGACATCTAGAATGCATAAAAGTTATCAACATGATAAACCATACAACTAGGCACATATCCACCAGATATGGATTATCCTCCATTAAGCACAAGAGTAAGTGTGATGATGAGAGCATAAGCTTACAAAGGTGTAGCATGAAAATTTATGTTGTAGACACCATGTGCTAAAATAGGATTGTGAATAACCATGTTGTCTACATGACAACTCAGTTGATGATGCAAAGTCTAGTGTTGTAGACACCATGTACTGAATTAGAGTTGCTTACTTTTGTGTTGTCAACATGAAAACTCATAAAATTATATAAAATCCTAAGTGTCTCACCTAAGAAATAATAAAATAATGCATTCAACTAAGTAAACTTAAGTAAAGTGTAAATAGTAAATATGTATTTACACCAACACCCTCCTTGAGTACAACTTAGGGGAATGCACTTAAGCTTATGAAAGCTAGGATGAAATGCAAGATGGGTCTCAGTTACTAGGCCATGTTAGGTATCCATGTACATAATGAAATGTGATCTCTCATAAAGAGGAGAAAGAGGGAAAACCTCATGAGAAAAACCCTCCCCCAAAAGAGAGATGAAAAGACAAGATACATGGATGGATGGAGTAATCAAGACCCCCCCATTATGACATACATCAAGTATATACAATAGTGAAGAATGGGAAGAACAAAACCTTATAAGAGAAAAAGGTCCCCACCACAAGAAAGAAGAGGAAGAGAGACAAGGTAGTCTCCCCCCCCACCCCCCAAATGAAGAGCACTGATCAATGATAGCTACTCCAAGGTAGAAGTTGGTCCATGAGTGCTGAATAATGTTCCTCCCCTTTGGAAGAAACAATGAAAAAGGTATAAGTGAGATGCTTCCTCTATGTGTAGAAAGAATCCCAATGATGAATGATGCCTCTAAAACATGCTCAATTATCCCTATGTTGATACTGACTATCACCTCTTCTAACATTTCTGAAAAGAATGAGTTCAGATCTAACAAGGATGGATGTAGAACCTGTCCTAAAGAACCTACTATCTCTTCAAATGATAAAGAGACCTACTACAACTGCTGCACATACGGATCCATAATCATATCAAACTATAAAGATCAATCATGTAGAGAATGGACATGAGGGTCAGAGTGAGCCCTCATAACAACTAGAGAAGTATCTTCTTCATCAAAGAGAAGATATATATCATCAATTATGTCTCTCAAGTTTTCTATGTATGACTCCACAAAAAAACTTGAAATGTCTGCTATGTAGTCAACCATAGATGCTGGAGCTAGAAGACTAGGTGTACCCTACTATGTTGGACCTATCACTATGGCAATGTATGCATGTGGACTATACTGATGTTGTGACTTCTCACTGCAACTGTCAATAGGATCCCACAGATCTGAGTCTATTGAATCACTGTTGTTGGTGTCACTATTAGTTTCTATAGCATATGAAGTGTGGAGAGGATTAGAAGATAAGCTGGGTGAACTTTTCTCAAAGTGTACATCCTTCTCCACAAAAATCTCATGAGTCTCAAGATCCATAAGTCTGTATGCCTTAACATCATCTTCATATCAAATGAAAGTACAAGGCCTAGGTGCTAGTGCCTTGCATCCCCTGGAAGATATGTTTTCCCATGTTGGACAACCAAAGACTCTAGAGTTTTTCACAACTAGTTTTCTGCTGCACCATGCATCAAATGGAGTCTTACCATCTAAGGCATTATGAGGAGATCTATTAAGTATGTGAGTGACACTGCGAATAGCTTCAACTTCAAGTGTAGGATCAAGAGACTTGGCTTATATCATGAAACTTTCCATGGACTTAAGAGTTTGTATCCTTAGTGTTGCAACATCTATCTTGTGTGAACTGGATGGTTGTGGATTATGAATATTAATACCCTCAAGTTTGCAAAAGTCTTTAAGTCTTTTGTCCACATATCTGCTTTCATTATCCATTCGTAGAACCTTGATGACTTTTCTTGATTTCTATTCAACATGAATCTTGAAGGCTTGAAGCTTATCAACTACTTCATTCTTGTGATGAAGAAAGTAGATCCATGTGTAGTGTGAAAACTCATCAATGAAAGTAAGTATGTAGCAAGCTTGGTTGATTGATGTCAATGCAAAAGGACCTAATAGTAACATATGAACCAACTGAAGAACAACTAGAGCTCTTGAAGACTTCCCTTTATCAAACTTCTCCTCTAGATGCATATCCACTAAACATGTTGATCATTCACCCTTATAAAAGTTGATTGGAGGTAGACCTTTGACCATGTTTTTAGAGCAAAGTTGTTGAAGATAGTAGAAGGCAAGATGACCATACCACTCATGCCATAACTTAATTTATGAATTAGATTGAGTTAACAAGGCATATGAATGAGACTTAGGCACAAAGTGGGAGAAGGAATAAAGCCTCTTGTAATTATTGACTTTCCCCATTGGGACAATTGAATAATCTCTGAGACTTCACACCAAAACTAAATTTGGAAGGAACTCAACTTTGTTGCCATCTCCAAGGTGAGTGATTTGGTAAATTGAGAGTAGATTAGAGCTTAGATTTGGAACATAAAGAACATCTTTGAATTCCCCATTTTCCATCTCCACATGTCCTTTCCCTTCAACTTCCTTTTTTGTATCATCTCCCACAAAGATGTGTGGTACCTGTGACTGCTTCAATGAAGAAAAGTCTCTCTTTGAAGAACCCATATGATAGGAGGCACCTAATTAAAGAATCCATTCTGATGAAGAACTTGTATTGGCCATAAGTGCTTTCCCTTTTCCCTTTGAAGTGGTTGGAGTTGAATCCTTGGAAGCATTTAGCCCTTGAATTTTGTTCTTCTTGAGTAGGTTTTCCAACTCATCGACTCTCTTAGTCTTGCAATGATGCTCATCATGATTCAATTTCTTGCAAATGCACAAAAAAGTTTTTCCTACTTTTCATTACTACCCTTCTTGTTGGAAGAAGAATTACCTTGCTGTGAGGAGGATTGTTGTGTCTTAGATTGTGATTTTTTCTTCCACTACTTTTTCTTGTTGTTGCTAGAGCTTCTTCCTCCTTGACTTGAGTGATTCTCATCACTAGCCACTAATGCTTTGGTCTTTGATGACATGAGAAGTCCCATATCTATCAAGTGAGATTGTTAAAAAATCAACATTTCTATAAATGCATCAAAAGAAGGCTTTTGGAAAGCACTTCCCATGGTCAACCTGTGATTTCTATAACTCAAAAAAAAGGAAGCATACTTTGAAGGTAGCCTCTTTAGGATGTGATGAATCAACTTATCATCCTTCATGGGATTACAAAAATCTTTAAGTAGTTCTCTAAAATTATTGGCTTTGTTGATATAATCTTGAATTGTGTTAAAGTTCTTTGGATCCAATAGACGTAGGTCATCCTCAATCTAGTATCCCTTTTCCTCATCCACCTTATCATACAATGCTTCAAGTTTGTCCCATGTAGGTTTGGCTTCCTTTAAACTAGAAATGTGGAAGAAGAGATCTCTATGTACACAACTCTTGATAATTCCTAAAGCTTGTTGGTCTTTAGTTTGCCAATCATTGAGTGCTATAACATCAGTGAGTTTGGAAATTGTACCATCAACATAAAGACTCAAACCTTTTTCCATTAATCTACTTTATGTAATATCTTTCCATGTAGAATAATTTCTTGAAATTAGAAGTGGACCTTTACGTGAACCCATGATACAGAAAAGTAAAAGAGCACAAAAAAGAGACACAAAAACACAATACACTCCCCCTCTTTCACTCAATCAAAAGACCCTCCAAAAAAGATGCTTTGGCACTTTATATGTTGTGTGTGTGCAATAGGCCACTTGTCAAAATGTACAAAGTTGACTTCCGATTTTTTTGTTTTCAATTGCCTTTTGAGGCTCAAATCTCACCAAGCACTGTAGCTTAGATGCACAACAATTCTGAAAAGTAAACAAAGCAATACAATGTTGAAAAGGCCCTAAGTCTAAAAGTGATATTTTTGTCCACACAACCCTATAATCTAATTGCATATCTGGAAAGTAGATGAAAAATAATGCACTTTCAAAAAAAATGAAACTTGAAAATGTGTCCAAATGAGCCCGTACTAAGCATTTGAAGTGGCAAAAATTAGGATTTGCAAGTTGAAGAAAAATTCAGGAATAGAGATCTCAAACCACCTACACCGATGTATAGATCATGAAATTCTACCCCAAAACAAAAAAAACTACTTGCAAAAATGATTTCGTATGAGTCCAGATATCATTGTTTGAAAATTGGTACTGTAATTTTTTTTCCTAAATCGCCGTTGTCACACTTCTAAAAATTAAGTGGCTCTTGATTTTGCCTTAGATGTCGAATTTGGATGAAACAAAATCTAGTTTCCAATCTTTTTGACCTTTTGAATGTGATGCAAATATCTGACTTGCACCAACAAGCTTCAATCTTCACCTACAATAAATCTCTCCTATAGGCTTGATGGCCAATTTTTCTAGAAAAAATAATGTAGATCCAAATTTTTTTTGTAGAGATGTAGATGAAAAAAAATGTAGATTTGAAAATTAAATTCAAAGATCTGAAATGATCATACTAACTTTGAAAACTGTGCCTTTAGGTTGCCAATTTGAAAAAAAAATGTTGCCTCAATTTTGACTATGGCCTAACATAGGCAAATTTATAGTCAATTCACTAAATCGACATTCTGGACATAATGACAAAGTCTACTTTGGCTCTAGGCACTCCCAATGACTGCGATACTTTGGATCTAGGTTGAGTTGTTAAAGAAAGAATGGTCAAGTGAATGACTATGTGAAGAGAATCTCCCCAAGCTTTGATACCATATAAGAATTTTCCTTAGGGAAAAATTCATCCAAGATCAAAGAACTCAAGCACAAGCACAATAGTAGACCAAAAAAAGTATGATCAAAATATCGATATGTATTTGATTGAATATGAAAGTACACTAGGAGTGCTTATATATAAATGCCTCTAGAATTCTTCTAGAATGCATAAGAGTCAGCAACATGATATGTCATACAACAAGGCACATGTCCACTAGATATGGATTATCCTCCATTAAGCACAAGAGTAAGTGTGATGATGAGAGGATAAGCCTACAAAGGTGTAACATGCAAATTTATGTTGTAGATACCATGTACTAAAATAGGAGTGTGAATAGCTATGTTGTCTACATGACAACTCAGTTAATGATGCAAACTCAAGTGTTGTAGACACCATTTTTTGAATTAGAGTTACTTACTTCTGTGTTGTCAACATGACAACTCATAAAAGTATACAAACTCCTAAGTGTCTCACCTAAGAAATAATAAAATAATGCATTAACCTAAGTAAACTTAAGTAAAGTGTAAATAGTAAATACATATTTACACCAACAGGGTCCATCCTCTAACAAGGAATATTTATATTAGTACATCATCTTGTGGGCATCACTCCCATCAAAGTTTTCCCTTTGTTCAAGGGTTTCCCTAGTTAACATATCTAGTGTAATTGTCTATGTGCATCTTGTTATGGTTGCTATTTACTTTGGTTGAATGGATAAGATTTTTTAAGGTTGATAAATGTTTTAATAATTGGATAACTGATTCAGCCCCCCACTCTCAGTTATCTTGGTGGACTATTGTTTCTAACAAACATATGGCTTCTTCAACCTTATTTTTATCTACACTCCATAGCTTATCAAAATCAACATGTGTAAAACCAAAAAAATTTGCATTGGTTTTAATGTTTTCACACAAGTTGTCAATATTAGAAGAGGGATTGTGGCTTACCACCTTGTATCGACTCAAGTCATTAGACTCTATCTTCTCATCATCTTTATCTTCCTTCTTTTTCTTCTTCTTCTTCCTCAACCTTCCATAAGTCTTCTTAGTAGGCTGGCTCAAATCTGCTATGACAATTGTTCACTTTCCTTTAGGCTTTACAACTTTTGTAGCTTGTATAGTTTCTACCCTAGTGCTTGACCTAGTTAAAGGTACAACAAGATTTTGTTGTGAATGCTTCACAATCTTCCTAGGTTTCTCCATTGCTTCTGTCTTTGCCTTTCTCTTCTTCTCTGCTTGTTCTTCCTCAACTTCTTCTTCCTCAACACCTTCAACATTATCGTGTTTGTCTTCATGTAGGCCTTGAGTTATTTCTAATGGTTCTTGTCCTTCTTCTTCATATCATCATCTTCTCCTTCTCCAAATATTTCCTTTAGCTTCTTCACCTATTTTTTCTTCTTTCTCAATATTAAGGCAGTATGTAAATTGATTGTTATCCTAGACTTGGCTTCCTTATAGTTTTTAAAATATGTTGCATCCTTCTCAATTTCTTATGCAAGTAGAGTAGTGATTTCTATAGAGGCCTCATCAACATTGATTTCATATGGAAATGGTTTTAACCATCTAACCCTGGGTAATGGTACTCGTATATATGTATAATCTGCATCTACTAAGAAACACACATCATTGTAATGTTGTTCAATTAGAGGTACAGGAATCCTCATTCTCTATTTCATGGATTTCTTAAAATCCTCATAGTAACTAGTCATTATTGACTCAAAATTATCTCCCAATTGCTCAATGAACTCTACAATTTGTTGAGTTATTGGCCTATTTTTCTTCCATACCACTTTACCAAAAGTAGGAAATGTGTTTTGCACATATAAAAATATGCAAACAATTAAAGATCCAAACTTACATGATGCACTTTTGGCTTTCCTAATGGCCTCTAGGTTTTTTGATAAATTTTGTAGTTGCAACTCAGTAAGGTCATAGGAATGGTCTCTCTTCACACTTTTGTAACCCAAATCCACTGCCATACATGAAACACTGTTCAATCAGCTTGATTGAAAGAACTTGTGAGCTATCACTCTGACAGGGGGATCCAAAATAGTATCTATTGACATCCCTCTCTTGTTCTACACGACACCTATATTTTTTCAATGACTTCCTTTGCATACTTTTAGGTCTATCTAGGGTAGGGTACCTTGACACTCTGTTCAAATCCTTTTTGTGATTCTAATTGGTCTATTTTCTAACTAAATTTGATTGTCATGTTTCTTGCTTAAGATAATTTTGATCCATTCAATTTTAAATACTTTTGGAAAGTCTAGGGCATGCATCAACCCTTTTCACTCCAAAATTTTATTTTCCTCCTTCAGAATACCATTATCAAACAACTTGATGTAGATATCCTTGATTTCCATGTCACCTACTTCACCAACTTTTCATGTGTAACAAAAAAAAATCCCAAATCATTAGGACCTTTTTTGGTATCATGAATAACACACCAGACGGGTCTCCCTTCTATGCAATTTTAAGGATGACATAAAATAAGGGTTGCCTAACATCGTATCTTATCAAATGAACATTAAAAACCTCTTTCCTCTATTTCCTGATTGTAGATGAAGGACTAGTTGCCATTTTCACTTCCTAGGGTTTGCAAAAGCAAAATAATGTAACTCAACTCTAGTTAAATACCTGCCAAATCTGTAGAATGGTGTCAAATAAAAATTGAATCTAGTTCACAAAACTTGAAAAATATTTTTTCCAATCTCCTTCATGCTCTTCATCCTCTTTGAACATAGATAAATTCAAATGAGTCAAAGATCAACTATATAACCCTTCATATTTGACATTAATTTCTTAGTGCATGTACAACTATAAGCTCAACCAATATAGGATTTTCAACTCACTCAACTAAGATAGCAAGCTTGACACTTACTATCATTTCTCCTTAACTCAACTATAACTATGATTCCTTTCATGCTTGGTAACAATTGTAACACTTTCCATGTTTGGAAACAACATAAAAAATTTAAAAGCTATGGATTTTCTCTAGGTTCTAATCACTTCATTGCATCTTAATTCATGCATATTTAATCTTTTTAGATCTTTGATTCTTGGAATTGATGCATAATATAAAATTTCAAATACTTTTTCCACACATACCTCTTGATTGCCTAGTTGGGGGTGATGTGATCACTTGATCCATTGGATGAAGTGATCTCATCTACATTTGATGTACTACATTTTTTTTCCTTTTTCCATGTCTTTCTCATCTAAACCTTTACCTTTGCTTTTCCTTTGTTAAATCCATTGCTCGGGTGACCTTGTTGGACAATTTTTGCTGACATGACCAATCTTCAAACAACTAAATTATACAATCTCATTCAACCATCTATTGTAGTTACCTTTAAAATGTGTTCTAATGTAATTTTTCATGTATGTGACCATACTCTTGACAATAGTGACAACTGTGCCTTGTGTTGTAATCTCAATCATATGAACTTCCATAATGATTTACCTTTGTTTATTTGTTTTATATCCACTTGGATTTGGATCTACATTCATATGCCTTGTGTCCTTACTTCTAACAATTTTAACAATAACCTTCATATCTTTGTGTGTTGGTGATGGGGACACAACCCAGCACAGAATGGACACAACAGGAAAGGGAAAATTTTATTTACTATGTAAATATGCTATTGCATGCAGTACAGAGAAAATGGACTTCAAAACATGCCCTATGGGCTTACAATAGTATGAATTAGGAGATAATTTCTTCTCCCAGTTCCTTCTCTCAAACTCCACTCCGAACTGACTTTTACAATGCCAAAAATGTCCTTAAATAGACCCCAAAGGGTTAAGGATTAGGAATACATTCTAGAAAGTGCTAGTTGGCATCCACCGACCAAATAGAAGGTTCTAGAAGTCGCATTAGAAGTCGGCATGAAATTAGAAGAGTCCAAAAACGGTAACCGAACTTTTGAGAGGCATAACTTTTGACTAGCTCCGACTGACAAAGTTTACATTTTTGGAAAGCTCTCGAAGTGCTCTATAGCCCTATGGACCAGCTTTGCTCGTCCCCCATTTTTTGGCCCTGTTTGAGGTCATTTAATGCCCTTAACCTGACTTTGAAGCATTCTTAAGAGGTCTCCAGAAATCGAAAAATTGTAATAACTTTCAAACCGTGGAGACTTTTGACCTGATTCTTTTTTTGGAATGCTCTAAATTACAATTACAATCATCTAGCCAATTTAAACCTTCTAGTTTACCAAAATGATGGCTCAATTACATACTCCTATTTTTTAAGCATTTTCACGTATCCCAAGGTGCTCAAATAATCTAACCTAGAACACTGATAGTGGAACCGTGAGAGTTGGAACCTTTATTTGACCCAAATGGGTATCCATAAATGAAAACACATGAAACAGAAACTAAGTCTAAGTACATTTTTTTTTGGGTGACATAGGATTGCCCTTATACCTTTGGATGCTCCTGCATCAGACACCCAGGGTAGATTGAAAAGTGACCCTGTCACTTTATGGATGGTAGAGGAAATCCAAAATGGGAAACCTCAGCTGCTGATATCCAAGTTGAGTCCTCGATCGGTCGGCCTTTCCACTTAACCAAATACTCTTCATACTACCTATTTCTGGTACTCCTACCCACACGATGATCTAGAATGTCTTCTATCTCCTCCTTCTTAGAAGCAGGAATTGGACATGGCTCTAACATTAGCTCCTCATATGCACCATCATCATGATACTCTGTTAAGTCTGCAATGTTGAAAATAGGAGAAATATGAATTCCATCTAGTAACTCCACTTCATATGCATTTTCTGAGTCAAGTTTCTTCATAATTTTGCAGGGGCCAAATTTCTTCATCTTCAGCTTGTTGTAAGTACCTACTGGAAATCTCTCCTTTCTTAAGTGTACCATGACTAGACCCCCTACTTGGAACTCCTTATGTCTTCTCCTTTGATCAGCCCTAGCTTTATACTCTTGATTCATCTTGGTAATGTGTTCCTGGACCTCCTCATGTAGACGCTTGATATGTTCAGCAAACTCTTCTACTTCAGCACTTGTCCTTTCCCCTTGCTCCATCTTCCTCAATTTTGGTGCAGTCCTTGAGCTACTTTCATATACAATTTGGAATGGTGATTTTTCAGTACTCTTATTTACAGAGTTACTGTAAGAAAATTCCGCTTGTGGTAGAATAAAATCCCATCCCTTGGGCTTATCCCCAACTAAACATCTCAGCAAATTTCCCAGACTTCTGTTTACCACTTCTGTTTGACCATTAGTCTGCGGGTGATGTGTGGAACTGAATTTCAAGTCTATTCTCAACTTCTTCCATAATGTCCTCCAGAAATATCCCACAAATTTAGTATTGCTATCAGAAACTATACTCCTTGGGAGACCATGTAGTCTCACTACCTCTCTGAAAAACAAGTCTACAATATGGACAACATCATGAGTTTTGTGGCAAGGAATAAAATGTGCCATTTTGGAGAACCTATCAACCACCACAAATACTGAGTCAATGTCTGATATAGTCTAGTATTGTGACTAAATCCCTTGGCCACGTGACAAACCTGACAGCTTTGTACAAACTTCTTCACATCCTGTGATATTTGAGGCCAAAAATAATGTTCTCTAAGAATGAAAATGGTCTTGTCTCGACCAAAATGTCCTGCCATCCCTCCACTGTGCTTCTCCTTAATCAGATTTTCCCTCATGGAACTCCTTGAAATGCATAATTGACTGCCCTTGAACAACATACCATCCTGAATCAAATAATCTAGCCACTTGGTTATGTCTACAACAATAGGCTCTTTACAAGCTTTTCTTGCATCAACAAAATCAGGATCCTCAGGGTACAGATTCTTGAGGTCATCAAACACAATTACTTCAACCTGCATTATTGTAAGCAAAAACTGCCTCCTGCTTAATGCATATGCAACCCTGTTAGATTTTCCACTTCTATGCTTCAACACAAATGTATAGCTCTGCAAGAACTCTACCCATTTCATATGCCTCTAGTTCAATTTACCTTGGCTATTTAGGTACTGTAATGTCTGGTGATCAGTATATAAAACAAATTCCTTTGGCAATAAATAATGTCTCCATTTCTTTAAGGCCTGAACTATTGCATAGAATTCTTGATCATAAACAGAATACTTCTTCTTCGTATCATTCAATTTTTTACTAAAATATGCAATAGGCTTACCTTCTTGGCTCAATACAGCTCCAATAGCACTGCCACTAGCATCACAATCCACCTAGAACACCTTTCTAAAATCTAGAATTGCCAACACAGGTTGTTCTATCACCTTCTTCTTCAGCAATTCAAAACTTCTCGCAGCTACTGTAGTCCACTTGAACTCTTTTCTATCCACCCTTATTGTGTCAGTCAGGGGTGCACATATGCCACTAAAAATCTTAATGAACTTTCTCTAAAAACTAACCAGACCATGAAATGATCTTACCTCAGTAGTAGATCTAGGAGTAGGCCATTCCAAGATGGCTTTTACCTTTTCTGGATCCATTTTAAGACCTTCAAGTGATATAACAAACCCCAAGTAGACTAACTTCCTTTTTGCAAAGATACACTTCTTCAAATTAATTAACAGTTTCTCTTCCCTTAACCTTTCAAGGACACTACGAATATGTAATAAATTTTCTTCCAAAGTCTTGCTGAAAATTAAAATATTATCCATATAAACAATAATAAAATTTTCCAAGAACTTCTTAAGTACCTCATTCATAAGCTGCATGAAGGTGTTTGGGGCGTTCGTCAATCCAAAGGGCATGACTAACCACTCATAAAGACCCTCCTTGGTCTTAAAGGCAATTTTCTACTCATCTCCTTCTTGTATCCGTATCTGATGATAGCCACTCTTGAGATCTATCTTTGTGAAATATTGAGCTCCACTCAAGCAATCCATAAGATCATCCATTCTTGGCAAAGGAAATCGATACTTAATGGTTATCATATTGATAGCTCGAGAGTCTCTACACATCCTCCACTCTCCATCCTTCTTTGGTGCCAATACTGCATGTACTGCACATGGACTTAGGCTCTCCCGAATCAACCCCTTCCTCAATAACTCTTCAACCTGTCTATTTAGCTCCTCAGTTTCAGTAGGAGTCATCTTGTGAACAACCTTGTTAGGAAAACTAGCTCCTGGGATTAAATCTATCTGATGACTGATTTTCCTTACTGTGGCAATCCTTTTGGAACATTATAAGAGATGATATCTCCAAACTCACCTAGTAAATCTAAAAATTCAAGTGGTATTTCACTACTACCTTCTTTATCTTTCCTAGGAATCAAAGCATAACACATATGCTGATGTTTCATGCCATCTAAAAATTTTCTTCCATCAACAAGACAAATCCTAGCACTGCTACATACCTTTTCGCCTTCCTTCTTCATGGGCTTCAGTTTGCGGTGAACTCCATCCTTTGTTAGAGAGTATGTGTTTGCATGACCATCATGTACTGCATGCCTGTCAAACTGCCACGGTCTACCCAACAATAGATGGAAAACATCCATTGGAATAATATCACTGAGAACTTCATCATGGTAAGTCCCAATTCTGAACTTCACTAAACATTGTTCACTTAGTAGGACCTTATGATCATCCTTTACCCAAGTGATCCGATAGGGCTGGGGGTGTTTCTCCCTCTTGAGCTTCAACTTAGAGACCATCTCCTCTGATACCAAGTTATCAGTGCTACCACCATCAATGATCACATCACAACATTTATCTTCACACTTGCACCTGGTATGAAATGAAACTCTCCTTTGTCCTGGTTCAATCTCACCACTTAGTATGACCCTTTCATTTACTAAAGTCTCTCCTCTTTTCGCATCCTTTGAATGTGATGACTGTGCATCCTCATCCACATGGGCAACCCTAGCTTGGCCTTTAGCTCTCCTATCTGTCCTTCCTTGACATTGAGGGCATTCAAAGGCATGATGATCTTCTTTATTGCAATGGAAATAGGTACCACAAAAGCCTCCTCTTCCTTTTCCATGTCCTCTACCTCTTCCTCTTTGATTTCCAAAGTCTTGATCATGGGAGCGGTTGAAACCCTTGTTCCTCTGGTTCCTACTAGTACCCACATCTTCATTTTTCTTTTGGGTCTCATTTTGACCTCCAGATGACCTACCACTACCCCTTCCTCCTTGACCGCACCCTCTTTGTCTTCCTTCAAACCTTTTATTTAGTTTATCTTCAACTCGTAGGGAAAACTGGTATGCTTCTTCAACACTGATCATTCTTACCAAACTTAATTCCTCCTGGATGCTAGGTCGCAACCCACTGATATAACGAGCAACCTTCTCCTTATTTGCTTCTGCATGCCCTGCTCTAATCAAAAGTCGATAAAACTCCTCCATATATTCCTAGACTGATCTTCCTAGTTGCTTTAACCCATGCATCTTGTTAAACAGATCAAGCTCATAGTCAACAGGAATGAACTGCTTCTTCAATTTGTCCACCATACGATCCCACCTTGTGATCTTATCCTTTCCTATTCTATTTCTTTCCAATTGAACCTCTTACCACCAGATCTTGGCATGGCCTTTTAGTTTGGCCTTTGCAAACTTAACCCTATTTGGATCCCTGATATCCTCATATTCAAAGTAATCTTCCAGTTCATTGATCCAGTCGATCGACTTATCTGGTTTCAAATTTCCTAAAAATACACCCACATCAATTGTAGGTCTTTTCCCAAACTTAGCAATGACCCTAAAAAGCCTTTCCTCTTCCTAATTTAGAACTTCCTCATCAACTTCCCCTTCTAGTCCAAATTCTTCCTCGTCATCATCCTTACTTTCGTCACCTGCAGCAACATTTGCTCCCCTATGGAGCTCCTCCTGCAATGCTTGGACTTTCCTTTGGAGGGCTCCAACCTCCTCAGGATTAATAGCTCTGGCCCTTCCACCACACTCTCTTTGTGGAGGCATCTTCTTAATTCAAACCCACAACCACATAGTCCTAGTGCAATCTGCCTCACAGTCGGCACTCTGTCTACACACTCAGGAAAACACGCTCTGATACCACTTGATGGAGACACAAACTAGCACAGAATGGACACAACAGGAAAGGAAACATTTTATTTACTATGTAAATATGCTATTGCATGCAGTACAAAGAAATTGGACTTCAAAACATGCCCTATGGGCTTACAATAGTATGAATCAGGAGATAATTTCTTCTCCCAGTTCCTTCTCTCAAACTCCACTCCGAATTGACTTTTACAATGCCATAAATGTCCTTAAATAGACCCCAAAGGGTTAAGGATTAGGAATAAATTCTAGAAAGTGCTAGTTGGCATCCACCAACCAAATAAAAGGTTTTAGAATTCGCATTAGAAGTCGGCACAAAATTAGAAGAGTCCAGAAACGGTAACCAAACTTTCGAGAGGCATAGCTTTTGAACCGTAGCTCCGATTGGCAAACCGTTTACATTTTTGGAAAGCTCTCGAAGTGCTCTATAGCCCTATGGACCAGCTTTGCTCATCCACCATTTTAAGTCCTATTCAAGGCCATTTAATTCCCTTAACCTGACTTTGAAGCATTCTTAGGAGGTCTCCAAAAATTGAAAAACTGCAATAACTTTCAAACCATGGAGACTTTTGAATTGATTCTTTTTCTGGAATGCTCTAAATTAAATTACAATCATCTGACCAATTTACACCTTCTAGTTTACCAAAATGATGGCTCAATTACATACTCCTATTTTTTAGGCATTTTTACGTATCCCAACGTGCTCAAATACTCTAACCTAGAACACTAATAGTGGAATTGTGAGAGTTGGAACCCTTATTTGACCCAAATGAGTATCCAAAAATGAAAACACATGAAATAGAAACTAAGTCTAAGTACATTTTTTTTTGGGTGACACAGGATTGCCCTTATACCTTTGAATGCTCTTGCATCAGTTGGTTGTATTGGTCCTACATTCATGTACTTGATGTCCTTGTTTCTTGGATTTGTGGCATTGACCCTTGAATTTCTACTTAAGGTTCTGATTTCCATTTTTGCTACTGCAAACATTTTTTGTGTGACCCAATTTTCCATAGTGATGACAATTAGGCTTGATGTTCTTCCCTTATTATTCCTTTGTTCACCACTTTTAGATGATTCTCCCTTTCTAGTTGTGGAATAGCCTAAACCAATAGTGCCATTGCTTCATCTTGGTGATTCCATTAGTTTTTCAAAGTACTTGATGGCTTCACTAGGCTTGTTAAGATTTTCCTTCTTAGTCTTCATTTTATTCTACAATAGGGTATTTTGTGTTTCCAAGGTTGTAATCTCAATGTCTTTCCTATCTAGTTCTTGATTTGTAATCATCAATTGATTCATTGTATCCAATTGCATATTTGTAAGCTTTTTCACATTTGATGTCCTATCCTCAAGTCTATTAGCTAAAAATCTTTTGTCTTCTTAATCATGATTCTATCTTCCTCAACTTTCTTTTTCATTTTAGTCATCTCACATAGCAACATTGATTGTACTTCTTTTCCCTTTTGAGATTCTTGACTTCTTCATTTAGGGCACCATTCTTTTCCATCAGATCTACAATTGCTACATCAAACTCTCATGAGTTTCTATCTTCCAATAGTCTAGTAGTGTTAACTTCTTGATATTGAGTGTCATCTTGTTGAATAGCTCTCTCTTTCCTTCTCTTTAATGAATGCTATAGTCCATCTCTTGCCTCCTTGAGTTGATGTAGGGAAAGTTATATTTTAATCTTTTGGCTCTTAATAGTCTTTCCCAATTTGTAGACTTCCATCTTCAAGATCTTAGCTTCAAAGCTGTCAAAATTTTCTTCAAGAGAACTTAGCTTTGATACCAATTGTTGGAAAGGGGGCTAGGGTTAATCAACACTTACAATGTTTACCTCTAAAACATATCACCATCATCCATCTCATAACTTAACATATAAACTAAAATAAATTAAACATGTGTAGTGCCTCTCATGTTTGTAGTTTGTGCCTTGTTTATTTTGTTTCGAAAGATACTTGATACTCTTATTATTTGTACTTTGAGATGACCTAAGGGTCAGATATTATACTTTGATTTCAGTATCATAGATGTTATACTACTATGTTGTTCAGTTTATCATATTTTCTTGTTGATACTTTTTGAGATGATAGTAGGTCTATAATGATATTTGGTTATCTGGTATTTGGACATATCCTTGATTCCATTGTGTGATGGAGTTTATGCTATGGATATTTACTTCATTCTATCTTATTATGCTTTTGTGTGAGCATGAGTGATATAGATGGATTATTTAAGTATAATTAAATAAATGGTTAAATTAGGTTTTAATGCATTTATTGTGTTGACTATGATATTATATGCAATTGTACTTGATCATGTCTTTTAGTGTGCAAGATTTATATCCCTAGTAGTGGTACATGGAATTAGTGATTAAGCTATTCATATTTTACCAATGTCATCCCTGTACGGTTGACATATCCTTATTTTAATTGTTTAATTAAACCTTCTGGCGATTATTAAATTTGAACTCATCTGCATTATGTGATTAGACCAGTGAGTGTGTCTATGCATTTAGAGGTTTGCATTGTCATGAAGTTGTTAAATTTTTTTTGGTGATTTTAGGTTTTTGGGTTTTAATTTTTATTGAATTTAATTCTTAGAAGCTTTGCCTTAGGTGAATTCCTATTGCAAGAGATAACCTATTTTCATTTGGGTTGATTCGGGGTCTAGCTAGTCTAACTAGATATTTGCCCTAATCGATTATTTACTCAAAAAGTGAGTAAGTATTGAAAAAGGAAACTAATTTCTCACTTTTCACTTTTGCAATTTAGAAATTGGAGAGGTTTTTATGAAATCCTTTTATGAAGGAATGGTTTTCTATTCATTGTGAGAGCTACAAGCATGGGATCTTCACGATGATAGACTCATTGGATTCAGCTTGGGAAGACCTTGCTTCATTGTCTTGTTTGGCTGTATCTACGAGTTATTTATTTTATCTGGTTGTTTTCTATTTTGTCCCTTTTAGTTATCAAGTAGGGTTATCCCATTTTCTTGTTTCAACTTAGATTTTGTATCTATTTTTTGTAGCTATTTGTCTAGAGGCTAACAACTAGTGTTCCCCTTTGTTTCTATTTGCTGGTTTTGCCCAATTGGTCAGGTTCAAACATTTTCCCTATTTTCAAGATGGAAGTTTGGGGTTTCATGTTGTTATGCTAGCCATTTTTTCATATGGTGTTTGAACCCAAATTTTATTAGATTTTTGAGGATTTTGTACCCAAAGACCAAATGGGTTTTAATTTCAATATTTTCTAGTTTTTGGGGGTTTTACCTCATTTTGCATGCCTATTGAGAAATGATTGAAAAGATCATTGATAAGAAAGATTGTTAAGAGGGAGATTATTGAAGAAGACAATGTGTTTCAATCATTGTTTTGTCATTGATGTCAAACTTGCTAATAAGACAATTTCTTATAAGATTCAAGTACTATCACTTAGTTGATTGATGAAGAGGATTTGATCAATAAGAGGTAACAATAACGCCTAGAGGAAAGGTTGAGTTATGATTATGTAATGAAGTACAAGGATCAGTTAAGAATTGATGAAATGATGTATTGATGATCTACTTAAGGTTACAAAATGCCAGTTACACTTAGAAATTTTAGAAGAAAAGTTAAGCAAAGTTTGTCTGCCAAGCTTGACCAAGTGGATAGTAGGTGCTGAGAAAAGTTAGTGCAAGCCAAGTAGAAAGTTAGTTGGACACAAGTGAAAGAAAACTCTAGTCGATGCTGAAAAAAATAGTTGATGCTGAGTAAATTTTAGTTGATGTCAAGCATCAGTAAACTTTAGTTGATGTCAAGTGATTTTACAATTGATGCCAAGCAATGCAGCATATGCTAAGCATCAAAAGATTGATAATGCTAAGCATCAAAAGATTGATAATGCCAAGCTACTACATTATGTTAAAGATTGAAGATTTGCCAAATCTGAGATGCTAAGTTTATTTTCTTGAAACTTGTGAACCAGAAGGAAGATAAGGTTGTTGAGCTGGTGGCATGGAATTTGATGTAAACTATTTTTAGAAAAATTCAAATAGATTCTAGGAGAAGTTTCTAGAAAAGACAAGATATGGGGTAGATACATTGTATCCTACCTAATTCATCCATAAACCTAATTTGGATGATGGAAAATGAGCAAGAAAATATCCTAATTTTCTATTTATAGGAATGTTTGGTCATGAAGAAAAATTTGTTGTCATGTGCAAAAACCTAAGGAGGAGAAGGAATTAAGGGTTTTGCTTTATCAAGTGACCCAAGAGAAGAGTCTACAATGACATGTTGAGCAAGAAGGCTTAAGGAAATGAATGCTTGTAGGGTGAAAAAGCTATCAGAGTTGCAAAGTATGAAGGCCAAGTAGAATTGAGGAATGAACAAAGATATGTAATCTACAAGAGAAATTATAAGTTGTATTAGATCAAAGCTCTACTATTACTCTCTAACAATTGTATCAGTCTAGGGTAAATCTTTTGGATTAAGGTTGACCTAATAATCATTTGAAAATCCTTTAACTAGGTGTCATTCCAAGTGAATATCCTAAAGTCCTCTAACAAGGATCACTTTTAATAGGGTGATTGAAATCCCTTAACGGGGTCACATCTGATAGTGTGAATTGTAATGTTTAACAGGATTTCCCTTTCACAGGGCATCACTTCAGAAGAGTGAAAAGGAGTAGCATGTTACTAGTGGTTTTTTCCAAATTGAGTTTCCATGTAAATAATTGTGTTAAATGTGCTGATGAATGTGTTGTGTTTCATGCTTTACATTTCTACAAGTTGATTTGATAGTAACATACAAGTTTTAGTAATTACCTAATGGATGCATGCATGGGTATGGATGTTTTATGGGTTCTCTACATTTGAAAAGTTTTATTTATACATTTGGACATTGGATAATTGATTCACCCCCCTTCTTCAGTTATTCTAAAGTATTTCATCAATTGGTATTAAAGCCATTTTCTTAAGAGAACTAGTTTTAAGGTACTAGAAGTACAAAGATCAAGATGTCTAAAAGAGAGGTACCCAAGCTCAACAGAGATAAATTTCCTAAATGAAAAACTTTGATAAAGCTACAACTTGGGGGACTTAGAGATCATACACAATCTACCATTACAGTGGAACATGTTGATCTAGTTGGAGTCCTAATTGTTGAAGATATGAAGAAGAAGAAAGAACACAATCGTGCGATGTTGGAGATTGCCTTTGCCCTAAGTTATGCTGAATTTGATGATATCAACAGTTGTGAAGCTACAAAGAATATGTGGGATGCCCTACATACCATCTATGGAGGAGAAAAAAATGTTCAAAGAGCCAAATTTGAGAGTCTCAAAGGTAAGCTTGATGATATGAGAATGGAAGAAGGTGAAAATATTGCTCAATATAATTCTAGGATATAATAAGTAGTTAGTGTAATAAGAGGAGCTACTGGCCATATAGATGATGATACTGTGTTAAGTAAAGTCTTGAGAACATTACTACGTATTTATTCTATTAGAATTTCTACAATTCAAGAGTTGAGATGTATTCCAGGAAATGATCTAACCCTTGAAGGTTTGGTAGGTAGACTCACTACTTTTGAGCTATCTAACTTTGATAATTACAAACCTGAGAGCCTTGAATTTGTATTCAAAGTCAAGTTATTATTGAAGGACTCTGATGAGTTGAAGTAGAAGAAAAAGAAAAGAAAGATAAAATATGTATCTAGTGACAGTGGTATAGATGAGGAAGATGTTTAATAATTGAAAGTACTACTAGCAAGAAGATTGCATAGAGGTAAATGCAAGTTCAAAGGTAAGTTACCCATCATTTGTTTCAATTGTAATGAGGTTGGTCATATTGCTACAAGATGCACATAAAAGATGAACTATAGAGATGGTAACAAGTACAAAAATAGAAGAGAAGATGATAGTAGAGATTACAAAGACAAAGGCAAAAAGTCATGCTACATTGTTGAAGAAAAAAATAGGGATGATTCTAATGAACATGATGATGAAGTGGTCTATGTTGCAATGAAGGATGAATCTAATAATAATGAGGCAACTGTAATTGTTACTTGTGTGAATAAAAATGATAGATAGATCATTGACAATGGATGCTCACATCACATGACTAGAGATAGAAGTAAGTTCATTACCTTAACTTGTTATGATGGAAATAGTGTAAGATTTGGTAATGATGCACCATGTTTGATAAAAAGAAAAGGTTCTATCAAACTCATAGACAAGATTTCATGTGACAATGCTTACTATGTTGAAGGACTAAATTATAACTTTTTGAGTGTATTACAATTGAATAATTTGAGATGCAAGGTTGAATTTGGAAATAAAACTGCCAAGATATATGACAAAAATGAGAAACTAATTGGAAAAGGTGATTAAAATAAAAGTAATCTATTTTATCTTGATATAGAGGATGCTACTTGTTTTGTTTCAAAATTTGATGATGTATGGATTTGGCACAAGAGATTATGTCATGTCAATTTTGATAAGTTGGTTAGTATTAGTAACATGAAGAAAGTTAGAGGTTTTCCTAAGTTGAAGAAACCTTATTATGTAGTGTGCAAACAATGTTAACTAGGCAAAATGACAAAGTCAAGCTTTAAGAGTAAAGCTTATACCTCTAAAGAAATACTAGAGATTGTTCATATTGACTTGTGTGGACCAATTGAAGTGCAAAGTTATAGAGGAAATAAGTACATAATACTATTTCTTGATGATTATTCTAGGATGATTACAGTTATGTTTTTGATACATTAAATCTGATGCTTTTCAAATGTTTAAGTGGTACTTGACAAGAGTTGAGAAAAAAATAGGTAAAAATTTGAAATGCTTGAGATTAGACAGAGGAGGAGAATTTACATCAAATGAGTTTGAGATGTTCTATAGTGACAAAGGAATCAAAAGATAGATATCCAACCCTAGGACCCCTCCACAAAATAGGATTTTTGAAAGGAGAAACAAGTCTCTAATGGACTATGCTAGAACACTTATGATAGAGAAGAATGTTGCTCTAAAATATTGGAGAGAAGCTATAAATACTGCTACATATACCTTGAACAATGTGCAAATCAAGAAAGATACTCATTCAACACCATTTGAACTATGGTATGGATATTGATCCAATGTAAAATACTTTAAGGTATTTGGAAGTAAGTGTTACATTCTTAAAGATGTTAGGAATGGAAAGCTTGATGCAAAAAGTGAAGAAGGTATATTTCTTGGATACTCCATAAGAAGTAAAGCTTATAAGTGTATAAATACTAACATTAACAACATTGTACAAAATGCAAATGTGAATTTTGATGAATTTACAGAGGTACATGACGTTGAACCTATGAAAGAATCAGAATAATACAAATCATTTGTATACTTTTATGAAGGAATGCCTACTAAAGGAGATGCTACAAATCAAGTTACAAATCAACAGCAAGTATTACTAACTGCTGAGTCACATCCTGTAAATGCCGAGTTGCATTCAAGAACTGAGATGCATTCAGATGTTGAGTTACAAAATGAAGAAGATGCACATTCTAACTATGAGATTAGTTTACATGAAAGAGATGTTGAGATACTTGACAAAGATGTAAACAATGATTCTAAAGTTGAAAGACAAAATGAAGAAACAAGAGTTGAGCCAAGATTGTCTAAATATATCAAAATACATCATCTTGCTAATCAAATCATTGGAGATAAAAATGCTAGGCCAATGATAAGAAATAGATTGAGAAGTGAGTCATGTTTTCTAAGCATGAAGGAACCTAAAATAGTGAAAGATGCATTAGAAGATGTAGACTAGTACAAAGCCATGGAAGAAGAAATTGAACAAATAGAGAAGAATAAAACATGGAGTCTAGTTCCTAGACCAAAAAACAAAAATCTTATTGGCATCAAATGGGTATTTAGAAACAAGCTAGATGAGAATGGTAAAGTCACAAGAAATAAAGAAAGATTAGTTTGCAAGGGATATGCCCAAGAGGAAGGAATTGACTATGGGGAGACATTTGCTCCTATTGCAAAAATGGAAGAAGTAAGAATTGTAGTTGCTTATGTTGCATACAAAGGTTTCAAAGTTTATTAGATGGATGTTAAATCTAAATTTATAAATGACATACTAGAAGAGGAAGTTTACATAGAATAGCCAGAAGGTTTTATTGATGATAACAATAAGAACATAGTATGTAGATTGCACAAAGCTCTATATGGTTTGAAACAAGCACCAAAATCATGGTATGAGAGACTTCATACTTATCTTGTGAAGATTTGATTTGAAAGGACTGATGATAAAAATAATCTGTACATAAAGAAAAAAAAGGCAAAGGTATTTTACAATCCAAAACATTTGTTGATGATATCATATTTTGAGGACAAGATGCTTTATGTAAGGATTTTGCAAATTAGATGAAGCAATAATTTAAAATGTCTATGTTTGGAGAAATCAAATTTTTTGTAGGATTACGAGTATACTAGATGAAGTATGGTATATTTATCACTCAGTCAAAATATGTCAAAGAGATATTGATTTTTTTTGGATTAGAGGATTCTAAACCAGTAAGTACACCTATGGTGCTAGGACAAAGTTGTCAAAGAATGATGATTCTATCGAGGTGAATCAAACATTATAAAGGTCTATGATTGGCAAATTGCAATATGTAGTACATAGTAGACTTGATATTGCATTATCTATAGGGATAGTTGTAAGATTCTTTGCTAATGCAAGGGAGAATCACTAAATGGCTGTAAAGAGAATAATGAGATATCTAAAAGGAATAGAAGAGTTTGGTCTATTCTACAAGAAGAATAAAAAGTTTGAATTGAGAGACTACAGTGATGTTGATTGGGCTAGAACCATTGATGACATAAAGAACACTAGACTAGTTACATGGACTGGCATGGAATAGAGTTGTACTTCACAATCTACTATTGAAGCTAAATACATTTCTACTATTGTAAATTGTACAAACATTGAATGGATCAAACATCTACTCAAAGGAATGAGTGAAGAAATCACAGAACCGATGACACTTTATTGTGATAATACAAGTGCTATCAATATATCAAAGAATCTAATGATGCACACAAAGACAAAGCACATTATAATCAAGTATCAGTACTTGAGAGAGTTAGTTCAAAACAAAGAGGAGAAGATGGAATATGTTAACTCAAAGGAGAAAATTGTTGATATCTTCACAAAAACATTACTTAAGAATGCTCATGAGTATCTAAGAGGTAAACTAGGGGTGATACCCCTATCAAAGGCTATTTAAGAAACAAAAGGAGTACCCTAAATCAAACAAGTTGATATTCATATAATACACATTGATGTAGAGGATCTTACTTTAGGAGCCACCTAAAGTAATCATAGAGCTAAAATTTTAAATCAGTCACAAGCAACGTGATAGAGGGAGAAGCTGGAGAAACTAAAAAAACTTATATTTGCATATTTTAAGATGAATTTTTTTTGGTATATGTCTTTGGCATTATAGTCAAAGAGGGAGAGATTTATTGATCAAGAGTTGCCAAAAAAAAGAGGGTGACAACACATTAAACTGATCATTATTAGGAGGGATTTATTGAGAAAAAGTACATAAAAGAAACAAAGCGTAATCACAGAGGGAGATATTCCTTATTTAATGCAAGAGATTGTTGTATAAGAAGTTAAACAAGACTGATCTTAGAGGGAGATCAAATAATTTTTGATTAGAAGAGGACACACGAATAATGAAAGAAAGAGGGAGAAATAATAATCTACCTAGTAAGAGGGAGATACAAGAAGGAACTCAGATGGAGTTATAAGAAAGAGTTTTGTAACCTAATTAGAAGATGGAAGTTGTTGATAGAGGAAGAAATTTCAATATAATTTTTTTTTTGATATTGCCTTACTATTTTAACTCAATCAGATTGAATAAGATGTTCATCATTTGATTGATTTGGTTGATCAGTTTGGTTTTCCATCAATGCCAAAGAGGGAGATTATTGAGATATGATTGAAAAGATCATTAATAAAAAAGATTGTTAAGAGGGAGATTGTTGAAGAAGACTATGTGTTTCAATCATTTTTTTGTCACTAATGTCAAACCTACTATTCGCTAGTAAGACAACTGCTTATAAGATTCAAGTATTATCACTTAGTTGATTGATGAAGAGGATTTGATCAATAAGAGGTAATAATAGCACCTAGAGGAAAGGTTGAATTATGATTATGTAATGAAGTACGAGGATCAGTTAAGAAAATGATGACATGATGTATTGATAATATAAGGTTACAAAATGCTAGCTACACTTAGAAAGTTTAGAAGAACAAGTTAAACAAAGTTTGTCTACCAAGCTTGACTGAGTGGATAGTAGGTGCTGAGAAATGTCAGTGCATGCTGGGTAGAAAGTCAATTGGAGCCAAGCAACAACAAACTCTAGTGGATGCTGAGAAAAATACTTGATGCCAAGTAAAGTTTAGTTGATGCCGAGTGATTTTATAGTTGATGTCATACAACATAGTATGTGCCTATCATCAAAAGATTAATAATGCTGAATTGCTGCATTATGTTAAAGATCAAAGATTCACCAAACTGAGTTTATTTTGTTGAAACTTGTGAACCAGGAAGAAGATTAATTTGATGAGCTGGGGGCATAGAATTTGATGTAAACCATTTTTATGTGAATTCAAATATATTCTAGGAGAAGTTTCTAGAAAAGAAAAAATATGGGGTAGATACATTGTATCCTACCTAATCCATCCAAAACCCTAATTTGGATGATGGAAAATGAGTAGGAAAATATCCTAATTTCCTATTTATAGAAATGTTTGGTCCTGAAGAAAAAGTTGTTGTCATGTGCAAAAACCTAAGGAGGAGAAGGAATTAAGGGTTTTGCTTCATCAAGTGACCCAGGAGAAGAGTTTGTAATGGCATGTTGAACAAGAAGACTTAAGAAGATGAATGCTTGAAGGGTGAACAAGCTATCAGAGCTGCAAAGTATGAAGGCAAAGAAAAATTTAGGACTAAACAAAGATTTGTAATCTACAAGAGAAGTTGTAAGTTGTATCAGATCAAAGCTCTATTGTTACTCCCTAACAATTGTATCAGTCTAGGGTAAATCCTTTGGATTAACGTTGACTTAACAGTCATTCAAAAATCTTCTAACCAGGTGACATTCCAAGTGAATGGCCTAAAGTCCTCTAATAAGACTCACTTTTAACAGGGTGATTGAAATCCCTTAACTAGGTCACATTTAATAGTGTGTATTGTAACCTTTAATAGGGTTGGCCTTTCATAGGGCATCACTTCAAAAGAGTGAAAAGGAGTAGCATGTTACTAGTAGTTTTTTTCAAATTGGGTTTCCACATAAGTCATTATGTCAAGTGTACTAATGAATGTGTTGTGTTTCATGCTTTACATTTCTGCAAGTTGGTTTGATAGTAACATACATGTTTTAGTAATTACCTAATAGATGAATTCATTGGCATGAATATTTTATGAGCTCACTAAGTTTTGAAAAGTTTTATTTATACATCTAGACCTTGGATAACTGATTCACACCCCCCCGCTCTTAGCTATTCTAAAGTATTCTAATAGTGCCCCCTTTTTTTCTTGGCATGATGTTGGTCATAGACCTGGATCATTCATTTGGATGTCAATTAGACTATTGTTGCACTTTTATGTTGCATTGGGATGTGTGACACATCTTTCCTCTCAAAACTATTTTTTGTTGAGTGATATTTTGTACTATTTTCTCATCCAATCCTTATATTATGATCTTCATGATGGTGGTACACCACACACAAGTAAATACATGTACCTTATCAGGTGACTTGCGAGACCCTATCTTCTATGGACTTGTCGAAAGTTATGATCATTTGGGTTAAGTTGGGAATGTGCATGCCTATGGGCACTCATCATTGGATGAGCAAAGGTAGGGTAGGGTAGCACATGGAGGGGCTTCTATCTCACAACTTAGTGACTATTTCCCGTTGGTTGGTAGAGGAAGTTTTATATAAGTGATACAAAATTAAAATACTAGGTGGTACTAAATCTAAGACAATTAAATTGTGGATTGTGTGCCTTCTATTGGGAAGTTGATGTTGCCAATATTGTGTGCCTTCCATTGGGAAGTTGATGCTTCCAATACTAGCTTAGGCTTGTCGATGCCAAGTGACTCTCCATGATTTTAGATCCTACACAGTATCCCATTGAGTGTCTGACCAAGACCTATAGTTTATGTATTGTCTTTGATCTTGGTTTTAGTTATCACATTGTCTGGGATGTGTGTTAGCCATGGACATTTTTTTTATGTGTGTTTGTGATTGGATCATTATCTCCATCAACATGGTAGGAGTGGACCGAAAGGTTCCACATGGTTGGGAGGTGTAGCTACCTTCACTACTGCTAGAGATTGGTATATAGTAACAATTCTTTATTTTAGTATGACTATTGCTTGTTGTCACACTTGGTACTTTAGGTTCTAGAGTATTTTATCTAGTGTTTTATGCTTTCATTGGACTGCTTGGATGTCATGTTAGATGATGAAGTTTTATTGACACATTATTGTATTATTACATTTGGCATATGTTAGATGATGAGTTGATTTGCAATATTATCTTATGCTTTACTCTTAACATGTTAGATTTCCTTATTCTTATGTCATAGCACATTTTAGTAGTGACACCCACATAAGATACCTCTAATGATCTGGTTAGTAGTTTGGGATGTTACATGTGAGGGATGGATAGAACCTTTGAGGTCTCATGATGCTATTATGGTTGGGAGGAACCACATACTAGTTTGGTTATTTAGTTCACTATGATGTTGTTTTAGTACATTACAATGGTACTTCTATTTCTTTTCCTTCACTACTATGTTAGATGGTTAGATGTAGTACCATCTAGTAGTTATTATTTTGAGTGTCTATGCCTCAAATGTGGATTTGGTACTCCCTAGTGTGGAGGTTATGATTTCCTATTTTATCCCTTGTTTTGTCCTTAGAGTTATTTCTTGCTTTTCTTGGGCAACTATGCTTCAACATTGGGCAATACTAGAAAGTATCACACACCCAAAGAAGAAGAATCATGAGATACTAGAAAGTATCACATGTTCTTTGAAACTCTATCATGCAACATTCTATTGTATCACACGTCCCTTAGAGAAAGGTCATACGATACATGTGAAGTATCACACACCTTCTTGAGAAGTATTGTCCAAACCCTGATTGTGTCACACCCCTTCATTAGAAAGATTGTATGATACTAGAAAGTATCATACTGTGCTAGTTTAAACTATCACCTAGGTGTTGGAAAAACCTGTCTGGGAAGACAATGGGCACTCTTTTGTTTGACCAAAATTTTTTTGGAGGTGTTTTGAATACCCTTTACAGTGTTCTTAAATACCTTGGAATTTCATTTTGAATTTGGTATGCTTTTGGATTCAAGATTGGTTACATCCTTCTGTAGTTAGTCATTTTGTTCAGTAGTGGTGTTTGGAGATCTATTGGTGTTTGGTTGGTTGTTTAGTCTTCCATTGTGATCTTTGTGATCCTTGTATGTTGTATGTCATGTGCACAGATACTTTTTTAATTTTTTATTATCTTGGCTTGTATTGAATCCTTGTTCCAAGGATCTCTGGGCGGGGCATTAAACTATGCATCACATTCATAGCATAAAGTAAATAACACATAACACAATTAATGGTTACCCATAAACCCTCCAATGAGAAGGTAAAACTAGGGTGGGGATGACACCCATAAATATTCATTACTGCAGTTGTAAAGTGTAATCGATTATGGTTACAAAGTGTTTGATCATAAACTATGATCTACCCTGTGAGGGGTCTACCTTGTCAAAGGCTTATAGACTATTAGGTCTCAGCTTGCTAGAGGAATTCAATTCTCAATTAAGTATGCACTTAGTTAAGATATTTACAAAATCTTATTAGGACCACTCTATTAGGAGATTTACTCTGTATCACTTATTAGAATGATTCAACACCATGATCCTTTAGTTAGCACTCTACTACTTAATATCAAATCTTCTCTTTGCTATTTGTACCTTGATCCTTCTAATTAGATCCATCATTTCTTAACCATTCAGTACTTGTCTTTGTTCCTCCTAGACTGATTCTGCATTGCATTACTATGTCATAGCCTCCATAGCCATCATGAATGTTCTCTCTTCTCTTAGCATTCATCTCTCATGAACACACAAACTCTTTAAGGCTTGCCTTCTTAAATAAACATAGGTGGAAATAGGCTAGGTCAAAATCAATAGCTATGGTTGATACATATTGCTGCCTAATTCATTCCCTTTTCTAAGTGGTTGTATGCACTGCATATAAATTCATAATATGACTCAACCCTTATCTTCTACAATCAAAAAATAATGTTTATGTTGGCCAAAACATGGTTTACATAGTAGTTTGTGCCATTACAAATAACTATTTCTTTGATTGGTTACTCAACATTCAAAGACTCTGATGCTCAATTTTCACTATGCTCTGAATGTTGTACGTCAACTTCTACATAGATTAGAACTCACTATTTACTCGACACCTGAATCATTTGGCACATACTAACTTTTTCAACTCCTTCTGTTGGCTCAACACATGAATGACTCAACATACATTAACTATTCGATACCTACTAGTGCTTGGCACTACCTGTCATATTGCTTGACATGTATTTTTTGGAGCCTTATGCTTGACATACACTATGCGCTCAGCTTGTATTGCCTTTTGCTAGGTAATGACTTAAGTGTTTTATCACTACCTTGTTAAAACCAAAATGAGATCAACATGTCCAACTAGAAAAATGAAATTTTTTTTTGGTTGATGCAAGACTCCCAAGAACCCATGACTATCCTACCTAAAACAGCTTTAGTTGTTGAAAGGTGAGCCTCTAAAATTGTAACTAGAGGAAAATAAAGATGATTTACCTCATCCTAATAAATTCATGAAGGATATTCCACTAGTATTTCCTATTTGAAAGACATTCTTGATTTGTGTATCTCTTGTACCTTTTCCAATTCTAGAATGCAAAATCTCTTCTATAACATCCATTTGTTTCTTAGGGAACTACTTCCCTATTGGATATTCTAAAGGATTCCTAATGTAATTATTCCTAGTTACTTCTATTTAGAGTTTGGCATTAATGTTTTGTCATTGATATCTACATGTGTTAGATAGAAATGTTCTTGAATTAATTTCTAATCTAGATCATTTTTTGAAGACAAAGATTTAAAGATAAGGACATGTGTTGATCAAATTATGTTCTTGGATGTGTTGAGATGATAAGCATGCTATCATAGTTTTTGATGTTTTCATTTGTGGATGTTATAGTGAATTTATCAAAGACTTGAAGTAGATAATTTCCTCTAAACATTATGGACAGTGGTACAATATTTTATTAGGAAAGTTTAAGTGGAGGTCAATCATGGTAGGCATATATAATGAAGGTATTAAAATGTAGATATGCATTTCTTATTGGATTTGTTCATGGATTGAAGATAGGGAAGTCAATGTTTTACTTGGGCAAAAGATAGTGGAGTATTTCTAGCCAACTTAATCAAGAAATGTATTGTTGCGATTAATGAGCTTGATTATTTTTGTGTTAGGGTGTTGATTAAAATTTGTATAGATTATAAAAATCTCCTAATTAAAATGAATTATAATTATATAATTTTGGATTAAGGGCTCTTATTAGGCTGACCTAATGAAGAGTTATGGATTTGTATTTAAGAAGAGAATTCTTCGGTGAATTGTGTGTGTACATTAATTATGATGTGTAGATGAGATTTTGAATGTGGATCTAATGAAGGTTTGGAATACAAAAGAAAGTTAGTGATCATATATCATGTACCTTTAGAATAGGTATGAGTAGAATGTAATAGAGTTTATGCACTTCATTAGAATTGTATTTCCATACTCAATGTTATCAATTAGTTTTTTACTTGAATGGATTGATGTTAGAAATAGTAGAGTGTAGATCATATTTTGGATTTTTCCCAAATCAAGGTTATTTCCCTCATTGTAATTGGACTTTTTTATAATTCAAGGTCATTTACCTTGTAGTAATCTCTAAAAGAGTGCCTAAATTCATGGACATTTCCCATCAACCTTTAATAGGGATTTATATGTGCTACAAAATTATCTAGTGGGTTTGATCCCCATTGTAATTATTTCCCTAATACAGTTTCCATATTAAAAATATGGTGATACATGCATTATGGTGCTATTTCTTGTTCATTGCACTTAATTATTCAAATCTATGCTATGGTGAATGGTTTAAGTCTTTAAGATTGACAAAACTAATTAACCCCCCCCAATTAGTTGTATATCCTACATTTTTATTCCTAACATGCTCAAAATTTGACCCATCATTGTTACTAAAATACACCTCATGATATTGATAGAAATCCACAACATTGAATATAGGTGATATATCCATGTCCTTAGGCAAATGCACTTCATAATAATTCTCTAAATCAAATTTCCTCAAGATTTTACATGGTCCAAAATTCCTCATCTTAAGCTTGTTATATGTTTAGAGAAGAAATATAATTTTCTTTAAATATACCATCACTTCATCTCATAAATCAAACTCCTTATCTTCTCTTCTTATCTTCTCTCTCCCTATACCTTTGATTTATTTTCTTTAAGTTTTTTCCAACTTCATCATGAAATGGCTTTATATTCTCTACAAATTTGTCTCCTGCACTCCTCTTTATCTCATGACTAATATATCTTAATAATAATAATCCCTCAGGAGTATACCTATAACTATCTCAAATGGGTTCTTCCCTATACTCCTATTTACTAAATTTTTAAATGCAAACTCTGCTTGTAGTAGGACTAAATCCCAATTACTAGGTTTCTCTCCAACCAAATTTTTTAACAAGTGTTGAAAATACTTTTTCAATTGTATATTGTCTTTGATGTTACACAAAATGTCATGTCTTTACTAGTTAGTGTCTGTCGAGCTCACTCAGGCAATGAAGACAATCTCTAGTATCTACTAAGCATTTCAAAGATAATCAAGTTCAAAGATAGTGTCTGCCAAGTTCACTCGGGCACCAAAGAGATGTTGGCATAGAACCAATGTTAATCAAGCTCGCTTAGTTGCCAAAGGAATTCAATTTAGGATGCAGTATTAAGCGAGTTCACATGGTTAACAATGGAAGTTTGAAGAAAATCTTTTCTAAGTTAGTGTTGATTGAGCTGGGTTGGCCAATGAAGAATTTTCTCGAATCAACATATTTAGTTGATGAATTTATTTGTTAAGTCTAGCTGACTTAAGGGATGAATATTAAATATTTGAATGTGTATTCAAGCCGACTTGACATAGAAAAAAATATAAGCATAAGGTCAAGTTGCGGTATTGAATGAGAGAAGTATGGGATTGAAAAGATAAACCAAGGAAGTGAATTGGAAGGATAGCAAATCATCCTGAGTTGACCGAGCTGCAAAGTTTTATATGATCAAGGAGGATCAAGTATTCAAGCCAGAACAAAGATTTGAAATCAAAAATATAGTTACAGCAGCAATCAGGTCATATCATTGTTACTCTTTAATAGTTTAGTAGTGTATTAAATCTCTTAACAAAGTTATCTTAACAACTATTTGCCAAATCCTCTAACAAGGTGGCATTTCTAGATTGAAGTGTCTAAAGAACTCTAACAAAGCCACTCCTAGTAGGGTGATTAAATCCTTTAAAAATGTCACACCTAATAGTTTGTTTTGTAACCTTTAATTGGGTTGGATCCTAACAAAGCTCACTTTAGAAGAGTGAAAAATAATAACTAGTTAAATTTGGTGGTTTTTCCCAAATTGGATTTCCACATTAAATCCTGGTGTCGTATGTGTTCATGTCATTTTATTTTTGCAACTAGGTTAATTAAAGTTAATCACATTAAACATCTTAAGAATAATTCATTTTAGTGATTGCCAAGTAGTGTTTGCCGAGTGATTTAGTGCTAACCGAGTTACAATAGTATTTTTAGTTTTAGCAGAGTTTGGTGTTTGATTTGTATTGACATCTAAGAGATCTGAGATTTATTTTTGTGTTAACTAATTTACCCCTCCTCTTAGTTACTCCTCTTATATTTCCAACAAGTCGTATTAGAGCTTTTGGTGCTTGCAGAGAAGGTTTCAAGAACCTAAGCTAAGATTAGTATGTCTTATAGAAGGGAGATTCCAAAGTTGAACAAAGATAACTTCAAGGCATGGAAATAACTCATGAGATTGCATTTGGAAACCATTAGAGACTTAGGCCTAAAGTATCTAGACACCAAGTATGTGGCACCTACTAGAACTATGAATATTGAAGAAATTACAGAAAAGAAGAATCATAACATTATGATGATTGATATTGCTTCAACTCTCAACTATGCTAAAGTTGATGAAGTCAAATACTATTGTACTACTTATGAGATATGGATCAAGCTGAAAGCTATCGATGGAGATGATGACAATATAAGGAGAGCTAAGCTAGAAAGTCTCAAACATTAGTTTGATTAAATGAGGATGAGAGAGAATGAGAACATTGCAAAATATAGTGATAGAATCAAAACAAGTGCGTGTGCAATCAGAGCCTCATGAGGAAAGATAGATGATGAAACAATGGTAAGTAAGGTTCTTAGAACAATTTTTCCTATATATGGAACTAGAGTTTTAGCAATTCAAGAAATGAGATGTGATCCTAAGAATGACTTATCATTGGATGCACTAGTGGGAAGGTTGACAATATTTGAGTTAGATAACTATGATAACTATGTTCCTAACTCTAGCAATCTTGAGTATATGTTTCAAGTTGAGCTATCATTCAAGAAGGAAGATGAAAAATCTAAAAGGAAATGTAATAGTGAGAATGAAGATGGTTTTGATGAAGATCTTGAAGTAATTTAAGCATTACTTGCAAGAATATTTTCCAAGGGCAAAGAGAAGCACAAAGGAAAGATTCCTTTGATCTGCTTTTCTTGTGAAGAAGTTGGTCACATTGTTGCAAGGTGTCCAAATAGAGAAGAGAGAAAGAATGAAAAGTACAAGGACAAGAAGGACTTCAAAAGCTATAAGGACTACAAAGACAAAGGTAATAAATCCTATTACATTGCTAAAGATTCTAATAGTAGTGAAGAAGATGAAATGGTCTACATTGCTGTTAAGGATGAATCATATAATGATAATGATAAGATGATACTTATTTCACATATTAGTAAGAATGATACATGGGTTATTGATAGTGGTTGTTCTCACCATATAACTAGTGAAAAATCTAAGTTTGAGAACTTGGTACACTATGATGGTGGAAGGGTTAGATTTGGCAATGATGAACCATGTTATGTGAAAGGTAAAGTTTATATTGCACTAACCAATGATCTTAGATGTGATAATGATTATAGGGTTCAAGGACTAAAGCATAATCTAAATAGTGTGGCTCATTGAATAACATTGGATTTAAGGTATAATTCATGAATGAAAAGACCAATCTTCTAGATGGGAAAGGAAATTTGGTTGGGACTGGCAAGAAAACAAAAGGTAATCTATTCTACCTAGATCTTAATGGAAGTTCATGTTTCATTGCTCAAGTAGAAGAAATATGTTATGGCATAAGAGGTTATGTCATGTGAATTTTGATAACTTGATAAACATAAGCAAGAAAAAAAGGGTTAGAGGCATTCCAAGCCTGAAGAAACCTGACATGGGCATGTGCAAAAATTGTCAAATTGGTATGATGGGAAAGACAAATTTTAAAATTAAAAATTATCATTTTGAAGAAGTGCTAGAGCTAGTTCATATAGACCTGTGGACCTATTGGCATAGAAAGCTACACAGGAGATAAGTACTTTATTTTATTTGTTGATTATTATTCTAGAATGATGATAGTTATGTATTTGAGAATAAATTAGAATCTTTTCAAAAATTCAAATGGTATCTAGCTAGAGTGGAAAAAGAAACATGAAAGAAATTGAAATGTTTAAGATCATATAGAGGAGAATTTATTTCTAATGAATTCAATGAATTCTACAATGAGAGAGGAATCAAAAGGCAAGTATCTACACCTGAAAAACCTTAGTAGAATGACATTTATAAAAGAAGGAATAGATCAATCATGGATTGTACAAGGACTTTGATGATAGGGAAGATGTTGCTATCAAATACTGGAAAGAAGCAATCAACACTATAGTTCATACCTTGAATCGAGTTCAGTTGATAAATGATTCAAATAAAACACCTTTTGAATTGTGGTATGGCTATAAAACTAATGTGTGTTACTTCAATGTATTTGACAATAATTGTTATTTTATAAAGGAGTCTAGAAACATAAGATTTGATGTGAAAAGTGATGAAGGTATATTTCTAGGATATTCCAAAAAGAGCAAAGCATATAAATGTCTGAATCTATCTACTTATAAAGTTATAGATAGTGCACATGTGAAGATTGATATGTTTGTAGAAAAGAGTGAAGAACAAAGCAATAAGGAACTTGAAGACTCTATAATTTGTTTTTACTATGAGCTTGGTATTGTACCTAATGTTCAAACAAGTGGAAATCAACAGCCTTCACCACCTATGTCCCCAAAATCTCTAGTTCAACCTGAGTTTTAGAAAGTGTGACTTGAGTTATTAGAAGGACCCGAGTCATAGTTAGAAGGACCCGAGTTTCAATAAGAGGAAACTTAGTCACAGTCTGATGGACCTGAGTCACAAAAAGTGGGATCCAAGCATGATTCAGAAGATCATGTTGAACATAGTAATTTTAGAAAGAAGGAGCACAAACTTGTTGGATATGTTAGAAGGCATCATGCATCTAAGAAATCATTGGAGATCAATTAGTTGGTATAATGACAAGGGAAAAATTAAAAAGTACATGTTTTCTTATTGAATTTGAACCTAGATCTTTAAAAGATGCATTAGAGAATGAAAGCTATATTGAAGTAATGAATGTAGAAATTGATTAGATAGAAATGAATAAGAATTGGACTCTTGTTCCTAGACCCAAGGATAAAAATGTAATTGGCACAAAATAGGTATTTAGAAATAAGTTGAATGATAATGGAGAAGTTTCAAGAAACAAGGAAAGGCTAGTTTGCAAGGGTTACACTCAAGAGGAAGGTATTGACTATGGAGAAAATTTTTCTCCTATTGCTATACTAGAAGGTATTAGAAAAATCCTTATATATAGATCACACAAAGGATTCAAAGTATGTCAAATGGATGTCAATCAACATTCCTAAATGGAATCTTAGAAGATGAAGTCTACATTGAGCAACCAAAAGGTTTCATTCATCCTAGAAAAAGGGACATTGTTTGAAAATTATACAAAGCTTTGTATGGTCTCAAAAAAACCCTAAAACATGGTATGATAGGTTACGCAAGTATCTCATAAAGATTGGTTTTGAAAGAACTAGTGACAACAAAATCCTATACATGAAAGAAGGACCAGACAAGACAATTGTGTTAGCATAAATCTTTGTGGATGATACATTATTTAGTAGAAATGATGATTTGTACAAATATTTTTTTCTGAGGAAATGAGTAAGGAATTTGAGATGTCAATGTTTGGAGAGATCAAATTCTTTTTTGTCCTACATATTTAATAGAAGAAGGATGATATCTATATTACTCAATCAAAGTACATCAAGGAGATACTAAAGACATTTGGAATGGAGGATTCTAGACTAGTTGGAACACCTATGTCTACTAGACATAAACTTTCCAAAGATGACAATTCAAAAGAAGTATATTAAACTACATACTAATCAATGATTGGAAAAATTCAGTATGTGGTGCATACAAGACCTAATATAACATTACAAATTGGAATGGTGCCAAGATTCTCTACTAATCTAAAAGAAAATCATATGATGGTAATCAAAAAAACCATGAGGTATCTAAAGGGTACTAAAGATTATTGTTTGTGGTATAAGAAATGAGGCAACTTTGAATTGAAAGCATTTACTAATGTTGATTGGCTAGGAAACATTGATGATAGAAAGAGAACTAGTGGTAGAGCATTCTTTCTTGGAAAGAGGCTAGTATCTTGGACAAGCAAGAGTAATAACTATATCTCTTAGTCAACAAAAAAAGTAGAATATGTTGCTACAACAGTCAATTATTCAAATATTGTTTAGTTCAAACAACTATTGATAGGTATGAAGGAAGAGACCAAGGATCCGGTTATTGTTTTCTGTGATAACACTAGTGCAATTAACATTTCCAAGAATCCTATGATGTATACCAAAACCAAGTACATTACAATTAAGTATCATTTCTTAAGAAAATTTGTGCAAAATGAGGAGGTAAGATTGGAATATGTGAATACAAAAGAACAAATTGTAGATATATTCACCAAGCCATTACCTAAGGATACATTTTTGTATCTAAGAGGTAAGCTAGGGGTGATTCCCCTATCTAAAGCCCACTAATAAAATTTTAGTGATGCATGAACCAAGCATGTTGAAGAATAGTCAAGTTGATGCAATATTGTAAAGGGAAGATTACATATGAATAAATACATTAGGTACATAGAAGATAATTGAATGCTATCTTTGGCATGAAATGTCAAAGAGGGAGAGTTCTGTCATAAGTTTTGTCATACAATTGTTAGGAGTTGTGTAAGACAACTAGACCCACTACCCAAACAACTTTGATGGGAAGACTAATGAACCCACTATCCAAATGATCTCTATATTATTCCTTACAAAATAATAGAATTGAATTATACTTCCTTGCTTTGTCTTTGTCATGTCAATCAAACTTCTACTTCTTCATATCTTGTAACCAGATCACAAACTATGCATCCAGTAATCCCTTGGATCATTTACACACATTTAGTAAGCACTCTACTCCTTTTCACACTTTGCACTTCTTGTAATGATCAAAATACTTGAACACATGTTACAATCAAGGAAAACATCTTTTCTTTATACCATATCTTCATAATAATTCCTTGAGTCAATCTTGAGGATTTTCTAATTAATTAAAATAATATAATTAATTAATTACAATTACAATAGCACTATCAGCTCATAGTCTATACAAACCTTCACATGTGTGATACTAAGGCTTGCACACTCATTAATGTCATCATCAAAATGTCTTTTATCACTGCTTAGTTGTGCATCTCTTCATTACATCTCAGATGAAAGATAGCCAACAAACATGAAGCACTACTTTCCCAATAATCTATCTCTAAACTGCTCTCTGTATATCAAGTACAACTTCTGTACATCTTTGACTTAGACTTTGCATGCTTTACCATGTCATTAGGACACTCTGTTGTATATGTTCATAACTGCACATGACTAGACAAACAAACCATTATCCATACCATCAAGATCTCTGTTTGCTTACTCTACTAGTCTTTATAGGAACCATGCTATGTTGACATCAATGACAAACATAGTCATGAATGCAACATATCAATACTCTCTAATGCTCAAGATACTCCCATTTTTAGTATCATTAAGATTCATGCTAACAATCTCCCCCTTTGGCATTGATGGCAACATAGATGAAAAACATCTAAGTTCCAAGAATACCAAGTAATACTTTGCTTCTATTCTATTCCTTTCTTCTCAAATTCTCTTCATCAAGCAAGTATGAAATATTTCCTAAAATCTTCCTACTTCCTTTCATGGATATTTCTAAATCTTTGTAGAGAAATATCTCTCTCCCATTGCTTAAGAGTTATTCCATATATACTCTCCCCCATACCTTAGGGGATATTTTTCATGCATATTCTCTTCCCCATTGACATCAATGTCAAAGGTGTAAAAATCAATACCAATTGTCACATACTAATTGCTAATCATCTAATCTGAGTCATCAACCAACTTGAGTATCCAAAGACAACGTTCAATACCAAATACCAAATACCAAGAATCCTCAGTGACTTAGGACATACCAGATACTCCCCCATACAAGAAGCATCATAATTCACTCTAGTCAAATAATAGTGCTCTATACCACTAGACTAATGCACATTTTACATCATCTATTTAGAAGTAGGTAGGGGAATAACCCCAAGCATACCTCTCAAGTACTCAAAAGTATCTTTAAGAAAAGGCTTTGTAAAGATATCTGAAATCTGATCCTTAGTACTTACATAATCCAATCTAATCTCCTTCTCTGCTACTTTCTTTCTCAACACATGATACTTAATAGATATATGTCTTGTCTTAGAATGGAATACAAGATTCTTAGACATAATCACTATACTTGTGTTATCATAATAAATGCTAAAAGGTTCTTCAATCTCAATTCTGATATCTTTCAACTTTTGCTTCATCCACATAACTTGACTACAATTATTTGCTGCTGTAATATACTTTGCCTTAGCTATGCTTTATGAAATGCAATCTTGCTTCTTGCTTAACCAAGAAACCAATCTTCCTCCATGAAAGAATGCTCAACCATTGATGCTCTTTCTATCATCCATACTGCCTACCCAATTAGCATAAATATATGTGCACAAAGTGAAATCACTTGATCTGTCATACCAAATTCTATAATTAGATGTCCCTTTTAGATATCTGAATATTCTTTTAACTACTACAAAATGATATTCCTTAGGATTAACTTGAAATCTAGCTACAATCCCAACTGCATTTTCTATATCTAGTCTAGTATGAGTTAGGTATTGCAAACCTCCAATCATTGATCTTTACTTCTTCTGCTCTACTATAGGGGTCTCATCTTTGCTGGATAATTTGTGACCAATTATTATAGGTGTGCTAATAGGTTTACAACTTTCTAAACTAAAATTTTTCAAAAAATCTTTTAGATACTTAGCTTGTGAAATGAATACACCATCATTATTTTGTACAATCTACAATCCTAGGAAAAACTTCGTTTCTCCTATCATGCTCATTTGAAATTCATTCTTCATATCTTCAAAAAATTTATCTCTAGCTTCATCATTGCCTCCAAAAATGATGTCATCAATAAATATTACAATGATCAATAAACCATCTTCAATTTCTTTTAGATACAAGTTACTATCTTTTGTACCTTTAAAAATCCCAAGCTTTGCCAAGTAACTGTCCAACCTTGCATACCAGGTTCTTGGTGCTTGCTTTAGACTATAAAGATATTTTTTTCAATCTGCATACCACGTCTTTATCTTCTAATAAAGAAAATCCTTTAGGCTGCTCAACATAAACCTTTTCTTCTAATTATCCATTCAGAAAGTCTGATTTAACATCCATCTAATAAACTTTAAATTTCTTGTTCACTGCATAAGCTAGGAACATCCTTACTGCTTCCATTCTTGCTAACTGAGCATATGTTTCCTCATAATCAATGCCTTCTTACTATGATAACCTTTATAAACAAGTCTAGCCTTGTATCTCACAACTTCTCCTTGCTCATTCATCTTATTCTCGAAAACCCATTTTGTTCCTACCACATTCTTGTCTTTTGGTCTAGGAACGAACTCCCATATATCATTCTTTATTATCTGATCCAATTATTCCCACATTTATTGAATTCAATGATTATCTTTGACTACTTCATCTATGTACTTGGGTTCAACTTGAGATATTAGGCATATCTCCTCATTTACTCTATTTCTTGTCATAACGCCTTTGTCTTGACTTCCAATTATCTACTCAAGAGGGTGATTCCTTATCAAATTCCTATTAAGGGTAGGGTTTGACATCTCAACTCTTATCTCTTCTCTAGGTTCAAAAATCTATTCTCCTCTATGCTCAAAAGTTAGCACATTATTATGCAAGTCATTGTTAGCCTTAAACAAAACTTTAACATTCTGTCTAACAACTCTAGAGTTATCCTCTTCTTCATTTAGATTATAATTTACTATCTTTTCTTTGGTTCCAAACTTCTCATCAATCCTTACATTTTCACATTCAACTATTGTCTTATTTCTATAGTTGAAACATCTATAAGCCTTACTTTTCAATGAATAGCCAAGAAACATGCCTTCATCGCTTCTTGGATCAAACTTACCAATGTCATCGTTTCTCTTGATATAACATTTTCTCCCAATATCTTGAAATATTTTCTTGATGGTGAATGCACAAACTATAGTTCATAAGGTGTCTTGTCCATACCTTTTCTAATCTATACTTTATTTAGAGTATATACTATTGTATTCACTGCTTCTCTCGAGAATATCTTAGAAACATTATTCTCAAATAACATAGCTCTAGCTACTTCTACTATAAATTTATTTCTTCTCTCAACAATCCCATTTTTCTCAAGTGTTCTAGGTGCAGATAGTTGTCTTTTGATTCCATTTTGCTCACAAAATATGTTAAATTCTTGATAGGTGAATTCTCCTCCTCTATCAGATCTTAAACAATTGATCTTTACACCAGATTCATTCTCGTCTCTATTCTTAAATATCTTAAACTTCTCAAAAGCTTCATATTTCTCTTTAAGAAATGCTACCCACATCATTCTAGTGAAATCACAAAATACCTTTCACCATAGAATCCTCTTGTTCTAGAAGGACCTATCAAATCTGTGTGAATGATCTCCAACTTCTCTTTGGTAGTGAACTTCTTGCTAGAGAATGATAATTTATTTTTCTTAGCCAAAATACATTCAATACACACAAAATTAGTAGGCTTAACAATCTTAGGCAAGTCTCTAACTACAAAAGTGCTACTAACCTTCATAATATTATCAAAGTTTATGTGACAAAACCTTCTATGCCACAACTAATTGTTATCCACTTTAGCTACCAAACATGTCATCTTAGTAAGATTCAATTGAAATACATTACCTCTAGATCTAGTGCTAGTTCTAGTCATCTTACCATCTCAGTCTTTGATAGTGCAACTCTTCTCAGTAAACTGCAACTAATAACCTTTGTCCACCAATTCTCCAACAATCAACAAGTTATGCTTCAATTCATCAACAAAATAGACATCATTAGTGTTAGTTTTACCATTAAGAGTAATGGATCCAATTCCTATAATTTGACAGGCTGCATTGTTACCAACTCTAACAATACCTCCAACATGATTCTTGAATTTAACATAATTATTCATATCACCAGTTATGTGATGTGAACAACCACTATGAATTATCCAATTAGAATTCTTTTCCAATTGGGTAACTAAAGCTTTTTCTTCTCTAATTTCTCTATCAAGATCATCTTCCTTGATAGTAACAAATCCTAATTCATCATCACTTTTAATTTGACCTTTCTCATCAGATTCTTCATCTTTATTTGCATACAAACAATTTCTATCTCTATCTCTTCTAGGGTTAAAGTCCCCTTTATACTTTTTCTCTCTTTTAGGACATTTAGATGCATAATAACCAAATTCATTTCAACTCCAACATTTACAGATTTTCTTAACATCTTTTTCTTTTCTTAGTAGAAGGGCTATTCCTTCCTCAATCTTCTTGTCTTCATCACCTCTGTTGCTGCTAGAAAAATCTCCATGAGTGCTTGCACTTCTTGTCAAATTAGGTCAAATATCTAGGGCACTGAAAGTTGTTTTGACTCTTGCAAGTTCTCCCAACTATCTCAGATCTTCTTATGCTAATTCTAATCTTCCTAACAATATTTCATTAGTGAAATCCTTAGTTTAGGGCATCATTAGCTAAATCATTTAAGCTATCAACTTGAATGATGGTGTCAAAATTTTCAAGATCTTCCATATGAATTCATTATCTTCTTTGGTTCCACCATGAGACCTAATTCCTGTAGCCATTTCTAATATTTTTCTAATATAAATTCTTACAGATTCATCTTCCATCATTCTGGCATTTTGAAATGCACATATCCAATTCTATAATCTCATTCTTTTTGCATGATCGTCACCTTCAAAAGTAGATTCTAATGCTTTCCAAATTTCATGAGATGCTGTAAATGACTTTGCCTGATTGTATTCATTCTCTATAAGAGCTATTAGTAAGGCCTCTTTTGCTCTCATGTTACACACGAATAGATCTCTCTCTTCTTCACTACAACCTTCAAGGTCTTCTTCTTTAATGATTGACTTATGACTTTTTGTCAAGATCCAATATCCTGAACCCATGCACAATAGATGAGTCTTCATCTTCTCCTTCCAACTGTCATGGTTAACCCCATCAATCTAGGACTATCCTTCCTGAACATATTCACCATTGATCTCCCAAAGCTATTAAGCTTTTCCTTCAAGGACTTGAGACTCTGATACCAATTATTATAATATATAGTCCACTAATATAACTACGGGGCGTGAACCAGTTATCCAACTAATATCACAAATAAAAACTTTAAACAATTTTAACCATATAAATAACATAAAATGAAACTACAACAAGATACTCATACACAATAATACAAGACATGTTAACTAGGGAAACCTTTGATCATAGAGAAAACTTGGTGGGGATGGTACCCACAAAATGATGTACTAATATAAATATTCCTTGTTAGAGGAAAAACCTTGGTAGGAGTCTATTGCAATATTTAGTACATATGAGTCCTTGTTAGGAGACTTTGAATCCCTATTAGGAGATTCCAACCCTATTAGGAGTTGTGGAAGACAACTGAACCCACTACCCAAAAAACTTCGAGAGAAAAACCATTGAACCCACTATCCAAATGATCTCTATATAGCTCCTTACAGAATAATAGCACTGAATTTTACTTTCTTCTTCTATCTCTGTCTTGTCAACCAGACTTCTGCTTCTTCAAATCTTTTAACCAAATCACAAACTACAGATTGAATAATCCCTTGGATCACTTACACGCATTCAGTAAGCACTCTGTTCCTTTTCACACTTTTCACTTCTTGAAATGATTACAATACTTGAACACATGTTATAATCAAGGAAAACATCTTTCCTTTATACCACATCTTCATAATAATTCCTTGACTCATCCTTGAGGCTTTCCCAATTAATTAAAATAAGATAATTAATTAATTACAATTACAATAGAACTATTGGCTCATAGTCTATACAAAACTTCACACATGCAATACTAAAGCATTCACACTCACTGATGTCATCATTGAACTGTGCATCTCTTCATTACATCTTAGATGAAAGATAGAGAACAAACATCAGGAACTGCTTTCCCAATACTCTACCTCTGAACTATTCTTTATAAATTAGGTACAAATTTTGTACATCTTTGACTTAGACTTTGTGCACTTATCCACACCATTAGATCACTATGTTGTACATGTCCATAACTTCACATGACTAGACAATCAAACTATTGTTTGTACCATCCAGAACTTTTTCTTCTTACTATGCTAGTCTTTACAGAAACTATGCTATGTTGACATCAATGACAAACATAGTCATGAATTTAACATATCAATACTTTCTAATTATTAGGATACTCCCACAATGTAGTATCATTAGTATTCATACTAATATGGCTCTGAACATGGCTTACTTCAGAAGAGTGAAAAATAGTAACTTGTTGTAATTCATGGTTTTCCCCAAATTGGGTTTCCACGTTAAATCTTGGTGTCACATGTGTATATGTTATTTTCTTTCTACAACTAATTTAACTAAGGATAATCACATTAAATATCTTAATAAGTATTTATTTTAGTGATTTCCACGTAACATAAATTCTTAGTGTTTGCCAAGTGATTAAGTGCTAACCAAGTTACAACAATATTTTCAGTTTCAATAGAGTTTGGTTTTTGATTTGTACTGACATCTAAGGGATCTAGGATTTATTTTTTTGGTAATTGATTCACCCCTCCCCTCTCAACTACTCCTCTTATATTTCCAACAACAAGTTCCCTTAACTCTTTTTCACTACCTCCTTTTTTTTTCCACCAGTCTATGATTGAAATGTAGAATCAAATTTCAAATAATTATTTATATTATTCCATAGAGTCCTTCAAAAATATCCAAAAAATTACTATCTCTATTTGAAACTATGTTTTTAGGAATCTCATGTAATCTTACAACTCAACTAAAAAATGAATCGGCTAGATGTACTAAATTTATAATCTTCATGTTACACTTAAGGAAGGCAAGAAAAACAAGGGGGATAGGTGAATCAATTGTACCAATTGTTACTTAAAACCTCACAAACTCAATAAAAATATTAAAGATAAAAAATAAATGTAAGATCCACTACAAACAACACTTGAACACAAGATTTTTTCTCAAGAAAACCTATTAGGGAAACCCTGGTGGGACTCTTACCCATAAGATGATGCACTCTGCCAAAAATATTGCTCAGTTAAGAGAATAAAAATGGTGAATGAAAGGTTTACTTATACCCATAGGCTAATATCCAATATATAGGAACACTTCCAAGAGAGAACAATTGCTCACAATAAAACCACAACTCTGGCCCTTAGTTAGGTTCACTAATCTCTTCTTTAGTTACAACAAGATGGACAAGTAGTTCATTACAACCAAACTATAAAATAACATTTCTTATGCTTATAAAGTTCCAATGAAATACAATTATCTTCACCTCACTGAAATTATACTCTCATTATACTCTCAGACATCTTACACACTCTTAAAGTACAAAATGATCTCATATTTACAATGATTACAAAGAATAAACATTAACTAGGTATAAGCACCAACCTAGTAAAAATAATATGCTCAATCAATAATATGATCCAAAACCAAGTCATTTAAGATTTAGATAGGGCCCAAATTTTCAAACATAAATATGCTACACCATCACCAACACAACATCGAGAATTGCAACATATTACACCATCAAGTCAATTAGGACCAAAATGAAAAAGTACCCACATGTTAGTAAAATAATAATTTTGATTACTTCAGTCAATGATTACCAAAATCATGAACATCATATGATCCAAGAAGACCAATAAGAAAAATTATTACCATCTTAAACCTTCATATAATTCCAACTGAAATCTAGCTTTGTCTTCAACACATATCAACAAGAACACTGTGCTACCAAAAATCTATCATATCAAAAGATAACTTGATATGTACTAAGAATCATGAACAATAAAAAATATAAATAGAATGATAATACTAGATTCACAACCTATGAATTATTAAATCCAACTCACATCAAATAAAATACTCAACCTCAACACACTGTAATACTAGTCAAAAAGCTCCGCGAACCCGCCTTCGAAGAACCAGGGTCACATTGAGCCCTTCTGAGCCTCCCCTCTCTCTCTCCCGATCTCTCTTTCCCTTTCTCTCTCCCGATCCCGATCTCTTTCCCTCTCGTCATCATCATCATCGGCTTCGTCATTTTCATGTTCGGCAGAAGGGGAGCTCCTTTCAGAGGATCCGAGAGACTGTATGAGCTCCATAATGGCAGAATGACCCACCACAACAAGCCTCGCTCCGCCCTCGCTCTCCTCATCGTCGCCACGGAAGTAAGATCGACGCCGCCGCCTGCTGCTTCCTTCGCCGCCTCCGCCATCGCTGAAGAGACCAAACAGCCTTGTAGCCGGCGGGGTTCGATCCCGCAACAGTTCAACAAAACCCTCGGAACACCTCGGGCAGGACAACATCTCCCCGGGTGAAAGATTCACCGATTCCTCGCACCGGTAACACCAGTACTCAGGACCCATTACAGACGCCATAATGAAACTCCTCCAAACCAGAACCAAGTCCAAACGAGAGAAACGAAAAAAAAGGGTTTGTATCAAATTACCCCAAATAAAAACTTGCAGTCTTACTTGAAGACCCAGAAAACGCGTGGGCCGTATGATGGATATATCGTGGAAACCACCCACCACAATTTCAGCTGCATCAGCAATACCGCGGAAAGCAACGGATGCTAATTTTGGTCATATCTCCAGCGGAAAAATGAATTATGCGTCCTGTTCATCCACGAACACTTTTTCTATAAATTTCAATTCCGAATAATCGTTTCTTTGTCCTGCCGCGATGGGAGAGCCTCCGATCGCAGGCCACGTGGCAGGGTCTGGTCCACTGATAGGATTCGGTGCAGTTCAGAATATGAGCTCGTTCCGTTCAGTAGCAGTAGCAGGGGATCTGGATCGACATTACTTTTACTTCAATGGGGCCACTCACGTCTTACCCGCGTTATGTTAACATTTCACCGACATAGAAATGCCACGCGTCAGCCTGAGATGGTAATGGCGGCCCCAGCAAGCCGCGTCAGTCTTCATGAAATCCTATAAATTGGCCTTCACTCAACACTCATTTTCCATCCAACTTTTTGAGCTATCTACACACCTGTCTCTATCTTCTTTGTATTTGTTGATAAGTTTCTCAATTTCTTGACAATGGCGGATTCAAATGCAGCAGAGCATCAGGATCGCGGTTCATTTGGCTTGTTTGGGAAGAAGAAAGAGGAGGAGACACATCAGCAGCATGGTGGTGTCATAGAGGGACACGTGGCAGGTGTAGCTCCTCATGAGCAAGGACACGTAGGCAAAGCTCACTGTATCCCCCTCTCCCACGGCCACGTTGGCGTCGGAGAGGGTCCCTCTGTGCCAATGTCTCACGGCCACGTGGAGGAGGGGAAATTCCATGACGAAGGCGAAGGGAAGAAAGAACAAGGGGGAATAATGGGAAAGTTGCATCGCAACAACAACTCTTCTTCAAGCTTTATTCAAATGCACCAGAGCATCAGGATTGTGGGCTTTTCAACTTGTTTGTGAAGAAGAAAGAAGAGGAGACACATCTGCAACATGGTGGTCCTATGGAGGAACACATGGTAGGTGTAGCTCCACATGAGGAAGGCCACATAGGCAAGGATCATGCTACCCCTCTTTCTCATGACCACGTCGATGGAGGCAAGCCTCACCCTATGTATGGCCACATCATCGAGGCTCATCCTACTCATGTATTTCATGGCCATGTAGGCAAGATTCACCTTGCACTAGTGTCTCGTGGCCATGTGGGGGAGGGGAAATCCCATGGCGAAGGTGAGGAGAAGAAAGAGGAAAGGGGACTCAAGGGAAAGTTGCATCGCAACATTAGCTCTTCTTCAATCTTTGTATGTTTTGCATGCCCATAACTTCTTCCCTAATATGTTCTAATTTCAAAGTTCACTTATTTGGATGTGTTTAAAAAAAAATACTAGTAAAAAAAATATACTTTTGATATGATAATCAACAACTTTCCCTCTCTCTTAGTACCTTTGTTGGGCTTTTTTTTACGAATAGTTACAATGGTTTTTATTTACGTTTATATTCAAAATGACAAAAAATTTATGAATGAATATGATCAATCTACTTTGAGGTTTTAGACCCATTCCCCATTAGAGTAGTAGGGCTTGCATGTTCCCACATTGTTTCTATATGCCCGATCTATGGTCTCAATGTGCTTGGTACCCCCTCCCTTTCGCTACTTGGTAACTTAAAAATAATGATATCTATGACCATATCTATCAAATTGGTTAAGAAAATGATTATACTAAGAATGACTATGAAATTGGTCATGATGATGACTATGAAATTTTAATACATTAAGTAAACCATTCAAATCACCAAACTAAATATTGCAAAATACATTGTTTGAAACAGCTAGTATATTGACATCAATGAAAAATAATACTATTAGTACACCTTAATAATTTATTATAGACTAAACCAAAAATTCTAAAAATTCCTATAAGGAATGAAATATAATATTTTAGGAAACCTATTCACTACCACAAATATATAATTATTACCTCTTGGTGTTGATGGAACTCAAAACTACATTCCCATTTTGAGTACACCAATAAGAAACATTATTACCATCTTAAACCTTCACATTAATCCAATTTGAAATCTAGCTTTGTCTTCAACACAAATGAACATGAATATTGTGCTATCGAAAATCTGTCATATCAAAAGATAACTTGATATGTACTCAGAACCATGAACACTAAAAAACATAAATAAAATAATAATACTAGATTCACAACCTATGAATTATTAAATCCAACTTATATCAAATAAAATACTCAACCTCAACACACTATAATACTAGTCAACAAAATATACTTTTGATATGATAATCAACAACTTCCCCTCTCTTAATACCTTTGTTGGGCTTGTTTTTTCCAATAGTTACAATGGTTTTTATTTACTTTTATATTCAAAATGATGAAAAATTTATGAATGAATATGATCAATCTACTTTGAGGTTTTAGACCCATTCCCCATTAGAATAGTAGGCTTGCATGTTTCCCCATTGTTTCTATAAGCCAGATCTATGAAATTTTAATACATTAACTAAACCATTCAAATCACCAAACTTAATATTGCAAAATATTTTTTTTGAAACAACTAGTATGTTGGCATCAATGAAAAATAATACTATGAGCACACCTCAATAATTTATTATAGACTTAACCAAAACTTCTAAAAATTCCTATAAGGAATGAAATACAACATTTTAGGAAACCTATTCACTACCACAAATATATAATTATTACCTCTTGGTGTTGATGGGACTCAAAACTGCATTCCCATTTTGAGTACCATTCTAAAATTTGAGCCCATATAAGAGCTTTTTATGCATGTGTACTTAGCTACCATTTTGAAGCCTATGAGGTGTTTTATGTTTCTAACACCTTGAATTTAGTATATCCATGTATCCCATGATGATAAATTTTCATTTTGAGTCATCTCGTGAAGTTTCATTTTGAGCTTTGTTCACATCTGTAGTTTTACCTAAGTGTCAAGCAGTGATAGGAAGCCTAGTTTGCATTTGAATATCTTGCACCCGGTTAAGTTTCATGACTTGCTACTTTAGGAGTGTTTAGTGCACATATAAAAGAACCTATGTTTTAGTTTTATAGTCATTTCAATGTGTTTTTATTAGGTTTTGAATCCGTCAAAGTTGGTTGTTTACTGTTGTCATACTGATGCGTATTTCATAGAATTTTGGGAGGCCCTGTTTGATCGATTATATCTTTGACCCAGTTGACCAAACTAAAAAAATTCCTTTTGCATTACATTCTATGGGTCAAAAACTTGTTATATTTTAGATTTGAGTCTATGATGAATCCATTTGACTAGTTTGTAAATGTGATTCCAAATGCAATTTGTGAAGTTTTACTAGTGTCAAAATGTGCAAATTGATCAATACCCATATTCAAGATGTCATAACTCTGAATCCATGATAGACGAGATCAAATGCTCTTTACCACTATGTTCCACTTTGAAAATACGTTAAGTGTGATAATTTTAAAGTCTTGATAAATTTGTCTGCATACTTTGCCAGGTCCATACCATTTATGAAAATCAGTGTTTGGTTTGTGCTCCCATTTCTACAAATCTGAGTACCACACTTTCACCACTTCCCAAATACACCCAATTATTTTCCATGAGCCCTAATCATATATTTGTATTATCATCATGACAAAGATCTAAAGCCCCAATCGTTTTGCCCCAAGTGTCGATTTGACCTATTTTGAAAGCCAAAACTAAATACATTTTATTGTTTTTTGACATGTTTATTTGTAGGCAGTTCAAAAAAGGTAACTTTGATAGTCAATATCTTTTGACCCAAGTTTTTCATGAAATGAAATCTAACAAGGTGCAAGAATGTGGAATAAAGAATTAGCGTGCCAATTTTTAGAGCCTAGTTATTTGTTTCAGTCAAGTTTTAAGGCCATTCAAAGGATCCCTTGACACAAAATTGGTAGTTTGTAGGAAAGGTTAAAAAAGAGTTTTTTAAAAAGTTAATAAGTGATGAAAATTGATTTTAGTTAGTAAGGTAAGTTCATTAGATCAATTTGACAGTTTAGGTGTTTCAGTTTGAATTTTTTTTTTAGCCAGACCCACTTTAGGGTCTGACTGAATTTAATATCTTGATATTACATCATGGAAATTGATTGTGTTTGATGAAGTCACAATTGTTTATGGCCATTAATGTTTCTCATTTGACACATATCTTCCTTGGTTTTGAAGTATTATCCAATAGTTTGATAACTTGAGGAATGAATGAAGTGTTATACATGAGGTGTATGCTCAATGATCCTCTCCAAGAGAGCCTACCATTTGAGGAATTTGTCGACTTTTATCAATCCATCTTTAATTGAAAAGATAAAAAAGGGGAAGAATCTAAGGGTTTGATGGAGGCATTCAGAGTTTTTGATGAGAAAAAAAATTGCTACATTTCTTTAATGAGCTTTACAATGTCCTTTCCACAAAGGGATTGATTCCATAGCGCCAAGATTCAAAAACATGCTAGAAAATGAGACGCATATTTGATTTAGATTACAATAGATTTTTGGATTTCTAGGAGTTCAAAAATATGATGTCTTCTAAGTTTTGATCTTCTTGAAGTTCAGGTGGATTTGTGTTTGTACATGTAGCAATCAGTTACGTCTGAGTTAATGTTTGATTGGCAAGATATAATTACTCTTTCTCTACCCTGACATCGTATGATTTTCCCACAAACTTGGGATGCAGAGACCAAGATAGGGGGATTACATTAACCATCACAAGATCCAACATGACACAAACCAAGGATGAATACTCTTATGTTTTGAAAGGTTTCCTTCCCACCATGCACATATGCATGTATAGGTAACATTGTAAATTACGATGATTGCTAGCAGGTAAAATTGAATCCTATTTTTGTGTCTAAGGAAAGGAATGTGATTTTTTTCTAAAGGTACCATTTGGAGTAAAGAGGTGCTACTGAAAAAGGCATAAAAGCAAAGGAGATCACCTTGTCTATTTCCCATTGCCTCAACCTTGCTACCATTGCCGGTAACAAAGGGTTGATAAACTAGACATGAAGAAGACCAAATTTTCCATCCCAATTTTCCATGTACTTGAATGGTCTCCTACAAAGCATGAGTTGGCATTGATAGAGGAAGTTCGGGATGAGCAAGAAGCAACTAGAGAAAGTGAGCAGACATGGAGATACAACAAGTAATGGAGAGATCTTTGTGACTTTGATGGTCTATCTCCAAAAAATATAGATGTATTTTCCAAAACAACACTCACTAGAAAATGTTATGAGGCTAGAAAAACTACGTATCTAGAGGTTCACGAAGATATGAGGTGGATAGTTTCATGAACAAGTGATCAAAATTTTCAAAGAAGGTGCATACTCCCTAGTCCCACATTCACCTAGTGAGGTAAGATTTAAGTATTGTTATACCCAAACAAGAACTACATAAGTGTCTTAAAGACACCATGCCTTTTGAGGCAAGAGCTTGCGCATGAGGGCCCACGTAGAAGGACAATTGGCAGTAACAGGATAAATTTTTGAGCCAAATCACAAGCGAGAAAAGGAGATGTAGTGATGATGTCAGAACATGCCATGTGGCTTACTAGCACACTTTTACAACAATAACTATGGGGTTAGGCATAATCTTGACAATGGAGCGATGCAGTTAGTTAAGCACTAGTAGTTTTGCAACATTAGATGCTAGGTCTGAGAAAACCTCCTCGACCACATGAAAAGGCAAATTTTATAGCTTCACAAGGGTTAAATGCATTTAAGGAAGTTGAGTCCCAATCATGCAAAAAGGCCTAAATCGCATGATCCCTAGGGTTAAGACGTAGTTAGGTGTTAAAGCTCCAAACTCATGAAAATGTGAAACATGATAATGGCCCAATTGGTAGTGATGACATCTCTAACAAATTACACATTTCCACATGGTAGTGATGTGGGAGGGTTCCCAATAGGAAGTGAGGTGGCAGTGGCTATATAGAGGTCAAAGAATCAAATGCTAAGATGTGGCACCCCTATGGTCAACCAAGTTTGACTCAAATTCATAAATAGAGGCAAAAATATGAAATGATAAAAAATAATTTTATGATTTACTCTTTCAAATTTTAGTTTATTTTTTGAGTTTAAAATTTTTGATGATTTTGAAATTTTATATAGTTCAAACTGTATCAAAATAATTTTATTTCATATTTAAACGTTTGTTATGGGCTGAGACTTGATTTTTCAAATGAGTGCAAGATAAGTGATTTTTATTAGAAACATAGAGTGTAGTATACCATTGGAATTGGGAGAAGACAAATTTTCTGAATATGTCGTTAGAAAATGCATAGGTATTCAATTGTAATAGATACATATAGTTTTGTAAAATGGGGGTGTTCTTAGCAGAATGAGTAATTTTCATGATGAATCATTAGAATTGGTTAGAGAGCAGACATTGGAGTTTTTTAGCACTAGATTTAAGGAATTTTTTTTGAGAATATCATTTTTCCTCTAAAGATCATTTAGAACTAGTTTGGCATGTGCTTTTTAAAGTCGGATTTGGTATCTTTTCTAGTCACTTACATGTTTTCCATCATTCTAGAGATATTTTCATGCATTCTTCTACAACAAAGACAAAATCTGATTTTTAGGTATAGGAAGAAGGTAGAGAGAGGTTTTTCATCAACAAGTGGAAGATCTTTAAGTGGACAAATGGAAACATCTAATCTAATCCGAGAATTCTTCTTATCTTCTTATTCTCTTCTCTTCTCTTTCTCTAGGGTTGTTGATGGTTGGCTATTTCTAGACTATTGAGTAGAGCTCTAGCTATGATCCCACCATTCATGCTCAATATTTCTCTGCATTTGAACAATAGTTAATGGAGTTTGCCAGATAGTTCTGATCTATTCAACTATTTTATGAGTTATTTTCATGCATATTTTGTGCATTTGTTTCAAGGGAATGAATTAAAATGTAGCAACAAGTTTATCTTTAGTCTAAATCTTATCTCCTATTCATGTTGTTCATAATCTTTTATGGTTTGTGAACAACGAGCACAAAACCTAGTTACAATATGTTCTAGGTTGTATGTGTTGATATGTTTTAATTGTGATTCAAGGAGTCATGTAAATTCTTATTTTATAATCATAGGGTTTTAGATTGCATGAAGGGATAGGTCGAGTATGAGACTCAAAAATGATGTAGATGTCTGATTTGCAATGTGAATAGATATATTTGAAAGTCCTAATTTATGAAATGTATCAATAATTTCCAAGGATGTGTGTTAGTGATTTGTGGAATTTCTCAATATATAAGACACTCATCAGCTTCAAAAGCTATGTGTTTTATTGTTCATGTCTTGATTATGCTAAAATCAACCTATAGACAAAATCCTTTTCCCTTTTTGTTGAAGAGTTGAAAAGAGTTTCCCTCATTAGCTTATCTAGTTCATAGGTAATCTTACTAGCTATTTCATGTCTGAGTTGTTTGCATATGCATAGAAGATTCAAGGTTTTTTATCTACTTTATAAGATTCAATTGTATGCTTTGAAACTAGTACCATATGAAGAATCTAAGGTTCACCCACCTAGGTCTTGTAGAGCCTGAAGAAGAAGAAGGACTATAGCCTTATAGTTGGTCCTAGTTTCTGATTGGGTATGTTGTAGATGGGAATTAGCTACCCCTAGATGTATTCTATTCTCATCATTGGGTCTTTAAAACCTAACATTTTAAAACACCAATAAAATGGCAACTCTACTGGGGAAGTATTGAATATGTATAGTAGACAACCCTTGAGAATTTGAAAAGAGATTCAATATAGTTGGAAGAAAGGCATGTGAAGAATTTCTTACAACAATGAGGTTGTGAATTTTTTTCCATTTCCTTGTTGAAGATTCATGTCTTTCAATAATGCTTTATTCATTTATAGTAGTGGCTTTGAGGGTTGAGTGCAAATTGTATTGATCGTCAATCAATTCATCTAGGTTTTGTTTCAAAGTGCTATTATAGAAGTTTAGATTCAAGAATGAACAATAGTATTTGTTCTCTTTTTCAAGTTTGTAAATCTCCAAGAGTGGTTTGATGATTTTCATATTTTCCTACAAATTGAAAGTCTAGTTAAGATTTGTCAAGTGACAAATTATATTTTATTTCTCATAAGTGTGAGTGGTGACTCTAAATATATGTACTAGTACCCTAGCTGATTTCATATTAATATATTGAAGGACTTTCAGCGTGTGTGGGCAATTTGAAGCTCTTGCTAGCAGCTCTTGGATAAGAAGTTATCAATTATTGATTTATAGTTTTATGTGTTGAATGCATCTATTGTTGTAAGAATTTAAATGATTAGAAAGTGAATCAAAACAATGATTTCATTTGTCCTCTTTCAAGGAGGTGGTGGCTCTACATAGTTTCAATGAATGTTATGAAGAATTTTTAGGTTTATACCCATACTAGATTAGAAAATCAAATTTCAGCATCAACACTTAAGGTATTTTTCTTTGCATGAGTTCTCCTTTCATGAAAGCCAAGTGTTAGAAATCAATGTTTCTATTAAGTGACTTTCAACACTAGGAGAAAGAGGTAGAAGTTTTTGTTTTAGAATGGAATCAAATCCTAGATTTGAGGTTAGTCTACCAAGTTATGAAAGTGTGGTTGAAAATATTGCTATGTTGAAAAAGGAAATCCACAATAAGATTATCAATTTCATAAGGAATATAGTAGGAAATATTCGAGGTCTAGGAGATGATCAAATTTATATAAAGTTCAAATCAACACTCATGAAGTTACACTTGTCTTTAAGACCAGAGGAATATTTAGGGCCTATTGTTTTCCTAGATGTCTTTATGCCTAATTCAGTTAACTAGCCAACACATTTGAGAGTACACAATATTTGTATGTTGAAGATCTTTTCAAGAAATTTGAGAGTGATATAAGTAGCAATGAATTTTGTACTAAATCCCCTAATAACAAAATTGAATGTGTTGAAGATAATAGTGAATGTAGTGAATCCATAGATAATGATAATTTGTCTTCTGAGTATGAAGAGATGGATTCTAGATCTAATGAGTCAGGTGATTTTAGTCAACAAGATAAAGATGGGTACATGATTGAAAATGAATCTTATGAAAATAGGTATGAGAATGATTAAAGTTCTAATAGTAGTATGGATAACTTTTCTTTTGATGAAAATTAAAATGAAACACCTAGTGAAGATGTATTGTACAACGAAGAGGAAATATATTGTAGTAATGATTTTGATTTTTCAAATTGTTATACTAATGGTACTACTACTATAAGTTTTTTAGATCAGCTAGATTACGATCATAGCCAAGAAGAACAAACTTGTGATGAAGTTTTTTTAAGTGTTGATGAAATTTCAGAACTACTGTCTCATGATCTTAAAAGGTATGGAAGCATTTCTATGGATGCTCATGTTGTCACTTGTTATGTTTCTTCTCAAGGCAAAGTACTTTCCCCAAATTTTCATGCTAATAGTCATAAAATTAGAACATTCTTTGTCAAATTTTGGAGGTGTAAGTGAGAATATTTTAAGTGTCAATATACATGATGACTTGTCTTATGTGGAGAATACCATTAGGGAGAAGTTTCATACTATTTCACATTCTTTTCATGTTGATGATACTAAAATTAGTCTTGATAATGCTGAAGAGGAAAGGCTAAAAGTTGTAAATCTGATTCTAAGTTTTCCTTATGTGCTGATGAATCTTGTAATGATGAAGTCATAGTTCACTCTAATGAGTTGTTTGATGAAGATTGTGATCAACATATTTTGTGTGGACACTTTTATGAGAGTTTTTCAAATTTGGTGAATAATAAGTTGTTTGAGTGTGAAGGAGTTTTAACATGTGATAAATTTGATTGGATGAGTATCAGGACTATAAAGGATGAGAAATCTGATTTTATGTCCCCTTCACACCTGGTTACACAAGGTGAGTTGCAAACTTTTGACATGTGCAACTTTGTGAACAAAGTAGAATATGAAGCCATATGTAGATGAAGAATTGCAGTTTGATTTTAGTTTATATGAGCATGCTGATTCATTTTTCTCATAGTGAGCATGATATGGAAATAATTTCTCATTGGTATATGTACTATGAGAGTGAAGACAGTTATTTTGTTTTGCTAAGTGAACTAATGGAGAATTTTGATTATGTTGGTGAAAATCATGAGAAAGATGTTTTCATCTTACCTCATGAAAATGGAGATGAAAATCAGGTATATGAGAGAGGTAAGAAGTTTTCTTGAAGTTTGTTGACCTAGGGCCATCGTTTGTATAGTTCAGGAGTAGTTTTCGTTGCTTTCAATAAGCTCTTTGAGAAATTTGTTGGAGTGGTCTTCTTCCTCTAGAGATTTTAATCCTCACCATACCTATAAGGGACATGCATTCCTAGACAGAGCCATTGATGGGACTCAAAACTACGTTATTGTTTTGAGTACCATTCTAAATTTTGAGCCCCTATAAGAGCTTTTTGTGCAGGTGTACCCAACTATCATTTTGAAGACTATAAGGTATTTTATGTTTCTAAAACCTTGAATTTAGTACATCCATGTGTCCCATGATGATAAATTATCATTGAGTCATCCCCTAACGTTTCATTTTTAGGTTTGTTCAGATCTGCATTTTTGCCTAAGTGTCAAGCAGTGATAGGAAGCCTAGTTTGCATTGGAATATCTTGCACCCAGTTAAGTTTCATGACTTGTTGGTTTGGGAGTGTTTAGTAAGAATATTATAAAATATATGTTTTAGTTTTCAAGTAATTTCAATATGTTTTGACTAGGTTTTGAATCCCTTAAATTCAGTTATTTACTATTGTCATGCTAATGCGTATTTCTTAGAATTCTGGGAGCCCCTGTTTGACTGATTATAACTTTAACCCAGTTGTCTGAACTGAGAAAATTTCTTTTGCATTGTATTCTAGGGTTTAGAAACTTGTTATCTTTTAGATTTTAGCCTATGATGAATCAATTTGACTAGTTTGCAAACATGATTCCAAATACAATTTGTAAAGTTTAAAAGGTGTCAAAGTGTAGATTGATCAATATCCCTGTTTGGGATGTCATAACTTTGAATCTGTGATAGATAAGACTAAATGGTCTATACTAGTATGTTCTACTTTGAAAATACTTTAAGTATACTAGTTTTCAAGTCTTGACAAGTCTATTTGCATACTTTCCTAGATCCATTCCATTTGCAAAAATCAATGTTCGGTTAGTGTTCCCAATTCTGCAAATCTGAGTACCCCACTTTGACCACTTTCCAAATGTGCCCAGTTATTTTTCATGAGCTCTAATCATAGATTTATATTCTCCTCATGACAAATAAATAATGCTCTAGTTTTCATTCCCCCAAGTGTCAGTTTGACATATTTTTGAAGCCAAAATGAAACACTTTCTTATTATTTTTTGACATGTTTATTTACAGGCAGTTTAGAAAAGACAACTTTGACAATCAATATCTTTTGACCCAAGTTTTTTCATGACACAAAATCTTACAAGGTGCAAGAATGTGGAATAAAGAATCAACATGTTAGTTTTTAGAGCCTAGTTATATATTTTGGTTAGTTTAATAAGCCAGTTAGAGAACCCCTTAGCACAAAATTGGCAGTTTGTAAGAAAGGTTAAAAATGAGTTTTTTAAAGTTAATTAGTGATGGAAATTGATTTTAGTCAGTGAGGTAAGTTCATTTGATCAATATGATAGTTTAGGTGTTTCAATTTGAATTTTTTTTTAGCTAGGCCCACTTTAGGGTCCAACTGAATTCAATATCTTGATATGACATCATGGAAATTGATTGTGTTTGAAGAAGTCACATTTATTTATGGCCATTATTGTTTATTAGTTAACACATATCCTCCTTGGTTTTGAAGTATTATCCACTGGTTTGATAACTTGGGGTATGAATGAAGTATTATATATGAGGCATATGCTTAATGATCCTCTCCAAGAGAACCTACCATTCGAGGAATTTGTTGACTTTTATCAATCCATCTTTAATTGAATAGATTAAAAAGGGGAAGAGTCCAAGGGTTTGATGGAGGCATTCAAGGTTTTTGATGGGAATAAAAATGGTTACATTTCCTTTAATGAGCTTTACAATATCCTTTCCATAATGGGATTGATTCCACGAGACCAAGATTTGTAAAGATACTAGAAATGATACACATATTTGATTCAGATTACAATGGATTTTTAGACTTCTCTAATTTCAAAAATATGATGTCTTCTAAGCTTTGATCTTCTTGAAGTTTGGGTGGATTTGTGTTTTTAAATGTAACAATTAGTTACCTCTGAGTAAATGTTCCATTGGCAATATATAATTCCTCTTTCTCTGCCCTAGTGTCATATGATTTTCCTATAAGATTGAGATGCAGAGACCAAGATAGGGGATTACATTGACCATCACAAGATCTAGTATGGCAAAAACCAAGGATGAATACTCTTATGTTTCGAAATGTTTCCTTCACTCTGTGCACATATGCGTATCCAAGTCACTTTGTAAATTACAGTTATTGTTAGTAGGAAAAACCAAATCCTATTTCTATGTCTAAGGGAAGGAATGCTATTTTTTCACTAAAGGCATTGTTTGAATTAAAGAGGCTACTCAAAAAGGCATAAAAGAAAAGGAGATCACCTTGTCTATTTCCCATTGCCTCCACCTTGCTGGAATTGTTGGTAACGAAGTGTCTATAAACCTTGTAGGGAGAAGACCAAATTTTCCATGCCTATTTTCCATGTACTTGTATGGTCTCCTATAAAACATGAGTTTGCATTGATAGGGAAGTTTGGGATGGGCAAGAAGCAACTCGAAAAAGTGAGAAGAAACAAATATGCGATGAGTTATTGAGAGATATTTGTGACTTTAATGGTCTATCTCCAATAAATACAGATGTATTTTCCAAAATGGCACTCACTAGAAAATTTTATGAGGCCAGAAAAACCACACATCTAGAGGCTCATGAAAAACTAAGGTGGATAGTTTCATGAACAAGTGATCAAAATTCTCAAAGAAGGTGCATACTCCTTAACCCCATGTTCACCCAGTGAGGTAAGATTTAAGTCTTTTTATACCCAAACATGCACTATATAGGTGTCTTAAAGACACCATGCCTTTTGAGGCAAGATCTCATGCATTAGGGCCCACGTAGAAGGACAACTGGCAATGATAGGACAAATTTTTGAACCAAATTGTAGGTGGGAAAAGTAAACATAGTGATGACATCACCAATTGCCCCCATGGCATGTAGGTGTACATTCATAGCAATAACCATGTGGTTAGGCCTAACTGTGAAGATGGAATGACACAATTAGTTAACCATTGGTTGCAGTTTTGCAACATTAGATGCCAGGTCTGAGAAAAGTGCCCTAACCATGCAAAATGGCACATTTTTTAGCTTCACAATGGTTAACTATAGTTAAGGAAGTTGAGTCCCAAGCCTACAAAAAGGCTTGAATTGCATAATCACCAAGGCTAAAAGGTGGTCAGGTGTTAAGGCTTTGAACTTGCAAAAATGTGACATGTGGCAATGACCCGGGTGATAATACTGCCAACTCTAAAAAATTAGACATCACCACATGGAAGTGACATGGTAGGGCACCCAATAGGAAGTGAGGTGGTAGTGACTATATAGAGGTTGATGTATCAGATCACCTGGGTGGTCAACCAAGTTTGACCTAGATTCAAAAATAGAGGTAAAAATATGAAATGATAAAAATTAATTTAAATATTTTTCCTTTCAAATGCCCATGCATTCTCTAAGTTGAAAAAATTAAATGATTTTAAAATTTTATATAGTTCAAACTATATCAAAATTAAAAAATTTCATAGTTTAATGTCTGTCATGGGCTGGGACCTAATTTTTCAAATGAGTGCTAGAGGGGCAATTTTTATTAGAAACATAAAGTGTAGTATATCGTTGGAATCAGGAGAAGATGAATTTTTTGAATATGTAGTTGGAAAATGCAAAGGCATTCACCTGTAAGAGATACACAATTTTTTAAAATGGGGTCATTCTTAATGGAATGAGTGATTTTCATGATGAATCATCAAAATTTGTTAGAGAGCGGACATAGGAGTTTATTAGCTCTAGATTTGTGGAAAATATTTTGAGAATATCATTTTGCCTGTAAAAATCATTTAGAACTAGTTTGACATATGTTTTTTAAAATTAGATTTGGTATGTTTTGCAATGAATTACATGTTTTCCATCATTTTGGAGATATTTTCATGCATTATTCTGTAGCAAAGATAAAATATGATATTCAATAATAGGAAGAAAATAGAGAGATGTTTTTCATCAACAAGTTGAAGAGTTTCAAGTGGAAAAATGGTAGTATTTGATCTAATCTGGGAATTTTTCCTATCTTCTTATTCTCTTCTCTTCTCTTTCTCTAGGGTTGTTGATGGTTGGTTGTTTCCAAACTATTGAGTAGAGCTCTAGCTGTTATGCCACCATTCATTCTCAACATTTATTTATATTTGAATAACATTTAATGGAGTTTTATAGATAGTTATGATCTATTCAGCTATTTTATGAGTTATTTTCATGCATTCTTTATGTAATTTTTTCAAGGGAATGAATAAAAATGTAGCAACAAGTTTATCTTTAGTTTGAATCTTGTATCCTATTCATGTTGTTCATAATCTTTTGTGGTTTGTGAAAACGAGCATAATTGTGATATCTTCTAGGTTGTATGTGTCAATATGTTTTGCTTATGATTCAAGGAGTAATGTAAATGCTTATTTTATCATCATAGGGTTGTAGATTTCATGAAGGGATAGGTTGAGTATGAGATTGAGAAATGATGCAGATGTCTAATTCACAAGTTGAACAAATAGATTTGGAAGTCCTGATATATGAAATGCATTGATAATTTCCAAGGATGTGTGTTCCTAATTTGTGGAATTACCCAATAGATAAGGCACTGAATAGCTACAGGATCTATGTGTATTATTGTTCATGTCTTGGTTATGTTGAAATCAATCTATAATCAAAATCCTTTTCCTTTTTTTGTTGAAGAGTTGAAAAGAGTTGCCCTCACTTAGCTTATCTACTTCATAGGTCATGTTACTAGTTATTTCATGTCTATTTTGTTTGCATAAGCATATAAGATTCAAGGGTTTTTATTTTCTTTATAAGAATCAATTATATGCTTTGAAACTAGTACCATATGAAGAATCTGAGGTTCACCTACCTAGGTCTTGTAGAGCTTGAAGAAGAAGGAGTATGGCCTTATAGTTGGCCTCAATGTCTGAATGGGTATGTTGTAGATGAGAATTAGCTACCCCTAGATGTATAATGTTCTCATCATTAGGTTTTTGAAACTTGACATTTTAAAACACCAACAGGTGCCCTAGGAAGACAATGTACAAAATCAATGATAATCTCCTCCCAAGGGCTAGTAGCTATTGGAAATAGAATGACAAGAAAGTGATTGGGAGGGGGGAGGGAATTAAATTTCTTTATATTATCTAATCTATTTTCATGCATGAGCACAAATTAATAAAGAAATTAACACCAAATCACTTTGACACAAGATATGGTAACCTAGAAACCCTCCAAATAGAAGGTAAAACTCGGGTGGGGATGCCACTCACAAGCTTCACTACTACAATCATAAAGTTGGTCTATTAGGGATTATAATTGATCACTTCTTGTGATCTACTCTGTTATGAGTATGAAGGACTATTAAGTCCACCTTGAAAAAGGATTTTATAATACAATAAAGTATCTACTCTATTAAGAGACTTAGCATAAGACTGTTAGGTCCACCTAGTTAGAGAATTTGATTGATGCGCCTATTAGGATGAATCAATAAGATGATCTCCATAATGCAACTTGATTTTTTGAATAAGATCCTTTGAATAATCTGATCACGTAACTATGATGGATGAGTCTCTGTTCTACTCTTTATACTTCCTTGTATCTTGATGACATATTCTTCTCCATATTTGCTTCTTGTCTTTAAAATGAATATACATATTCTCTTACAATGTTACATACTTAGAAAAATGAATTTGTGTTTCTTATATATCCTTCAAACAATAAATCTATATCAAGTTGGCTACCACAATATATATCTTCATAAAATCCAAATATACCTTTAGGTTGGCTCAAAAACTAATGCTCAAGCAATATAGTGCATTTGATCTCTTACTATCACTTTGGAAATACAAAGAGCTTGGGTGATGCTTAAGATTGGTTAGCACTGGATGATCAAGTAACACTATAAAGCTTGGGTGATATAGCTAGCTCAATTTTTATACAGAGCTTGGTTAACTCTATGAACTTGGTTTACACACAAAGTCTGTTATCCACTCATAATACTGAACAACTCAATTTATACTATGAGCTTGGTTAGTACAAAAAACCTTCATCTTCCTAGGCTATACTATAATCTGTTCCCTAATGGAATGCTCAATTTCAATATTAACTGACTATCGTGAATAGTTAAAAGGGTTTGTCATGAATTGACAACATGTCTTTCCATAGGGTCAATAATCCCCCCCTTTGGCATTAGTGATAAAAACACTTATCCTAAGTAGTTTTGTTTAAAATCAAAAATTAATTAAAATTTTCCTGTCAAACTCCCCCTTTGCATGTGTCTTGTTTAGTAACTTGGTTTGAACTAGAATGTTGTTGTTCAGTTACAACTTTTCTAAATTTGGATTTTACAAAATTGTTCTTGTTTGACTAAACATTTGATCTTTATCATAGAAGTATATTTCTATACATTTCCTCATTGATTATATACATAGTACATGTTCCCCTTTTTTGTTACAAATGCCAAAAATATATACTTATAATGTAATACAAAATTGTGTGAGGAAATCATTATGCACTTTCAAAATTAAAGACATGGTTTTATCTCAAATCTCTTGTAGTATCTTCAAAGTGTACAATTCAATTTGGAGTTCAACTGATAACTCCACCATGAGGTTTGCAATTGAGAAGTTGGTGTTATGTACTAGTGTCTTTGCATGTGCTAAATTCTTTTGCATCACATCCATATGCGACAAAATAATACTCTGGATGTTTGTAATGGTTTCCCTTATCCTAGCTTCCTCCCTCAATAACTTTTCTTGTAAATCTATCCAAAAATTGACCTTTAAAAAATGATTTGAGTTGGAACTTGGGTCAAGTGCTAACTTACTAGCACCACTCTTCAAATCTTCATCATTTTTTTTTAGTTTGTCTTTTATTTATTCTATGAAAATTGATGTATCATAGAATTTTGTGAACAATGAAATAATATTATTTACAACTCCTTCAAGTGTTCCAATTAGAGTGGAAAGTTCCATCTGATCAATAACAATCTTCAACAAAAAGTGTTTTCAGATGATGAAGATCATGATGAAGACAAGGTATGCACTACATCTTCAAGAGTTGTTCACATAAATTTGAGAAAACCCTCGAAGGAAGAAATTGATAGAATTATAGTAGAGATGATATGTGAAGTACATAATGATTATAATCTAAGAAATAGAATTGTCAATAGTGATACTAGTAAGCCATCTGGCATCTTCATCAAAGATATCACTTATAAGATGACTAATGAAAATAAGAAGGATAATATACTGATAATCAAAGTCAAGGATAGTAAGAACAAGAAGTGGGAGCCCAAAAAGGAAGTTCAGTTTTAGAGTGTTGAAACAGTCAAAGCTAGTGTAAAAGATAAGAAATCAAAGCATGATCTCATCAAGAAAATAGAAAGGCCTACCACTCAAGCATTATTAGTTCTAGGTATTTCTATTAAGCCTACTATTTATGATCTAGTTGACATGATTTCCATGTTATCTTAGATTACTATCAAGGTTCCTTTATCTAAAATGTTTAGAATAGAGGAACATAAAAATAAAGCTCTAGCTTGGTTGAGTGGGATAGGTAGTAATAATGTCATTGAACAAAAGCCCACTATCACACAACATGGACTAGTTGTAGTAGAAGATAATGGAATCATGTCACAAATACCTCAAATATATTTAGAAAACTCATTTCTACCCTATTTGCAAGATATTGATCCTTTTTTCCTCAGTTAAGTCATAAATGACCAAACCTTGAAGAATTGTATGATAGATTCAGGAGCATCTAATACTATAATGCCTTTCAAAGTTATGGAAGCCCCGGGTTTAGAAGTAGACACCAAGAAGGGTAGGTGTAGAGCCATGGATGCAAGGGAAGTGCCTCTTATAGGTACCATTAATGCATTGACTTTCAAGATAACTACTTATCCTAAGGTTGAAATGACCATGAACATCCTTAAAGTTGATATTCCTCCTATTATGGAATGCTACTCTCCAGAAAATAGAGTGTTGCAATAGGAGATAGACTACGATGTGACTTTTCATATGCCACTTTCTATATAGGTCACAAGGCTATCAAGATTGATAGAGAGATAAGGGTTCCTTATGTTTTTGGAGACAATGTTGACAAGGATACCACATGTTTCTTGGATATAGATGTAAATGCATTTAGGGCTTAATTGGTTATTCAAGAAGTTGAAAAGCCTTCATTATTGATTGAATGAGAAGTTACTTGTTGTATGGAATCATAAAATTTATGGAACATGTATTTTGGTGGAACAATTTCGAAGGATAGAGTAGTGTTTATATCTCTTGAGAAATATTCATTCAATTTAAATTTTGCATGTACTAATAACATTGCTAAGTATGAAGCACTTTTGTTAGGATTAAAAGTTGTAGTAAGTCATGCAATCAAGAAAATGCATGTTATTGGAGATTCTAAATTAAAATTTTCCCAAGTTAGAGGAGTCTATGTTTCAAAGAATAAAAGATTGAAAAAATACATGAATGTTATTTGGGATATAATTGAGTGTTTTGATGCATTTGGAATAATCTGGAATGATAGAAGTAACAACAAAATGACTGACATGTTAGCTAATGTAGCTATTAAGCTAGATGATATCTTAGTTGATGGTGTATCAAATGTTGAAGTACAAAATAGGCCATCTATCCCTGAAAATATTTAGAATTGATAGGTCTTTGAAGAAGAAAAGGATATAATCAAATTTCTAAATTGTGAAGACTAGTTCTGGGGGCAAAAAATTGATGGTGCAACATATGTTGAAAATACTGATGGTAAGGGGACTATCTTTGGGTAGGAGGTTGTACAATTAAAAACTAACAAAATTCCAAAAGGGTTGGTTGTTTTGGAGACTATATTTGATATTCAGGATAGATCTAAAGTAGAGAATAAGGAGTCAAGTGCTAAAGATCTAGAAGAAATAAATCTAGGGACTAATGAAACACCTAGAAAGGTATACATTGGTAAAAAATTAGCCCCTAAGATTAGGCAAGAGTTGATTGGTTTGTTAAGAAAGTACAAACATGTGTTTTCTTAGTCTTATGGTTATTTGAAAGCATACAAAGAAGACCTCTTTTAGCATGAAATTCCACTAAAAGAATGAGCTGAGCGTTTAAGATAGAAGCAAAGATCAATCAATCCCACTCTTGTACCTAGATATAGGAAGAGTTGATAAAACTTAGAGATATTGGAATTATCAAACCTATTAGGCACTCATCTTGGGTATGTAATTTAGTTTCTTTGAGGAAAAAGAATAAAGATATAAGATTATGTGTCAATTTTAGGAACTTGAATATATCTTCATTAAAGGATAACTATGGATTTCCAAACATGGAGGCAATGCTAAAAAGAGTAACTAGATCAGAACTCATGTCCATGATGGATGGGTTCTTAGGCTACAACCAATTAGTTGTAAGAGAATATTTACAACACCTTGGGGGACTTGTGTCTATAGTAGAATTCCATTTGGTTTTAAAAATGTTGATGCTACTTTTCAAAGAGCTATGGATGTAACCTTCAAGGATAATATTAGGAAATTTTTGGTACTATACTAAGATGATTTAACTCCTTACTCAAAAGATGAAAAATATAATTGTATGCACTTAGAAAAGGTATTTATCAGAGCATTAAAATTTGGAATATCTTTGAATCTTAGAAAATGTGCATTTGTTGTTACAAAGGGTAAGCTATTCGTCCACTTAGTTGGTAAAGGAGGAGTTAGAATTGATCCTAAGAGAGTTGAAGCAATTGATAAAATTCAAAAAATAAAGAATATAAAAGGTATTCAAACATTCTTTGGGTAGATAAATTTTCTCATAAGGTGTGCCACCAACTTTGTAGAGGTAAGTAGGCCTATTTCTAAGATGTTAAAGAAAGGCTCTGAGATCAAATGGGATGCAAAGCCAAGCATGACATTCAATGAGATAAAGGAAGCCATTAAGGATGCCCCTATTTTGAGAGTTTCTGACTATTCCAAGCCAATGCAAATTTTCTCTTTTGCTTCTTTTCATTCAGTTGCTATTGTCTTATTGTAGAGAAACGAGGATGGATTATAAGAACCTATAGGATTTTTTAGCAATTCCTTGCAAGTTGCTGAACTTAAGTATGATATATGTGAAAAACAAACATATGCATTGGTTAAGGTAGTAAAGGCATTCAAATGTTGTCCAATGGGAACCACTATAATTGTATTTGTTATAAATGCTATAGTGAAGGACATGTTCTCTTAGCAAGAGGTTTTAGGGGGGTGATGTGGGTGGAATAACTAGTTCCAAGAATTTAACATTGATATTCAAATTACCAAGTTGATTAGAGGTCAAGGCCTTACCAAGCTGATGGCAGAGGCTAACCTTGAAGCAAATCAAAATAACCAACTTGATGATGGCTACATAAGTGATCTATGTGACAGAGACACTTGTGATTGGTACAAAGGTGTAATATTTTAGCTACATCAAATGAAGGCTCCATCAAGATTGACTGAAAATTAGAGGAGAGCTCTAAAGTTGCAAGCCATCAGATATATTATTATCAGAGGTTAGCTATGGTGGAGAGACATGGAAGATGTCCTTCTGGAGTGTCCTGATGAAGAAGAATGAAATAAGATTTTGAGTGATATGCATGAGGAAGTTTGTGGGGCTCATTACATGGAAAAAACAATAGCCCACAAGATCCTTAGATATAGCTTCTAGTGGCCCACCTTATTCAAAGATGCATAGGATTTAGTAAAGAAATGTAATGCATGTTAGATGTTCAGTGGGAAGTTAAATTTCTCTAGAAATTTTCCGTTAAGACCAATGGAGTTGCAAGCACCTTTTTAGAAATGGGCATTTATTTCATTGGTGAAATCTCAAAAAAATCAAGTAGAGGACATTCATAAATTATTTTTGCCATCAATTATTTTACAAAGTGGGTAGAGGAAATTCCTACCAAGAATGCAACAAGAAAAGTGGTAATCAATTTTATACTGAATATCATCATTATCCGATTTGGATGTTGACAAGAAATTGTCACTGGAAATGCTATGTGCTTTAGATCATATGAGTACAATAATTTTTGCAAAAATATGGAATTACTAACTCTACATCATCACCATACCATCCTCAAGGAAATGGCTAGGTTGAATCTAAAAAAAAAATTTGCTCAAAATCATCAAGAGGATTCTAGGAGAAAAAAGAAAGCCAGGGATTCCAAGTTTCCTCTAGCATTATGGACAAACATGGTTACAATGAAAAAGGCTATTGGCTATACACCCTTTGATTTAGTATATGGGATCTAGGAAAGATTACCTTAAAATAATATAAATGATATGTATAAATTCATCTAGGTTTATGATGAAGTCATTGTCAATGGTATACAACTAAGAATGGATGATATTTTATAGTTGGATGAAATAAGGAGGAATTCTTCTACACAAAATGAAAAACTTCAGGCATAGATGAAGAATCTCTATGACCAAAAGGCATTAGAGAGGAAGTTTCAACCTGAAGAGTTGGTATTACTATGGAATGCTAGACTTGAAGACAAAGGCAAGCATGGTAAATTTGACCTCATCTAGCTTGGCCCTTATTAGATCCATGGTAATAAAGGAGAAGACTCATATTTCATAAGAGAGATATCTAGTGACATTCTTGAGCCACCAATTCATGGACAGTTCTTGAAAAGGTATTTTTGCTAAAAATACTTATTTATTTTATATGAACAATCATTTAGGGTTCCCTAAAAAATGTCTATAAATTTTATGTATATCCTTGTATAGTGTTCTTCCAATCTGTTTTTGTGTTTTCCTGTACTTAGTCAAGTGTGCTCTCTAAAGAAGTTGTAAGTTTTTTTTATCAAGTCTGTGGTCTACTTCTACCAGAAATGGAGTGCCTGCCCCTAGTTTGCATTTTCGCTATCATTGTCAAACTCTTTTATGATAGTTTTCTGTTGATGATATTAGTAACATTATTTTGAGATTATCAGATATTGTTTCAGATTCGGTTTATTGTATGATGAGATTACTTGGTACTTTATAGTTCATGTATGTATGATGATTATTGTAGTGTTTGCAGTTATTGATAATGATTAGTTAGATGATTTATTATTATATGTGTTTTCTTATGGATACTTACCCCATACTTGCATGTGTATGGTGTGCATGTTTGTTTTCTTTTTGTATGGCATTTCTAATGTGGTTAAGGAAGGGAGTCGTAGTCACCTACTAGTCAAGATCTACATGATGCACCACTTCTTGCCATTTCCTATTTAGCTTAGTGTATATTGTGCTTGTACATGCATGGATTTTATGCAGGTTGTAGGTACCGGGTATCGACTTCCCTGAATTGCTAGAATGAGTGTACCCTATCACATTATCTCAATGGTAAGAGAGGGGAGATAAATTCTCAAGTCCAAATCTCAACTCTTTAAGCCATTTGTCCTAATTGAAAATTAGGACAAGTATCTGAGTTGAGTACCTTCTGAATGTGTCAGATGATGTAATTCGTGATATTAACCCTTGGTTTGATTTTGTATGTGTTTTGCTATGATGGGTTTTCATATTTTATTTTATGAGTCTTTGGTGTATTTTCTATTAATTAAGCCTAATTAAAAGATTTAATTAATGGTTTAATTTAATGGAAAATTAATATGATATTTTAATATTTATTTTATTTAATTAATTGGGAAATTAATTAAATAAAAAGAATAAATTTGAAGATAAAAGTTGGAATGTGATAATATTAATTTAATTTAATAATAATATTTTTAGATTTCATTTTTAAATAAATAATAATATTATTAATTAAGTTAATAAATATTTATCAATTAAGTTTTGAAAATAAATTTAAAAGTGGAAAGGATATTAAAATTATTAAAAGATTCTAGATTGCATGATGTGTGCATGTGATATATATATATATAAAACAAGTGGATTTATTAAAGTGAGTGCATCCGATTTAAGAATTAATAAATTAATTTGAAAAGAGAAAAGTGAATATTAAATAAATTAATGTGCATTATTTTAATATTTATTCACATAGGAGTATGCAAACTCTCGAGAGTTGTCATGTAGACAACACAAGAGTTTGCACTCTAATTATGCATGTGTTGTCTACACTTAGGAGTTAGCATATTATTTAAGCACATGTTCTCTACAACATTCTAGAGACCTCATCATGTTTATCTTATTATCATGGAAGTTATGCGCTTAGTTGTCATGCTTATCTCCTAGTTCTTTATAGACACATTCTAGATGCATCTTAGAGGCCTTTATATAGAGGCTCTCCTAGTGTGTATGGACAAGATTACATGTATTCGAGAAGCTCATATGCTTCTACATGCTCATATGCTTCTACAAGCACTTCTAGTCACTTGGGGGTTTCAGTTGGTTTGATTCTTGGAGGAATGGTGAATGCTAGAGAAGGAAGGATTTTTCTATTGACTTTTGAGGCATAACAAATTAGCATCAATATCCAGGTGCACTTGTGATTTTTGCATATTCCATTTGCACTCTTTCTTTTCCTATTGCAATGCAATTTTGGATTTATAGTTTTGTATGCTATCTTCCCATCGCCACTAGACTTCCTGTCGCAATGCAATTCTGGATTTATAGTTCTGTATGCTATCTTCCCCTCACCACTAGACTTCCTGTCACAATGCAATTTTGGATTTATAGTTCTGTATGTTATCTTCCTGTCACCACTAGACTTCCTATCGGAATGCAATTTTGGATTTATAGTTCTGTATGCTATCTTCCCATCGCCACTAGACTTCCTCTCACAATGCAATTATGGATTTATAGTTCTGTATGCTATCTTCCCATTGCCACTAGACTTCCTGTCGCAATGCAATTCTAGATTTATAGTTCTGTATGCTATCTTCCTGTCACCACTAGACTTCCTGTCACAATGCAATTTTGGATTTATAGTTCTGTATGCTATCTTCCTGTCACCACTAGACTTCCTGTCGCAATGCAATTTTGGATTTATAGTTCTGTATGCTATCTTCTTGTCACCACTAGACTTCCTGTCGCAATGCAATTCTAGATTTATAGTTCTGTATGCTATCTTCCTATCGCCACTAGACTTCCTGTCGCATAAGCATTCTGTTTTGCGACTGTAGTAGGTTTGGGTTTTGAATTAAAATAGAATCTTATCTTTATGCATTAGTTTTATATGATATATTAACTAATCTAATTTAATTTAATTTAATTAAGATTAGTTAATAGTAGAAGAAGTGTAATTAATTATTAGTCAATTTAAGTAAATGGATTTTTAAATGAGGGAAAATTAAAAGAGATATTAATAAGTATTTAGTGCAATTAAATAATTGAATTATTAATGAGATTGATTTTACTTAAAGTCAATGAGGATTATTTTAAATAAATGATTGTCCATGAAGTGTATAAAGGAAATTGTAAACTAATTATTTGAAAGTTGATAAGTATTATTCTAATGTTTTGAATAGCCTCAGTGATTTTATCTAAAAGTCAATGGGTGCTAGTGCAATGGTTTATACAAGTATATAATTATCTTATGATTATTTTAGAAAATTATTTTAAAACAATGGAGGGATAATTCTATGTTGACATGGAAATTAAACGTAGAATCTTAAACACTTGAAGTATACTTGAAACAAAAACTGAAACCTCATATTTGGGTTAACCATGTGATTGTGAAAGTAAACTAAAATATGTGTTTGTATCTTGTTCTTTATGCTATCCATGTTTGGGGTTTGGGTGGTCCTAGAGTGTTGACCAGTTAGGATGGCTACCAAAGGCTTGGGAGTTATGCAAATGTGATGGCATGTTGATATCATTTGGTCTCAATCTTTTTAAAACCCAACCCTGATAATGTGATGGTATGCTCTATGAGATGTTTGTATTTACTAATTGTTATTTCTTTCTAGTCTTCTTGTGTGAAGTTGAGATTTAAGTGTATGAGACACTTGACTTAACCATTTTTGAGTCATCAATCAGTTATACTTGGGTTACTTTCTAGTCACCTTGATGGGACTGAAGTGTTTATTTGATTTTAATGATGTCATGTTGTGACATGTTTTGAGTTGACCATTTTGGAGTCTTCGATCAGTATTATTTTCTTTGAGATGCCTCCTCGGTTGCTTGTAGAGAACCAATGGATATTGTGATTATCATTGATACTTTCAGTTGCCAATAGAGAGCTGTTGTGGTCATGATTATCAATGGATGCTTTTTAGTTGCTCATGGAGATTTGATGTTCTTATTGTGGATTATCTTTTGGTATTTTTCCAGTTGCTTGTATAGGACTGAGGTGATTTTTTGATTTATGATTCCATGAGCCTAGGGCAGGTTATCTACTTGTAGTGTCAGGAAGTGGCTTGCAATTGGGGCCGGGGCCCTAAGTGGCTGCCAGGGTAACTCATTGTAAGTTTTATTAATAAGTGATAACATTTACACTAAATGGAGATTAAATGAACCTAATAAGATAATTGTATGTTCTCACCCATGCCTGAAGACTAGGATGGGAGTAGTGAGAATGCTTGGTTGCAACCTTGCATTCCATAGTATGCCTCGTCAGTATGAAAGGATACTAGTGGCCACATAGGGATCATTAGGGGGACAAGGTCTATTGAGAGACTACCACGGTAACTCTAGCATGATTCGTGCGATGACACTTTCTCACTTACATAGTAGGTTTCCTACATGTCTTTGTGTGCCTCTAGGAATTAGATGTCATTTTATGTTGGAACCTTGGACTTAGAGAGTATTTGTGTTATGTGATTTGATAACCTATTTGGGACTTGAGATTATCTCCTCAATGCGGTGGGAGTGGACCATTTAGGTTCCATGCAGTTGGGTGGTAGTGTTTTTTCACTCTTACCATTTGAAATCCATCTGAGACACCGTAGCCGATGCATTCCTTGTTGGCATCTATCTTCGTTCTGTTCCTAGATTGTGATGGTGGACTTGTATCCTTATATTGATGATTAGCATATGATAGATGATGTTATTTACTAATCTTATGCTTTATTTTTCATGTTAAATTTATTTCTACATATGATGTAGTATGTTTTAGGAGTAACATTCCTATTATGATAATATCGATGATCTCTTCGGTGACTTGGGATGTTACGCATGGAGGGATGGCTAGGGCCCACGTTGGTCTAATGATGCTATTTATAGTTGGGAGGAACTGTGCATTTAGAAAATTATGTGTAGTGTTTTATGGCTATCTTTTACGATGGATGTTTATATCTTCTATGATGATGTATCATGTATGTTATTGGTTTCATTTACTTTATTGCACTTGTATCATGGATTCGATGAGGATGATGTATCTTTGTTTTTACACATGTATATTCTTTTAAGCCTTTTGTACCTTGTGTTATGTACAGTGGATGATTGAGAATTCTTAATTTAATTCATTGGACTTTCTATTTATTCTTTCATGTGGATGTGGTAGTGGTTAGACTTAGTATTAATTAAATTAAATGTGACTCAATGTCTTGGGATCCTTGAAGAATGTAACCTGTTATGTATGCTTATAGTTGATTGTATGTTTTTACTTCCGCTACTATGTGTTAGATGTGAATGAGTTATCTTTCATGTTTCAAAAAAAATAAAAATTGTTTGGCAAACTTAGTAAAATTTAAGGTTAATTCTTTTGGATCCCTTGGCGGGGCGTTACAAGAAATTTGACATTCTTGCATGGATACAAGTTATTCATCATCTCTAGACAGAGTCACTATCGGCTTGGTTTTTAACCTTCTATATTTTTTGCAAAATTATAGTGAAAATCTAGTTATCCTTATGTAGTTAGGGATTGTGCTTCTTTCATTTTTGTTTTTCCCTAGGAAATCCCTAATTTGTGTTACAATATAGTTGTTTGTGCCCTAAGTTTCATAAATTGGTTTGCATTGGTTCTTATTTTCAAAATATGTGCAAGAAATATTTTGGGAGCCCTAAATACCCTTGAAAAAACCTTTATTCCATAGTTTTTGTGCTATCTTTTAAATATTTTTCCAAAATTCATTTTACCTCAATGTGTATTTCCTTTTAACCATGAGTTTGTACATTGAGTTAATTAGCACAGTGATATTTGAAAAGGCTTAACCTTTATGGGGTTTGGTTCCTAACCATTGATCAAAAGAAGATCAACGATCAATATTTCCTTAGATTATGAAGATGTTAGATCTTTAACAAAAGTGGGGAAGCATGGTAATGCCATGTGGAGTTGGTGGGTCCATTTTTTTTGTGGACCACAAAAGGAAACATGTCAAAACAAGTTGATAGATTGGTGCTACCTCATTGTATATAGTTGATGACTAGACCAAAGAAAAGTAGATCTTGTGGAGCCGTTCATAATTTGAAGATCTATGGTTGTCACTTCCCTGCATTATAAAGGTGACCGAGTTTTAAAGAAAGTGGGGAAGTGATATTGCGACATGTGGACTAAAGTGGGACTAGTTTTAGTTGGTGGGACTCAAGAAAGTTGTTAGAGCAAATGATAGGTTGGCATTCTTTGATTGGTTTGAGTTATGGACAAAGATAGATAAATCTAAAATATATTAAGCTATTGATTAGATTAAGATCAATGCTTCTCACATCCTCACATTCTAAAAGTGCTTGAACTTTAACAAAATTGGGGAAGCATGGTAATGACATGTGGCCATGTGGGGTCAGTTGTTGTGAAGGTTGCAAAGTAATGCTGAGTTGGATAATATACTAAATGTTTTATCTTGATTTGCTAGAGGTATTGCATGTCTGCTAAGGTGGGTGCTAAGTTGGCTCAGTGGGCCCAACATCTTAAAGCAAATGCAGTAATAATAAGAATCTTCCAGAATCTTTGATCATTTGGAGATTGACAATCATCACATCCTTGCATTATGAAATTGACTAAACTCTGAGAAAAGTGGGAAAGTGAGGTTTTGACACGTATGCAATTTCTAAAAAAGGTAACACAACTTTTTAGTTTTAAAGCTTGATTGTCTGATTTGGTGTAAATTAATGACCGTGTTTCAAATTTTGTAGCATAGACTAAAATGTGACTATTAGAGAATAAACTTTGATCAATGTAAATTTGTGTGAGGCTAATTGCCATAAAATTTGTGATTTTTCTCATTATCAAATACTAGTTTACATAATTCTCAAAGTGATAAAATATTTAGAGCTCAAAATTACATCTTCTTAAAATTATGAATTGTTGTAGACAAAGGTTCTACTGAAGTAAAGAGTTGGTCGAGGTAAGTATTAAAAAACTCTAGTTAATTAAGAAATTGTAGCTGTGGTGAAATAATATAGACAAGATGCCTCCATGAAGAGATTTTATGGGAAAGGTAGATTTCTAGTTAAGGGTTGTACATGATGATTTTTTAGAACAATTGCCACAATGTACTAGTGAATTCTCCAAAGGAAAATATTTGATACAAAAACCCTAGGTTATTGGTCATTAAGGGTTTCTACAGCAAGGAAAATTGGTTAAGGTATGCTGAGACATTTTCTAGGGCTGTAGAGATTTTTGAAAAATGGTTTTCTGAAAGAAAGCATGATTTATAAGTAGGAGATAATTTTCACAAGTCAAATTGTTATATTCCTATCAGGATTTAAATGTGTGGTTTTGAGTCAAACTCATTGACCCATGTTTCATGAGTAGCGATTCAACATGAATCCATATCTCATAAGAATAAATGGAACACTTATCACTCATTGTATCTAGGTGATGCTCATAGGGATGAATCACTAGGACTTCTTGGGAGGTCACCCATCTTGGTACTACCCTAGCCCGAGTGTGCTTAATTACAATGTTTCCTCCATCGTTAAACCCAAAGCTTGTAACCCTATTTACAAAACCTTCACCAAGTGTTGTACCTTATGAACCATTCAATAGAAAGTCCCTTAATCTCATCAATTGATAAGTAGGAGATAATTTTCATAGCCAGTCAAATTGTGATATTGCTATCAGGATTTAACTGTGTGGTTTTGAGTCTAACTCATTGACCCTTGTTTCATGAGTAGTGATTGAACATGAATCCATATCCCTTTAGAATAAATTAAACACTTAGCATTCATTAGATCTAGGTGATGTTCATAGGGGTGAAGCACTGGGACTTCACAGGAGGTCACCCATCCTAGTACTACTCCAGCCTAAGCGCACTTAACTATAGAGTTTCCTCCATTGTTAAACCCAAAGCTTGCAATCCCATTTGTAAAAGCTCCACCAAGTGTTTTAACTTATGAACCATTCATTAGAAATCCCCTTAAGATCATTAATTGATAAGTAGGAGATGATTTCCATAACAAGTCAAATTGTGATATTGCTATTAGGATTTAACTATGTGGTTTTGAGTCAAACTCATTGACCCATGTTTCATGAGTAGTAATTAAACATGAATCCATATATCATGAGAATAAATGAAACACTTAGCAGTCATTGGATCTAGGTGACACTCATAGGGGTGAATCACTAGGACTTTCCAGGAGGTCACCCATCTTAGTACTACCCCAGCCTGAGTGTGCTTAACTATAAAGTTTCCTCCATGGTTAAACCCAAAGCTTGTAATCCAATTTGAAAAACCTTCACCAAATGTTGTACCTTATGAACCATTCATTATAAAGCCCCTTAAGCTCATCAATTGATAAGTAGGAGATGATTTCCATAGCAAGTGAAATTGTGATATTGCTATTAGGATTTAATTATGTGGTTTTGAGTCAAAACTCATTGACCCAAAGCATGATACTCCTTTGAGAACTGTATGGGAGTTTTTATATTGGCAAATTGGTTATCCTCGGGGTTTTCTTCAATGATTATTTATTAGCCATGATAACAAATAGGTATTACCCTATTTCAAGGATAGTAAGAAATTATGTTGGGGATAACCTTTTCAAAGTTTCACCAGAAGTAATGAGGGAGGTCTTTAGTTTGAGCTCTAACCATGTAGTTCATGAGAAGATTGACTTGGAAGACTTGCAAGATAGGTATGATACTTAGAAAATATACCTAAGAGGTAGGCCATTGTAGGAACATTTTGTCAAGATAGGACACTTGCCATTATTAACAATGAATACTCTAGAGCCATTATTAAAAAAATGTTTTAATCCCAAGGCTCAGGCACTCTATTTTTCCCTTTGCAAGATTTTTAGGATGGATGAATAGGAGAAAACCCAAACATCTATTGTGTATATCATTTCTTAGACATTACAATATGGCATGAGCTCGATTTTTTATTTTTCCACATAATTTCCAATTCATGGTGGATTTATAGGTATTAGTAAGGGCAAAGTAGAAAAACTCTTTTGTTGGTATTCTATGTTGATGTATATGTGTCTATATAAGGGTGTCACCTTTTGCTCCAAGGAAATGAAGCAAGAGCTAGAGAAAGATGGAGAAAAGCTCCCTATTTAGTTATAAAGTATAGACATGAAATGGGAGGTCACTAATGCTAGCTTTGTCAGATTTGATAGGTATTTTCTTCTAAGCTCAGAATTCTACTAACTAGAGATAACCCTAGGACACCTCAATCCCTGTTCGAATACATTAGACCAAAGGATCATGCTAAAGGATTGACTATGAACCATAATTGGGGGGGCATTATCCCATACATAACTTCTACTATATTTAGAGTATATGGTTTTCTTGGAAAACCACATGTACTACCATATCAAGTGCCTTCGAAGGTGGGGATTGCAGAGATCTTATGAAAAATAGGAGTGTTAGAAGAAAAGGAGTTGATTGGTAGATCTAAAGGTACCTTTTCCCCTCAAATTACCATTTTGCACAATTTTTTTTTTTGTTAAAAAAGGCTAGAGTCATTTAGAAAAAAATCTAGACAAGTATCAAATGGCTTAGTGCCATTCTCAGTTCAAAGATGCTAAGGGTTTTTATGATTTGTTCAAGGAGAGAACAAGGGCTAAATCTCATGAACATATTGTTTATTTCTCAAAAGATGTAATTAGAAATTATTTTCCACTACGAGAAAAAGAGGTCAGAAAAGAAAAGTGGAAGGTGTACAATAAGGTGCTTGAATTTGTAAATGATTTTGAACCAAAATATAACCCCTTGTTGATAAGAAATATTAGGGTGCTAAAGTGGATATGCTAATGAATAACTTTTTTCGGTTTTATGCAAACTATAAACAAGAAGAAAAAAATCCTAACTCAAACTTATATAGATAAGGCCATTGTGGTAGATAATAGGTTGGCTAGTAGAGAAATCAGAAACCTAGGCCAATATACACTGAAAAAGAGACTTGGATATGTTGTGGCAAAGCGTGTATAACCTATGCCTCTTTATAAGAGACAATTGTTTGAAAGCCCACCTGCTGCACCTACTACAAGAAAGTAGAAATTAGAACATGGTTCTTCTTCTATGGTTGAAGAATATTCTCCCACACAAACCCCAATCCATATAGATGATGAAGATTCCTTATAGAAGCAACTGAAATAGATGGGAAGGGAGAAAGATATTGTTATAAAAATAGTAAAGATGGAAGAAGGAATGCTTATAGAGCCACCCATGCCAACTTTGGCCCTCACTATAAGAGATTTTAAAGGTATGGAAATAGATCATGTGGTGGAATAGACATCTAAAAATTTCTTAGATGATGAAATCTTTGTTAAATTTAGGGCATTTAACCTTTTTTTGTGGAGAGCCAATATTAGCAATTTTGAGGCAAGATGCAAAAAACTAAAATGGAGCAACTTGATAGGCAAGACACTGAGATTGAAGAAGAGGTCAAAGCTAGCCTCATTGAGAAGTTTGCATAGATAACTCCTGAAGAGAGTAGGTAGCTATTGAAGGATTCAAGGGTTTTGATACTACTAGAATGGGACATTGCCTATGCAATACTTTTTGATATAGTGAGGATGACAAAAGACACCTAGTTTAAAAATGAGGAAGAAGTTTTGCAAGCCCATAAGGGGTTGAAATATAGAAATAATCATAAATCCTTGGTGATATGGTCCATTCAAAAGAGAGAAAGCTATAATTCAAGAGGTTTCTGATTCAAAGCACACATACAATCTCATGGTTTATAGGGTTGATGAGGTGGATAGTGAGAAAGTGTCCCAAATCACCAAAGAAATGGTTGATTTTGGAGTCGTAGTTGATGCCTAGGATAAGAATTTTTTTTTGGAATTAAATAATATTTTGAAAGGGTTTTAGAAGCATATGAACAAAGAGGAAGAAAGATAGATCAATTGGAAAGTATAATTGCTCAAATGGGGGGACAATTGGGGAAAGGAAAGGTAGGCACATAACCTAGTTAGCTCAGGATTGCCTATCCTCCTTGAACTCCAATACCAACCTTCAACACCATCCCAATTATAAAATATCCTGATACTCCAAAAGAATACCAACTAGATACAACTCATGAGTTAGAAGATGAGAAAAATGGAATTGGAAATACAATCTTGTATCTTGTGGGTATAGTTGTTGGCTTTCTTTTTACTTGGAATTATCAAAATTGGTAGAGATATGGAATGAATTGATGAACAATAAGGAAAATTTAAGGCCAATTATGTAAAAATAGATTAGTAGGGGAGACATCATTACAACCCTTTGCTTTCATGTTATAGATTTTTCTAATGAACTGGTGGAGAGGAATTTTGATTTTGATCAAGTTAATGGCTTGGAATTTGAACATAAGAGGAATTTTAGGCATAAACAAATAAAAAATTGTTTCATCAAATAGTTGAGAAATAATTTTTATCATTTTCCATATGTGATTAAAACTATAGGCTAGATAAGGGAAAAAGAGCAACAGGCTAAGGAATTAAATGAATGAATAAGCATCAGGCTTAACACAGCTATAAATGATGAAAAATATATTGGTTTGCTAGAATCATAAAGGATATAGTACATGCATGATTATTTTTTCATTCATTTGAGCAAGATTTTCAAGAAATAAGAAAAATAGGGAAAAATGTCTTGAGAAGGTAGCAAGAAATTTTGAACTTCAATTGGCCTGATGATATTGATTTTGACAAATGGGTAACTGAATATTCACAAGTAATATGGTTATTAGAAGAAGCTATTGAAGTAGAAACTATAGAAAAAGTAGTGGCTACAAAGAAAGTACAATTGGTTGATGTCTTAGTTCAAATAGAAGTAATAAATGAAGAACCAATTGCAATTATGGACATAACAACCCAAACTAATGACATGACAAAAGATCAATGAATTGTAATAAACATATAGATCAAAGAGCCTAACACATCAAGCATAGATCAACTGGACACACAACTAGAAGAACAACAAGTGTAAGTTAACCAACCATCATATGTAGAAGATCAACAAACAATTATTGCAATAGAATTGGTCCCACAACGAGAAGATGAATGATAAAGACATTTTGTTGTAAAGAAATAAGGAAAGTGAAAAAGTTTTGTCTTTTTGTGATTATGAAATCTTTGTCCCCTTTGTAAATCTTTTTGTGCTAAGGACAACTGTCATTTTCCCTCTAAGCCTAAAGCTTGTTGCATCTCACATTATATAAGTGAGTTTCCAAGGCTAAAGGATAGTCTGAATTTGCAATTTGTCCAATAGTCTATGTGTTAAATTTTGTGATGTACTTATTTGCAAATCTAAGAAAACAATTGAGCATTGAAATATTATGTTGTCTTGTCTTGATTTATTATGAGTTATTCTAGCAAATGTATGATTTTCAAGGAGGATTAATACAGAGGAAGGTTATGCCATATATGTGTCTCTAAATTTTTTCTCGAATTTTATATGTTTCTTATGCTGGGATTGAATGAGAAAGATTTATATAATTTAATGCAACTAGGATAGATTGTATATAAATTTTCCATTGCTTTTATTTCAATGAATAAAGTAAGTTCTTCAATAGATTGATAGTATTTCTAGTCATATAAGAGCGATATTCATAAGAATGGGATTTAGGGTTAACTGCTGATAAGAATAAAATTGTAAGCCAATTAATTAGGTCAAAGTTTTACTTGGTAGACTCTATGTGGCAATGGATAAGGCATTGATCATTAATTTAGATGCATATTTGAATATTCATGTGGTTACACAAGACATAAATTTAAAATCAAATCAATCTTTGCTTTATGAAGAGTTTAATTGCTAGTCAACACTTGTTTGCAACAAATCTCTATATGTTATAGTTAGCTACTGTAACTAAGAATTATTTGTAAAACCAAGAAGAATTGTGACCATTATCTACTATAGGGGAATACATAAGAAGAAATAATATCAATGATTGAGTTGAATATGAAGAAAATATCAAGTATCTAGCCATTTCATCCCTAAAGTGTACCTGCCTTAGTCCTACAAAGCCAAAAGAGTAGAGAATCCATAAGATTCTATTAAAGTTGGTCTAGGTTTGAAGAAATTGATCCTGAATATAGGAAGTAGCTAATTTTTTCTTTGAACCCTAGTGTTAGGTATTTTGTTGCCTAGTAGTTTTAAAACACTAATAGACTACACAACATCCTCAATATTGTTTGTCAAAATTTGGAAAGCCTTGAATCTGGGAGTCTACATACTCTCATTATTTTCCATGACCTCCTTGATTTGTGCATTAGAGAGGTTGGGTATGACACTTTTAAGAGTTTTCTTTCTGATGTACCTCTTTGTTTTAACAATATTAGTACACATATGTGTGACTTCCTTTAGTAGGACATTAGGGATTTGTCCTTTCAACTCATTAGGGTCACATTTCCATTTAGCCATCTTCTCTACTAGGGCATCTTCAATTTATTGCTACACTTTTTTGCCTCTAGTTTCATAATTGATGTATTTGAAACCTACCATTCCACTTCCTTCTCTTAATATTTTGACTTGTTGCTCAAAGGATAGTGGAGGATTCTTTAACTAAATGATTGGAGTGTTCTCCTCTTCATCATATTCATCTTGAAGCTTCAACTTCCTCTTGGATTTCTTGGTAGTATTGAATTTAGGGATAGTTGCCTACTTGGGTGTAACCTTCTTAGGTGTAGACTTCTTAGGTACCCTTGTAAACACTTTTCCCTTTTTCTTGGGAGGTTCTTGATCCTATTCCTCCTCTTCCCATTCTTCCTCTTCATGTTCTTTTTCCTCCTCTTCTTCTTTCTCTTCATCTTCACCTTTTCCCTTAGTAAGCATGAGAGGATCACCTTTCAATTTCTTCTTTAGGATCTCCATCCTCTTCTTCCCTCTTTCCAAGACTTGAGGAATCTCTATCTCTAGAGATATCTTGGTCTTTGCTTCATCATAGGTGCCAAAGTATGTTGCCTTAGCGTTAGTAGGTTCATTAAGAAGATCGTCTATGACATGCCTTGTATCATCTATGTTGACTCCATATCCCAAGAGTTTCACCCATGCAGTCCTAGGAATGACTACCTAAATGTTAGTTTTGTCATAGTCAACCAAGCTAAAACACATATCTTGAGCATATTATTCAACCATCTACTAAGGTTTCCTATACCTAATTCTCATCTTCTCCTTTAAGTTGTCAAAATACGCTTCCATTATCCCATCAAAATTCTCTCCCAATTCTTGAATGAAATATTGATTTGATATATCAAAGGTCTATCCAAGTACTCCAAACCACACTACCTTTAGATGGAAATAACTTTTGAACATAAAAGAATAAACACATGAGTAGGGTTCCAAACTTACATATTTTTTTTCTTTTAAGATTGGATTCTTTCCATGTTCTTGCTGAGTTAGCTAAGCTGCATCTTAGCAAGGTCAAATGATAAGTTGTTCTTCACCACCTTGTAAGCCAGGTCAACAAATTCACATGGGAAACTGTTCAATTTACTCAATCTATAGATCTTATGTGCAATGGCATGGATCCTAAATTTCATCTCCATGCTAGTGAAATTATTAAGCTTCATTCCCCTACCATCCCATTCTGCTAGGGTCTTCTTTGTTAATTCAGCTAGAGCTAGGATTTTTTTAATTTGAGCTATATCCAATATAGAGTAACTTGTTACTTGGTGAATCATCTTCTTCATAATCTTCACAAGTTGCTTGAGGCAAAAGGACATGTCATGCACTCTGCTCAAAATGAACCTAATCCACTTGATCTTGAAATTCTTTGACATGTATAGGACATGTGTCAATACCTTGATCTAGAAGTGTCTATGATTGGTCTTGAGTACTCCATTGTCACATAGGGCATTGTATGCTTCATTAATATCAAACATGGCTAATTCTTAAATAGTAAAAATATAGAATGATTTGATATCATTTATTACTAGTACCTTTGGTGGTATGACTAAATGTACTCCCATTAGATCCCTTTTCTCAGTAATTGATGGATAGAGCTTGAACTTGGGTGATTGGAAAATGACATTCTTCAATAACATTCCTGAACCCTTCTTCACCTTTGAGTTAGAGCTAGATTCCATGATACTTGGTGAAAGATGAAATTCACAACAACTAAAACTTTCACTTCAACTTCATTCTTCAACACTTAATTTTCTTGAAGATCACTTTGGTACTCAAAATCACTCTTAAAATTGAATGCAAGGTACTAATAAAACCCTAATTTTTTCCTTTTATCAAAAAAATTCAAAATTTAGGGTGTCTTAAATGTATCGTATATTGTTATGCAAGACAACTTAGTTAATTCATTCAAACTTGACATGAACTATTCCTTCTATAACTTAGTTAGAACTATGTTCTAACTTAGAGACAACTAGTAACTTGATTATAACTAAATTATAACTCAGTTAAAACATAATTCAATTACTTTTCCTTGTGCATCTTTTTATGCTAATTTTAATTGCTTCCTTCTTGTGCATCTAGAACTAATGTAAGATGTCCATGATTTCTTAGTTCTAGTCATCTCCTTGACTCATTGGATCAGATGATGATAGCTTCTTTCCTTGGGCTTTCCTCTATTTTTCGTACTCATTTTTGATTTCTCTGAGTTATGATATCTTCAATCTTTGACTTACCCTTGTTTCCTTCATCTTTATTTGTGGTATCTTTATTCATCCAATTTCTTGCTAAGTGACCTACCTTCTTGCACTTATAAAATCTTACATTGGTATTTCTTTTTCTGATGCGAGTTTCTAGAAAATTTGTAATAATGTGCCCATATTCTCCACAATAATGGTATCTTCCCCATATATTGTAGTCCCAACCAATAAATGCTCTTTTTCTAGTTCAATTGTGTTGAATGTTTGGATTAGATTTATACTCTGAATATTTGTGACCTTGTTTATGACATGTGAAACAATTCACTTAAAATTTTGATTTCATTCTACATTCATGTTCCTTCTGACAATACTTGTTGCAATTATAACACTGACTTTTGAACTTGGGTTGCATGTTTTTTCTCCAAAAAAAAATTGAAGTATGACCTATTTTTTCACAAGTGTTGCATTTAGGCTTTTTGTTCTTCTATGCTCCTTTCTTTGATGACTCTCCTTGATTGGTGTACCCTAAGTCGACAATGCCTTTGGGTCTATTCAAATTTTGATCACATAATTGATTTACACTTTCTTGTGATCTCAATATTCTTGCATTTAGTTCCTTTTCCAGCTCTTAGATTAGTGATTTCTTGGTTTGTAACATCTAGCTGATCAATCATGTCTTCTTTATTTTGAGACAACTACTAAACTTCGTTGGTCAAAACCTCTAGCCTTGCCAATAGTCTTATATCTTCATCTGCTATTTCTTTATCATTTATTTCTTTTTTCTTTTTCTCCATGACATCACATAGTCTAACTGAGTGACTTTCTTATTCTCTTAAGAATTTCTCACCAATACTTCTACAAATGCATCTACTTCTTATGAACTTATTTCTTTGTAAATATCTTCTATTATTTCTTTTGTGTAGAGGTTGTCATCCATTTGTATAGCCAATCCCTTTCTTCTTTTCAGAGAGTGAATGAACTATCCCTTGAGTATCTTGACTAACTCTATAGCCATGTAAAGATCCAAATTTTCATTTTCAATAGATTTCTCTAACTTGTAGACTTATATTTCCTTAGATCTTTACTCTCTAGATATTAAGCCTCTGATGGGAGAACCATGCTCTGATACGAATTGATGGAAATGGAATGGCTAAGCAAGTGACTGGGAGTGGGGGGGGGGTGTGAATCAAGAATGAATAAAACTTTTCACAGTTAGATTACTTCAACTTTATCTCTTTAGACTATCTAATCTACTTCCATGCATGAAGATAAAGTAAAAAATAAATCAACACCATAACACTTTGACACAAGATATGATAACCTAGAAACCCTCCAACTAGAAGGTAAAAATAGGGTGGGGATGACACCCACAAGCTTCACTACTATAGTAATAAAGTTGGCCTATTATGGATTACAATTGATCACTTTTGGTGATCTAATCTATTAGGAGTATGAAGGACTATTAGGTCCATCTTGAAAAATTATTTTACAATACAATGAAGGATATTTTCTATTAGGAGACTTAGCATAAGGCTGTTAGGTCCAAATGGTTAGAGGATTTGACTAATCCATCTATTAGGATGAATTAGCAAGATGATCTCTACAATGCAACTTGATTTTGTGAATAAGATCCTTTGAATAATCTAATCACATAACTGTAGTGGAGGAGTCTCTGCTCTGCTCTTTATACTACCTTGTATCTTGATTACATATTTTGCTGCATATTTGCTTCTGCTCTCCAAAATAAATATATATCTTCTTCTCTTACAATGTTACACACTTAGAGAAATGAATCTATCTTTCCTATATATCTTTCAAAAAATAACTCTATATCAAGTCAAATCTCAAAATATTTATCTTCATAAAAATCGAATATACCTTTAGGTCGGTTCAAGTATTGATGCTTAGGCAATACAATGCATTTGATCTTCTACTATTAGTTGGGTAATTCAGAGAGCTCGGGTGATGTTGAACCTTGGTTAGCACTAGATGCTTATTTAATACTATGGAGCTTGGGTGATATAGCTAGCTCAATTTACATAGAGAGATTGGTTAATATAAACTCAGTTCATAATTGATAATATGCTCAATTTATACTTGTGTGCTTGGTTAGGATAGTAAACCTTCATCTTCTTGGGCTACACTATAATTTGTTCCCTAATGGAAAGCTCATTTGTAGTATTAACCAACCTTCCTAGATAACTAAGTGGCTTGTCACCATAGTAGTAACTTTCAAAGGTGTATAGAATCCCACATTCTAACTAATTCCTTTAGCAACTTGAAAAATATACAAATCTAAATAGTTTTCATCACATCTTAATGAATGTGAGGCCAAAAGTAACTCTGAATTGCGATCCTTACTATCTTTTTAATACCAAAGTGTCCAAATAATCCTCCAAGATGATTTTCCTTGGTCAAATGATCCATGTTTTTATTTATAGGTACACATAATTGAGATCCTTTAAACAACATACCTTCTTTAATGAAATAATCTAGCCAATTTATTTGGTCTTTTGCAATAGGTTCTCTACAAGCCATCTATATCATCTTAAATTAAAAGAACTTCAGTTTAATAAAGGTTTAACACCTATTTAATTCAAGACCATCAATCTCCTCCTCTCTTTAATCTCTTCTTCCCTTTTCCTTCCTTCATCCTAGGTGAAATTGGGGTAAAACTTGAAATATATACTTTAAAGATCCTATTTCATGGTGTTAAGCTCAAGGTAGGATCTATTTCCCCTAGGTTCTTCCTTTCATCTATCTATGCACTTGGAATCTACTCCTTGCACCAAAATGATATTTCCTTAGAATATGGACCTGAGTTTTAGACCAGAAGACCTAATGTAGATCTAGGAGATAATACCTAATCATCAGGGAAATGTTTGGTTCACCCCTTATGAGTCCCTATTTTGGCCTCCCTCCTCAAGTCTCATATTTTTGGATGTTCAGGTGCTAACTCCTAGGTTGGTTGGCCAACAAGAGTTAGTTAATTCTAATCTCTATATAAAACCTTCCATTTTCTTGATTTCTCATCCATGATTCATATTCTCAAGTACTCTAGTGCTCAAGTGTTCAAGTTTTCAAGCCTTCAAGTCTTCAAGAACTCCTCCATTGAATATCAAGGATTCTAGTATTCAAGAAATTGAAGGAGTTTATCTTCAATATCTTATTCATTCCACTTAAGATCCCTTTTTGCATCTTCGACATCCATTCATCTTCATCTTCTTGGTCCAAATCCATTGGTGAAGTAAGCACATTACATCTAATTTAAGTGATCTGACTTTTGTAAGGTGAATTTATACATTTACTTTACATTCATCCTATTTCAATTCACAGTTAATTCCTAAACTAGGGTTTGACCAAGGAGAACCCCTCGTCAATAAAAATGCTCCCCTTTTATTGTAGGTTGCAAATATTGAATTAGCAAAAAAATTGCAGACCATATTAACCTTTTTGACTTTCTTTGAATATATGAAATCATACCAACATCGTACACCATCATCATGGGCACATTTCACCCCTAAAGATTCTAGTTTTCTCCTAAAGATCTAGTTAACCCTAAAATTTTACCAAAAGATTGATGGGTTTCATCTATTACACAATTTCAAGTCTAAATCTGACAACTTCCACTCATTTTCATGAGAATAGAAAGCAATAAACATACTTCAAAGGTGTTTTTCTTTAACTTCTTTGTCCTTTCAACATATCTACATATATTTGGTGTTTTTTACACACACACAAATTTTTTTTAAGGAATTGAATATCTTTTTCCTATTGCTTTCTAGTCCTAGTTTTCTTCGATGCTCCTTTCTCATTCAATTAGTACTAATCTCTCTAGACCTAGTTCTCTAGAATTGAGATTGAAAGGATTCTTCTTATTTTTTCTTCCTCTATATGTATGTACATGTAGGTTATGTGATGAACTTAGTGTTTTATTCTTGGCATTTCCTCCACTATATTTATTGGTGAACCTAACTTATGATATTTGCACTTTTAATTTGGTGTTAGACTTTTTCATTTAAATTTATCTCTTTATATTGTGATCTATCTTTGCATGCTTTATATATTTCTTAACATTATATTGGGCTTGAGTTCATATCATAAGGTTATATTTTTAAGTCTCTTCTTTCCTTCTTTGGTGTATGAGATTTACTACTTTGAGTCCTACTTATAGCATTCTCATTAGGAGAAGTTGTAGACTCATGGCTCTTTTTTACCCAATTTTTTCTTTTCCTCTTCTTCAAAACCTTAGTGATCCTATAGTTTCTTATGATCCTAATCCTTCTATAGAGCATGATTTTTCCCACTCATGTCATGATGAGGATGAGGCTTTAAGAGTTTTTCCTAAACAAGTTTATAATATTGCTACTAAGATTGATAAAATGCATGATTGGCTTTTATAAGAAAATCACAATACTGAGAATATTGCTTCTTTTGATTCTATTAAAAAAGTGATCCATAATGATGAACATGGTTTTAGTCTTTTGTGTGGTCTTACTCATCTCATCCATACCCATATTAAGCCTTTGAATTAAGTTTCTTTTGAAGTAGGGATGGCTCTACTTATTTACTCTCAAGCTTTTTTTCCAATTCATGTGCCTATCATTAGTATTTTCACTTATGTTTCTCCTATATGGCTACTTTTGTTTAGGTATCTAATCCTCTTAGTAGTCTTCATGTATCATCTTTTCCTATGTTTTTCTCTTACTTCATTGTTGACTTCACAACCTTCATACAATAATGCTTATTTCATTCACCTTAATCCTTCTTCTCAGGTTCCAAGTGTTCCACTCATAGTTTCTTCCATTCTAGATAATTCATACACTCTTTCTAGTGTGTCAAATATGCCCATTCCATCTATTCCTTCTAATGATTTCACTATCCTTAGTCTTGATTAGACAATGTCTTCTTTGCAACAACAACTTGCTTCCTTCACTCAATCTAAGCCCAATATTCCTAGATATAATATAAATAATCCTTTTTCCTTTGAAATTATCTATACTAGTGCTCCTATACAATTTGACATGCCTTGCCTTGACATTTATAATGGTAAAGGTGATCATGCGACACATCTTAAGACTTTCCAAGTTCTATGTAGTGATTATGCACACAACCATGTTGATATGTGGTGATTGATCAGGAAAGTATTGTGTGCTTTTCATAATATGTGGTGATTCATCAAGGATTTTTGAGTTGACTATCAAAACTATCTAGCCCTAATTTTTTAAGTGGCAAAAATAATGTATAAATTGTCTTAGGGTTAGGTATTTCATAAAGTATGATGAGATTGTAGCTTCTTGCGATGGTATTGAGATGTAAGGAATTACAAATTGTAATCAAGTTGTAATCACTAGATAATAAGAAATTTGGATTGCTATTGGTGGGTGTAGCCTAGTGATTGGGTGAACCATGTTAAATATTTGTGTCTTATGTTCTCTTTTGTGTGCTTTATTATTTTATGATATTGGTTATATTTTTTTATGTAACTATTATTTCTATCTCAGTTAATCCTAAGAAGTGATATTAGAGCAAGGTTATTTTAGTTATCCTCTACAAGAAGGTCTCATAGATAAGTGAGAGTCTCACACTTGAGTGGGAGCAATGACATATGAGGGTAAGCTAAAGGTTGAGAGGTTTAATGGGTAGAAATTTCAGTTATAGAAAATGAAAATGGAGGACTATATTTATTAGAAGGATTTATTGTGGCCATTACAAGGAAAATCCAAGAAACTGACTATTGTATGGATGGAGAATGAAATGTTTTGGATAGAAAGGCCCTTAAAAGTATTTGATTATGCATGGCACAATTAGTGGCATTTAATATTACAAAAATAAAGATGATCAAAGAGTTGATACAAAACCTAACAAACCTACATGAAATTCCCTCTAATTGAAAGAAGGCATTTCTAATAATGCTTACAAATATTATGAAGATGGAAGAAGGTGGATCAATTGTTGATCATTTAAATGAGTTTTATATGATTAAAAATCAATTATCTTCTTTAAATTTTAATTTTTTTGAAGAAATTAGGGCCCTCTTTATTTTTTGTTCTTTGGCTAAGATTTGGAATGACTTGCTAATGGTTGTGAGTAATTGTATTTATGGATCTAATACCCTAAAAATTGATGATGTGATTGGTGTTATTCTGAGTGAGGAAACTCATATGAAAACCTCAAGTGGATCTACATTAGGAAGTATTTTGAATGCATAAAGAAGAGGAAAAATGAATGAGAGAGGAAAAAATTCTAGAAATTACGTGAAATTAGGAGGAAAATCTAAGGGAAATAGCTCATAATTGAGAGGACTAATAGATTGCTACTACTATGGGAAACCAGGGCATAAGAAGAAATATTAATGGACTTAAAAGAACATGAAGGGGATAAGCAAGAAGGGAACAAGGAGACAAATATGATAAGGAATAAATACAAAGAGGATGCTTTGCTTCTTTCCATAGAAAGTGTTGATGATTCATCAGTTTTAGACTAAGGGGATTCATTTCATGCTGCTCTCCATATAAATTATTTTCTTGATCATGTCCAAGAGGATTTTGGGCTAGTTTATTTGGGAGATAAAGAACCTTGTCAGATTATTGGAAAGAAAAATATTAAGAACGAGTTACATAATGTGAATCATTGGCTACTAAAAGAGGCAAGACATATTCGAAGATTGAGTAGGAATTTAATTTTAGCAAAGCAATTGGGTGATGAGGATTGCACATTTATTTTTAATGATAAAAATTAGGTAGTTTTGAAAGGTTCCTTAGTAGTAGAAAAAGTTGTGAAAGTATGCACCTTATATCTTTGTAAATGTCATACTATCTTTAGGATCAATTCCTGTAGCTAATCATGGAGATTTAATAGTTGTTGTAGATTATGAAACATCACTATGAAATAACAAAATTGGGAACATGAATGAGAAAGGTATCAAGTTACTTCATTTAAAGAGAGTTTTGCTAGGTTTGAAATGTGTCAATGTGGATTTCTATGAATGTTATGTGCATGGAAAGCGAAAGAGAGTGAGTTTTGTGAAGAGTGGGAAGGAAAAGAAAAATGAGAAATTAGAGCTTGTGCATACAGATATATGGTGACTAGCTCATGTATCTTCCCTTGGTGGTTCTCATTATAATCTTATGTTTATTGATGATGCAACTAGAAAAGTATGGGCTTGTTTCCTTAGACATAAATATGATGTATTTGTAAATTTTAATAAATAGAAAAGATTTGTTGAAAATGAGACTAGTAAAAGGCTAAAATGTCTTAGAATTGATAATGGTGGTGACTATTGTAGAATAGATAAAATTTGTAGAAATAAAATTTGAAAATTATTGCTCCACTAATGGTATTTGTAGGAAAAAATCTATTCCAAGGACTCCATATGTAGTGGTAGGCTTGAAGATCCTTGGAATAAGGATTCAATACAAGCCAAGATTTTTTTTTATAGGTATGAATGCGCATGACAATATCATACATGGATCACATAGATCACATCAGAAGACTTAACTGATAGTCCCAACATCCAACGAATCTCTAAACTCCACTACCAAATTGACACACTCAAACAAAAAAAAAATCCAAAGATGACAATAGAACATAAAATCTCAAATCTATCAAAGTATCAAAATATAAGAAATCACAAAGGGTCCTCAAATCACCAAAATGCATTCTCTGAAAAATAGTGGAGATAGTGCCTATTTTCCATGTGAGAGAATTCCAACCAATAGTTTTGCATGAGAAAGTGCTCTTCCATGTGAGAAAGTGAAACAAGCCATTCAAACATTTTCCTTTCACGTGAATAAATGTTTGGTCTAGCAACCAAAATACACTGCACTATTATTGAGTTTAATGTGAAGAAATGTAAGGAAGAACACAAAGAAATGAAACATACCATGTGAGAAAACACAAAGTCTTACACAGGAGAGTGCATAAAATCATGTAGGAGAGAGTAGATTCTCATGCAAGGATTTGCAGCAATATGTAAGAAAAATATAATACAAGAAGATAAGGAAAAAAATTCCTCCACAATTGGGGGTACCCGATTCACAAATCAAGGCTTAGACACTCGAACACAACAAATGCAAGATAGAAACTACGTCTAACCATCTAACACATAGTAGAAAGGGAAAGGAACTGAAAGCAACATTTCAATGAATGGACATAAAAAAATTCATTCATAATTTCTCCCAACCATAATAGCATCATGAAACCTTGAAGGTCCTATCTATCCCCTGCATGTAACATTTCAAACTGCCAACTAGATAGTTAGAGTTTTCTTACGAGGGCATCACTACTAAAGTGTAATAACATAATAAGAACAAGGAAATCTAACATACTGACAAGTAAAGGATTAGATAATCCAACTAATCAAAATACATCATCTAATCATATGCTAAACATCATAATATAGGAAGCGTCAAGTAAACTAACATCATCTAAACATGATATCCAAGCATTCCAATAAAAGAATAAATCACAAGGAAACATATTCTAGATAAACTAAAATACCAAGTGAATATCAAGCACCAATCACACTAGAACAATAGACCATCTCTATACACCGGTCCCCAACAAAGGTATAGTTAGCTACACTGCCCAACTACGTGAAAACTATAGGTCCACTCCTATCCTGCTGATGGAGATAATGATCCAACCAAAAATACACATAAAACAAATGTTCGTGGCTAACACTTATGCTAGATAGTAAGATGTCTAGAACCAAGATCATGAGAAAATTCAAGTACTATAGGTCATAGTCATACACGCAATGGGTAACTATGTAAGGAGTTGCTGTATAGAGAATTGCTTGGCATCGTGAAGCCCAAGCTAGATATCATGTGGTTCAAATTTCAAATGAAAAGCTCTCACACTATGTCCTTTTATTACTTAGTTTTATTACCACATAATATTTTAATTTAGTTACCACTTGATTAAAACTTCCTCTACCAACCCTCTGGGCATAATGATCAATGGGCTATGAGATAGAAGACCCCTCCACAGTGCTACCCTACCCTATCGATGCTTATCCAATGATGAGTGCCCATAGACATGCATATTCCCAACTCAACCCCAAATGATCATAACTCTCAAAAATTCCATAAGATATTAGGCCTTACAAGTCACTTTATAAATACATGCACACGTGATCATGTGTGGCACAACACCATCATAAAGATCATAACACAAGGACTAGATAAGAACATAATGCAAAATAACACTCCACCAAAAATAGACTTGGAAGGATGGATGTTATAGAATCCTAATACAAAAAAGTGCAAAAATGGTCTGACTAACATCCTACAGATCCTCCAAGTCCATGACCAAAATCATGCTGAGAAAATCCAAGAAATCTGAGTGGCACACAAATCAAGGTAAAAACCTTAAAACTCAAAAAATTCAATCTTAAAGCCCATTTGGTCAAAGGGTAGAAAAGGAAAAAAAATTCAATAAAATTTAGGTTTGGACATTGTATGCAAAAATGACCAAGATAACAACTGTGAAACTTTAAAACCTCATCCCAAAAATTGGGAAAATATTTATACCTGACCAACTGGGCAGAACTAACAATAAAAAATGGAGGGGAACACTAATTCTCAACCTCCTAACAAATAGCTACTGACAATGAAAGAAAAAATGGAGCTAAAACACAAAATTGGGAGAGCCCTACTTGATTGAAAAAGGGGCATAAACAAAAAAAAATCTAGATAAAATTAAGATCCCATGGAAGCTACCAAAAGTTGTGGCAAAGCAAGGTCTCCCTGAGTTGGATCCAACAAGAACAATCTTGCAAAGATCGCACATCCATAGCTCTCACAAAAAATAGAAACATAATCCTCTAGAAGAGGATTTTGGAAAAAGCTTTCAAATTCTTGAATTCCAAAAGGGAGAAGTGAGGAATTAATTTCCTCTTTGGATACTTATTCAATTTTTACATGAATAATCAATTAGGGTAAATAATTAGAAAACCCAGTTAAACCCTGAATCAACCCAATAAAAAATAGGTAATTCCAAGTAATTAAAATTCATCTATGGAAAAGCTACTAAAAATTAAAATCAAGAAGAATAAAGCCTGAAAAACCCAAAATCATAGAAATTTCTTAACAACCTTCACGACAATGTGAACCTCTAAATGCACAAACACGTTCATAGGTCTAATCACATAATGAAAATGAGTCCAAATTTGTCAATTCACTAGAAGGTTTAATTTAAACATTAAAATAACATATGTTGACCATATAGGGATGACATTAGTAAAATATGAACAACTAAATCACTAACTCCACATGCCACTACCAGGGATAGAAATATTGCACACTTAAACACATGTCCAAGCACAATTTCATATAATAACATAGCCAAAGAAATAAATGCATTAAATAATCTAATTAAAAAAATTATTTGACTATATCTTGAAAGTCCATTTACATCACTCACATTCACATAAAGCACAAAAAAAATAATGAAGTAAATTACCATAACATTAAATCCAACATATAACATAATCAAAGATATGTCCAAATATTGGATAAATAGATATCATCATAAAACATACTATCATCTCAAAATGGCATCATCATACAAATATGATCAACTAAACAACATAGTAATCGAACATCTATGATACTAAAATTAAAGTATAACATCTGACCCTTAGGTCATCTCAAATGTAAAATTACATAAGTAACAAGTATCTCTCAGATCAAAATATAACAATGTAAAAAATGCAAACACAAGAAGCACTACATCCTCCCCTACTAGGTCTAGGCTTACTCAGAGAAGCATGCAAAAAGATAGGGGTACAATCCTCTCAACTATGTAGTAACCTTCTAAGTAGTAGAGGTCTGATTATTCGTGTCCCACTGGACCCTTCCCTGCTCTATGTCCTAACCTATCAAAGTTAGTCTTTGATGCCAAAGGATATGCATGGGCTCTAAAGAAAGCTACTTGTCCTCTACCTTTAAAGCATCCCAATCAAGAACATGGGTCACATCAAGAATATATGGGTCACATCAGGAATAAACAATCTCAAAATAGAAACATGGAAAATATCATGGATGCATGATAGGATAGTTGGCAATGCTAGTCGATAAGCATCAAGAGTGATCATCTCAAGGATCTCAAATAGTCCAAAGCAATGTAGTGCCAACTTAGAGCCTTTCCCATAACAGATGGATCTCTTCCTCATATGCACTCTAAAAAATACCCTATCACCAATAGAAAAGTGATTATCCAACCTATGGGGATCTGCATACTTTTTATGCCATTCTTAAGTATTAACCAAATGTTCTCTATTATGAACAACTTGCTGCTACATATCCTAAAGAATCTTTAGACCTAAAATTACTTGGTCCTTCAATGATCCCAACTCAAATGGGTATGACATGGTCTACTATAGAAGGCCTAAAAATGTGACATGCTAAGAGAACTATGATACCCATTGTTATAAGAAAACTCAACAAGGTATAAATAATCCTCCCACTTCACCTACCTATCTATCACATACATGCGGAGCATATCCTCTAGAACAAGGTTCACTTTCTTTATCTAATCATTGGTCTCTAGGTCATAAGCTGAACTAAAGTTGAGCTGCACACACAAAGCATACTAAGAGAGAGTGCTAAATTAAACAATGGATCTCTATCCAAAAGATCCAACAAGGGATCCCATGTAAAAAATAATATCTTCCAGGAAAACATACGCTATTGAAGAAACTATGTAGGATGTTCTCATGGGTGAGAAATGTGGTACCTTGGACAAATTGTCCACTGTCACCATGATACAATCATGTCATAATGATAAAATAGGAAACCCTATGATAAAATCAATAGATATTGTATCCCATTTCCACGCTAGAATGACATGTGGCTGCAAAAGACCCACCATATGCTAATGCTCTACCTTCACTCCATGGCACTTGAGATATCATAAGACATTGAGTAAAAAAATTAGCAACATCGTTCCTCATCCCTACCCAAAACTATAACTTTTTAAGATTAGTGTACATTTTTTTGATGTTGGGATGTGTAGATTATGGTGGACGATGTGCTTTTGACAAAATCAAGGTACAAAGATCACCCAACACTAGTACCTAGATATGACCCAAGTGTCATATTTTCCATTAGACTCAAGAAAATAACTTAAAAACCTCCCCTCAAGGGTACATCTAGACTCTATCTATGCCCTCACCTCTTGATACCAAGTGTCACTAGGCAAGGCCTCCAAGATACAGCCCCACAAATCCACTCCCAATGACAACACTAATATCTCATGTCACTCCTACTCAAGACATCCACAATGAAATTCTCTTTCCCTTTAATGTAGTGAACATCAAAGTCATACTCATAGAGGAATTCCATCCAACAACACTGTCATGCATTCAGGTTTGGCCAAGTAAAAATATACTGTAAGCTCCCACGATCACTATGCAACTCAAACCTATTTCCCAAAGGGAAATTCTTCTAATGACATAAGAGCATGTACCATAACCATGAGTTCCAACTCTTGAGTTAGGTAGTTAAGCTCATGGTCCTTGAGTTTCCTAGACTCATATGTAATCACAGGACCATCCTGCATAAAAATTTCACCCACACCTTCCAACAAAGAGTCTGTGTAAAACATAAAATCACCTATGGGATTAGGAACTAGAAGGACTAGTGCACTAGTCAAATACTCCTTAAGAGCATTAAAAGCTAATTCACTCTAGTCTAACCAAACATACTTCTTTTGCTTCTATTGAAGTGAAGTGATGGGATGAGCCACACATGATAAATCCTTTATGAAGTGATGGTAATCACTCGTTAATCCCATGAAACTAAAAACCTTAGAAAAATTAGTGGGTACTGGCCAATCCATGATAGCTCAAATTTTCTCTGGATCCACCACAATACCATTACTGGTGATGATATGCACCAAATAATTCACCTCTAACTAGAGGAATATGCATTTACCCATGTTGCCATACAATTGATAATCTCTCAAACACTATGATACCTAGCATAAATGGATTTCATGTTCCTCAATGGTCTTCAAATAGATCAATATGTCAATCAAAAATATAATGACACACCAATCAAGGTACATATGAAATAATCCATTCATCAAGCTCATGCACACTGATGTCACATTGGTTAACCCAAAGGCTACAACCATGAACTCATAATGCCCATATCATATACAAAAAGTTGTTTGATGAATGTCAGCCTCCTAAAAGTTGATGGTATCTCGAGTTAAGATCAATCTTTGAGAACACTTGCATTCCCTTCATCTAATCAAACAAGTCATCTATCCCCAACAATGGATATTGGTTCTTTACTGTTACCTTATTCAACTATCGGTAGTCAATGCATAAATGCAATGATCCATCTTTCTTCTTCACAAAGATGATTAGTGCACCCCATGGGGATATAATAGGATGAATATTGGCCCTTGGCCAACAATTCCTCCAATTAGAATCTAAGCTCACTCAACTCTTGAGTAGTCATATGGTAAGTAGCTCCTGATATTAGTTTTACTTCTAATATGAGACCGATTCAAAAATTAATGTCATGCTATAATGGAATATGTGGTATCTCATCAAGAAGAACATCTAAATACTCATAAAGGAGTGGGTGATCATCAAGTGTCATTGTGCAACTGTTAGATTCCTCAAGTTCACTGACAAAAATAATGAACATCTAACACCCCTTCCTCACACTTTCATTTAGCTTCTTAGTTAAGATCAACCAAAGTGAGACTAGTCTCTAGACCCCTAAAAGTTCCACCTACCCACCTATATAATCAACACATTGTACCAAGTTATGGTAGCAATCAATATTTTTTTGATGGGGAGGTAACCAATCCATGCCCAACATTATGTCATATGATCCTGGATGTAGGATACAAAGATCAACTATGGTGGTGAAGGTACCCAAGTTCAAACTACAACCATTGACCAAGGAGTCTACATCCACATTGGATCATGTGGCTAACTCAACCTACCACCTATCAACCTGGTGTGCTACCACTAGACCACATAGCTAAACAAGAGATGGTGAAATAAAAGAATTTGAATTACCTAAGTCAAATAATACTAAAGATGAAATACCATAAAACATACTTGTAGCCTCAACTATGGTACTCTGGTGCTCAAGTTGATGGTTGTCAACCATTGCAAATACATGATGGTTTTGACCAATATCTCCCACTTTAGGCTCTGATCTGGTTGTACCTCTACTAGGCCTTATATATGGTCTAATAGGATATCCCAAAGCCTTATGGTTAGGCTGGCCACAAGAATAATAGTTTCCTACAAAGCTGGAAGTAGTTCCACAACTACCTTGTGTAGCACTAGAATATGGTGCACTACCCTTGCTAGAATTTTGTTGACTACTCTAAGGATGGTGATCCTACTGAGACTTCTATCCATGGCTCTAGTCATCCCCTTTCTTTTGTGAGGAACTTGAAGACCTTCCACCCTTAGTCCAAAACACCTTTTTATTCTTTTGATGATATCCACCCTAAGAGGGTGCTGATTGGATCTTGCGCTTTCTTGAGGATTGAGTAAACTGAGCATCTTGCCCTGAATTCTATGCACTTTAATTTTGAGAACCTAATTTTCCACTGAACCCCCTAGCGACATTTCTCTCAAGAATTCTTGCCTTGTCCATGGCAAGTGCAAGTGTTCTTAGTTGATGAACATAGACATCTCCAATGATAGAGTCCCTAAGGCCCCTAACAAAGTGTTAAGTGAGGAGAGCTTCATCATGATAGTAACTTGAATACTGCATCAACCAAAGAAACTACTTCTCATACTATTCCACCATCATATTCCCTTACTTAAGCTCATGAAATTCATTAGTATAGGCCTCATAGTACTATGGAGAAAGGAACTTCTCTTTGAACCTCTCTTCAAAGATCTCCCAAGTGAGATCCACCGCATTGATATGGAGCTTTTTTCTCCCAATATCTAGTAACTAGGTCTCGGCCTTGAGCAATGTCCTTTGGCCATCAAATAGTGGTGGTTTAGACCTTTGAAGTTCTTGCATCATCTCCACCAAGGTGAAGTCATCATTATACTAATGATGACCCCTCCATTAGTGCCCTCCACCACTAGGTGGTGTACAAGAACATTCACACTCACAATCACATTCCTCTTCTCTATGCTTAGATATGTGGGAATCTCCATGATGAGATTCCTCTTCCTGACCATTGTCATGTTGGTCTTTCTCTACACAAGGTTGTAATTGAGAAATAATCTCTTGTAGCACTGACATCAATTCCCCAATACCACCTTGATTGTTGTTACCTTTTTCTCCCTTGCCAACTGACATTCTTCCTATTGGTGCTCTTAGTTATTAGCAACTCATTGGTTACCATGCTGAACACTAGGTCTATGTAGAGGAGACATCAATATGGAAGCAACAAGATAGGGTCAGAATCATACATCAAAACCACATATTCATAAGCATGAACCACAATGAGCTATCAAAATAAAAAACATAAGATAACAATACACACAATGAAAATAAAAACATAATGGAAGCATACCACAAAAATGCCAATGTTGCAAGATGGGCTTTGGTACTAGATGTAATGCCCTGCCGAAAGATCCTTGGAGCAAGGACTCAATACAAGCCAAGATATATTTTTTAAAAGTATGAATGCACATGACAACATCATATAGGGATCACAAAGATCACAATAGAAGATTTAACTGACAATTCTAGCATCCAAAAAATCTCCAAACACCACTACGAAACTGACATGCTCAAATAGAAAATAGAATCCAAAGATGACAATATAACTTAGAATATCAAATATGTTGAAGCAAAGAAATACAAGAAATCCCAACAGGTACTCAAATCACCAAAATATATTCTTTGGAAAAAAACAAAGATACCCCCTATTTGTTGTGTGAGAGAATTCCAACCTATAGTTTTATGTGAGAAGGTGTAATAATTTACACTAAGATTTACCTTTTGTGTGAAGAAATGCTTGGTCCAACAACCAAAATACACTACATTGGTGTTCAATTTTTCTTGAAGAAATGCAACATGCCATGTGAGAAAACACCAAGCTTCGTGCATGAGAGAGTACATTCTCACACAAGGATTTGCAATAACACACAAGAAAACATAAGATGAGAAGATAGGGAAAACAATTCCTCCACACTAGGGAGTACCAAATCCAAAAATTGAGGCTTATACACTGGAACACAATAAGTGCAAGATAGAAATTACATCTAACCATCTAACACATAGTAGAAAAGAAAAGGTACTAAAAGTAACATCGCAATGAATAAACATAACAAAACTCATGCGTGGTTCCTCCCAACTGTAATACCATCATGAAACCTTGAAGGTCCTAGCCATTTCCCATGCATAACATCCCAAACTACTAGCTAGATAGTTAGAGTTATCTTATGAGGGTGTCACTGCTAAAGTATAATAACATCATAAGAACAAGGAAATCTAACTTGCTAACACATCAAGTAATAGATAGTCCAACTAATCAAAATGCATCATCTAATCATATGCTAAGTATCATAATACAAGAATACATCAAGTAAATTAACATCATCTAAACATGATATCCAAGCATTCTAATGAAAGCATAAATATCAAGGAAACATACTCCAAATAAACTAAAATAATAACTGAACATCGAGCATAAATCATACTAGAACAATAGACCATCTCTGTAAACCAATCCCTAGTAATGGTATAAGTAGCTATGCCTCCCAACTATGTGAAACTTGTAATTCTGCTCTCACCATGCTGATGGAGATGATAATCTAACCACAAACACACATAAAACATATGTCCATGGCTAAAACTCACACCAAATAGTAAGATGATTGAAATCAAGATCATGAGACAATGCAAGTACTATAGGTCTTGGTCAGATACTCAATGGGTAACTATGTAGGGACTTGCTACATAGAGAGTCACTTGGAATTATGAAGCCCAAGCTAGATAGCATGTAGTTCAACTCCCCAAAGGAAGGTTCTCACACTATGTCCTTTTATTATCTTAGTTTTATTATTGGCTAGTATTTTAATTTAGTTATCACTTAATTAAAACTTCCTCTACTAATCCTCTAGGCATGATGATCACCAAGATGGGAGATAAAATCCCTGTCCATAGTGCTACCCCACCCTACCCATGCTCATCTAATGATCAATTCCTATAGGCATGCATATTCCCAACCCAAGCCCAAGTGATTATAACTCCTAGAAATACCACACAAGATTGGGCCTCGCACGTCACCTAACAAATGCACACACATGTACTTGTATGTGGCACACCACCTTCACAAAGATCATAACACAAGGACTAGATGAGAACACAGTACAAAATAACACTTAATTGAAAATAGACTTGAGAGGATGGATGTGAGACACATCCCAATGCAACAATGGTCTGACTAATATCCTATAGATGATCCAAGTCCACAACTAATATCATGTTGAGAATACCTAAGAAAACTAGGAGACATGCAAATCAAGGTAACAACCTCAAAACCCAAAAAATTTGAAATTAAAACCAATTTGGTCAAAGTGGACAAAAGCTAGGAAAATCCAATAAAATTTAGGTTTAGACACCATATGCAAAAATGACCTAAATAATGGTCTAAAACCTCAAAACCTAATCCCTAAAATTGGGAAAATATTCATAGTGAACCAACTGAGTAGAACGAACAATTAGAAATGGAGGAGAACATTACTTCTCAACCTCCTAATAAACAACTACTAGAAATGAAAGCAGAAATAGAGATGAAACACAAAACAAAAGAGCCCTACTTGATAACAGAGGGGCCATATATAAAAAAAAAACCAAATAAAATAAATATCCTGTAGAAGCTACTGAAAGTCATAGCAAAGCAAGGTCTCTCTAAGTTGGACCCAATGAGACTAATCTTGTGAAGATCCCACACCCATATCTCTCACAATGAACAAAAACGCAATCCTCCAGAAGAGGATTTTGGAAAAGATTTCATATTCTTAATTTTCAAAAGTGAGAAGTGAGGGATTAATTTCCTCTTTGGATACTTGTTCACTTTTTCAATGAATAATCGATTGGGTAAATAACAAGGGAACCTAGTTAAACCCCAAATCAACCTAATTGAAAATAGGCTATTCCAAGTAATTGGAATTCATCTATGGAAAAGATGCCAAAAATTGAAATAAGGAAGAATAAACCCTGAAAACCCAAAATCACAGAAATACCTTAACAACCTTCATGATAATGCGAACCTCTAAATGCACAGACATGTTCACAGGTCTAATCACATAATACAAATGAGTCTAGATTTATTAATTCACCAAAAAGTTTAATTTAAACAATAAAATAACATATGTTGACCATGAAGGGACAACATTGGTAAAATATGAACAGTTAAATCACTATCTCCACATGTCACTACTAGGGATAGAAATCCTAGACACTTAAACACATGATCAAGCACAATTTCATATACTAACATAGTCAAAGAAATAAATGCATTAAATAACCTAATTTAACTATTTATTCAATTATAGCTCAATAGTCCATTTATATCACTCACATTCACATAAAGCATAAAAAATAAAGAATGAAGTAAAGTACCATAACATTAAATCCAACATATAACATAATCAAAGATATGTCCAAATACCAAATAACTAGATATCATCATAAAATATATTATCATCTCAAAATGGCATCATCATGCAAATATGATCAATTAAAAAACATATTAATCTAACATCTATGATACTAAAATACAAATCTAACATCCAACCCTTAGGTCATCTCATATGTAAAATAACATGAGTAAAAAGTATCTCTCGAATCAAAATATAAAAAGGTACAGACTGCAAGCATGAGAGGCACTACACTACAAGAAAATTGAATGGCTAAATGCATGAATATGACAATAATGAAGCATGCACGAAGCATTAGGTTTCATGTTGGGCTGCCCTTAAACATGTGGACAAAGGATGTCAATATTGTGGTATATATAATCAATAGAGGTCCCTCTATTCCTTTGGGTTGTGGTATTCTAGAGGAAACATGGACTAGTAAGTAGGTGAGTTTTTTTTTCTTAGAACCTTTGTTTTTGAAGTATTTTGATGAAAGGTGCTCCCTTTAATGCCATAAACACATAACAAAAACAAAGAAACAATAGAAATTTTCAAGAACAAAATATGAGCTTCTTATTCTTGCCTTAAAAGTGGAATTACAAAATTTAGAATTATAACTAACATGGGTGCCTTCATTATAGTAATCTAAAAGATAAAGCTATAAACTATCACCTAGAGTTGTCCTAGACAATGTTTGGGAATTTCTTAAATAGGTAATTTTATGCAACTCAGGAAGGTTATAGAAACTTAAACTTAATACCTAGGGTTGACAAACCCTAGCAATACATATAGAGTCAAGAAAATACACCTTTGACATTTATTTTGGCAATTTTCATTGCCCCAACTTTAGAAGGTCATAACTCTCAAACAATTTCTTTGATTGGCTATTATAACTAGTTTTTAGAAATGTCAACTTCTGATCTACATGCTCAATTATGCGCAAGTGCCCATTTGTCAAGTTTTTGAGCCTCATTTGGGCATATTTAGGACTTCAATGGTGAGCCTAAAGTTTATATACTAAAATTTCAAACCAAAAATCTATAATAAATTGACAAATACACATTATATGGTATTGAGCCTCAATTGGAAGGATGATATAACCAAATTTTGGAAATAACAATAGGAAAGTAAGTTCGGCGGGGGGGGGGGGGGGGGGGGGTGAATCAACTCTTAAATTTTTTTCCTCTAAAACATGTCACCTTCATCCATCTCATAATTTAACGTATAAACTAAAATAACTTAACATGCATCACATCCATTGCATAAAGCAAATAAAACATAACAAAATAAATTGATTACCCAGAACCCTCCAAAGAGAAGGTAAAATTAGGGTGGGGATGACACCCAAAAATATTCACTATTGCAATTGTAAAGTGTGGCCAAATATGTCTACAAAGTTTTGATCATCAATTATGATCTACCTTGTGAGGGATCTACCCTATTATAGGCTTACAAGGCTATCAAGTCTCACTTAAAGAAATTTACAACACCCTATTAGGACTACTCTATTAAGAGATTTACTCTGTATCACCTATTAAAATTATTCAACACTTGATCTCTGGTTTGCACCTTTATGCTTGATATTAGATCTCCTCTTTAATGGTTGTTTTTTGATCTTTCTGATCAATTCTATCCCTTTAAACCTCTCACTATTTGTCTTTGTTCCTCTTAGACTGATTCTTCTTTGCATAAATCTATCAAAACCATCATAGCCACCATGAACACTCTCTAAACTCTTAGTATTCATCTCCTCATTCATGGATAAACTCTTAGTTTTTACCTTCCTTAAATAGACATTGGTGGAGATGGGCTAGGTCAAAATCAATGACTATGATTGATCCATATTGCCACCTAAAGCTTCCCTCAATTTGATTGGTTGCATGCATTATATAGGGATTTCTAATATGACTTCATATTTATCTCTTATAATTGTAAATTCATGATTATGTCAACCCAAAAATGGTTTACATAGTAGTTTGTGCCATTACAAACAACTATGTCATTCACTATTCACTTGATATCAATAGAATTTGATGCTCAACATTCACTGTGCTCTTTATGCTATTACTCTGCTCTTGAATAGCTAAAAACTCACTATTTTCTTGACACCTAAATCACTCTACACATACTATTTTCTTGGCTCCATGTGTTGGCTCGACACCTAAATGAATCAATATGCACTAACTCCTCAACACCTACTAGTGCTTGACACTAATTGTCATATTAATCGACATCTATTTTCTTATGCTCAACATATATTATGCACTTTTCTTGCACTGTAATTTTTCTAGATAATGACCAAGTATTTTTTCACTTCCTTGTCAATATCAAAATGAGATCAAGAATCTCCTCCTTTGACATGAGTGGAAAAAACACTTTGTCATGACATATACATCCTTATTTTGTGCATTAGTTAGATAATGCATGTTTTGCTACTCGACTTCCATAGAAAACTTTCAAAATTTCAAAATTTGCATTTGTATCAAAAATGTTATCTATCTTCCATACCTTAGTACTTCCCCCTAAGTAAATACTTTATTTTTAGCTATTTATGCTTCTATTACTCCTACTAAGTAGATATCTGCCTTGAAAAACATTTTCTTCAAAATTTCATAATCTCCCTTGTTTGATACTTATGTTGGTTGGGTTGTACACTATTTGTACAAAAATAGCTAGTGTAGCTCCAAAATGATCTTCAAAAATGCATCCCAATTATCACTAGTTGGATCTAGTGTATGAATTTTTATATCAAGATTAGTAGCCAAGTCAACTAAGCCTTCATGTGTAGAAAGATGGGAATCTTTCATCATTATTTATGCATAGGCTAGTTCCTTGTGCAATACTTCCATGTGAGGTGTCAACATGGAAAGAATACTTATCAGAGTATATATGACATTGGCATCCTTTGCTTGCAGCTCAAAAAGCCTACTTTGAGTCATTAGTAGCCTCTAAAAAAGTAATTGACTAGTACCATGAGAATATTTCAATGTGGTACCTATGAGTTTCAAATCTCCTTGTTGTTGGTCAATAGCCTATTATATTTTCCTGGTGAATATATTAATGTTGAATAACTTAGAGTATAGAGAGAAAATATTCTCTAACACTTTCTTTACATTTTCCATCTTGGTTACTAGATCAACCTGTCTAAGTGTAAGGGTAAAAGATATCTTTTCTAGAACCTTTGTATGAAACTTCCTTTCATATCATTCTAATAGATTTACATTTGTGTCTAGGTCTTCATCCTTAATCTTTTCCATTGTGTTGACAAGTTGCTCTATAATATGCTTATCTTCATTTATATCTAGAAGATTGAAAGCATCAATAAATATATCTTTGATTTCATGCAAGAATTTCTTTTTCTTATATTCCCTCCTTAAGATTTCTTGTCTTTTCTTCTTTTGTAGAGTGTCTTAAAAAATGCCCATTTCTTCAATTGGGATTATGTTCAAATCAAAGTTTGGTAGAACAATCACCTCATCTAAGCTGACATCCTCAAATAATGTATCATCAACACTCTTGGGTGTACTAGAACTTGGCCTTGATATTTGTAGCATGGTATCCTATGTACTTGACCTCTAAAGATTTTTACTATTGAGAGGATATGTAGAGATGGTTTGAGAGGAAGTTTCACACTAAGGTCATGGATAATATATCCAATACTATTAAACTTAGACAGGTTGATTTATCAACTAAGATACATTGTGTGAAGAAAGTTTTGGATAGTATATACTCTTTGTAATGCAAACTATGAAATGTTGATTTCTTTACTCAAGAAACTCAATAAACAATTAATTTTTTATAAGGAGATCTTATGTCTACAAGATCTCAATTCAACACATCTTCTGGCACTAGCCAGACACATTTTGAGAGATTATTGCATATATAGAGTAGGCTTTCCAAGTTGCAAGAAAAGGATGCAAATATAAGATCAAATTTAATCAACATTTAGTCCATGTTGACCCTACACATGGAAGTTTTGTAGAAATAACTAGCATTTGTCAAGACATTGTTAAATAAAGATTCTCATCTTTCAACACTAGAAGGTTTAGTTGATATGGCAAAAAATCTTGGAATATAGATTCAATCACTAGATGTAGCTACTAACAATTGGGATTCTTCCTTGGAACTACATAGACCACTTTTGGATAAATTTACTATTAGTGTACCACCCTCATATACATAAGTGTTAAAAAAGGGGGATTTTAAGATTTGGTAAATTTTGAGAATTTTGTCAAGGAAACTATCTACTCAAATAGAGTCACAAAATTAGAATGAAGTATTTTCTTAGTGGGGTAACATATCAAGGTAATGATAGCATTTGTTTCAAATTTTGAAATTTTGTATATAGATCAAGCCGTAGATTATATATTGTCTAACTTATGCATGAAATAAGATTATATATGCCATGACAAAGTATTTTTGTCACTCATGTCAAAGGGGGAGATTCTTAATCTCATTATGGTTTTGAAAACGTAGTGACAAAATACTTAGTCATTATCGAGCATAGTTAGTTGGTCATCACTGCTATCGAGCCACTACTTAGGCTAAGTTCATAAAGCATATTGAGCATAAGTATGCAAGTTGTACATGCCAAATGATATGACAAGTGTTGAGCAATAGTAGGTTTCAAGAGATTAGTTTGTGTTGAGTCACTATGGTGCCGAGCAAATAGAAGGTGTCAAGCAAACAATGTGTGCTGAACAATTCAACTTTCAAATAATAGTATTTACCAATCCATTTAGAAGTTGAGTTCCAGTGGACAGAGTACAGTTAAGGTCACGCATTAGAATCCTATTGATGTCAAGTTACTAGTTAATGACATAGATGTTTGTAATGGCACAAACTCCTATGTAAACTATATTTGGCTGACATAAAAATTATTTTGATATGAAGAGATAAGGATCCATTCATAGCTCACATCCCTATGTAGCACATGTAGCTAATCACAAAAAGGGAAGCATTAGGTGGAAATAGAAATCAATCAAAGCCATCAATTATGACCTAATATCATCTCTAGATGCTTATTTAAAGAGTAAACCCTAAGAGGGAAGTAATAATAATGTAAAGAGAAGTATCACATGAGGTGAGAAGGCATTCATGATGGAGAAGATGTTTTAGTAATGTAGAACCATTTGATCAGAATAAATTAGTTTTGAAGAAAAACAATGAGAGGTTAGATAAGATATATTAGATTAGGAGGATAAAGATACAACCAATAAAGAGGAGATTTGTTATCTAGTAGAAAGTGTTAATTGAAGGATCAGGTACTAAATCATTTTGATAGGTGATACAAGATAAAGCTCTTAAAAGAGAAGTCCTAAGAGACTTTTGTAAATCTCTTAACATAGTTCTTACTTAATTGTGAGCTTAAATCCTTTAGTCAAGGTGAGACCTAAAATTCTTGTATGCCTTTAATAGGGTAGACATTTCATAGGGTAGATCATAGTTTGTCATTAAAACTTTGCAGCCATAATTGGCCACACTTTATTGTTACAATAGTGAAGAGTTTTGAGTGTGATCCCCACCCTAGTTTTACCTTCTCATTGGAGGGTTTTTAGGTAACCAAAATCTTTTGTATTATGTGTTTACATTATGCTATAGATGTGATGCATGCTTATATATTTCAGTTTACATGTTAAGCTATGAGATGCATGAATGGTGAATTTTTTTGTGGAAAAAGTTTTAAGTGTTGATTCATTGCCCCTATCAGGACTTTCTTTGCCATATACATTTCTAGCAAAGTTAACCTAAAAAAAAATTGACGAGTCAACCTTTGGAAATTGTTGATGAGTTGACTCAAAAAATCCTTGATGAGTCAACCAATTTTTTATATGAAAAGTGTACCTAAATCCCAAAGAATTATAAATTTTTTACAATACTTTCCTAATCATTACCATATATCAATAATTTCTCACTTGTGGAGTGATTAGGCTCCATGCTAAAAAATAATCTCTTACTTGGAGTCTGATCTTGTAGTAATATTGTGACCACATGAGGCTCCCACAAGATCAAACCAGCTTGGACTAGTTATTCTTTTATTCTATTACATCAAGAAGATAAATTGAGCTTGAAAAAGAGTTAATATTCTCCTTTTCACTACCTTTATACACATATTTGTTGGATTATCATTTGTATGTATCTTGTCCAACTTTAACCATTTATCATCTAAAACTAACCAAATGAAATGGTGCCATAATTGTATGTGTTTTGTCTTTGAATGTAGAGAATAATTATTGGCAAGATCAATGGCACTTTGAATATCTTTATATAGATAATTATCCCTCTATGGATGCCCCAATTATTTCTTGAAGAAATTAAAGCTATATCATCACCTTGGTTTCCTTTGTAGCGGCATAATACTCTACCTCTATAGTGGTTAAAGCATTTACTTTGTACTAGGAAACCTAGCTCACCACTATCCCACCAAAAATAAATATATAACATGTAGTAATTTTCCCAGTATCTAGACCTCCTACCAAAGTTGATTCAACATATCCCTAAAAATTAGTACTAGAGCCCCCAAAATGTAAACATTTACTTGATGTTCCTCTCAAATATTTGAAAATCCATTTGACTACATTCCAATACTCAATCCAAGAATGACCGATATACTTGCTAACAACTCCCAATACGTGTGCAATATTTGGCCTAGTACATACCATGGCACACATTAAGCTCCCTATAGCCAAAGCATAAGGTACCTTGGATAGCCTATCCTCTTGTTCTTGTTTCTTTGGATATATCTCCTAGCCGAATTTAAAAAGATCAAACAAAGGTGTGCTAACATCTTCAGCATTCTCCATAGAGAAACATTGTAAAACCTTCTCAATATAATAAGCCTGAGATAAAGTCAATTTCTTATTTTTCCTATACCTATGAATTTTCATATTAGGGATTTATTCTGCTACCCTCAAGACCTTTATAGAAAATGAATGTGCTAACTATAATTTTAACCCTTTAATGTGATCCATGTTAGACCCAACTACAAGCATATCATCAACATATAAACGTAAAATAATGTAGCTACCATCATACAACCTCTTAAAATAAACACAATGATCTAAATGACACCTTGTGTATACATGCTCATGCATACAATTGTCAAATTTAAGATGCCATTGCTAAGGTGTTTTCTTCAAGCCATATAAACTTTTCCTTAATCTACACACTAGATTCTCCTTTCCTTTGACCTTAAATCCCTATGGCTATACTATATATATTTATTCATCAAAATCAGCATGAAGAAAAGTTTGTTTAACATCAAGCTGCAGTAGCCACAATACTTAAAACAATTTGAATAGAAGCCAGTTTATCAAGTAGGGAAAATATCTCATCAAAATCAATGCCCTTTTTTTTGTGCAAATTATTTTACAACTAACTTGGATTCAAATATTTTCTTACCTCCATCCTCTTCTTTCAACCTATAAACCCATTTACTCTGAAAAATCCCTTTTACCACAAATGATTGACCTAAATCCCATGTCTAATTTTTCAACAAGGAGTCTATTTCATATGTCATATAGAATCCCACTGAAGTTTTGTATCCACCTGCACAACTTCATCACAACATTCAAGTTCACTAACATATGTTAATAAACTAGAATACAAAGAGTGAGAAAATATTTTTAGAGGTCTTCTTAGCCTTGTGGACTATCTAACATTCATTGGGGTCTATGGTATTTTCTATTGTTGTTGCAGAGCATAAGAAACTATTGGAACATCATCTTTTGGAGTATCATCCAGTACTACATAATTATTTTCTTTCTTCTCATGATGCTACAATAGATATTTGTACACCACTTTCTCATTAAATATCACATCTCTACTTATAATTTTATGATTTTCAAAATCTCAAAGCCTATAAGCAAATTCATCAATGTCATATCAAAAAAATTTAAATTTATTTGATTAGCTTCTAGCTTGTTTTTATTTTTAGAATATACATGTGAAAATGTGATGCAAGAGCATAGGTGTAAGAGTAATCTTGCAACAACCAAAAATATTTCATTTTAGTTATTTAAATAAGGGTCGTCTTAATGTAGAGTTGATGTTTGTAGAGAATTTCTAGTTCATAATTCAGTCATATGAGCTCGAAGTGTCCTAATTTCATAGGTGGATATTCATCTTGGTGTTTATCTCATTTTGGTTTTGATAAAGTAGTGACAAAATACTTAGTCAAGATCTATCAGAATTATAGTGCAAGCCAAGTGCATACTATATGTTGAGCATAAGCCTCCAAACAATACATGCTGAGTTATATGATAGTTAGTGCCAAGCACTAGTAGGTATTGAGAAGTCAGTGTGTGTTGATTCATTTAGGTGTCGAGCCAATTGAAGGAGCTAAGTTAACAATATGTGCCAAATGATTTAGGTGTCAAGCAAACAATGAGTGTTGAGCTATTCAAGAGCTAAGTAGTAGCATAAAGAGGTTAGTAAAGGTCAAGAATTAGAGCCTATTGATGCTAAGTGAATGATAAATTACATAGTTGTTTGTAATGGCATAAACTACTATGTAAACCATATTTGGGCTGACATAGTCATGAGTTTATGAATATAAGAGATAAGTATGGATTCATAATACAAATCCCTATTCAATGAATGCAACCAATCAGATTTAAGGAAGCTTTAGGTAGCAATATGGATCAACCACAACCATTGATCTCCACCAATTTCTATTTAAGCAAGGTAAACCCTAAGAATTTTATCCATGCGTGAGGATATAAATGTTAAGAGTTTAGAGAGAATTTATGGTGGCTATGATGGTTGTCACAGAATTATGTAAAGAAGAATCAATCTAAGAAGAATAGAGACAAGTAGTAAGAGGATTAGAGAGTGATTAGAAGGATCAAGAGACAACAAATAAAGAGAAGATCTAACATCAAGTAGAAAGGTGCTAGCCAAAGATTAGGTGTTGAATCATTTTAATAGGTAATACAGAGTAAATCTCTTAATAGAGTAACCCTTATAGGTTGTTGTAAATCTCTTAATAGAGTGCTTACTTAATTACAAGTTTTAAATCCTTTAGTCAAGGTGAGACCTAATAGTATTGTGAGCCTTTAATAGGCAAACCCCTCATATGGTAGATCATAGTTGATGATCAAAAATTTATAGAAATAATTGGCCACACTTTACAACTACAGTAGTGAAGATTTTGGGTGTCATCCCCACCCTAGTTTTACCTTCTCTTTGGAGAATTTTTGGGTAATCAATTTATTATGTTATGTGTCGATTCACCTCCCCTTCCTTCACCACACACCAAACACCCCTCACCCCCGCCGCCGCCACCCCCCCCCCCCCCCCCCCCCCCCCTAAGAACTTACTTTCTCATTATTATTTCCAACAATTGATATTAGATTTTTGTTCTCTAAGAAGGTAAGTTTGAAAACTTTGGAGGGTAGGATTTTGAAGATGGAAGTCTACAAATTGGGAAAGACAATTGAGAACAAGAAGATTCATTGAAGAGAAGAAAAGAATTGGTCATGCAATAAGATGACACTCAATACCAAGAAATAGACACTACTGGATTATTTAAGAATGAAAAATTAGAAGATTTTGATGTAGCAATTGAGGATCTGATGGAAAAGAACAATGCCCTAAGTGAAGAAGTTAGGAATCTAAAAATAGAACAAGAAACTCAATCAATACTATTGAGTGAGACAAATGAATTAAAAAAGAAAGGTGAAGAAGAAATATTCATGATTGAAGAAGATAAAATACTTGTAGCTAATAGACTTGAGAAGAAGTCATCAGATATGTAGAGATTGTCAAGCATTCAATTAGATATCATGAATCAATTGATGATTGCAAATCAAGAACTGGATAGGAAAGACATTGAGATTACAACTTTGGAATTACATAATACCCTACTATAGAATGAATTGAAGATTGGAATAGAAAAGCTCAACAAGCCTAGTGAAGCCATAAAATACCTTGAAAAACTAATGGAAGCACCAAGATCAAACAATGAAACTACTAGTTTGGGATATTCTACAACTAAAAAAGGAGAATTGTCTAAAAGTGGTGAAAAAAGGAACAATAAAGGAAAGAAAATCAAGCCCACTTGTCATCACTATGGAAAATTGGGTCAAATAGCAAATGTTTGTAGGAGCAACACTAGAAATCAAAATTTTAAGCATAAATTTAAGGGACATTGTCATAAATGCAAGAAACAATGACATTAAGCACATGAATGCAAGACCAAGACCACTAACACTCATAAATTTGAAGGTTATTGTTGCAACTATCATAAATATGAACACAAGGCATATGAATGCAAATCCAAATCCAAGTGGAAATCAAACAAATAGACAAAGGGACATCACATTGGAAACTCTTATGATTAGGATTATAACACAAGGTACAGTTGTCACTATTACCAAGAATATGGCCATATCTTGAAAATTGCATAAGAACACATTTTAGAAGTAATTACAATAGATGGTTGAATGAAATTTAATGCTTTAGTTGTCTTAAAACTATATGTCAGTAGAAACTATCCAACTTGATCACCTATAACACCGAACAATGAATTCAAAAAAGTTAAAGGAAAGATTGATGGTAAAAAGTTGAAAATGTAAATGAACAAGACATGGAGAAAGAAAGAAGATTGTAGCACATAAAATCAAGATGAGGTCACTTTATCCAATGGATCAAGTGATTACATCATCCCCAACTAGGTTATCAAAGGTATGCATCAGTTTCAAATACATAAGATCTAAAAAGATCATATATGCATGAATCAAGATGTAACAAATTATTTAGAAGTAAGAGATATTCTACCATTATGTTGTTTTCTATGTTGTTGTTGAGCATTTCAAAAAAATTAGTTATAGCTGGTTATGGAGATATGCTAGTGATAGACAAGATCGCTATGTAAGTCAAGCATGCTGAAAATCCTATGGTAGCTAAGTTTATATTTGTGTAAGCACTGAGTAATAAATGTAGAATTTCAAGGGTTCTATAGTCAATTTTTGACTTATTTGTACCTACTAGATTTTGAAGAGCACAAAAGTGAATTGCAAAAGGAGATTGAAGTGTTTGCTAACTTGATTCTATTGCAACTTGACATCATTTATCAAATTTGAGATATATTTATCTTGTTCCAAGTTACACTATTTCATATTTTACAAACCCTAATGAGTCCAAAATGGAAGCTAGTTCTTCAACTAAATTTAGGAAAGAGGGGAAGAAAATTTTCAACATTCAATTAACTAATAATGATGTAAGACAACCCCCTTTCTATACAATTCTTAAGATCATGTATAAGGGAGATCTATCTAGTGCATTATCCATGACACCACCAAAGGATTTAATGATTTAGAATGTGTGATGTTGCTATACTCGCAAAGTAGGAGAAATATGAGGCATGGAAATAAGAGAAATCTACCAGATTTCATGTGACAATAGAGTGTTGAAGGAGAAGAACAAAATCATTGAGAGGAAAGGGTTGACACGTGACCTAGACTTTCCTTAGGTTTTCAAAATTGAGTGGATTAAGATTATATTGAGCCATATACATGACAATCAACTATGGATAGAGAATGGAACTACTAGGATCTCAAAGAGAATCATTCACAGAGCATCTGGGTACCCTACCCTAGATAGACCAAAAAGAATGAGAAGCAATGCAAAAGAAATAGTTGAGAAAAATATTGAGTTGTGTGGAACAAGTGAGGGATGTCAATTGACACAATCTAAGACCCCATGATCATATTTTTAGGGGAAGTGATTTCACACAATTTCTTTTAGTCAAGTCAACTAAATAGTGTGTCTAGTGTGGTGGTTAACCTTGACTATAAGATTGTAAAATGTGATCATTCCTATGACCTAGCCGAATTAAATCTTCAACAACTATTAGAGAATTTGGAAGAAATTAGGAAGGAAAAGAATTCATAGTGTAATTTTGGTTGACTTATCATGTGTATATTATTTTATGTGCAAAACACATTCCCTACTTTTGGAAAAGTTGTTTAGAAGTCCTAGTAGATAAAAAAGTTTATTGAACAAATTGGAGATAATTTTGATTCTATTATGACAGGATATTTTGAGGAATTTAAAAAGTCAATGCAATAAAAGTTAAGAATACATGTATCCCTAGTAGAACAATACTAAAATGATATTTGTTTTCTAGTGGATACTAACTACAGATATGTTCAAAAAACAATTCTAAGGGTTAGATGGCTGAGATTCTTTCCATACGAAATAAATATTGATTAGGCTTCAACAACCATTACTGTACTATTGGAAAAGGAGATTGACAAGGATGCTACATCCTTTGGTAATTATGAGGAGGTAAAATTTAGGATAACTATTAACTTGTAGACTACCTCTATCACAAGGAAAAAGAATAAAATTATAAAGAAATTGAAAGAGAAATTTGGAGAAGGTGTAGAAGAAGAAGAAGATGATGATGAGGTAGAGGAAGAAGGTCAAGGATCTCTTGAACTAACTCAAGGCTTGGGTGAAGACAAAGCTGATGATGAAGAGGATGTCAAAAAAACACCCAAGAAAATAGAGGAGAAGAGGAAAGGAAATAAAATTCAATGGAGAAACCTAAGAAGTCTACAAAGAAGACTCAAGAAAATGCAACTGTACCTTTACAAAGGTCAAGTACAAGGGCAGCCACTATATAGGTGAAAGAAGCATCAAAGGCTAGAGGAAAAAGAGAAATTACCACAACAGAGTAGAGAAAACCTTTCAAGAGATTGAGGAATAAATACAAGCCTCAAGAAGATTCAGGTGAAAAGAAGACCAAGTTAGATGATGTAAGTCAATTTAAAGTGGTAAGCCACAATCCTTCAACTAAAATTGACAATTTAAGTGAAAATGTTAAGACTAATGCATATTTGTCAAGTTTCACTCATATAGATTTTGATAAGTTAGGAAGTGTAGACAAGAATAATATTGAGGAGGCCATATGTGATATGATGGTAACATTTAAGACCACTCTAATAAAGATTGCAAACTTAATACCAAAGAGCTTATATGATAGAGTTGAGCAAAAGTGGAAATTTCGTTTAACTACTGAAAGAAAAATAAGAGAGACTACATTAGTCCAAGTTATGCTTGCTTCGGATAAGAAGATTATTTCCAAGATAATGGAGATGGAGAAAGGGAAATTTTATCTAGAATATAGATCATTTCATATATTGAAGAAAAAAGTAGATGTGGTAACCAAGAGCACATTAATTTGATAATATATTTATGGGTTATCCACAAAAGCTATAACTAAGAAATGAGAGAAGGAAGAGAAAGATACTACAAAAAGATGTTTCAATAAAGGAAGGAACTATGCAGGAGATAGAAGAAATAGTTGAGGAAGAACAATAGGATGCACACGCTATTCAAGTTTCAAGTGTTAGTCCCCCACATGCAGACCAAGAAAGTTAATAGGACTCGATTATTATCAAGAATGTTCATGATAATACATCTAATAATGTTAATAATTTGACTAAAGATTTTAAGAAGCTACAACAAGACTCTACCAATGCAACTATTCCATGCATTAATCATGTATTGGTGAGAGTAGATGAGATCAAGAAAGTAGAAATTGCATCTATAGGGAAGAAGCAACAAGATACATCAAATGTGCCCCTACCAACTACAAAGGAAAAGGACAAAGAATCATAGGATCTACAAAGATATCAAAGTGTAAATCTTAGACATCAAATTGCAACTACACAGACACCATTTGCAATGCCTATAGTTTCCATTTAGATGAAAGAGGTAGAAGCAAAACCAATAGGTACATAATTGCTGAGCCTAAATAGTTCAAGTTTACTAGCCATAGTGATCATTGACAAGGATGGAACTAAAGAGAAAAAGGGTAAGGAAGCAAGTCCTATACCCATTCCACTATCATAGGGTGAAGTATAGAGAGAGGGAGAAAAGATTAAAGAGCATAGGTTGACTAGTGCACTTGAGGAGAAAATTTCCATATAGACACTAGTTACTTTGTAAGTCCAATTAATTTACATTGGTCTCTATATTCATATCTTTTATCCTATCTACTATATGTACAAGTTGTTCTATGATAGGATAATTAGACAATGAGTCTAAAATATCAAAAAAATTAATAAAAGTATATTTGATCTCATGCAAAATCTATTTTTTCTTGGGGTCTCTCGAGCTTTTTCTACCTTGATTTTCATTGTAAGGACTCCTGAAGTATCTCCATATTTTCTAGTGTGATTTTTGTTGGATTAAACTATGGTAAAGCAATCACTTCATCTAAACTCACAGCCTCTAGTGATTTATTTTAGACACTCTTAGAAGGGTTAGTACTCAACACTAATGTATGTAATAGTGTGGCATGATTACTCAGTCTCTAAAAAGTTTGGCTACTAGGAGGAGTTGTAATAACTAGAAAAGAAACTAGTGTTTGAGTAGCTACTTGCTCCTCTAACTTGGTAGTTATATTATCCCCTTCAGCTTGACTATCATCCTTTTGATCTTTGGTATCTTTTGGGGAGGTAGGTGTAGGACTATCTTCCTTACATGTATTTGCTTCATTACCTTCCTTATCAATTATTACAAGTGTTGGAAACCCTGAGCTTTGTAGACTTGGTAGTAATGTAGCTAGTGTATCTTCCTCCTTATCCTTCATCTCAATGACAATGGTAGGCATTGAAGATGGTACATTTGTAAGCTCATCTCTCTTCTCCAAAATTTTTTCTTCTAATTTATCATTTGATTCTTTTCTATAGCCTCTACAACAAGTTGGGACACATTAGATGTGTCTTGTTGTTGTTCACTAATGGATGCAATCCCAACTTTTGAAATTCATCAATCCTTACCAGTATAGGATATGAGCATGGAATTGTCATATTGGTGGATTATTGTTGCAACTTCTTTTTATCCTCTTTACTTAGTGGATTTACATTCTAAGTAGAATTATTAGGGATATCTTCAATAGACATAGAGTCTTGTTTGCTCTCTTTCTCTCCTTGTGGAGGATTGTTACTCATCTCACTGATATGTGTGGTCTCTTGTATCTCATCCTATTCTATTTCATCTTTTTAAATCTCCCTCTTCTCTTCCTTTATTCCTTTATTCTCTACCATTTCTTGTACTATCTTTGTGATCAACCCATAGATTGATTTCCAAAGTATTTTACTCTCAGTTGTTAGAATATATAGTCAACTTTTATAATTTGGGGGGGGGGGGGGATATTTGAGCTTAGAAAACTTAGCCATGTGAGTATTATAAACTAGAACCACAATAAGATACTCATACACAATTAACACCTGATGTGTTAACTAGGGAAACCCTTGATCAAAAGGAAAATCCTAATGGGGATGGTACCCACATGATGATGTACTAATATAAATATTACTTGTTAGAGGATAGACCCTGTTAGGAGTTTGTTACAACATTTAGTACATATGAGTCATTGTTAGGAGACTTTGAATCCTTTTTAGGAGATTCCAACCCTGTTAGGAGTTGTGGAAGATAGCTAGACCCACTACCCAAATGGCTTCAAGGTTGAGACAAATGAACCCACTCTCCAAATGATCTTAGTATTATTCCTTGAAAAATATTAGAACTAAAATGTACTTCCTTCATTTTTCTCTATCATGTTAACCAAACTTTTTCTCCTTTAGATCTTGAATTGCACATCCAAAAATCCCTTCGATCACTGACACACATTGAGTAAGCATTTTGCTCCTTCTCACACTATGCAGTAATACTTTGCATTCCACTTGATCTTCTTCTTCTATGTACTTTAAAAATAAGGAAAATAACTTTCCTTTATACTATATCTTCATAATAATTTCTTGAGTTGGCCTTGAAGCTTTCCCAATTAATTTAAATAAGATAATTAATTAATTCATAATCGCACTTTTAGATCATAGTCTACACCAAACTTCACACATGTGAAACCATGTCTTGTGCACACACTGGCATCACCACATGACTATACTTGATTGCTATGTAACTATGCATCTCTTTGAAACATCTTAGATGAAAGATAGCAATAGATCATCAAAACTCCATTTTCCAATGCTCTATTTTTGTACTGCTTCCAGTAAGTCAAGTGTAACTTCCATACACTATGGACTTAGGCTTAGTCCTTTTAACCACATCATCATGAAAACCTTAGGAACATGTCCTCCACTATGAATTATCTAAAACTTCCTCAAATTTTGTGCATCATAGGATTACTGACTATTATTCTTTTAGTCTTTACAAAATTACTACTATGTTGACACCAATAACAAATATAAGCATGAGTGCAACATATCAATACTCTCCAATGCATAAGATACTCCCCCAATGTAGTATCATCAACGTTCATGCTAACTTGGGTCACCACTTCTTCAACTTGATTCCTCAATCTATGAAATGCTCGGTATTTAGGAGAAAATTTCTCTTTGTATTTCACCACAACCTTTGTAATCATTTTCTTATCAAGTTCAAGCATAACTTGCACTAAAGTAGCCTCTCTAATTTGTTTTTCATTTGCCAAACTGAACTTTGATTTTTACTCAACTCTTTCATATAAGCTTTTTGGTATAGAGTTAGCAATCTCCAATGGAGCAGTCTTAAAAGTAGCCATCATACCATAAATAGCTTCTTCAACATTGTTCTTATCTCCATTACACAACTTACCAAAATGAACATGTGAAAATCCAAAAAATATGCATTATCTCTTCTATCAACAATACAGTTATGGCTATTTATGCCTTATCATCATTAATCTCATAAGGTAAAGATCTCAAGGCAACATCTACTGGGAAACAAATATCATTGTAATGTTGGTCCACTAGAGACACATGGATATTTTATCGCTATTTTATTGATTTCTTGAAACCTTCAAAGTAGCTATTCATTACTAAATAAAAAATTTCTCCTAATTGCTCAAAGAATTCAACTATCTGTTGAGTAATAGACTAACTAGTCTTCCCTACTACCTTTCCAAATGTAGAAAATGTGTTTTGTACATAGAAGAGAATATATATATATATATATATATATATATATATATATATATATATATATATATATATATATATATATATATATATATATATATATATATATATATATATATATATATATATATATATATATATATATATATATATATATATATATATAATGAGTGAACCAAAATTACATGAAGAACTATTTTGTTTTATGATAGCTTCTAGGTTTTCTGACAATTGTTGAAGCTATAGCTTGGCTAGGTCATAGGAATGATCTTATAACCTAGATCAATGATAATGCATGGAACACTATTTAGTAGAATCGATTGGTAGAATCTATGTGCTATCACATGCACTATGATGAAATAAAAGGGTCTTCAATTACATAAATTGGCATTTGCGTCTTGTTCCATACAAATCTAGTGTTCTTCTCAATTACTTCTTTGGCATCACTCCTTAATGTCTTCAGCCTATCTAGGGTAGGATGCCTTGTCACCTTATGAATGATCCTCTTTGATATTTTGATAGGTCCATTCTCTAACCATATTTGATTGTCATGCATTCAGCTCAATAAAATCTTAATCTATTTTGTTTTAAAAACTTTGAGAAAATCTAGGGCACACATTTACCCTTTTCTCTCAATGATTTTGTTTTCTTCCTTCAAAACTCTATTTTAACACAACCTCTAATAGGCATCTTTGATCTCTAGATCTCCAACCTCTCCAACCTTGTATATATAACAACATCTTACATCTTTGATCATCAAAACCTTTGGTAATTTAGTTGACAATGCACTAGATGGATGTCCTTTGTATGAAAACTCATGAATAGTGTGAAGTGGAGTTTTTTGAACATCATTTTACTGATTAATTTTACATTGGTAAACTCTTTATCTTCCTTGCCTACTCTCGTCGATGAACTTCCTACCATTTTCACTTGCTAGGGTTTACAAAATATGAAATAATATAACTAACATAAGTGAAATAGATTTCAATTCAATGTAAAACATCATGTTACAGTTGAATCTAGTTTGTAGTTATTGGAATATCTTTCTCAAATTTCCTTTGTACTTATCAATCTTCTGGTAAATGTAAATGACTTGAAAAATTGAGTATGTAGCCTTCAAAATCTTGCATTTAATGCTTAGTACATATACAACTATAAGCTTGGTAACTATAGGGTTTTTCAATACACTTGGCTATCATAGCTAACTTGACAATCACTACAATACCTCATTACTCAACACTTACTTCAATACCTTCAATACTTGGTAACAACACAAAAAACAACATAACAATAGATTGTCTCTTTCTCCCAATCACTTCATTGCATCTTAATACATGGTGATAAATTATTTTCATTACTTGAATGCTTGGAACTAATACAAAATATATCATTTAAGATATTGTTCCACACATACCTTTGATTGCTTAGTTGGGGGCGATGTGATCACCCAATCCATTGGATGAAGTGACCTCATCTGGACTTGATGTGCTCGAATCTTCTTTCTTTTCCTATGTCTTGTTCACCTATATCTTTACCTTCTTAGTATCTACCTTTCCTTTACCTTTCCTAAAGTCACTACTTGGTGTAAGTGATCGAGTTGGATAGTATCTACTTACATGACAAATCTTAAGACAAATAAAGCTTGCAATCTCATTCAATCATCTATTATAATTCTCTATAAAATGATTCCTTATGCAATTTACAACAGCATGACCATATTCTCTACAATAATGACAATTGTACCTTGTATTGTAATCCCAATTATAAGAATTTCCATGATGATGTACCTTGGTTTTCTTGCTTGATGTCCACTTAGGTTTGGATTTGCATTCATTTGTCATGTGCCCATATTTTTGATAGTTGTAACAATATCCTTCAAATTTCCAAGTGTTGATTATCTTTTTTGTACATTCATGTTCCTAATTTCCTTACTTCTTGTAGTTATGGAAATGCCCCTTGAATTTTTCTTAGGGTTTTGATTTATAGTATTTCTCCTATAGACATTTATTGTGTGACCCAATTTTCCATAGTGATGACAAGTGAGTTTGTTTTTCTTTCCCTTTTTGTTTCTTTGTTCACCACTTCTAGATGGATCTCCTTTCTCAATAGTAGAATATTGCAATCCAATAGTGTCATTATTTGACCTTGGTGCTTCCATCAGCTTTTCAAAATACTTTATGGCTTCACTAGGTTTGTTAAGACCTTCCTTTGTTTTCTTCAACTCATTTTGCAATATCTTATTTTGTGATTCTAAAGTTGTAATCTCAATGTCTTTCCTATTTAGTTTTTGATTTGTAAGCATCAACTGATTCATTAACTCAAGTTGAATACATGACAAATTTTTCACATCTGATGACTTCTCCTCAAGTCTATTAGCCAGTAGTCTTTTATCTCCTTCAATCATGACTCTATCTTCTTCAACTTTCTTTTTTAGTTAAATTGTCTCACATAACAATATTGATCGACTTTCTTGTTCTATTTTAAGATTCTTGACTTCTTCATTTAGGACATTTGTCTTTTCCATTAGATCTACAATCATTGCATCAAATTCATCTAAGTTCCTATCCTCAAATAACCTTGTAGTATCTTATTTTTGATATTATGTGTCAATTTTTTTGAATGGCGTATTCTTTTCTTCTTTTTAAAGAATGTTGTAGTTCATCTCTATCCTCTTTAAGTTGATGTAGAGAAAGTTGCATTTAAATTTTTTGGTTCTCAATAGTCTTTCCCAATTGATAGACTTCCATCTTCAAGATCTTACCTCAAAAGTTGTCAAACTTTCCTTTCTATAGGACAAATCCATGATAATAAATTTTGGAAATATAGATAGGAAAGGAACTTTTGAAGATTGGGGGGGGGGGGGGGGGCATGCAGAATTGGCACTTAAAATTTTTTACACTAAAACATTTCACCATTCATCCATCTCATAACTTAACATGTAAACTAAAAATATATAAGCATACATCACATCCATAGCATAATGTAACCACATAACACAAAATATTTTGGTTACTTAGAAACCCTCTAATGAGAAGGTAAAACTGGAGTGGGGATGACACCCACAACTCTTCACTATTGCAGCAATAAAGTGTGGCCAATTATGGCTATTAGGACTCACCTTGATTAAGGATTTAAACTGACAACTAAGCAAGCACTTTGTTAGAAGATCTAAATTTTTTTGTTAGGACTACTCTATTAAGAGATTTACCCTATATCACATATCAAAATGATTCAATACCTGATCCTTCGACACTTTCTGTTAGATAAAAGATCTACTCTTTACTAGTTTTATCTTGATCTTCCTAATCTAATATATATTTTCTAACCTCTCACTACTTGTCTTCATAACTAATTTATTTTGATCAACTAGTTTTGTATTTCTAAAACATCTTCTCCATCATGAATACCTTCTCACTTTTATATGTGATACTTATTTTCATATCATTATCACTTCCCTCATATGATTTACTCTTTAAATTGGCATCTAGAGACAATATTAGGTCATAATCAATGGCTTTGATTGATTTCTATTGCCACCTAATGCTTCCCTTTTTTTGATTGTTTGTATGCATTGCATAGGGATGTGAGATATGAATGTATCCTTATCTCTTCATATCAAAAAAGCTCATGTTGGCCAAAAATTGGTTTACATAGGATTTATGCCATTATAAACACCTATGTCATTAATTGGTAACTTGACCATAATAGGCTTTTAATGCTCAGCCTTAACTATGCTCTATCTGTTGTAACTAAACTTCTGAATAAATCAACACATACTATTGTTTGGCAACTAAATCACTCATCATACACTATTTTCTTAGCATCAAAGTGACTCTACACACATTGATTGCTTGGAACCTACTGGTGCTTGATACTTTTCATATCTATCAACATGTACTATCTGTACACTTATGCTCAACATGCTCTATGCACTTGGCCTAAGTAGTGGTTCGATTGTAGTGATGACCAACCAGCTATGCTCGATAATTACCAAGTGTTTTGTCACTAATTTGTTAAAACCATAATGAGATTAACAAACTTATCAAAATTATCTAGCCCTAATTTTGTAAGCAACAAAAATAAAAAATCTTAAATAAATTGGCTTAGGGTTAGGGATTTCATAATGCCTATTGTGATTATAGTTATTGGTGGATGTGGCCAAGGGATTGGGTGATCCATGTTTATTATTTGTGTCTTGTGTTCTTTCCTATGTTCTTTATTATTTTCTAATATTGGTTATATTTTGTATATAACTATTATTTTTGTCTTGATTAATCCTAATAGACAATAGTATTTTAGCTAAGTTATTTTCTCATGCTTTCTGTGACAAATCTTCACGATGGTATTTTCATTTTCCATCTTTCTACATAACCTACACTTATATGTACACATGATCATAGTGACCATCCTGAGAGTCCTTCTTTGGATCTATCTATTTTTCCTACTATATTGGACATAGATCCTCTTACAATTTATCCATCTTCTCTTATTACTACTAACCAAGACATGGGAGGAGGAAAACATGCTTGAAGTGAGTGCTCTACATGGTAGCTTTTTGTGTTTTTTAAATTTTTTTTGTGCTTCCTCTATATCATGTCTAGTTAATGTATGTTTATATTTCTTTAAATAACCTTTGTTGATCCATTGGAGCAAGGCAATAAAGAAATCATCATGTTGTAACATTATTCTAATTATATCTTACTTCTTCTATTTTTCATTCTATATTATTTTGTACATGTGCTATTTTTCATCCTTGTATCCATGTGTTGTTTTCTTGGATTTTCCATATGGTACCACCAATTCTTTTTGGTCTCCATGGTGATGATCCAAAAAGATTCTTCTTTGTAACTCTTATGTGTATTTCTTCCATTTTTTTATTGTTCTACTTCCTTTGGGGGATGATGATGTTTCATACTCGATATAATACTTACATATTATCATATCATGATCATACTAGCCCTAGAGTTAGTAGATCCCTTTTGTGCTCTTGCATGTTATATTTTTATTTATACGGATTTGTCCTCTTCTATGGACATTTCATAGTGGAAACATATTTGATGATTGTAGGTGTACTCTATTAAATTTATTTCTACTTTTAAAGTGTTAGAAATGACTTTAATGTAGGGGCATATGCTCTACCCATTTTTACATTCTAGTCATGAGGTAATGAATACAGATTCTAAGTATACCTTGGGGTACTTTAGCCCTAGATTCTTAGTATTCTTCCTAAGTTATCCTCAAATCTATTCATTACTACTTCATCCTTTTATGGATTATGCACAATCCTATAGAATGGATTCTTTATATGCACATTGAGTCCAAAAAGTGAGCATCCTTGACATTGGGTCTCTCTTTCCTTTACATGCACATATGCTAAATATTATCTATGGGTAACACAACAACTTTCAAAATGCTATATATGGGTAAAATATTCTTAATAAAACTTTACATGGTGATATGAAGTACATTGATCTATGGGTTGGTCTTCTAATGGGTTGCTAGCATATTACCTTGGCTTGATTAGCAAGTTACCACCCCATTAGACTATTTCAATGCCATCTTTTATCATAGCTCTTTTAATGATTCATAGTAGAGGGGACACTCTAATGGGTGATATAATCACCCTCTCCTTCTTTGTTTTTACTCATTGATTTCTCTCTCATTATGATTTGGGAGTAAGCAAAGTCTCAACCCCTTAGGGGCTTGATGGATTCTTTTTCTCCTATATTTTAATAAAATAATCCTATGCCTTGTTCTCTACTTTATCAAGATTTTGATCGAGTCCATACCCTCATTAAAGTGAGGGCTAAATGTACCATCTTAAATTGGACACACTCCAATTTAATGAAGGTTTAGCACTTATTTAATGCGAGATCATCAATCTCCTTCTCTCTTTCATCTCTTTTTCCCTTTTATGTCTTTCCCCCTAGGTGGAATTAGATCTAAACCTAATATATCCTCTTTACAGCTCCTATGTCATGGTGTTATTCTTGAGGTAGGATCTATTTCCCATAGGTCCTTCCTTTCATACATTTGTGCACTTGGAATCTACTCCTTGCATTGAAATGAGATTTCCTTAGAATGTGGAGCCGATGTTTAGATCCTGAGATGCATTTTAGAGCCCTCAAACAACCATAGGGGTTTGTGCACCTAATTCTCAAGTGTGTAGTGCACTCCTAAATAATCAAGAGTACATTTTTCTCTATATGGGCCAATTAGGTATGCACGACATCCCTAATGAGGCCCTATTTTGGTCTCCCACTTTGGGTCTTGTAATTAAGGATATTGTTTAGGTGTTAATACCTAGGTTGGTCAACCTGCACAAGTTAGTTAATTCTAAGCTCTATATATACCCTTTCATTTTCTCCATTTCTCATCCATGGATCATATGCTCAAGTACTCTAGAGCTCAACTATTCAAGTTTTCAAGTCTTCAAGTCTTCAAGCATTCATTTAAGAATTCCTCCATTGAAGATGAAGGATTCAAGAATTCAATAAATTGAAGGAGTTTATCTTCAAGATCTTTTTTAATCCACTCAAGATCCTTTCTTGTATCTTCTACATCCCTTACTTTTCATCTTCTTAGTTCAAATCCATTGGTAAAGTAAGTATGTTGCATCCAATACAAGAGATCTAACTTTTATAAGGTAAATTCATACATTTTCTTTACATTCATGTTATTTTAATTATTTCAATTAATTCCTAAACTAGGATTTGACTGAGGAAAACCCCCATAAGCAAAAAATGTATTTTTTATTACATGTTGGAAATATCATATCAATGACAAGATGTAGATCAAAGCACCCTTTTCCACTTTCTTCAAAATTGAAAAATTATAATCAACATGACACACCATCATCAAAGGTACATTGCACCACTGAAGATTTCATTGTACCCTTAAAGATCAAGTTTTCCCTTGAAAATTTGTTAAAATATTTCAAGGTTTCATCTATTGCATAATTTTAGGCCTAGATCCAATGACTTCCATTCATTTGATCAAAACAATAAGAAGAAAATAAACTTCAAAGGTATGTTCATTTAACTTCTTTTTCCTTTCATCATATCTACATATATGTGGCTTTTGACATACACACAAACATAGTTTTTAAGGAATTGGATATCTTTCTCCTTTTTCTTCCTAGTCCTAAACTTCATTAGCACTCCTTTCTTATTTAGTTAGCACTTATCTCTCTGGACCTAGTTCTATAGAATTGGGATTGAAAGGATTCTTGTCCTTATCTTCTCTTTCTCTATATGCACATGTACATGTAGGTTATGTGATGAACTCGAGGTTTTATCCTTGACTCACATTTTCTCAACTACACCGACCAAGGTTCTATAAAATTAGGCTCAACCTCATACAATTTTTTCAACTCCTCAAATATAAGTACTTCAATCCTCATCTATGTCATCAATTCCTTCTTCTTCTCAAAGAGGAAACAACCTTATTTTACTTACAACTCCTATGCTCCAATACAAATGTGTAACTCTACAAGAATTCAACCTATATTATCCTTGACTATTCAAGTATTATAATGATTGATGATTTGTCTAAAACAAAAATTTAATAGGTAATAAATAATGTCTCTACTTCTTCAAAGCTTTAATAATGGAATACAAATATTGATCATTTGAAATTTAACAAAAATAAGTAACATGTCTACCTTCTTGATTCAACACTACTCCAATAATATTTCCACTTGCATAAAGTTAACTTGAAATACCTTAATTAAATTAGGCATGGATAACACATTTTTCGCTCACATTTTATTTCAAAAACTTCAAAAAAATTATCTTCTCTATGTGTCCATTTGAAATTATTCCGATCCCCTTTCATTATCTTAATCATAGGACACAAATCAAACTCAAATTTATAATGAAATTTTAGTAAAAAATAGGCAATCCATGAAATTGTCTTTCCTCTCCAACAATTTTAGGTATAAGCTCCTCAATAATTACTTTAATCTTTCCAAGATCAATTTGTTGGAAATGCAAAGTAACCAAGATGGGAGGGGTGAATCAGTTACCACAAAAAATAAAAATCCAAGTCCCTTATAATGTCAATACAAATTTAAACAAAAGGCTTAGTGAAACTTGGTTAACAATGAATATATTACTATCACTCGATTAACATTGAATATATTACTATCACTCAATTAGCACTGAATATATTACTATCACTTGGTTAATAGTGAATATGTTACTATCACTTAGTTAACATTGAATATGTGAATCTTAAGATATTAAATGTGATTATTTTTAATTAACTTAGTTGTGGAAACATAAAGAAAATAATTGAACACAAGAGACACCAAGATTTAACATGGAAACTTAATTTTAGAAAGCCACCAATTACAACTAGTTACTATTTTCACTCTTTTGAAGTGAGCATTGTTAGGAGCCAACCCTATTAAAGGTTATGAAACACATTGTTAGGTGTGACCCTATTAGAGGATTTATTTTACCTTGTTATAAGGGGCCTTGTTAGAGGTCTTCAAACACTTCAATCTAGAAATGACACCTTGTTAGAGGATTTTCTAAATAGCTATTAGTCTAATTCTGTTAGGATATTTGATTCACTGCTACAATTATTAGAGAGTAACAATGACTTGACCTGATTGCTGATGCAACTAACTTTGTTGATTTAGATCTATGTTTTGGCTTGATTACTTGATCCTCCTTGATCAAAATGTTCTTTGCATCTCGATCAACTCGGATACTCTATCCTCTTACAAAAATCCTTCCAATTCACTTCGTTAATTCATCTTCTTCAATTCCACTCATCAATCCTCAACTTGACCTTTCATATATATGATTCACCTTGTCAAGTCAGCTTGAGTACTCTTTTAATCAAATAATTATCATCCCTTAAGTCAGCTTCTATTAACCAATAAGTTTAACAAACTTAATAAATAAATAGATGACTAATATAGAATTGAGTACTTGATTAACACAAAGGATCCCTTCATTCACCAATAAACTCTCTTAGAACAAGAGTTTTATGGTTAATCAACCCATCTCGATCAATATTTCCTTCATGCTAACTTTCCTTTGATAACCAACTAAAATTAGTTAATACTAACTTGGCTTCATTAACCAACTGAGTTCGATTAATACTATCTCTGAACTCAGTTATAATTGGATGTTCAACACATACAAAAAAATGCCTTCAATGCTTGAGTGAGATTGGTTATCACTGACTACTTAGTAAAGATTAACATTTTGTGTAACATCAAAGGCAACATACAATTGAATAATTTTTTTCAACACTATTGTCAATCCATCTAATAAAATCCCAAATCCAAAATATACTATCTACTCTTTCATAAAAGGAACATTTATTGATATTTATCAACACATTTTCTTGCCTTAATATCTATAGCACTTTTTCTTAGATATAAAAAATGATCATCCTTATTCTAATAGAAAATCAAAATGTGATCCAAATAAAAAATCATAAACTCCCCAAGGAATTTCTTCAATAACTCATTCATTAGGCTAATGAAAGTATTACACTCATTGGTTATTAACAAAGGCATCACAAACCATTCATAAAATCCTTCATTTTTATTGATTGTATATTTTCACTCATATCCTTCTCAAATTATGATCCAATGATAATTACTCTTTAAATAACTCTTTTTGAAATACCTCGCCTTACTCAACAATCCATTATCTTGTCCAATTTAGGGAAAAGAAACCTATACTTTATTATGATCCTAGTTATGGATCTAAAATTAATGCACATCCTTCACTCTCCATTTTGATTAGGTTCTAACACTATTGGTTCTACAAAAGGAATCAATATTTCCCTGATCAAAATTCTACTCAATAATTCTTGTACTTATGTCTATTTAGTTCCTCATTTTATATATGTGTCATTCATTTTGCTACTTTTTAAGAAAAAATTTCCCCAAAGATTGGACCCATGCAATGGCTAATACTTCTCATTGGTGGAAATCCATAAGGTATAATATATGATCTGATATCTTTAGGCTCTTTCAAAAATTATCTGATCACCTTAGGTTCTTCTTCTTCTTATCCTAATTTATACTTCTTAGGGATTAAAGAAAATCATATACTATGACTCTTCAAGTCATCCAAAAAATTCCTTACTTTTAACTAAATAAATCTTGACACTAGTGCATTTATGAAATTTAGAACTCTGTATCAAGGATTACATACTTGTTTTGTTCCATTGAAAAATATCATATACCTATTCCTTCTACCATCATGTAGAGTTTTTCTATCATGATGCGAAGGTATACCCAATATGACATAACATACATTTATAGGAATAATATCACAAAGGACTTCATCATGTTATAAGATCTAATCCTTTATTTCACTAGGCATTTCTCATTGATTAGTACCTTTTGATCATCCTTGATCTAAGAAAACTGGTAGGGTATGAGATACTTCAACCTCGACAATTTTAATTTTTCCACCAACTCCTTAGATGTTAGATTATCCAAACTACAACTAGCAATGACCACTTTATATTTGTATTTTCATATTTACATCTTTTTAAAACAAACTTTTCCTTACCAATGGTTCTTGATCCTTTTCCTCATTAAATAGAGCTCTCCTCACCGTTAGCTCTTCTTCATCTTTTGGAAAAGATTTAGTAAATTTTTATTCTACATTAGTATTTATACCTTTATTTTATATCTTGTTGATTGGGCTCTCTTGGACACATTTAGATACCCAATATCCTCCACACTCAAAATGGATTCTATTAAATACTCTTCTATCATGTATCATATATATGCATATACATATACACATACACATACACATACACATACACATACACATACACATACACATACACATACACATACACATACACATACACATACACATACACATACACATACACATACACATACACATACACATACACATATACACATACATACATACATACATACATACATATATATAGACACACACACACACACACACGACCTTTCACCTCATCTGAAACTTCTTTCACCTCTTTTTGATGAACCTTTTTATTTAAAATTTTCATTTCTATTGTTTTGATGCCAATTAGATCTTCCTACTATTGAGAAAAGATTGATACAAGTATAAGGATGTGATTTAATCATTGTTTCGTCACTGATGTCAAACCTACTACTTGCTAGTAAGACAACTACTTAGTTGATTTGAGTACTATAATTTGTTTTATTGATGAAGAGGATTTGATCAAATGAGATAAAAATAGAAGCTAGAGGAAAGGTTGAGTTGTGATATGAAAAAGGAGTACAAAGATTAGTTAGAATGGTGATGATATAGTGTATTGTTTATCTACTTAAGGTTGTAAAGGTTGGATACATTGATTAAGTCTAGAAGAATAAGTGAGAAGAATTATGTCTACCAAGCTTGACCAAGTGTACATTAGGTGCCAAGAAAAGGTAGTGCAAGGTGAGAAGAAAATTACTTGGAGCCAAGTAAAGTGAAGATTCAATGTATGCCAAGTGAACATAGTGTAAGTCAAGTAAAGTTTAGTTTGTGTCGAGCATAAATAAACTTTACTAATGGCCATGTGAATTTCTAGTAGATGTTGAGAAACATAGTGTGTGTTGAGCATTAGAGGTTAGTTGATACTGAGTGCCAGTATTCATACTAAATCAAAGCTTTGACCAATATGAGTGGACTATTTTGTTTTCTTGAATTGTGTAAAGCTTGTGAAAGATAATTGTGATGAGCTAGTGGTACAAAATTCAAGGGAAATTATTTTGAGGAAAATTCAAGGAAGATTGAGGAAGAAGTTTCTATCATAACCAAATGAAAAGTGGGTAGATTCATTGTATCCTACCTAATCCTACCTACCCTGAAATGGACAATTGTGGTTAAGAGGCAAAAGATCATAAATCTCTATTTATAGATAGAGTTGGTCAAAAGAAAAGGCTATAATATGAGAGGACCTAAGGAAGAATAAGAATCTAGGGAATTTCTTCAATTAGTGGCCAAACATAAGAGATTTCTATTGTCAAGCAAATGAATAAGGCTTACGAGTATGAATTTTTGAAGGGTTAACAAGCTATCAAAGCTAAAGTGTGTCAAAGCTGAGTAGAATGGAGGATTAAAACATAGATCTATAATCTACAAGCGAGTTGTAATTTGTCTTCAAATAAAACCTTAAAATTACTTTCTAATCATTGTATTAGTCTAGGGTAAATCCTTTGGATTAAGGTTGACCTAACAATCATTTGTAAATACTTTAACTGGGTGTCATTCCAAGTGAATGGTCTAAAGTACTCTAACAAGGCTCACTATTAACAAGGTGATTGAAATCCTCTAAGTAGGTCACATTTAAAAGTGGTATTGTAACCTTTAATAAGGAATCACTTCATAAAAGTGAGAATTAGTATCATGTTACTGGTAGTTTTTCCAAAATTGGGTTTCCACATAAAATACTTGTGTCAAATGTATTATTGACTATATTATGTTTCATGTTTACATTTCTAAAAAGTTGTTTTGACCTAGGACAATAACCTAAAAAGCTTAAGAGTTGTATGATCTAATGGATGCATGTATAATAAAGTTTTTATGGATATGGGTCTACTAAGAATTGAAAGTTTTATTTGTACATATAGATCTTGGATAATTGATTCACCCCCTCTCAGTTATTCTAAAGAGTTCCAACAATTGGTATTAGAAATCCATAGTGCTTAAGAGGACTAGTTTGAAGGTACCAGAAGAAAAATATCAAGATGTCAAAAAGAGAGGCACCTAATATTAACAAGGAGAATTTTAATGCATGAGAAAATTTGATGAAGCTACACCTAGGAGGTCTTGGAGGCCATGCACAATCTACCATCTCTAATGAGCCTGACAATCCTATTGGATCCCTAACTATTGATGATCTAAAAAAGAAGAAAGAACACAATCAAATAATGTTGTAGATTGCCTCTACCCTAAGTTATGGTAAGTTTGATGATATCAAGGGATATGATTCTACAAAGATTTGGGATTCTCTTCACACCATTTATGGAGGAGATCCAAATGTTTTGAGAGCCAAATCTGAAAGTCTCATAGGTAAGTTTGATGATATGAGGATGCACGAAGGTGAGAACGTTGCTCAATATTGCTTTAGAATAAAAAAATTTGTTGATTCTATTAGAGGAGCCACTGGTAAGATAGATGATGATATTGTATTAACAAAATTACTGAGAACACTACTATTGATCTATGCTATTAGAGTTTCTGAAATACAAGAAATTAGATGTACAAAAAGTTCTAATATTACTCTAGAAGGTTTGGTAGTAGGTGTTGAATTTGATGAAAGATCAACCCCACAGCTCCCAAGAATCACCTGCATGCAAACACTTGTTATAGAAAGAGAGAAGAAAAAGCTAGTGAGGTAGGAATTGCAAGATCCATAGATAAGACATTCTTGATGAGCAAAAAGAAAGATTGCTATTATCAAAAGTGAATGAATTAATTTACAAAGAGATCAATTTTTATAAAGGAGATCAAAACCCGAAAAGGGTAACCTAAAGCCTAAAAAAGCTAGGTTGCATGATATAATTAATAAAATATTAATTATATGCACCTACAAGATAGCTTAAGAAAACTAGAGTAATAGGAAACTTAATTAATTAAATCAAAGTGATTTAATCAATAAGTACAAAAAAATAATTACTCTAACACCCCCCCTTAAGTGAAGCTCAAGAGGTAAGCTAACCTAGCACAGCTATGAAATTGGGAAAATGGGTCTCAACAACAAGGCCTGATCAGGTACCCAATATAAGGAAATCTTTGTAAACCGGAGACAAAGGAGAAAACCTAGTGGGAAAAACCCCTCTCCAAAAAGAGATAGCAAAGAATTTTCTAGAAGATAGGAACAAAGAGAAGATCATGAAGAAAACCACTGAAGCAGAACAAGCTGCAAACTCTATAAGAAAGAAACTACTGATCTAAAGATCCTCCATAGAAATAGAAGGCACGAACCGAGAGTGTCTATATGGTAGGTGATACATCTCACCAAAATGTATAGGTAGCCAGCCACTGCAATTGCCTAGTATATAGGATCAAATACTGAATACATAGCTCACTCCAACAAACCATTAAACCAAAGAAGCATTAGAACCAACAATATAACCCCCCTTAATGCAGACAGGGTGAGGTGACAGGCAACTGAAAAGATGAACCAAACTCTCCTATAGAAAGAACCAAGAACAGCGAGAGAGTGTAAGAGGTACAAACATCTATAAAGGCACATGTCATAGACACTGCATGGGGCTAATGTCATGGAAGGGACACTCACTTGACAAAGGGAGAATGCCTAAAACAACAAACAATTATCCCCGCCCATGGCACTTTATAAAATAGTGCGAGTACAACTATCTCAAAACAACATTCATGAACCCGAAATGCAAGAGTGACACTTTATCTCAGTGAATTTTCATAAAGATGCTTACAATGAATATCGACAAGATAAAAAAAATATAAGGCTGAAACAACAGAAGGTAGAGCCCAAAACAAAGTATCTGAAGCAACAAAATCGATCTCCGGACCTGAAATAGCTAGGATATCCACCAGCATGCAAAAATGCAGAAGGCTAAATAAAATGTTCCTAGTGTAGAATCTGGAACAACAACCAGCATCACTAAAAAGAGCTCAAAAAGAGCTTTCCAATGATATAAAAAAGTCCAAAATTAGAGATCGGATGCTCAAGATAAACCTCTCGGAGTGCAAAATAGAACATCTATCTTTGACTACCAAAATAGGCAACCAAAATACATAAAAAATCAAAAACACTTGTACCATCATCTCCGTCTTGGAACTAGCTTTCTGGTGCATTTTTTGGATCGAAAAAATATGTCCAGATGACAAAGATACGACCAAAAAACCACAGATAGCTTTTAAGACAAAACAAATTATAAAAATGATGGTTTGAAAGCCGTCAAATTTCAGCCCAAAGACAGATGATGTCAGCACTTGTGGCTGTCAGACCTACATCAGTACCTTGCTGATGTCAGTACTATGTCAGTACTATGCTGATGCAGAGTCCTTTTTGTGGAAGATTTAAAAAGGTTTTTTTTTATTTTTTTAAACAAAAAACAAAAATCTTTGAAAATTTTTTGTTAAAAAAGCATTCGCTTGTTAAAAAAAAAATCATGAGCTTTTTAAAATAAAGCCTTTTGATTTTGTGATTTATTTTTTTAATAAAAAAAAAAATCCTTTCCTCGAAAAGCATGCCCAAATCTGGTAGCAAAATTTTTACCTCAAATTTCAACTGTGTCCAAATTGGACAAATTTTATATGGAAATAGGGGTTTTTGGGTGCTACGAATCCAACGGTGAGATTCGTTTTGGCTCAAAAAGTACCAAAAAAAATGACCTCCACAAATCCAATACAAAATAACTTTGAAAACTGAAACCCTTTGAAATAAAAAAAGCATAGATCTGAAAACCAAGAAAAATCTCTCATAAATTGAATAGGGGCATGAAGATCTGGAGCTCTGATACCATGTTGAAGTTGATGAAAGATCAACCCCACAGCTCCCAAGAATCACTTGCATGCAAACACCTGTTACAGAAAGAGAGAAGAAAAAGCTATGGAGGCAGCAATTGCTAGATCTATAGATAAGACATTCTTGATGAGCAAAAAGAAAGATTGCTATTATCAAAAGTGAATTAATTAATTTACAAAGAGATCAATCCTTATAAAGGAGATTGAAACCTGAAAAGGGTAACCTAAAGCCTAAAAAAGCTAGGTTGCACAATATAATTAATAAAATATTAATTATATGCACCTACAAGATAGCTTAAGCAAACTAGAGTAATAGACAACTTAATTAATTAAATCAAAGTGATTTAATTAATAAGTGCAAAAAAATAATTAATCTAACAGTAGGCTCACTACCTTTGAGCTCTATAATTTTGATAACTTCAAATCTGATAACGTTGAATTTTCTTTCAAAGATAAGTTGTCATTAAAACAACCTAAAGAGAAGAAGAAAAAGGTCAAATATATTTCCAGTGATACTAACATAGATGAGGAGGATGTAGAAAAAATTTAAGTACTACTAGCAAAAATATTTCATGGAGGCAAAGGAAGATTCAAAGGTAAGTTACCTATCATGTGTTTTTATTGCAATGAAGTTGGTCATATTGTTGCTAAATGTCTAGAGAAGAACAATAATAGAAACAGAGAAAAATAAAGAAGTAAAAAAGATGAGGACATAAAAGATTACAAAGACAAAAGCAAGTAGTCTTGCTACATTGCATAAGATGGTACCAAAGATGGATTTGATGACCATGATGATGAAGTGGTGTATATTGCAATGAAGGACATTACTGATGTAGATGAAGCAACTACACTAGTGTTTAATGTGAACAAGAGTGGTAGATAGGGTTAGAAATATGTCCAATCAATCAAATAAGCTAAGTGATATGGTTGTCATTTATGGAAACATATTTATTTTGCATATTAGTCATGTTTATTTATGAAGGAAAATTGTCTAAGTATTAGACAACATCACATCAGCATGCCAGATTTGATGATAGTAGAATATTCCCTTGGAATATTCTCTTGGATAGTTAACCAAAGATGCATGACATCATACTGATGAGGTATACCAGTGCGCATGTCTATACAATCAACTAAGTCCATGTTATGAAGGAATTAGTAATGCAGTGATGATACAACACAGAATAGAGCATATATGTAGAATGTGTTAAACAATTTGATTTATTATTTTAATTACTATTTCTTAATGAGTTAACTCTAAGGATGTTATGTGAGCCAACTAAGGAAGAATTTACCAATATGTTTAGTATAAGTAAAGGACTTTATTTGTGAAGTTAGACAAGAATGCAAAAAAAGTGTAATCAATGATTGCAAACTTGATACGATCTTGTGAAATGAGAGTAACGAGTGAATGCGATATTATGATATATTATGTGAAGCATTTTTATGTGAGATATGATGTAGATTGATATGTGTGTAGTTGCTCTTGTATGAAGAATTGTTAGTCAGAAGATTTGTCAAGTACAACAAGTATCTCAATATTGTATGTATACTTTTTTCTTGAAGATCTTATTGTATAGTTGCATTTTAGGGTAGTGGGCTCTTCTTGGATACATTTGTAGATCTACCAAATCCTAATAGGGTTGAGACTTATAACAAGGTATAGTCTCCTAAATAAGGACTAAAGACACTATACATACTTCATAGACTCCTAACAGGGTCAATATCCTTGACCAAATCCTTTACATAGTGAATGATCTTGTGGGTTTCATCCCCACCAAGGTTTTCCATTGGCCAGGGTTTCCCTAGTTAATAAAAAATGGTGTTATGAGTTATCTTCTTGTATGGTTGATTATTTCATTTGGAACTATTGGTATTATCTTTCATGCATGTGGTAAAGTAATTAACAAAATTTAGTTATGGGTAAAAAGATTGATAATATTGATTCACCCCCCTCTTAGTATTATCTATTTCTAACAAGTGGTACCAAAGCTTGGTTATTTAGAAGAGGCTTAATAGTTTGAATAAGATACCTATGGATATGGAACAATTGAAGAAGAATCTTGAAGAAGCACTTGAACATATTGATCTCCTTACTGACAAAAGAGATGGCCTTTAAGATAGATACAAGGATACAAAACCCTACATTGGTGAATTAAATGACAAAATAGATGACCTAAAAAGAAAAGGACCTAGTAAGAAAACTAGTGATGATGATATTGAAGATCTGAAGAAAGAAAATGAGATCATAAAACATGAGTTAAATATAGTTGAACTTAAGTCAAGTCTTAAGAAAAATGGAGGAAAGAATGACTTTAAAATTAAAGATGAAAATGTAGATCTAATACCATAGTTAAGCAAGGTAACATCTAAATTGGAATCTATTAAGTTAGAGCATGTAAAATTAGAGAAATACAACACTACTATGAAAGGTGAGTTGGTACAAACCAAATAACAAGTTGAGAAAGTATATACTAGTAGTGATAAGATTGAAGAACAAATATGTGCTCAAAGACCCAATTATGACAAGACTAGACTTGGATTATTTCTTGGACAATCTACCAAGAAATATATTGAGAGAAAAGAACCTAACACTCCTAAAGTCAATAAGGATCTAATAAAGATAGATGATACATCTAAGGACAAAGAGAATGTTACTCACTCTAAGAAAGTTAAAGAATCTGATCAAGATATGGACAACAAAAGAAAGGAATCTTATGCTTGGTGTGATGAGCCTAAAGACACTAAAGTCGATTGCAAAGATAAGTCCTTCAAACCTATTTCAAAATTTTATTGCCATAATTTTCATGGATATGGTCATTATGTAGTAGATTTTAAGAAACCTAAATTTGATAGTAATAATGTAAATAGTAGGATATATAGGAACACTAACCATGCAAGAAATAGAAGAAGATCTCACAACAATGGAGGTGGAGAAAGAAGAAAAATTGTTTGCTATAGATGCAACAATCTTGGACACATTGCAAGGAATTGTAGAGCACCTAATGAACAACAGAATGAATATAAAAGAAATGTACCTATATGTTAGTTATGCAATATCTTTGGACACATAGTGAATTTGTTTAGAATGGACAAAAGAGACCTAATGAAGAATTAGAATTATAGAAGGAACAATGGAAGAAATGATATGAAGAAGCAGAAAAATGAACTAAAGGAATCATTTGTAAAGGCAAAGGAACTAGAAATATTTCATATAGTTATAGAAGATGTAATTGACAAGAAAATGAAGTCACTTATTGTTTGTGATCCCTCTTACCAAAATTAACCATTCTCAGTGAAACCAAGTATCAGTTATTGATAATTGATGTTAGAGAAAGTATCAAAGGTTGCACAGTTGATAGTATGCAGTAGACATTGAGAGAAGTCTACAACAAAGTTTGCATTGCCTAATAAGATCAGGGTAAGGATATAAAAGAATAATAAGCTCTCTATTATACAGAGGCAATACACTAAACTAGTGGTAGACATGCATTTAATGCAAAGTAAAAATTGCAAAAGATTTAAAGGACACAAATTGATTTGCAAACATCATTTGTCTGTGTAAAATCAAAGTGTGAGATTGAAGCAAGATTTGAAGAAGTAAAGAGGCCTACACTAACATGAAGTCACTAGAAATCCTAATATGCAAAGTTGAGGTATTTTCTAAATTGTTGAGCATAATCTTTTAGAAACGGCAAGACAAGAAGTTTTTAATGTGAGCAATAGACCTAGATATATTTTAAGAAACACTCATTTATTTATTTTCTTGATGACCCTATTGGAGCATTTTCAAAAGTTCTAGAAAATTTTCTTTAGGTTGAGGATATAAGAATTTTTATCCATTGCAACATTGAAAGCATAGGTGATACAAAAATACATAACGAGTTGGAGAAGATGTGCAAAAATGATTTGCCATTGAAACTTGAATATAGTTATCTAGAACAACATAACCTAGTTAAGCATATGTTCTACATAGACTTTGACAACCATGAATGGACATGGATAATTTTGAGTAGAATACATGATGATCTATTATGGTTGGGAGACTCTATCATATGTATTGATAATGATCTAATTCACAAGATCACATGTCTAAGTAATGAAGGAAGTAATCCAGTGAATATCAAGAATGTGTGTAAGATAGTTAAGGAAAATCTCAACACATGTTTTGATGACATAAATGTGGAGGTTAATAGCACTCAAGATGAAGGAGCAAGATTGATTTTAAAAATATTGAGATACAAATTTAATCATGGATCAAGGATGGATTTAGTCCCTGTAGGATTTCTTCATGTAGCCTACCTAGAAGTAAGAGGTGAAGATGTTAATTTATGTGACATTGTCCAAATGTAGTTGTTGGATAATATATCAAGAATCAAGAAATCTAGGAGCACAATATTTAGGTTTGAATCCCTACTAACTCACATATTCTTCTACACATATAAGAAGTTTCCTAGAATCATGAATTGGGATGGAAGTCAGTGTGCAATTCAAATAATCACTTATGCATATAGATCAAGACCTAAAGCAGTCAAAGATGATGACATTGATAGAGTAATGAAGTCTTTCCAAGCAGAAATGAAGCAAAGATATAGGATAGCTCCTACACTAGGGGAAAAATACAAGGACAAATTGTGTTTTATGGTTGAAATAGATTTCACTTGTATGGAAGTTGTAGTTCCTCAAGTCAAATACATTAAACCTATGGGTTATGAAATGAGTGAAGAATTAATTGAAGGATATGCATAGATAATCCTTCACTTAGAAGTTTATTTTGAGTGCCCTAGATAGGGAACATATTCTAAGAAAATGAGAGAAGTCAAAACCAATCAAATAATAAAGGATTGTAACAAAAAGGTGGAAAAGGTGATTGATTCTATTTTGAAAGAATCAGGAGTGATAAGAAAAGAATTTGATGAGGTGAAAGGGATATCTATGGAAATGAAAGTTAGTGGTCAATCTGAGCTATTGACCCCTACACCCATTACAATGGTAGGACCTACTTAAGAGGTGATAATTGCCCAGCCAAGTGCATAAGAATGTAGTGTTCCATATGTAGCAATTGTACAATAGCAACCATAAAGGAATCTAGTAAAAATTGAGGAAGCACCTGCATCCAAGAAGTCTATAAGACTTGAAAGGACCAAAAACCTTCCTAAGAAGAGAGTCAAGGAAACTACAAGTGGTCCAAGCAAGAAGAGAAGAACCTTGCAGATTAGTTCTTCTGAATCTTAGGAAGAAACTAGTGATAGATCAGTAGAGGCAACTGATCAAGAAGCAAAGACATTAGCAGGACAAAAAGCATGGAAACCCAAGGTAGAGAATATAAACATGCAAATTATAAATGATAACAATTTTGTGTAACTAAATAAATACTATGATTTGTACAATAATATGGATAAAAGATAGCTAGAGAATGTTGTAGTTAGAAATGTGATTCTTAAAGGTAAGAGATTTGACAATATAAGAGGTCAGCTACCTAAAGATTTGTATAATAGATTAAGAAATAGAAAAAGTAGAGTATTAGAGGAAGACAAGAAAATAAGAATTAATATGGTGAGAAAGCTATGCGTTTTAAATAGTGAGGAAGAGATAATTTTTTTTTTGAAATGTATAGCACCATTTTTGAGACACAAAAAGAGGTCCATTCTCCTCATGGGAGGAAATTATGAAGTAGTGAACAATGAAACTGAAAAGGCTATAGTCTCATACATGTCCACTATGCCTAAGAAAAGTGCATAGCCAAAAAAGGCTAGCCCAATGATAGGAAAGAGTGTGCAGCCAGAGAAGGAAAACACTATGATAGAGAAAAGTGCATAGATAGAAAAGGCAAGCCCTGTGCCTAAAGAATTTGAGGAGTGTGCATAGACACAAGAAGCTAGTCTTACAACATGCAATCCACCTCATAGTTTTGAACAACTTGTAGCAATGCTAATTTCCAATGACTCATCACATATCACCATTGGTAGTGAATCTATGAAAGAAGATAACACCAATGTGATAGTTGATAGAACTAAGGAACCATTCAAAGAGTTTGGTGCCAACATTGTTGGCAATATTGTGGACTATAGTAGCTATGATGAAGAAATAGATTAGGAGCCTAAGAAAGAAGATGAACATTCTGAGAAGAAAATTGAGCCCAATAATGAAGTAGCCACCTCAAGCATATCCTTGACAGTAGCAACAGTAACACCCTCCACACCACCTATCCAAGCAGCAACAACAATAGTTCAATCAGATAAAGAAGAAGTGAAGAATCTCATATCTTCTTTAAGTAAATTTCTTGAGAAAAAGAAATTAGTAAAGTCCATTGAGAAGAATTTGACTTTAGTTTTGGACAAAATGGAGAAGGTAGTAAGTCCTATTGACATCCCTATAGATATTCAACAATGCATAAAAATTTTGTGCAAAGCTTTTGATAATGAATTCACAACACTTTCTAATTTGGCTTCAATTCAAGCAGAAATAGAGCATAATGATAAAGTCCTTAATACGATGTGCACTAATATGAGGAATGACATAGAAAATTTGACTATATGCATTAAGACATTGAGACATTGTATAGAGGAAGGAAAATAGGCTTATGCTAAGTGCAACTTGGAATACATTCATCTTCAAGAATTTAATGATCAAATTTTAGATGCTCAGTAATGATTTTCTAAAGCAGAATCAAAAGATAGATACCATTGAGCACACAATGGAGAGACTTCATGATAGCATAAGTAATGTGCAAGTAGATAAAGAGAAAGCTCTAAAGAGATTCACTCTCCTAAGAGAACATTTTTTCCCACAGGTAACATTGTTTACAGAATCAGTTGGAGGAATGCTTGTTAGCAAAATCTTCATATGACAAGTTTGTGGTTACAGACTTGAACACAATAGAGTTAGCCACATATGCTTTATGTACACTAATCAATGTGTCTAATGCACTAAATAAGTTGGAAGAAACACTTTGTGCAGTTAAAATCCAACTTCGGTGATTGCTTTTCCAAGTTTTGATGCAGCTACCAGATTTTGATAGACATTTTCCTTTTTTGGTACCTCTATTATTAATGTCAAAGGGGTAGAAATATGGAAAATTGTATTGTAATTGTAATTTGTGAGGGGAAGTGATAAGTTGTAATCGAAGTTATAAGCAATGTAATCCTTTCAAAACATGAATACAATGTTCTACTATGTTATGGTTATCTTTTTGATTAGTATGATAGCATGTTTGGGACTTAGCCAATTTTTGCAAAATGTTGCCATCAATGCCAAAGGGGGAGATTTTTGGCAATATGTCCAGTCAATCTAATAAGGTAAGTGATGTGGTTGTCATTTATGGCAACATATATTTTTTATAGATTAGTCATGTTTATTTGTGAAAGAAAATTGTCTAAGTATCAAACAACATAACATAACAACAACATGATAGATTTGATGATAGCAAAATATTCCCTTGGAATATTCTCTTGCATAGTTAACTAGAGATGCATGACATCATATTGATGTTTTATACTACTCCACATCTTTGTACAATCAACTGAGTTCATGTTATGAAGGAATTAGTAATGTAGTGATGATACAATGTAGAATAGGCCACATCAGCAAAATGTGTTAAATGACTTGATTTATTGTTTTAATTACTATTCCTTAATGACCCAACTCTAAGGATGTTATGTGAGCTAAATAAAGAAGAATTTACCAATATGTTTGACATAATTAAAGGACTTCATTTGTGAAGTTAGAGAGGAGTGTGAAAAAAGTGTAATCAGTGATTGCAAACTTGATATGATCTTGTGAAATGAGAGTAATAAGTGAATGTAATATGATGATATTTGATGCAAATCATTGTTATGTGATATTTAATGTAGATTGATATGTGTGTAGTCAATCTTGTATGAAGAATTGTTAGTTAGAAGATTTGCAAAGTACAACAAGTATCTTAGTATTGAATGTATACTTATTTCTTGAAAATCTTATTGTATAGTTGCATGTTAGGGCAATGGGATCTTCTTGCATACATTTTTATATGATCTACCAACTCCTAAAAGGGTTGAAGCAATTCATAATAGGGTTGAGGCTTCTAAAAAGGCCTAGTCCCCTAAATGGGGACTCAAGACACTATACATACTTCATAGACTCCTAACAAGGTCAATATCCTTAACATGATCCTTTATATAGTGAATCATCTTGTGGGTTTCATCCCCATTGAGGTTTTCCCTTGGCCAAAGTTTCCCTAGTTAAAAAAAATGGTGTTATGATATCTCTTCTAGTATGTTTGATTATTTCATTTAGTACTATTTCTATTCTCTTTCATGCATGTGGTAAAGTAATTAACAAAATTTAGTTGTGGGTAAAAGGATTGATAATACTGATTCACACACCCCCCCCCCCCCCACCCAAGTATTATCTATTTCTAATAGATGGATCATTGAAAGTGGGTGTTCACATCACATAACTGGAGATAAAAGTAATTTTGACATTAATCTAAATTTTTATGATGGAAATAGTCTAAGGTTTGGTAATGATGCATCATGTCTGATAAAATGAAAAGGATCTATCAAACTCATAAAAAATATATTGTATGACAATACTTATTATGTTGAAGGAATTAACTATAATTTGTTGAGTGTGTAAAAAATGAATAGTTCAGGTTGCAAAGTTGAGCTTCAGAATAAGATAGCTAAGATCTACGACACTAATGGGAAACTAATTGGGAAAGATCTGGTTATGGCACAAGAGGTTATGTCATGTTAATTTTGACAACTTGGTTAGTATTAGTAACATGAAAAGAGTGAGAAGTCTGCCTAAATTGAAGAAACATAACAATATAATTTGCAAACAGTGTTAGTTAGGTACGATGACAAAATCTAGTTTTAAAAGTAAGACTCACAGGTCTCTAAAGGAATTTTGGAGATTGTTCATACTAACTTGTGCAGGCCAATCAATGTACAATGCTACAAGGGTAACAAGTACATTATCCTAGTTTTTGATGATAATTATAGGATGATGATAGTTGTGTTTTGAAATAGAAATTTCATGATTTTCAAATGTTTGAGTGGTACTTATCTAGAGTTGAGAAGGATATAGGAAAAATCCTAAAATGTTTGAGATCTAACAAAGGAGGAGAATTTACATCAAATGATTTTCAGATGTTCTATAATGCTAGAGGAACCAAAAGATAGACATCTACACCAAGGACCCCTCCACAAAATAAAATTGCTGAAAGGAGGAATAGATCTATAATAGACTATGCTAGGACACTCCTGATGGAGAAGAGTGTTGCTTTGAAATACTAGAGAGAGGCTGTAAGTATAGGTTTCTATACTTTGAACCATGTGCAAGTCAAGAAAGGCAGTCATTCAACACATTTTGAACTATGGTATGGATAATCACCAAATGTAAAATATTTTAAGGTATTTGGAAGAAAGTGCTATATTCTTAAGGATTTTAGGAATGGTAAATAAGATGATAGAAGTGAAGAAGTTATATTCCTTGGCTATTAAATACTAACACTAAAAAAGTTGTGGAAAGTGAAAATGTGAAGTTTGATGAATATACAAGGTACATGAGGTTGAACCTATAAAAGAACTAGAGGAATACAAACATTTTGGTTACTTTTATGAAGGCATGCATACTAATTAAAATATTGTAAATCAAGTTGCAAATCAATAGCAAGTTTTAGTGACTGTCAAGCCAGATACAATGAATATTGATTTACATTCCAAAACTAAGCTACAATCAAGAACTAAATTGTAGATAGAAGCCAAGGCACATTCTAATTCTGAGATTAGTATACATGAAAGATATGTTGAATTACATGATAGAGGAGTACATAGTGATTCAAAAGATGATAGAATTAATGAAGAAGGTAGAGAAGAACCAGGATTGTCAATGTATGTCAAAAGACATCACCCTATTGAACAAATTATTAGAGACAAAGATGGTAGACCAATGACAAGGATCAGGCTAAGAAGTGATACATGCTTTATTAGCATGCATGAACCTAAGGTAGTGAAAGATGCCTTAGAAAATGAGGGTTGAAGTGAATCCATGAAAGAAGAGATTGAACAAATTGAGAACAACAAGACATCAACTCTAGTTCCTAGACCAGATAATAAGAATGTGATTGGAAGCAAGTGGGTGTATAGAAACAAATTAGATGAAAATGGTAAAGTCACAAGAAATAAGCCAAGATTAGTTTTCAAGGGGTATGCACAAGAATAAGGAATAGACTTTGGAGAAATATTCTCCACTTGTTGCAAGATTGGAAGGAGTAGGAACTCTGCTTGCTTACTCTACATACAAAGGTTTTAAAGTTTAGCAAATGGATTTGAAGTCAACATTTTTGAATGGTAAATTAGAAGATGAGTTTTATATAGAACACCCAAAAGGATTTTTTGATTCTAACAACAAGAACATGGTATGTAGACTACACAAAGCTTTATATGGTTTCAATCAAGCCTGAAGAGCATGATATAAAAGACTTCATACTTATCTTGTGAAGATTGGATTTGATAGGAGAAATGATAACATTAATTTATACTTGAAGATAGAAGGAGGTAAAGGTATTTAACTAGTCAATTTTTTGTTGATGATATCATATTTGGAGGTCAAGATGGATTAAGACATTTGCAAATGAGATGAAGAAAGAATTTGAGATGTCTATGTTTGGAGAGATCAATTTCTTTGTTGGTTTGCAAGCATATTAGATGAAATATGCTATATACATCACTCAGTCTAAGTATGTGAAGGAATTTTTTTTTAAAAATATGTTAGAAGATTCCAAAATAGTTAGCACACATATGGTGATAGGACATAAGTTGTCAAAGAATGATGATTCAACTAAAGTAAATCAAACATTGTAAAGGTCTATGATTGGAAAATTGCAATATGTAGTACATAGAAGACTTGGCATTGCATTATTTGTTGGGATAGTTGCAAGATTCTCTACTAATCCTAAGGAGAATCATTTGATGGTTATTAAGAGAATTATGAGATATATGAAAGGAAAAAAAAGACTATGGTCTATAATATAAGAAAGATGAAAAATTTGAGTTAAGAGCCTATACTGATGTTGATTGGGATGGAAACATTGATGAAAGAATGAGCACTAGTGGAGAAGCATTTTTCTTAGGAAAGAGGTTGGTCACCTAGACTAGCAAGAAAAAAAATTACATATCTCAATTTACTACTAAAGCTAAATATGTTTTCAGTGTAGTAAATTGTACAAATGTTGTATGGATCAAATAGCTACTCAACGATATGAAGGGGGAAATTGCTAAGGCTATCATACTTTATTGTGATAATACAAGTGATATAAATATATGAAAGAACCCTATGATGCACATAGAGACTAAGAACATCATAATCAAGTATCATTACTGGAGAAAGTTAGTTCAAGACAAAGAAGTGAGCACGTAATATGTGAATACAAAAGAGAAGACAATTAATATCCTCACATAAGCTTTACCTAAGGATGCTCATGAGTATCTAAGAGATAAAATATGTGTAATACTCCCATCCAAAGATACTTAAGAGGCATAAGTAGTGCCCTACATCAATTGAGGTGAATTCTATATGTTACACATTGATGCAGTGGATGTTACTTTAGGAGTTTCCTAAAGTAATGAAGGATTTCAATTAGAATATTTACAACCACAAGTTAGGTGATAGAGGAAGAAACTAAAATTATTAACATCTACATGTTAAGATGACAAGTCTTTGACATTGTTGTCAAAGAGGGAGAAATAAAGAGTTATACCAAACAAAGGGAGAAATAAAGAATACAAAACAAAGTGAGAAAGAGGGATAAATACTTTAGAAAGAGAAAGAAATATGAAATATCCACTCAGAGGGAGATATACTTACAAGGGAGAGACAAGTATAGACAAAGAGATAGATACCTAAATATCAGAAAGAGGGCGTGATGAAAGAAAGTCAAAAGGAGAAGCCTTGGAAGATGATAGATAAAGGGAGTCATAAGGAAGAGTTAGTTTTTTTGTTAGCAGAAAAAAATTGTGTAGCCTATACAGAAGATGAAAGATGTTGATAAAGGGAGAGATTTCAATATAAGAAAAATTATTTTTGATTTTTGTCGGTATTTGTTTGCCATCAATGCCAAAGAGGGATATTTTTGAGAAAAGATTGATACAAGTTTAAGGATGTCTTTCAATTATTATTTTGTCACTGATGTCAAACCTACTACTTGCTGGTAAGATAACTACTTAGTTGATTTGAGTACTATCATTTGTTTGATTGATGAAGAGGATACAATCGAATGAGATAACAAGAGCACCTAGAGGAAAGTTTGAGTTGTGATATGAAAAAGGAGTATAAAGATCAATTAAGATAGTGATGATATAGTTATTGTTTATCTACATAAGGATACAATGGTTGGGTACACTCTAAAAGTCTAGAACAAAAATTAAGAAGAATTGTATCTACCAACCTTGACTATGTGCATAGTAGCTGTTGAGAAATTTTAGTGCAAGTTGAGAAAAAAATTAGTTGGAGCAGAGCAAAGTGAATATTCAATGTATGCCAAGTGAACATAGTGTAAGCCAAGTAAAGTTTAGGTGGTGGTGAGCATTAGTAAAATTTAGTGTGTGCCAATGAATTGCTAGTAGACGCTGAGTAACATAATGCCTACCAAGAATCAAAGGATAGTTGATGATGAGTGCTAGCATTCATGTTAGATCAAATATTTGATGAATCTAAGCCAACCATTTTATTTTATTGAATTTTGTGAAGCATGTAAAAGATAACTATGACGAGTTGGTGGTACAAAATTCAAGGTAAACCATTTTGAGGTGAATTAAGGAAGAAATTTCTAGAGGAACCAAATAAAAAGTGGGTAGATTTATTGTATCCTTCCTAATCCTACCTAACCCTAAAATGGATAATTGTGACTAAATGGCAAAAGATCTTAAATCTCTATTTATAGAGAGAGTTGGTCAATAGAAAAGGTTGTCATATGCGAGAACCTAAAGAAGAAAAGGAGTCTAGGATATTGCTTTATTTAAAGTCCAAACATATGAGATAGTTATTGGAAAGAAAATAAAGAAGGCTTAAGAGTACGAATTCTTGAAGGGTGAACAAGCTATCAAAGCTCAAGTGTGTAAAAGCCAAGCAATGGAGAATTAATATAAAGATATGTAATCTACAAGTGAGTTGTAATTTTTTATCACATCAAGCCATACAATTAATTTCTAATTATTATATAAGTCTAGGGTAAATCCTTTGAATTAAAGTTGACCTAACAGTCATTTATAAATCCTTTAACTAGGTGACATTCCAAGTGAATGGTCTAAAGTACTCTAACAAGGCTTACTCCTAATAGGGTGATTAAAATCCTCTAACTATGTCACATTTAACAATGTGTATTGTAACCTTTAATAAGGCATCACTTTATAAGAGTGAGAATTGTTACCATGTTACTAGTGGTTTTTTCCAAATTGGGTTTCCATGTAAAATCCTTATGTCAAATGTATTATTGAATTTGTTATGTTTCATGTTTGTATTTCTACAAAGTTATTTTGACCTAGGATAGTAACCTACAAAGTTTAAGAGTTGTATGATCTAATGGATGCATGCATAATACAGTTCTATTGATATGGGTCTACTAAGCATTGAAAAAAAAAAAGTACATCTAGACCTTGGATAACTAATTCACCACCCTCTCAATTATTCTAAAGGATTCCATCAATTGGTATCAGAGTGTCATAATGCTTAAGAGGACTAGTTTGAAGATACTAGAGGCAAAAGATCAAGATGTCAAAAAAAAGGGGTACCCAAGCTTAACAACAAGAACTTCCATGCATGAGAAAGTCTAATGAAGCTACACCTAGGAGGTCTTAGAGGCCATGCACAATCTACCATCTCCAATGAGCATGTCAATCCTATTGGAGCCCTAACTGTTGATGATTTGAAAAAGAAGAAAGAACACAATTAGACAATGTTGGAGATTGCATCTACCCTAAGTTATGCTGAATTTAATGATATCAAGGGTTGTGATTCTACAAATAAGGTGATGAATGCTCTTCACATGATTCATGGGGGAGATGCAAATGTTTTGAGAGCCAAGTCTAAAAGTCTTAAAGGTAAGTTAGATGATATGAGGATGCAAGAAGGTGAAAATGTTGCTCAATATTTCTCTAGAAGAAAAGATGGTGTTAATGCTATAAGAGGAGCTATTAGTAAGATAGATGATGGTATTGTATTAAGAAAAGTATTGAGAACATTGCTTCCCATCTTAGCTATTCAAATTTCTACCATACAAGAATTAAGATGTATACAAGGTTCTCATCCGACTCTGGAAGGTTTGGTAGGTAGGGTCACTACCTTTGAGCTCTCTAATTTTGATGACATCAAATCTAAAAATGTTGAATCTACTTTCAAAGCTAAGCTATCATTAAAAGAATCTAATTAGAAGAAGAAAAAGGTCAAATATGTTTCTAGTCATACTGACATAGATGAGGAGGATGTAGAACAACTTGAAACACTTCTAGCAAGGAGATTTCATAGAGGTAAAGGAAAATTAAAATGTAAGTTATCTATCATGTGTTTTAATTGCAACCAAGTTGGTCATATCACTGCTACATGTCCGGAGAATAAGAACAATATAAATGGAGACAAATACAAAAGTAAAAAAGATGAGGAAAACAAAGATTATAGAAGAGGAAACTAGAGATGGATCTGATGATCATGATAGTGAAGTGGTGTATGTTTCCATGAAGGATGATTATGATGAGGATGAGGCAACTGCACTAGTGTCTAATGTGAACAAGAGTGTCAAATGGATCATTAATAGTGGGTGTTCACATCAAATGATTGAAGATAAAAGTAAGTTCATTACCCTGAATTATTATGATGGAAATAGTGTAAGGTTTGGTAATGATGCACCTTGTCTAATAAAAGGAAAGGATATATTAATCTCATAGAAAAGATCTTGTGTGAGAATGGTTATTATGTTCAAGGACTTAACTATAATTTATTGAGTGTTTCACAATTGAATAGTTGAGGTTGCAAAGTTGAGTTTGAGAACAAGATAGCTAAGATCTATGAAATTGATGGGAAGGTAATTGGAAAAGGTGATCAAACTAGAATCAATCTATTTTATCTTGATATGAATGATGCTACTTATCTTGTTGTAAAATTTAATGATATGTGGTTATGGTACAAGAGGTTATGTCATGTTAATTTTGATAACTTGGTTAGTATCAGTAACATGAAAAGAGTGAGAGGCTTGCTTACATTGAAGAAACCTAACAATACAATTTGCAAACAATGTCAGTTAGGCAAGGTGACAAAATATATTTTTTAAAGTAAGACTCACACCTCTAAAGAAATTTTGGAGATTGTTCATACTAACTTGTGTCGACTAATTAATGTGCAAAGCTACAAAGGTGATGAATACATTGTCCTTTTTGTTGATGATTATTCTAAGATGATGATGAGAGTCATGTCTCTGAAATAGAAATTTTATAATTTTTAAAAGTTTAAGTTGTACTTAGCTAGAGCTGAGAAGGAGATAGGAAAAATCCTAAAATGTTAGACATTTTATAGAGGAGGAGAATTTATATCAAACAAGTTTGAGATATTAATTAATGATAGAGGAATCAAAAGATAGACATTTACACCTAGAACCCCTCCACAAAATTGATTTACTAAAAGGAGGAATAGATCTGTAATAGACTATACTAGGACACTCATGATGGCGAAGAATTTTTCTTTGAAATACTATAGAGAGTCTATAAGTATAGGTGTCTATACATTGAGTCGTGTGCAAGTCTAGAAAGTTACCCATTCAACACCTTTTGAACTATGGTATGGATACTTACCCAATGTAAAATATTTTAAGGTATTTGGAAGAAATTGTTGTATTCTTAGGGATTTCAAGAATGGTAAATTAGATGCTAAAAGTGAAGAAGGTATATTCCTTGGCTATTAAATACTAACAATAAAAAAATTGTGAAAAGTGAAAATGTGAAGTTTAATGAATATACAGAGGTACATAAGCCTAAACCTATGAAGGAACTAGGGGAATACAAACATTTTGTATACTTTTATGAAGGTAAGCCTATTGATGAAGATTTTTTAAATCAAGTTACAAATTAATAACAAGTTTCAGTGACTATTGAGTCACATAAAATAAATGTCGAGTTATATTTAGGAACCAAGCTACAATCAAGAACTGAGTTGGGGATAGAGGTTGAGGCACATTCTGATTCGAAGATTAGTGTACATGAAAGAGATCTTAAATCAATTGGTAGAGGAGTACACAATGATTCAAAATTTGATAGACCTAATGAGGAAGGTAGAGAAGAACCAATATTGTCAAAGTATGTCAAAATACATCACCCTATCAAACAAATTATTGGAGACAAAGATGCTAGACCAATGAAAAGGAACAAACTAAGAAATGATACATTCTTTTTTTAGCATGAATGAATGTAAGATAGCGAAAATTTCCTTAGAAAATGAGGACTAGAGTAAAGTCATGAAAGAAGAGATTAAACAGATTGAGAAGAAGAATTTATGGACTTTAGTTCCTAGACTAGAGAACAAGAATGTGATTGGAACCATGTGGGTGTATAGAAAAAAGTTACATGAAAATGGTAAAGTCACAAGAAATAAGCCAAAATTAGTTTGTAAGGGGTATGCACAAGAAGAAGGCATAAACTATGGAGAAATATTCATTACAAAATTGAAAGGAATAAGAACTCTACTTGCTTAATCTGCATACAAAGGTTTCAAAGTTTATCAAATGGATATGAACTCAACATTTTTGAATGGTAAATTAGAAGAAGAGGTTTATATAGAACAACTAGAAGGATTTGTTGATGTTGACAATAGAAACATGGTATGTAGACTGCACAAAGCTTTATATGATTTAAAGAAAGCCCCAAGAGCATGGTATGAAAGACTACATACTTATCTTGTGAAGATTAGATTTGAGAAGAATAATGATAACATTAATCTATACTTGATGATAAAAGGAGGTAAATGTATTTTACTAGCTCAATTATTTTTTGATGATATCATAATTGTAGGTCAAGATGGATTAACTAAGGTATTTGGAAATGAGACGAAGCTGAAGAGTTTGAGATGTCTATGTTTGGAGAGATCAATTTCTTTGTTGGTTTTCAAGCATATTAGATGAAATATGGGATATACATCACTCAGTCTAAATATGTGAAGGAAATATTGAAAACTTTTATATTAGAAGATTCCAAACTAGTTAGCACACCTATGGTGACAGGACACAAGTTGTCAAAGAATGGTGATTCAATTGAAGTGAACCAAACATTGTATAGGTCTATGATTGTAATATTGTAATATGTAATGCATAATAGCCTTGTCATTGCATTATCTATTGGGATAGTTGCAAGATTCTCTTCTAATCCTAAGGTGAATCATTTGATGGTTGTTAAGAGAATTATGAGATATCTCAAATGAATAGAAGACTATGGTTTATACTACAAGGAAAATTAAAAATTTGAGTTAAGAACCAACAATGATGTTGATTGGGCTGGAAACATTGATGACAAAAAGAGCACTAGTGGAGGAGCATTTCTCTTAAGAAAGAGGATGCTCACCTCGACCAGCAAGAAACATAATTACATATTTCAATCTACTATTAAAGTTGCATATGTTGCTACTACAGTAAATTGCACAAATATTATATGAATCAAACAACTACTTAAAGGTATGAAAGAGGAAATCACAAAACCTGTGGTACTTTATTGTGATAGTAAAAGTGTTATAAATATATCAAAGAACCATGTGATGCACACAAAGACTAAGAAGATTACAATCAAGTATTATTACTTGAGAGAGTTAGTTCAAGACAAACAAGTGAAGATGGAATATGTGAATACACAAGTGAAGATTGCTGATATCTTCATAAAAGATTTGCCTAAGGATTCTTATGAGTATCTAAGATGTAAACTAGGGGTGAGACCCCTATTGAAAGATACTTAAGAAGCATGAGTAGTGCCCTACATCAACTGAGATGAATGACATATTTTACACATTGATGTAGTGGATCGTACCTTAGGAGATTTCTAAAGTAATGAAAGAACTAAATTAGAAGATTTACAGTCACAAGTTAGTTGATAGAGGGAGAAACTAAATTTTTTAACATCTGCATGTTAGGATGACAAGTCTTTGCCATTATTTTCAAAGAGGGATAAATAAAGAGTTAAACCAAAAAAACTGAGAAAGAGGGAGAAATACTTTAGAACAAGAAAGAAATATGAAATATCTACTCAAATGGAGATATACTCCCTAGGGAGAAATAAGTATAGACAAAGAGATAGATACCCAAATATTAGGAAGAGGGAGTGACAATTTAAAAGGAGAAGCCCTACATGATGCCAGATGAAGGGAGTCATAAGGAAGAGTTGATTGTCTATTGATCCAAAAAAAAAAAAATTAGCCTATACAGAAGATGAAACTTGTTGATAGAGGGAGAGATTTCAATACAAGGAATTATTTTCTTTTTGGTACTATTGTTGGTATTTTTTTGCCATCAATGCCAAAGTGAGAGATTGTTGAGAAAATATTGATACAAGTATGAGGATGTATTTCAATAATTGTTTTGTCATTGATGTCAAACATACTACTTTTTGGAAATACAAATGCTTAGTTGATTTGAGTACTATTAGTTGTTTGATTGATGAAGAGGATTTGATCAAATGAGATAAAAAGAGCACTTAGAGGAAAGGTTAAGTTGTGATATGAAAAAGGAGTATAAAGATTAGTTAATATAGTGATGATATAATGTATTTTTTATGTACTTAAGGTTGCACAGGTTGGATACATTAATTAAGTCTAGAAGAAAAATTAAGAAGAATTATGTCTCCCAAGCTTACTCAAGTGCATAGTAGGTACCAAAAAAAGTTAGTGGAACCCGAGTAGAAAATCAATTAGAACCAAGAAAAGTGAAGATTGAGTGTATGCTGAGTCAATATAGTGTAAGATGAGTAAAATTTAGTTGGTGCCGAGTACCAATAAACTTTAATGTGTGCCAAGTGAATTGCTAGTAGATACCGAGCAATATAGTGTGCGACAAGCATCACTAGTATTCATGTTAAATCAAAGATTTGACAAATCTGAGCCAAATATTTTCTTTTCTTGAATTATTTGAAGCATGTGAAAGATAACTATGATGAGTTGGTGTCACAAAATTCAATGTAAACTATTTTGAGGAAAATTTAAGGAAGATTGAGGAAGAAGTTTCTAGAGAAACCAAATAAAAAGTGGGTAGATTCACTGTATCTTACATACTCCTACATAACCCTAAAATGGATGATTGTGGTTAAGTGGAAAATGATCTTAAATCTCTATTTATAGATGGATTTGGTCAGAAGAAAATTTTGTCATATGCAAGAACCTAAGGAAGAAAAAGAGTCTATTGTATTGCTTCATTTAGTGGCCAAACAAAAGAGATGACTATTGGAAAGCAAATCAAGAAGGCTCAAGAGTATGAATGTACGAATGGTGAACAAGCTATCAAAGATGAAGTGTGTAAAAGACAAGTACAATGGAGGACTAAAACAAAGATCTGTAATTAGCAAGTGAGTTATAATTTGTTATTAGATCAAGCTTTACTGTTACTTTCTAATCATTATATCAATCTAGGGTAAATCCTTTGGATTAAGGTTGACCTAACAATAATTTGTAAATCCTTTAACCTAGTAACATTCCAAGTGAATGATCTAAATTCCTCTAACAATGCTTTCTCCTAATAGGGTGATTGAAATCCTCTAACCAAGTCACATCTAACAGTTTGTATTGTAACCTTTAACATGGCTAGCCTTTCATATGGCATCACTTCATAAGAGTGAGAATTAGTAGCATCTTACTGGTGGTTTTTCTTAAATTGGGTTTCCACATGAAATGCTTTTGTCAAATGTGTTATTAAATCTATTATGTTTCATGTTTACATTTCTACAAAGTTGTTTTGACCTAGGACATTAACCTACAAAAGTTTAAGAGTTGTATGATCTAATAGATGGATGCATAATAAAGTTTGATGGATATGGGTTTACTAAGCATTGAAATTTTTTATGTACATCTAGAGCTTGGATAACTAATTCACCCCCCTCTCAGTTATTCTAAAGAATTTCAACACCTCCCCTCACAAATATTATTCCTTTTTGAAAATTTCTACCTCTCCCTATTTTCCTTTTCTCTTTTCTTTTTTTCATTTCTCCTAAACTTTAGGGCATATTGATAAGATTCATCCATATTATGGTACTTGACTAAACTAATATTATCTTGAATTGAAACTCTTAAACAATCAAATACCTTCCAACTCTTTAAACATCATCTCTATAACTAGATTTTATATTTAATCTATAAGCTTCAATAATATATTCCTTCACACTAAGATATTTCTTCTATAGGTTCTAGAAATATCTAAGAAATCCACTTGCTAGTCCATAGGTAAGAACTTTGACTTAAATTTATTCACCATCATATCCCAAGAATATATTTTCTCCTTACCTCTTCTTTTTCTATCAATATACCAATGATCCCACCACCTCTCAACTATGTAAAAGAATACTCAACCTTTTTACCTTCATTGTGTTCCCTCAGTTTCAAAGTACATTAACATCATTGTGATCCAATCAAAAAATTAATTTGAATATAACTTTTCATAATTATTAGGGGGATTGGGATGGGGTCTTGTATTCAATCTAGTTATGGCTCTTAACATTCTTTCATCTCCATGTTCAAGCTTTGGTGTTTCTTCTTCTTCAACTTCTTCATATCACTCACATCCTCAATGTGTCTACATCTTCTCTAGGATGTTTCCACAAAATATAACCTAAATGAAATTTGTCTCAACATGTATATAATGTATGCATTTGCATCTCTCCTTCTATGAGCCATATTTTCATACTTTCTCTACAATTTCAAGTTAGATACTTTCTTTTCGACCTCAAAAAAATTAGTCTAAATGAAAACTTGTTTTCATACTTCTTAGTATAGCCAAAGATAGGAGGGACCTAAAAATATATTTTGGATCCTTATAGAAAGAGAAATACAATGGAAAAAAAATGAATAATTGAGAGACAAGAGAAATCAAACTTCTTATTATCAACAAATTCAAGTATAAAGGATCTGTAACATGCATTCTTACATGCCTAACATACAAGTCTAATTTACAGATAGAATTTTCTACACCTAATCTACATTATGTAAATTTTTTTACAATCATTGATGTTGGAACTACAATTGGAACAATTTTTATGTTTCCATTGATGTCAAACCTTATTCATAAGATAGTTACTATTTGATTAGACTTCCATATCAAGATGATTGATGAAGAGGATTTGAGAAGAAGAGATCACAAAAGGACATAGATGAAAGGTTGAGTTATGAGAAACTACAATGGGAACTTGATTAGTTAGACATTGACAAGAGAATGTGATTATTTAATCATAACCTAAGTAGAGAAGATAGTTCTATTGAAGCTTAAAGAACTATAAGTCTATGTTGAGTGCTACTAGTGTTGACTAAGTGAAGTATAAGATAAGAAAGATATAGTGTTGACCAAGCATCAATATTGACCAAGTATCAAAATTTATATTGAACATAATAGTTAGTATCGAATGAGTAATTCAGTGATGACTGAGTGTCAGAGCCTAGTGTTGCTCAAGTGACAATATTTGATAGATTATGAGGAAATATTGATTTCTAGTTGACATAATTGAATTCTTGAAATACAGAAAATGTGTTGAAGATAAGGATGGATGATCAAGAGTATTTCATACATAACAATCTATATTGGGGCATTTCTATGCATGAATTAAAAGAGAAGTTTGGAGAAGTTTCTAGAAGAAAAAGGAGGAGACAAAATGATGGAAGGATTAGATGAATATGACCAAACCCTAAGATCTACGGTGATGTTTAAGTAGAAAAATATCAGAATTACCTATTTAAGGAGGCACAAGGGCTAACCTATTAAGGTTGGATTAGTTGTTGATGCTATTGGCTAGCAAGCTTAAGAAGGTGGATGAGAAGAGTTATGAATTTTTGAAGTGTGATCTCTTGAAGGAGTTCCAAGAAGATCATTGACAAAGATGATAATGGAGGTTAGTCAATGGATCAACATATGAGCTACTTTTTTATATGTATTTTCAAACTGAGTTGTATTTATCAGATCAAGCTACGTCTGTTACTTTCTAACCATTGTATCAATATTGAAATCCTTTAATCAAGGTGGCATTCTAATAGATTGTTCTAAAGTCCTCTAACAATGCCACTCCTAAAATGGTGATTAAATCCTTTAACAAGGTCACATTTAACAATGTATTTTTTAACCTTTAACAGGGTTGGCTCCTGACAAAGCTTAGTTTAGAAGAGTGAAATTTGGTAGCATGTTACTAGTAGTTTTTACCAAATTGAGTTTCCACATAAAATCCTAGTGTCATACTTATGTGGATAATATCAAAGCCTCTAGAGGAAGATTGACGATGTAATAGTGTTAAGAAAGGTACTTAGAAGCCTTCTTCCTATCTATGCAATCAAATTGTCTACTATTCAAGAGATGAGATGTGATCCAAATAAAAAGATAACTTTGGATGCTCTAGTTGGAAGATTGACAACATTTGAACTAGATAACTATTATAATTATACTCCTATTTCTAGCAATTTTGAGTCTGCATTTGAAGCCAAAGAATCACTCAAGAAGAAAGATAAAATGTCTAAAAGAAAAAAAATCTAAAAGTGAAGAAGAAGATAGTTTTGAAAATGATCTTTAAGCCATTGAAGCATTACTTTCAAGAAGGTATCTCAAAGGAAAAGGAAAATATAAAGGTAAAATTTCTTTAATCTATTTCTCTTGTGAAGAAGTTGGACACATTTTTGTAAGATGTCCAAATAGAGAGGATGAAGATGAAAAGAAGTGCAACAAGTACAAATGCAAGAAGGATTTAAAGAATTCAAGGACTACAAGGAAAAAGGTAAGAAATCTTTTTTTATAGCTAACTATTCAGATAGTACCAAAGATGATGAAATAGTATATACTATTGTAAAAGATGAATCTAATGATAAAGGAGATAAAATGACACTTATCTCTCATGTTAGCAAGAATGATACATGGATTATTGATAGTGGATACTCACTTCATATGAATGGTGTTAAAACAATTTTGAACACATGGAACATTATGAGAGTGGTAGTATGAGATTTGGAAATAATGAACCTTGTTGCATAAAGGGAAAATGTTGTATCTCACTAACCAATGAACTTAGATGTTACAATGCTTATTGGGTTGAAGAACTCAAGCATAATCTACTAAGTGTGGCACAGTTGAATAACATTGGATTTAAAGTAGAATTCATGAATAGGAAGGCCAAGCTATTGGATGGAAAAGTAAGTCTGGTTGGACCTGGCTAACAAACAAAAGGTAATCTATTCTACCTAGATCTTAATGAAAGATCATATTTTATTGCTCAAGTAGAAGAAAGCTAGTTGTGGAATAAAAGGTTATTTCATGTAAAATTTGATAATCTAATCAAGATAAGAAAGAACAAAAGAGTAAGAGGTATTCCTAGTCCAAGGAAACCTGATATTGGTCTATGCAAAAATTGTCAAATTGGAAATATGGGAAAGACTAGCTTCAAAAGCAAGAACTTTCTTTCAAAAGAAGTCTTGGAGTTGGTTCATATAGACCTTTTTGGACCTATTGGAATTGAGAGTTATAGTGGAGATAATTTTTTAATTCTTTTTGTTGATGATTATTCTAGAATGATGAATGTACTATATCTAAAAGAAAAGTCTGAAGCATTTCAAATATTTAAGTGGTACCAGCAAGAGTAGAGAAAGAAATTGGAAGGAGGCTAAAATGTTTAAGATCAGACAGAGGTGGTGAATTTATTTCAAATGAGTTCAACGAATTCTGCATTGAAAGAGGAATTAAAAGACAAGTATTGGCCCTTGCTACACAATAGTAGTGTCATGCCCTAAAATTTACAAGGAAAAACATAGCCTTTGTTTTTTTTGAAAGGTAAATTGAAGGGTTATATTTATATCAGCATGTACTTTCTTATGAATACCTAATCAAATTATGTGGTGTCTAGAATGTAACAATTCATGTTTCCTCAAGAATCTTAGACTATTGCTTATTCGATCATTGAGTTGCAAATAGTTTATTTTAGTTGAAATGGAAGGTCTTTGTTTCATTGTACTTCAAGTTTCCCATGGGAGGCCAACTTTCTTTCTAACATTCGTTAAAAAAAATTTAAGTTGTATCAAAAGGACTAGATGGTGCTATCATTTCAAATTCTACATCCTATCCACGAATTAAGTCATTATGTATAATGTCACTCCCTCATCCATATAACTTTCAAAAACTTAATAATTTTGACTATGGGTAGGTGTATATATATTATTTATTTATTTATTATTATTTATTTGACTATAAAGTGTTCTAATTATCATTACATTTTAGGCCAATCCCATTCCATTTATTTCATTATTTTACTATTTTATTTTATTATTTTATTATTTTCTTTTATTTAGGTATACAAATTTTAGATGATCTCTTGTACATTGTCATTTCATTAAATTTTTGACTTATTAACCAAACCCCATACCACTTTTTTGTACTAATGAAGATGTGTGGGTGTGTGTATACATATATACATACATACATACATACATACACACATACACACATACATACATACATACATACATACACACATACACACACACATACATACATACATACATACATACAATTTACCTAAGATCTTTTTATTAGTTATCAACTATTCAATGTTGGTTAACATCTAAATTGGATTATTTCTCACAAAAAGATAATTTTGTTAAGTTTTTTTCTCTAATTAAGGCTCATACCATTATTAATTAAGTAAATAACAAAATTATAAAAGTCCAACAAGAATTACCAATCTAATTACTAATTAAATCTCTTAACTACCTCTATACTATCCTACCATACCTCTTCCCATGAATAAAAATGATAAAATAAAAACACCATACATGATTATGGGATAGCAACTTAAATCATGCACTATTATCTAAGTCCCCACTTTACTCAACCCTTCTTCCTAACATTAAACCTTAACATGCACTCACACATGTCTAAATAAATTCTCATATAATAAACTAACTAGGCATGCTAGTACTATGTGCATTGATTTCTATCTTTACCTATTCTCCTTCCTTCTCCCTATGTTTACTTACTAACTACACCCGTTTAACATACTTTACTAATCCATTTCATTTAACAACCAACCTTATCTACTTGCTACTCTATCTCACCTAGTCATGGCCCTCCCTCCAATTGTCATGTGGTTCATGGGAGAGGAGGTGCCTTGACCATGTGGCCTCCCCTTGGGTACTATAACCCATGTTTGCAAGGTGGACACTTTTCAAGAGATATCTTTAGTATTCCTACTATTTTCTTTGTTACATAATCTCATTTTCCATTAAAATTTTAATCCCCCTAAGCTCATGTGAATGGGAGGATGGGACATGTCCCAAGAGGTAAGCCTTGACATGTGTGGAGGGTGGAAGACAAGACAAAAGATTAGGGTGGTTATCTTAGTTAGAGGTTTTCTTTTGATAGGATCCTTTTTTTATATGCACTTTATTAGTGTATGGTTTTTCTTCCTAGGTGGGTCATACTCCATCCTATATGCACCCCAAAATGGTCACCTAGAATATAGACCCCCATTATTCAATTTATCAAATTTCTTGAATCAGTGGTTTGTAATATTTTATTAAATCAATTTCCTTGATCAAATTCAATTTTACTTTTATTTTTAAGGTTGATCATTTTATCGCAAGTCTTATTTAATTAAAAGAAAATCTCCCTTTTAATTAAATAAAATAAGTCCCCATTTAACTAAAAGAAAACGTCTCTTTTAATTAAATAATTTATCCACATTTAATTAATTAAAAGAAAAACCCCTCTATTAATTTAATTAAATATTTCCTATTTAATTAAAAGAACTTTCTCACTTTTAATTAAATAAAAATCCCACTTAAATATCTCTTTTTGATGAGAAAGGAAATAAAACAAATAAAAAATTAAATAAATCTATTTTTTGTTTTCTCTACACTTAATGTGGGAGTTATCTTTTTCCTCTTCCCACTTTCTTCTCCATTTAATTTTCTTCATATTTTCTCATTGGTGGATCTTTATTTCACAGAGATCATTCTTTCTCCACCCTTGATTAAATCTTTTTCCCTCTTAATCTTGATCATCCAATCTTCCTTATAAGGGAGAGCCCTCTTCTTATTTTGGACATCCATTATTATGCTATTGTTATGCTGTAGGTTTGGAGAATTTTTTTTAAAGGACGAGTTTGAATACTAAAGCTTTTTGTGGAGAACTTCTATCTTCTTGTCTTATTCTCTCTTCCATGCATGGCTTCCATCATGAGTTTTAATCCTTACATTTGCATATTAGCCTAGGTCCATATTTGTTTTAATAGATTATTATTGCATTGTTATTACATTTTCTTTCTTGCATTTTTTTGCATTATTATAATTTAGATTAGTTTCCATCTCCATTTTCATGCATATTGGATCCTTGAATCTCTTGTTTCATGGTGTATTTGCATGGGCATAAACTAGGTCAAACTAAGGGCTTCCATTACAAACCCTTACACTCCACGAATAGAGAGCTATGAGCCACCATTCGAGACCTCATTCTTGAGCAATCTTGAATATAATGACTCATAGAAGTTTGTCCATATTTTAGACATATATTGTTGGCACCCACTGTGGGTCAACCCACCTTTACTTGCTGACTTTGTACATTTTTAGATCTAACTCCCTTGTACGAATTTGTTGGAGACAAAAAAAAATTGAATTTGAAAGATTTGATCATATCTTCCAAATGGATGGATATTTTAATCTAAATTTATCTTTGCAAGGTGGTGATATATCAAGGAAGCTTTGGTCCAATTTTCAGATTTTTCTAAGATATTTTCAAATTTTTATGTTTTTTCCTTGATTTTTCATGAAAAATCATTTTTGGGAGAAAATTAGCACTTTTTTCAAAAAAATTGAATTTTTGGAAAGGTCTTCGAATTCTAAATAGAGCTTGTTCTTTGTATTTTGATTTTAGAGAACATATTAGGGCTCAATGGTTTGATTTGCAAAAACTAGTCTGTTTCGATAAAATGGCTCCCTAGGACTCAAATTAAAAGATCTTTTCAAAATACTAACATTTTTTGAAAGCTCTCTAATTTTTGATCAAGGTCTATTTTTCATATTTAGGATTTTGGATTTGAATTCATATCATATAGGTCCAATATTTATGACTAGGTCAAAAGTCAATAAAAAAAAGGGCATTTAATGAATAGCTTGCATTTATTTTTTACAATGGATCAATGAATGATGTGAGATTTCATTTGAATTATTTTTTGATTATTATCACTCTTAAAAATTAGATTTTTATATCTAACCCTAGTTTTGCATAAGTTGGATATATATTGCATATCTTGTATTCACTTGTTTTACATGTTGCTTTGTTTGTTGCGAGCAAGCGTTCAAGCATAAATGAAAGGTACAACAAAGAAAAGACACATTGCAAGGATTACTAGGTATTTTATTTGATATCTATAAAATTTGGATTTAGAACTAAAATGAACATCTCATGTGTTTGGCTTGAGTATTTTTACATGCTTTCATAGATCTACACTTCATTTGGTGCTCTAAAATTGGATCTAGATTTGCTTTCACGCATTTGTGTTTCACATAGTAATTAGGCCCTATGAACACTATTTGGGAGATATTGAGAGACTAAGCTTCATTCACTTACTTTACATGCGAATCTCCTCTTGATAAAAGATCCCCTTGTAGGTAGGGAAGGATATTTGTTATTATCTCGTTATTCCACTTGGATTTGTCCTCAACATCCATTAATCCTTTCTCTTTTGAGATTGGTGGTGTTTTTTGTTGGATTTTTCAAATAGTTGGTGAGGTGATTTCAAATTAGCATGTCAAAGAATCTTGTTTGCTATCTTTGAGTAAGGTGAAGAGGCTAGATGAGTATGCACCGTTCCCTTTTGGGCACATCAAAAACTTAGAACCCTTGAATTCAAACCAAGTCCCAATGTGGTACAACTTTGTGATTCTTCCTTGATTACAGAGGGTTAACTATAGTGGACATTCCCTTTATTGAGTTAACCATGTGGATGGAACCTCAAGCGGTAATAGCCATTTTTGACATGGTAGTAGCAATCACTATATAAATGTCCTTGTGGGAGAAATCCTCAAAAGTGTAGTCTTTTGTTAGGCTATCAGATCTCCTTAGTAGCTCTGATTAATTAAATTCTTGAAATATGTCAAAACCTTGGTGTGCCAAGATTGGATTTTGCCCACTTTAGATTGCAAAAGCTATAGAGTTGAACATTACTAAGAACCATAGTGCTGCAAAATTTTCTTTTGTAAGACTACATGTGTGATTGGAAACATTTTGAAAACATACATAGTAGTGGTTCTAGGGATTAGATTGATAGTATGACATTATTCTTGTTCATGTGCAAGGTTGCTTTGTCCCTTGCTCATTGTTTGAAGATATTTTCTTGAAATCTTTGATTGCTATCTTGTGTGCTTGGTTCATGATTAAAAATCTATTAATACACCTAGTTGGACATTTAAAATAAAAAAAATTTGAGTTCTTGAGTCAAGACTTTACTATCAAACTACTTTATTGTCATATTATTTTCAATTTGCCTAGGTTGATCTAGTTTAGATTAGGCTACCTACCCCATTGTTAGAAGCCTATTTGCACCTTGGGTTATTGTGCTTTGGCTTCTTGAATTAGTAATCATTTATTTCACAAGAGACCTTGTTTGGAGTTGGTGAGTTAGAGACTATCCTTGTTGAGAAATATATACCTTGGATTTTTTGATATTACACTTGGAGAGTCTTAGTAATCTCTTGTCCATCCACTTTCATCAGAATTCAATTTTAATTAGTTATAATTTGGGTAAATCATCCTCCTGGTCCATATGTGCTAGGGTATTCACCCAAAGTTTTTGGCACCTCTATGGCAGTGTTGGTTTATGCCTATTGCAAAATTCTATCTTATCACATTTCTTTTGGATTAGTGAGTACTTTTACTATCCTAGTTTGGTACCAACATTTCTTAGGGCTATCTTATCAACTAGTACCTTTTCTTTCATGTTGGTTACAAGTGCTATTATATGTTGCTCAACATTCAAATGAACTCAAATGGTATCAAAATTCTCAAAATGATTCTTGGTCTTCTTTCTTCTTCATCTTCCATGTCTTTCTAGTTTCCCATTTCCATTCCTTCTCTTCTTCCATGCTTGATTTTTCCTCTTCTAGAAGCACGAATCTTGAATTTCTTGCTATGGACCCTCACTTAAGAGAAGATGATCTTGACATTATTGCTGAATTTGAAAATTGTTGTCACTCCAATAAATACATGGATGTTAACATTGCAAAAAAAGTGATAAAACAAATGGATAAATCACAAACCTTTGCTAGGATCATATGCAAGATCACCTTAAAATATCCTTCTTCCAAGCATTCTTCATCTTTGAATTCTTACTTTTATTCTTCTAGATTTCATTTTCATTCCTCATATTCCAAGTCTTATCATGATTCTTCTAAATATGATTTGTGTAGGTCTTCACCTACCTCTTCTTGACAATATCATTCTTCTTCTACTTCTACCAAGAGTCTGATTCCTCTTGTTGAGACATACCATAATGAACAACATGAAAAGTCTTGTGATATACCTATCTATAATTCTTGTAGTGATAATGATTATGCTGATGATGACTATTATATTCCTACACGTCCTAAAAGTCCTCCTAGTCCCATGCTTGTACTTAAAGGGGATGAGTCACAGATAGTTATTGATGGTAATCCATATGACTTGAATCTTGAAAAAAACATTGATAAATTTTGTGAACAATACCTAAATGGTAAATCTACATTTTTTGAGGAAGATAAAGCATTTTTTCCAACTAAAATAAAACATCAATGCCATAAGAGTTTCTCTTGTCAAAACCCTCATGCTGAAAATAAAGATTACACTCTTCAGCAAGATCATGTTAATGTTGAACCTTTGTCTTCTGATGCTCCCCTTCCATCTTCTACTTCCTCTACTATCCATACATCCCCTAAAGATTATGAGTCTCTCAAATCTTCTACCAATCTTTCATCCAACAGAGATCCTAATTCTTTTCATGTGGTTCCCTATAGTTATCTCTCATATAAAAAAATTCTATAGAGCTTATTGATGGAATTCAAAATTCTAGGCAAGAACAATGAGATAATTTTAATAATTTTAATATATTTTCCCACAACATTAGATGTTCTTTTACATGAATTAATCTTTTCCTTTCTACACAACTATGATAGTGCTACAATATTTCTCTTGCAAAAAAAACTATATACTAATTTTCAAACTCCACTTTACATATTTACAACAATATGCAGTAGGAAGTATTTCTCTTCCATATTATAGTGAAACAAAAATGGAACTCAACATCACAACACCTTATGAGGTGACATGGAACATAGCAGTTATAAGAATTTGGCTTAGGCTAGAATTTTCCCAAAATCAAGGAACTCAAACACAAGCACAACAGTAGACCAAAGAGAGAGTATGATCAGAATGACAATATATTCATTCAATATGCCACATGCAAGTACACTAGGAGTTCTTGTATATAAAGTCCTCTAGAGAGATTCTAGAATGCATAGAAGTCAGCAACATGATAAGTTATACAACTAGGCACATGTCCACTAGATATGGGTTATCCTCCATTGAGCACGAAAGTAAGGGTGATGATGTGAGAATAAGCCTACAGTGGTGTAACATGCAAACTAATGTTATAGACAACATGTGCTAAAATATAGTTGCATACTTTTGTGTTGTCAGCATGACAACTCATGAGAGTACACAAACTCTTAAGTGTCTCACCTAAAGAAATAATAAAATAATGCATTAAGCTAAGTAAACTTAAGTAAGTGTAAATAGTAAATACTTATTTACACCAACACCCCCCTTAAGTGAAACTTAGGGGAATTCCCTTAAGCTTATTAAATCTAGGATGAAGTGCATGATGGGTCCCAACTACTAGGCCACGTTAGATACCCATGTACCTAATGAAATGCAATCTCTCATAAAGTAGAGAAAGAGGGAAAATCTCATGGGAAAAACCCTCCTCCAAAAATAGAGATGAAAAACACATACAATGTATGGATGGATGGAGTAACCAAGATCTACCCCCATTACAACATACATCTAGTATATACATAAGAGAAAAATGAGAAGAGGAAGAGAGACAAGATTGGCTCCCCCCCAAATAAGAATGCTAGCCAATGGCTGCTCCAATGAAGAAGCTAATCCAAGACTACAGAATGGTGTTTCTCCCCTTAGGAGGAAACAATGCCCTAAGTACTAATGAGATGCTTCCACTATGTGTGGAAAGAATCTCATGGATAAGTGATGTCTCTAAAACTTGTCCAGCTCGCTAAAGAACCTATCTCAAAGAACTGTTTGTTTGCTCATCGAAGAAGCCCTCTGCAACTACAAATCATAAGTATCCATAATCACTTCAACCTATGACAATCGATCATGTAGAGAATTAACAAGAGATTCAGATGGAGCCCTCATGACAACTAAAGAAGGTGCTACTACATCAAGAAGAAGATGTAGATCATCAATACTGTCCCCCAAATCTATCACTAAAGCTAGACCTAGAAGACTGGATGTACCCTGTTGTGTTGGACCTATCACTGTGGCTATATATGCGTGTGGACTAAATTGATGTAGTGACCTCTTGCTACAATTTTTGATAGAATCCCATGTGTTTGAATCTATTGAAGCACTGTCACTTGTGTCAATATCAATTTCCACATGGTATAATGTGCAGAGAGGAGTAGAGGACAAGCTTGGTGAACTTTCCTCAAAATGTACATCCTTCTTCACAAAAACCTAGATCCAATAGTCTGTATGCCTTCACACTATCTTCATAACCAATGAAAGTACAAGGCCAAGGTGACTATGCCTTGCATCTTTTGGAAGATAGCTTTGCCCATGCAGGACAACCAAAGACTCTAAAGTGTGTCACAATAGGTTTTTTGCCACACCATGCCTCAAAAGGAGTCTAGCCAACTAAGGCTAGGTGAGGAGACCATTTAAGAATGTGGGTGACACTACTAATTGCATCAACTTCTAATGATGAATCTAGAGACTTAGCTTGTATCATGCAACTTTCCATAGACTTAAGAGTTTGGATCCTCAAAGCTGCAAAATTTGTCTTATGCAGACTAAATGCTGGTGAAGTCTAAAGAACAATTACCTCAAGCTTGCAAAAGTCTTTAAGTCTTCTATTCACATACATGCTTCCATTGTCCATTCTTAGAACTTTGATGGCTTTCCTTAATTTCTTTTCCACATTCACTTAGGGAAAAGTTGATTTGAGGTAGACCTTTGACCATTCTATTTGTGCAAAGTTGTTGAATATAGCGGAAGGCAAGATGTCCAAATCATTGATGCCATAATTGCATTTTTGAATTTAATTGAGATAACAAGGCCTTTGAAGGAGACTTGGGCATAAATGGGAGAAAGAGTACAACCTTTTGTTATGATTTACTTTCCCCACTACAACCAAGGAGTCATCTTTTAGACTGTGCACCTATATTGAGTGTACAAGGAACTCAACTCTATGTCCATCTCTAAAGTGAGTGATTTGGTAGATTGATAGGAGATTTAAACTTAGGTTTGGAACATAGAGAATATTTTGAAACTCTTCATTTTCCATTTCCACATTTCTTGTTCCTTCAACTTCCATTTTTGTATCATCTTCCATGAAGATGTGCAATACCTTTAATTTCTTCATTAAAGAAAAATCCTCCTTTGAAGAACTCATATGCTATGAGGCACCTAAAACAAGTATCCATTCCTTTGAAGAAGGTCAATTTTCCATGAGTTCTTGCCCTTTGCCCTTTGAATCTAAAGAAGAACCTTTATCCTTATAAGCATTAGGAAATGGAACATTATGTTTCTCCATGATGTTTATCAACTCATCAATCTTTTTAAGATAACACTCATGTTCTTCATGACCCATTTTCTTGCAATAGGCACACTTTTTCTTCTCCTTATTATTGTCCCCCTTCTTATTGGAATTTGAGGAAGACTTTCCTTGTTTATTGGATTATGGTGTTGTCTTTTTTGCATCCTCTAATTTGTTCTTCCACTTCTTTTTCTTACCCTTTCCTTTATTTGAATATTGTCTAGCTAAATTTTGAGAATCCTCATTCTTGGCCACCAATGCCTTAGACTTAGGTGATTTGAGAATCCTTATTGATTTCAACTTCTTTTCTTTTTTATCCAACAAATCAGCATATTCATCAAAGGAGACTTTTTTATAGGAAGACCCTAATGTAGTCTTCAAGGTTTTAAAAGAAGAAATAAATGTGGAATACTCTGATGGCAGCTTGTTATGTATGAGATAGATCAATCTATCATCTTTGATAGAACCCCCACAATCAATAAGCTTTGTCCTTAGTTCATTCACCTTGATGATGAAATCTTATATAGAATCATATGACTTAGGATCTAAGGATACAAGCTCATCTTCAATTTTGAAAACATCCTCTTTAGACACTTTACCACATAGGTTTTTGAGGGTATGCAAAGCTTCCTTGGATGTAGAAAACTTCTTGATTTGATTCATGATCTTGTCATTAACCCCAAAACATATATCACCTAGGGCTTTCCTATCCATTACTACCCAAGCTAAAATATCACTTGCTAATATATTATCATCTACTAGTTTAGGAAGAGTGCCATCTACATATTGAGAAACTCCATTATGCATTAAATGATACCACATTTTGATGGACCACATAGCATAGTTATATGGAGTTAATTATGGAAATTAAAAATTTCTCATAATACAAAAAATGAAAGAAAATTGTAGAAAAGAAGGAACACAACACCAAGATCATACCCCCTTTCACTAAATCAAGAAATCTCCACAAAATAGATGCTTTTTAGTACTTTATAAGTAGTGCGATTACAATGGCCACTTGCTATTTTTTGGCCTTTGTGAACTTCTAATTTTTGTTGTTATAACTTCTTGAAGGATTACAAATCTAGAACTTTACAATGTACAACAATTTTGAAGTTATACAAAGCAAAGAAAGGCCTTATTTCTGAAAGTGACACTTTTGTCCATATAACCCTATAATTTGACTATAGATCTAGAAAGTAGACAAAATATAATGCACTTTCAATAAAACATAACCTATTTCCAAGTCCAGATGTTCCCATATAGAGTGTTTGAAGTTCCAAAATGTAGGATTATGTAGGTACAATCACTATAAAAAAAAATTTCTGACAACACAAAAACCATAAAAGAGCAACACAACTAAAACATGTAGGAAATATTACCCAATTTCAAAAAAATATTGCACTTGATTTGGAGTCTAGATGATGAAGATATGGCCTCCCAAAGTTGGACTACAAAATCAAAAATCAATCTGGAGAGGGGTTACATCAGCAAAAGATGGGGTTAAATTTGATGATCATACTGCCATTGAAGCAGTTCAAATTTTCCTTAGAATGATGGTCAGACAGTCGTCAAATTTAGGCTCATAAAAAGATGATGTCAGCATGTCCTCAACCTATGATGGTGTTAGCATCATGTCATGATGATGTCATCATGTACAAATTGTACGAACATGCTTAGAAAAAAATCTATACTCTAACATGTTTGGGTATGTGGCAACTAAGTTAGCAATGATTGGGCTATGCAGTCAGATGTACAGAAGCTAACATAGGTTGTCGATGTGGCATTTGAATCAGTGCTGACTGTACAAGCTAATGATGATGATGATTTAGGCAAGGCACTGTGGAAAACTATGATGATAGGTGGTTGATTCAAAATTTGTCATGTGGCCTTTGGATTTCATTGATGTAGCATGCCAGATTTCTTTAAACTTTTCTAGTTTTATTATGTGATGACTAGATTTGTTACAATGATTGCTAGATTTTTATAGCCGATGGTCTAGATTTACAAATAGGAGGCACCAAAACTCCAAAAAAGACATTGAAAGATACACAAACATTTCCAAAAACTCCAAAAGGATGCCAGGCCAAAAAATGCTACAATTGTTGGGCATTCAAACAACTGCCAGGAATCAAAATACAAGGTGGACTTTTGATATATCCCACATTCATGGGTTGAGGAGTTTGTAGGAAGTTTAAATAGAAGGGGCCACAAACTTATTATAAATAAAGCCTTGCCATATGTTGAAGCCACTGGTGAAGTTTGTGTGACACCCTAGTTAGAGGGAACTCATCAGATTTAGAGAGGTTGTTCAGTGAAAGTTGCAGTATGGCCCAACAATTATTAAATTCTCTACAAAATTAATAAATACAAAAATTATAAAATTGTATAGCCAAGGTGTGACTACCCAGTTCTACAAAAAAAATTCTTTGATTGGGCAAAAAATCCTAAAATACCCAAATTGGAAAATAAATTATAGAGATAAAAATAATTCAAATCTGAATATAAATAATCAAATCATTTAAATGGTCATATACCCAATTTGCAAATCGGTGCCTTTGGGTGCCGATTTGCAATTTTTTTCCTCAGGATCAACTTTCACCTATCATAGACAAATTTATAGTCAATCTTCACCAAATCAACATTCCAAACATAATGGTGAGGTTAGATCTAGCTCTAGATGCTCCTAATTTTTGTAGATTCTCTAGATTCGAGTCGAGGTGCTGAAGCATGAACAGTCTCAAATGACTATGTGTAGAGAATCTCCCTAAGCTTTGATACTATGAAAGAATTTGGCTTAGGCTAGAATTCACCTAAGATCAAGAAACTCAAACACAAGCACAATAGTAGACCAGAGAGAGAGTATGATTAGAATGATGATATATTCATTCAATATGCCACATGTAAGTACACTAGGAGTGCCTATATATAAAGGTCTCTAAAGAGCTTCTAGAATGCATAGAAGTCAGCAACATGATAATTCATACAACTAGGCACATGTCCACTAGATATGGGTTATCCTCCATTGAGAACATAAGTAAGTGTGATAATGTGAGGATAAACCTACAATGGTATAGCAAACAAATCAATGTTGTAGACAACATGTGCTAAAATAAAGTTGTGTACTTCTATGTTGTCAACATGAAAAATCATGAGAGTACACAAAATCCTAAGTGTCTCACCTAAAGAAATAATAAAATAATGCATTAACCTTAGTAAACTTAAGTGTAAATAGTAAATACTTATTTACACCAATAGCAGTCTCTCTGCTATACTTGATTCCTCAACATTTCCAAGGGGTGAAACCCTAACCTCTTCATAGGATCTACTTCCTGAAGACCTGCATGACAACACAAAACTTGGAACCATGGAGGATCACCTCCCATCTTAGGCTTCTATGAAGCCATTGACCGAGCAGGAGAAACAAAGCCCAAATGGGATACACACATACAATATTTACTAATGCATGAAACATGCAACACTACACATAACAATCCCTTCCAAGATTTACAAATTGATTCACCATCAGAATCACTAACATATTGGGTGAAGGTGGAATCTTCAAAGAGGAGAATGCCATATCCATAACATAGATTCAATCTGCAATTGCATTTTTGCCTCTCACGGCTATCATAAAATCTCCTCCTTACACATACACTTATACCTACAAAACAAAAAAAAGGCATATGGCTTCAATGGAGCCCATACTCCATGAAGGTAAGAACAAGTCCTCATCATGAGGTAGATTTTCTCAACTACAATGTTGAGCCCGATTAATCCCTTCACCCAAGGCTTCTCTTCCCTCCCAAGGGTGAGTGAAGCCTTCATACCCATGAACAAATTTCAACATTCAAACAAAACAACGAGATCGAGGAAGAAAATCAAGAAAATTCATAAAACACAATACACAATAACAACACAACATAATGATTACAATGACAATACATGATCCCATAACAACACTCCATACTTGTAGATCCAATATGCAATGCAAAGAAAAAATGATCATGGTTTGAGTACCAACCTTGGTCCAAACTAAAGGCAATGATAGTTGATGAAGATATTCCTTAGCCTCCCTCCAAAAACCTATCTCTAAACTTAGAGAGTGGATGATCACCCCACTAGTTTTTCCAAGACTCTCGAAAAGGGCTTTCCCATTAACTATTTTGGAAAAAACATGAAGCCACTTCTTGCAAGCTTGTCTCCCCTTAAGTTTTCTATATTTGACTTAGTGGAACCTTGGGGAAGAACTCATGTGACAACTCAATTTTTGAATTGGTGGAAGAAGGCATTGGTAAAGGGCCCCCCTAGGCTGTCTAGTCACTATCATGGTCAAAATTAGGTCCCTAACATGTTATACTATCATATGAGTAGCTTATTTTCACATAAAAGATACTTTGAGACCACCTAATGACCATTTAAAGCCCTATTCAAGTCTAAATTCGAATTTCCTTTGTATACTGACCCATCCTAACCCTTGTCAAGTAGGTTTACTTTTTGATTAACAAGATAATTAGTTTTAGCTTAAAATTCTACCATGACCAAAACCCCAGGTGACATGTCATGAACAAAAAAAAATCCACAAGTGTCAAGTGAAACATAGAAGCACATTCAACATCATCATGACATGTCCCCAATGCCTCTTTGAGATTAACAATTTCACACACAAGCAAGCTTACATTTATGAAATAAAATACACCACAATAAGGCTTTTGAATCTTCCAAAGATTCACCTTGGCTATACCATGTTCACATAAGTTTGGAACTTGTTTTCTCCAAAGATTTCCATGGTTCCACTTCCTACACACTAAACTTGAGCATTAGTAGTCCAAGGAGGTCATATAAAATACACATCATAAATGCATATGAATTCAAATGTTATATGATCCATATTAACATAATTCAATGGAATTCCTTTACTTAATCACTTCAAATAAGGCATTAAAAATGTTAAAATCTTAGAATCTGCACATCAATTTTAACATACTTCAATTATTATAATCAACTTTTATTTCTCAATCATTTTCATATAAAGCTTTTTGAAACATTTAAATGTTAAAGTCTGTATATCAACATTAATTTTCTAATCAAATGATCCATCTAACATTCTAAACCACATCCTAATCCATTTCCAATCAAAATGACAAAATATTGGGTCTATATTACTTAATCAGCCAACATGAAAATTAGTTCTGATTACATACCTTAGGTCAAAACCACCAAAATGTAATCATCACAACTAGTAAACTTGATTCAATAAAATATAGTTTGATTACTAACACTATCTCATTATCATTATGAGATATTGCATGATAAGGCTTATGTCTCAAAACTCACTAATGCCAAGGAATTAGGATGCTTTCATAATCATGTCTACATAGGTTCAAAATCAATCATTAGGTAAACCCGTTATATTTGCTAGTCAATATATTATATCTTCATCTTAATCATCATTCACTGTAGCCTATCCACTCAATACTACTTGTACGATAAATTGACTTGTTATATTTACAACATGTCAATCCCTACCAAGTAGACCTTATCTAAATTGATAACAATTTATGTCTATAATTATTATTAGTACTCACAAGGGTGGATGTTAATTTTATCTTTTCACAATGACCTCCTAAAATAACTATTCTAATAGATCATAACATACTATGAATCCATCAACATATTTTTCTAAGTTATAACATCTCGAGTCTTTATTCCATAGGGTCTTAGCTTACCAACTTGATAAATTTTGAGTATGATACTTATGAAAATAATGAGTACAAAGTATATCGGTATAATAAGATCTTAGGTCAAATATTAATAAGAAGGATGCCAATCTTGAAATACATAAATCCTAGAACCTGCTTATCATCATTCTATCACAAGGTGTATGGTAATAGTCTATAATTCACATACCATGCATGAGAGACAAAGTCATGACATCTCACCTCCTTACACTTCCCAATTCTATCCATATTTGTGTTTTTTAGGGTTTATAAAATAGTACTAGGGAAGGGGCCTTACAAGTAGAATGGTATAGCTAAAAGAAGGAATAGATCCATCAGGGATTGTGGAAGAACTTTGATGATAGTAAAGAATGTTGCAATTAAATACCAGAAGGGAGCAATCAGTACTACACTACATACCTTAAATAGAGAAAATCTAAAGAAAGACTCAAATCAAACTCCTTATGAACTATGGTATGGCTACAAACCTAATGTAATTTAATTGAAAGTATTTGGTAGCAAATGTTGTATCTTAAAAGAATCTAGAAAAGGTAAATTTGATGTGAAAGGTGATGAAGGCATATTCTTAGGATACTCCTACAGAAGTAAAGCATACAAAATTTTGAATTTGTCAACTCATAAAATAACAGAAAGTGCACATGTGAGAATTGATGAGTTTGCATAATAGAGTGAAGAAGAAGAAAAAAAGAACCTAAGGATTACAAAAGATTTGTTTACTATGAACTTGATACATTTCCAAATCAAATTAGAAATTAGGAGGCCTGACCTCCTCAATCCCCAAAATCTCCAAAAACTACCGAGTTGCAACTAGTGAAACTTGAGTTAGAGTCTTCAGGATCCAAGTTATAGTCAAAAGCTACTGAGCCAGTGCCTGTAGATGCTCAAAAATGGTACACATCTAGGTTTGATCAAAATGAAGCTCCATTTGACATATAGTTCACTCTTTGAAAGAAAAAGTCTTCACCTCATTCCAATTGGTCTTCATCTCATCTCTTTGGTCTTCTTTCATTCATATCTTCATTCATCACCATGATCATGTGTTCTAATACACCAAATCATCTTCATCTTGCATTTCTACATTCCTACATCATCCTACACTATTTGTCAACCTTCTAGGGCTTTCCACCTAGTCTAGCCTCAGTCTGACCTATGTTTGACCCATTTTGACCAAATGTGACAATGTTTGAATAATTTTACCCATGTTATGACCTCTTTCTATCATTTCAAACATACACACAAAGTTTTAGGTCATTTCAAGTCAAGTCAGGCTATTTTTAGTCCTCGAAGTCTTCTAGGGCATAGTTTGCACTTTCAGAGTGCACTTGGGCTTACCAAGTATGCACTAGGTGTAGTTGGGTGCATTTTGGATGCACTTGGGGTAGTAAGGTGCTCGAAACTACTTTTGTAACCCCTATGTTGCACTCTGGAGGCTATAACATTTGTGTTTCAACTCTGATTAATGAACCATTAGTTTTGTTGGATTCGTATCTTTGTTGAAAAAATTAAGCTATCATTTTTTTTATTTGGTCATTGTCTTGAGTGGTAACCATTAAAAATACTCTCAAGCCCCTAAATTGACATCACTTTTCATACTAATTCATCCCATTTTCTCATTCCACTAACTCTGATCTTTTGGCCAACCTAATTGTATCTCAACAGTGTCTATTATCATTCATATCATCTTTTACATCAATTGCTCATAATTTTGGAACCATTTCAACATCATCAAAAATCATATCAAATAAACTTGCAACCATTTCAAATCAACTCAGAATCACCTAGAATCAACCATAACCAACTCAAAGCATGTCAGATACCTTAAATCAATTATCATCTATCCAATCCTAAGTGTTGTTGTGACTTTCAGTGCCTTGGAAACTTATCAATCTATCAAATCTTATCAATATGACCTTAGTATTGTCATGTTTCTTAATGCTAGGTCAAACTATCATTCACATCACCTAATCCTTCACATTGTTGAGACTCTCTATGTCAAATCATAGCATTTTCAACCATTTAATAACATTGATAGTGTCTCTCGATGTTATTATGTTCAACCCTATCAACCAATCTCAATCTTGTAGCATTTTACAATGTCAGTTAAATGTCACATATCTTTAGTTCATGTCATGTGTCCTTGGCATCTTATCAATTTTAATCAATCAATTAATTTGAACATGACTTTGGTCCATCCATCATCATTCTAGTCAGTTTCCGTTATCATCACACTTCATCAAAGTATACCATTGCACTTATTTAATAAAGTTGGCCAATCATCTACTAACTCTCTCTATAGGATTAAATAACCCATAATTTAATCCTATGTCATTACTAATTATTCTTCAAATAACCTCCTCAATCAATTGATATTTTATTTCCTAAGTCACATTTTCCACCATTAATTCCATTTTTTCACTAATTTCTATCTGTATGGAATAATGGATGTTTAATTCAAATATTCTACATAACATTGACATCATCATGACACATGGGCATGACACCTCATGGATTCCCCATTGACACTTGGCTAAGATATATCATACTCCATATATTCTTATTCCCTTACACATATCCATATTTGGCTTCCATTATCATAGATTCTTGGCTTTAAGTGAGCTTGAGTTGTCATATGATGCATAATAGATTCTCTTCCATCTTTAGCCAAGTTTGACTTTCAAGTGTCATACAATCCTACATTTGACATCTTGTGTCATATGCATCATGGATTCTCCAAGGAATCTCTTGCCATGTCACATATACAAGGTGATAATTCCAATGCTCTCATCCCTTGTGTTGATTATAAAATGAGCATTCTTTCTCTCATTTTCGGTCCCTAGTTTTGGATTTTTCACTCTTGCTCTCACACTAAAGTCACATCTTCTAGTATTCTCATAGCATTATCATCATCTTAGGCTTTTTCTTCAACATTGTGTGCACTATAAGTAATATTGGAGCTACATCATATGGAGAAGAAAGGACATGGGAGCTATAAATGGAAGAGAGGGTTTCTAACCTTGTGTTGCTTCCTTTTTGTTTATTTGGCTTTCATGGTAGACTAGAGGGTGTTGATGTACATTTAGTGAGTTTCTGATTTTCTCATAGTATGTTACACATTAGCCCATTTTCTAGTCCTATAATTGGTGAACCCAACATGAACATGCTTAAATAACTTGGGTTTCTTGTGTTTGTGCTTGTAGGTGCAAGGAAGGAGCTCACTTGGAAGGGTATAAGGCTTATTCTATCTCCTTTATCACACCTAGTCTAATTAGGTGGCATAGTAATATGGTTGTATGCTCTTGTTTCATGCATTCTAATAGATTGTTGTCTTAGGGTGCACTTTGCTCTATTAGGGAACACTTCTAGGCACTAATTGCACCAGGGGTGTAGTCTATACCATTTGAGCACACTTGGGAGGGTAGAGTTGAAAAATCTAGTTTTTTGGGTATTGTTTAGAGCTCAATTCCCCATAATATGCAACTGACCTCCCAACTATGCCCAAAAACTACCAATTGTGCCCTTTTGGGCCCCAAGTGCACCATGGGCATAGGTAGCACTATCTGAGTGCACTTGGGGGCATCCTAAGCCATCTTGGTCCTCTAGGAGCTAGTCTTCTCTATTAGAGTGCACTTGGTTCACAAAAAGTACATATTTCAATTAGAATCTACATCTAAGGTTTCCATTTATTTCTAGGGCCTAGAGTATATTTTTTTGTGTTACTAATGATCTATTTGTATCATGTGGTGATCATTGGATGAAGACATAATACTTAAAAACTAATAATGCTTGTTTGTAGGACATTGTCAAAGACCTTGTGTGTTTCTCAAAACCATGTGTGTGTGGATTTCCTAGATCATATAACACTTTGTTTGGTGCAAAAAATTAACTTTTTCTTTTCTTCTTAGCATGTATATGGTGTTTAAAACCCTAGGTGTTACATGGATGTATCCTCTCCCCTTGCCATTCATGGATCTTGGGTGTAAGAGAAATACATGTGACTTCTATAGGGAGCCTGCCTTGGACCAAGATACCTAATATTGGGTATTGTAGGGGATGTCTTCAGAGCAATAATAGGCCAAAAGCTAGGTCAATGTTCTAGCTACTATATAAAACTTGATTATGGTGAAAGTCATGTCAGTAGTATTGTTGTATGATAGCTCTCCTCCAATACCATTGTGGTGCATCAAATCCTAGTTCTTGGGGCTAGAAGACCTTCTAAGGAAGTTTATCATTCACTTTCCAAACATAATGAACTTACTAAAAATCATGTTTTAGTGGCCAAAATCCTTTCTATCCATTGGCTCAAGGGTTCACCCATGCCCGTGAATACATCCTACATTCTTGTGGTCCTTAGTAGAGACAACAATTCCTTGGGAAGTGGATCTTGGTAACCCCAAGAAGTGAGTGCACTGTAAGGGGGAGCCTGCGGTGCCAAGATCCTAGGTTGCCCACTATAGATAAGTGTGGATGAACTTCGGTTGAAGTAGGAATTTAGTGGATACAGTGCAAAGCCTAGGTTGTGGTGTGTTTGTTCACTTTTAACAACAACTATTCTTGTCTTACTGTGTCTTGCATGTGTGTAAAACATTAATCAAGATAAAAGTCAACATTCAAATTTACACCTTAGATAACATCAAACACTATAAAAACATTACAACTTTGGTCAAAACTTTGCAAAATTTGGTGCAATACATTTAAGGCTTAGAAAATAGGGCAACTTGTGATCCAAAACATGCTTGGCATAACATAGGTTTCATCCTTTCATAAACCCACTTGCATTCACCCTATTTTAAGCCTCATACTTGCATCATATAGGCTTCATGTTACATCTTTTAGTCCTCACTTACTATCCCTCATTTTTCATATTGCATTCATTAGGTTTTAATGTGCATCCGTTATTTTTTACATTTCAACCTCAAAATTTGCACTTTGCATACCCAACCCTCATCTTGAACACTTTAACCATCATTTCAAGTGTCTTAACCTTCATTTTTCACCTTTATCCTAGCCTTAACACTATCCTCTACTATGTAGTTTACTGTGACATCAATCTGGAAACCCTAACACTTAAAATTGCCTTAGTTTAAGCCAAGCTTCCCAACTATCCTCTAAAACTACCAATTGCACCCAAACTGGGCCCAACTACATCATAGGTGTAGTTGGTATTATTTGAGTGCACTTGGTAGTCTGAGAACCTAGTTTAGGCTTCTAGATGGCATTTTGAGGCTTCACAGGTGTCCATAAGTACCTGCATAGGCCCCCTGTAGTAGCATGCCTTGATTTACATTATGCATCCCCTAACCTTCTTTTTCTTCACTTAAGACATCATTCTCTACATTGTAACCTTCATTTTTAATCTCCTAATCCATCATAACATCAACCCTAGCGTCTTGGCTCTTTGGTAGAACAACTTGGCAATCACCTAGCTTAGAATTAGCAACCCTTCAACCCAGTCTCCTAATTGCACCATGAAACTACCAACTGCACCCAAACTGGCCCCAACTACACTATAGGAATATTTGGTAATATCAAAGCACACTTGGTGTTTTCAGAGTGCACTTGGGCATGGTATGACCATTTTGGGCCTTCAAACTGCATTTTGGGACACTAAAACTACATTTAGAAGCCTTTGTACATCCTCATTCTGTATTTGACCCAAAATGACATCTTGCACCCAAAATCTAATTTTTAATCTTAGGATCTTTCCATATTACATATCTTCTTAGTATCATCATCATTTTTTGCCCTCTAAATGGCATTTTAAACCCCAAAACCTTTGAATTTAGTCAAAAATATTAACAAAGTATGAGTCCTAGAGTATCTCCTAGTATTGATGGATAATGGATCTTGACTAGTCCTTTTGTCCTTATTATCATTTTCTTTGGTCAAACTCTATCTATGTCTTGATAGATTTGACATGGTTATCTTTATCAATTTGATCTTTTTGTCCTTTATCACTTTTCGGTCAAGATCCAAAGTCCATTCTCACAAGGTTAAACTCCTAGACAAAATACTTTCTAAATATTTCACCTAAGTTAAAAACCTTGTATATAACCTTATCATTAGCATAATCATATCCCTAGTGTCCTTAAACATCATTTTGACTTACCCTAGTGGTATATCCTTTTCATCTTTCATTGTTCCAAAATCCTAGCATCATTTCCTCTACCAAACTCTATCAACTCACATATCAACCAAATTGTTTCCTTGGTCACTTATCCTCATTTGGCATATCCCAAACATCATTATCAACCCTAGCACATCATCCCTTGCTTATTCCCCCTTGCACACATTAACCTCTAGAACCATTACCAAGTCCAAAATCTAACCCTAACCTTCATTTTGCATACCATAGAGTCATGTTCATCTCTTTTATTCAAATTCCAAAATGTCACTTTGCATTTGCATAGTTTCCGTAGGACATTTTCACATTGCATATAAAAACCCTACTTCATTTGGCACTTTTCTAGGTTGCATAACATCCCTAAATACCTAAAAAAAAAAAAAAAAACTCATATCTTATAGACCCACATCCTAATTACCAAATTTTGACTTGTTTTACCAATTGCACCCCTATTTTATCAACTGCACACTTCAAGTCCGTAGTTGGTAGATTCAGAGCCCAATTGGTAGTTTTAGAGTGCACTTGTAATTAGGGGATTAATTCTAGGTTCTAGAACCCTAATCTACACTTCCATAACCTTCATTATATCGCAAAACCTTAGAAAACACTCAAAATCACTCATATCATTCATTTTCTGCATTTTAGACAATTCAACACCTCTATTTACCAACTGTATACCTTATACTTACCAAATGCTTACCTTTAGGGCCCCAACTAAACATAGTTGGTAGTTTAGGTGCACACTGGGGAGGTAGAAATGCCATTTAGGTTTTTCTCCACTGTATTTGATTCCTTAGGTATCATGCCAGCACTCACTAGGACACAATCTTTACCAACCCTTATTTTTTGAGGCACCATCATAACCAAAACCTCATCCATGACAAAAGAAGAGCAAGAAAGCTCAACAAACCATTGAGGAAGACCAAATTGATGCATCACAACCTTTACTTGTAGACCCCTTAAACATGTATCTACAAGATCACCATAATCAAGGGATGACACAACAAACCCTAAGCAACAAACCTACTATGTGGTTTCCTTCAAGAACTTCCTACACACATGGGATAGTTCAATGGAGTCCTAACTTTGAACCTATATTTGTCCTGATACCACCTAGAGGTTGAAGTGTACTAACCACACCTATGGATGAAAAAACACATTCCTTTGAATTCAGCAAACCCAACATAAGTACCTTCAACCCTAATGCATCAAACACACAATAAGGTATTGTATACCTAAGTGATGACTCTGACATTGATTATGCCATCACTAATGAAGAAATGGCTAGGGCATGTCAAGAAAAAAAATTCCACAAGAACTTCAAACTTTTGGTAGCCCAAGAAATTGTCAAGTTCAACCCAAACTTGGAAGGACCTAAATCTAAATGTCAAACCAGCACAATGATTGAAAACATATAGCCCATGATCAATTTGGACTTAGATAAGGGAAAAGAACCTTTGGATTTTTCAAACACAATAATGGCACCTATAAGGTCCCATCAAAAATCAACCATCAAAATCCTCCAAAGTACATTTGAACACACCAACATTAATCCCTTGTTTGATGAACCACAACCAATGAAGGGAAGCAAGACTCTTCCTAAGTATCCCAAGAGGATGTTAAGACTTGACCTCAATCACATGATGCAACAACAAGACATGCCTAAAGGGACTTGTACTCTAGGGATTCCAAACACACCTCCCTTGGAGGAAAATCAACAAAGTGCACCTTTGCTCCTAACTCTACCAAGTGTTATGATGTCAAATGTTATGGGGCCTCCGATGAATACAACATTTGAAACATCAAGTGCAACAATCCCTATTAATGCACAAAGGAAAAGTCTTATTGATATTACACCTATTCCCAAAGGGAATGCACCTCATTTCTCAAATCAGCATGATGTCCCAAGGAGAAACGTCTAATACACAAAGGTGTGAAAACAACAATGCCAACATGATGAAAAATTCTCAAGGACATAACCAACCACCTGACAACATCAACCTAAAACAATCCAAGGACTTAATTTTTCCAACGCACATTTGACATATTAATAGCAACATCTACCACAATAACAACTTCAAGTGGTGTAATTATCCAACGCCCCTAACACACAATCCAATATAAATCCACTTGACTTACACACAATGCATCAACATAAATTCCAACAACAACAAGCCATGTTTGCTAAACAACAAGAGCAACTCAAATAATAGTTGGAATACCAAAGATTCCTTGAGCAACAAATTGCATACTAGCAACATTTGTTAAAATAATAGCACATGCCACAACAACCCCAACAAATACCTCTACAACAACAATCACATACATGATACCTCACATGCAACCAACAAAGGTATCCCAACAACAACTGCAAAAAATGGCACAACAATAGCATATGGTGCATCAATCATAGTTTCTATTGCAACAAGTACCACATCAAATACCACAACAAATACTCCAACATCTATCACAACAAGGACCCTTTTGTCTTCAAGGTACTAACATACCTCCACCACCTAGTGCCACATCACCATACTCATTCGACACAAAAATGTTAGAACCAAGTAGACATAGTTCTTGCCATAGAAAATGGTCTACTCATAGGCACAAAATATTTGAAGAGAAAGCTAGTATACAAAACCCTAATGAAGAACTATTACAATAATTCAAACAACTTTCCAAACAAGTCAAGGCATTAGGAATCCAAAAGAAATAGGCTCTATATATAGAAAGGGACCTATGTCCTAATCCATCTTATAAAAGTCTATATATGCCTCTATTCTGAAAACACTTTGAGGCTCCAAGGCTCAAAAAATATTGAGTAAAAGGAAACCCCATAGATAACATCAGAGAATTTTGTGTCCCTTTTACTGAATTGAGTGATGAACCCGCATACCTCATGAGATTATTCCCTCATTCTCTAGGTGGGCCTGCACTTGAATGGTATTCCAAACTTCCCAGTACTATCAAATCTTGGTCAGAACTAGTAGACAAATTCATCTCCCACTTTTCCTTCAGCATTACAAATGAATTAACACTCTCTAATTTTTCCTCAACTAAAAAAAAGATAGGAGAACCATTTATCACATTCTTACTACACTGGAGAAGCCTAATCAGTCAATGCTCACTAGAGATTTCTAAAGAACAAAAAGTTAACTTATGCATTGATAACCTAGTTCCTGACTTAATGTATGAACTTAAGATCAAGAGTCCAAGCACCATTTCTAAACTAATGAAAAAAGGGGCTAGCATTGAAGATGCTCTTATCCATAAGGGAATATTCAAGATGAATAAGAAAAACACAAACAACAATTCTTCTAATGACAAGGAAAATTTTTTCTCCAAGAATAAGAATGTGACTAATGATGGCATTGTGGATGCAAATAAGATTAGCATAGCACAACCCCAATTGAGATTGAAAGGTGCAAACCTTACAAATTCCCAAAATCCAAATCAAACACCATCTCCACAAAAGAAAACTAAGACTTTCATGCAGGATAGACCTCAAAGAAATCCTAGAACAAAAGATAGAAAATTCACACCATTGGGGATACCTCTTGAAACTACACTTCAACAATTACTTAATAATAACTTCCCACAATTACCCCCAATCAAAGACGAGCCACTGACTAAAGTGTCTTGGTGGGATGAAAAAGAACTCCATGATCACCATCACACTAAAGGACATAAAACCTCATCATGTTTCTAACCAAAGTAGGCAATAGAAGACCTCATTGATGATGGTTTAATCATAGTTGATCCATCACTGCTAGCATCTAACTCTGGTCACACTATCTTCAAATATCCTTTGGGTAATCATGACAAAGAGAAGCCCTCTAGTTGAAACTCAAAATCATAAAGTAATGTGAATTACATGTGCACTGGACATGACTACACCAACTATTTCAATGAGTCAGGTTCCTAGAAATCCATATTCACGTTAAAGGCTAAAGACCCTCATTGTGTTGTCACTACATGGTGTACCAAGATCACTCTACTCGGAGCCCCATCTAGACCTACTACCTCTACTAGACCTCCACCCCCTAGTAGAACCACTCCTACTTCATCTAACTATAGCCTTGTTGAATAGCTTGGCAAGATCCCAACTCAAATATCCATCTTGGACCTATTGTGTGCATCTCCCTAACACTAGAAGATCTTGGATCAAGCCCTTAAAAAGTCAATAGTCCTAGATAACATTGATGTTGCCTAGTTCCAAGCCATGGTGCGAAACTTATCTGCATCACAACATATCACCTTTTCCCCTCGAGATATTGCTAAAAACAAACCCAATCACAATGATCCTCTTCACCATGAAGTCATTGTCCACAATGTTAAGGTTAGACGTATCTTAATAGATTGAGGAGCAAGGTTGAATATCTATACACTTAAGTTGTCAAGGGTTTGGTTTATTCTAAGGATGATGTGGATCCCTCTCATATGATCGCAATAAAAGCTTATGATGATGGTGAACTCTTCTTTATGGGGGTCATCATCTTACTTATCAGAGTTGGTCCAGCTACTAAGAATACTCTATTCCATGTCCTAGATATCAAAATGAAATACAATACGATATTAAGATGCCCATGGATCCATGTTATGAAATTAGTGCCATCTACATATCATCAATGTGTGAAGTTTTCCTACAACAATGTGGAGGTTACTATCCCCGGTAATCCAAACCCTTTCTAGTTTTGTGCTAATCTAAGAGATGTTACTATATACCAAGTCCCAAAAAATAATGGAGCACAACCCATAGATTCCTCTAAATATGTAGACATAGATATACTGCTCAATAAGGCCAAGGAAAAGATGGAGATTGAAGACAATGGGTGTAGAGAGTACTTTATGTCTCAAGTATTCCACATTAGGGAGTCACCACTTTCTCCCCAATCTTATGGTAAATCACAACTATTGCAAGACCAACACTCTAAGATCAGTACACAACATGCCACTTCTATCAATGAGAATACATCTATGTGTATTGAGAAAGCAAAAGTAGAACAAAAACCCACTTTGGTATCTCCTAACAAGTATGGACTTGGGTTTATTATCATGCAAAAATAATGCTATGATGGCTACATTGGTCTTGGATGTTAGAAATAAGGAATAATTTAACCTATCACTACAAAAGGATGAGCTCCTAGTTCGGGGTTTGGATTCAAACCATTATGAATAGGTCCTCATAATACTACAGTACCTACATGTAAGATTGTGGATGTTTTGAACAATGAAAAGGCATCTGAGGATAGACCACCTAAAACCTATAGTCCTCCAACTTCTGAGCATGACCATAATTATACCATTGAATTAGATATCCATATATATACCTTCAACCAAAGCCCATTCAACACTAATGATGACACCCCCTCAAGTTATCTAGAACTGTTGGATTGTGACCAACGTGGACCACCAATTTTTGATCAATTCAAAAATGATGATGCTCTTTCAAAAAAATTTGAAATCTATGAAGGTATTAAAATTGGTGATCATAGAGAAGCTATTTCTCCTAAAGTGAACAAAAATTGGCATATTTTGGGGAGCCAACTCCACCTTTTAGTTGTAAATCAAAAAGAGAAAAATGACAAAAGCAGGTCTCTTGGTGAAAACTGAAAGGCGACATTAGACCATGAAAAATCAAAAGCTAAGTAGCTCTCAAGGATACAAGATAAACAAGATGATTCCATGAATATAAGTGTTCCAGTGTTCAGCATGTCACGAGGTCTTTTTGAGCAATCGTGATCAGCCTTTATGTGGGAAATTGTTAGTCTCACTCCTCCCAATCCTTCCTTATATCCAATTGTTTATTCCCCAATCTTACTACCTAAGTTGTCCAACAACCAAAATACAACCTCTATCCAACAAGCCTTTAAGCACATCATCATCAGTGACATCCCATACAAAGAATCCTTTGACCTATTTATCATCAAATGCCTTTATTCATAAGAGGTAGACACTATCTTACATTCTGTACACAATGGTATATCTCAAGGCCTTTCTAGTGGTTTGATTTTAGCTACAGACTCAAAACGAGACCTACATAGTTATGGTGAATCATGAATCCTAAGATTATTAGCCAACAACACCAACAATAGAATTTTTCTTAGCATTCATCAGCAACAATCATGATTCCATCTAAAAGTTCTGAAAAAAAATATCAAAAAATGGCAAAAATGTCTTGAAAAATATAAAAAAAAAGAACAAAAAAGTCATGAAAAAGAAAAGAAAAAAATGAAAAAAGTCATGAAAAAATAGATGCCTTGATGAAAACCTGGCAAACAGGCATCTTGGCACAAAAATTTGAGTCAAGAGAAAAATTTTGTCCAAAAGTGAAAACCTAGAAAATAGGTGCTTTAGATAAGTACGATGGTAAAAAACTAGCAAATAGGTGCATATGTAATCAATTGTTGCTCCTCCATCTATCGAGATTCCATCTAGTTTTTTTTTTCCCCCTCTTTGTCATTCCTTGATCACATCCTTTGTATTACAAGACATCCGTAGTCCTTGATCATGGCCCACGAACTAGTTAATGTCCATTGTTATCTTACCTAAAGTATCATCAGTCTATACATACTTTGTCATTGGCCTTTGTACATAGTCTACCTCTTGTCTGGGGGCGTATTACCTACATGGTGCATGAGTTTGAACTTGAACTGGGAGCATATCCCTAAAAACTTTTTATCCATTGGATTTATCACATAACGGCTTGGAGCTAACACTTGCTTTTATGATTCTAAAAAAATCCTAAAAATTCAAATACAATCCTGAAAAAATATTTAAAATTCAAATATGATCCTAATTTTTTTCTAAAAACCATTAAATGTCCTAAACAAGTTCACTAAAAGTCATAAAATGTCCTAAAAAAAGAACTAAAAATCATAAAATGTCACAAAAAAATCACTAAAAATCATAAAATGTCCTGAAAAAACACTAAAAATTGTAAAATGACCTAAAGAAACGAGTCACAAAAACATCAAATACTCCCCAAAAATGCTAAAAAACACAAAACCCATCAAAAATTTGTAATAAACATTGTACATAATCACCCCTTTTGCATAAAGACTTGCACTTTTGTAGACTGAAAATCAAGGCACTACACTTCAATAACAATCACACTATCTAAGTAATGTGAACCAACAATCAATCCAACATGTCACTATGAACCTATCAAATGAATCAACAAATAGAACTATCACACGATCAACCTATCAAACACTATTTGAAGATGTAAAACACCAAAAGGAAATTAGTAATGGACAAGAATAACTATTGGCTCACATTGTTTAGTGAGTGATTTTTTTTGCTATCTTTTTTTCTTCGATCATGTTCATATGCTACTTGATGATATAAATTGATCTATGAGAGTGGTCAGGATGGTTCATGGTCATCTTTTATTTTCTATCTATTACAATGTACCTTTGAGAGTTTGGGTCATGTATAAATGCCTTAGGAAGGACAAGGTCATTTTCTATCTATTGGTGTTTGAAAACATTACCAGTTTCCAATTACCCTAATGAGAATATGCAACATCTAGGGGCATCTAACTCCCATCTTCAACATACTGTTTTAGACACTAGGCCAACTATAAGGCATGACCCTTCTTCACTTCAGGCTCTACAAAACCTAGGCTGGTGAACCTCAGATCAAATTAATATGGCACCAGTGCAAAAAACATATTCTTGAATCTATTATAGCATATTTAACCCTTATTTCTCTTGATAACTCATGTAATGACACAAATCTATAGTAGCTAAATGCAAATCTATGACATTCATAAGATGAGTGAGGGCATTCTATTGTAGCTCTTCAATATGAAAGGAGAAAATGATTTAATATGTTCATATCAGTGAGACCTCAATATGAATAAAAAAAACCTAATGATCCTATCTCTAATTAGTGCCTTATTTATTGGACAATTAAATGAATTACAACCATACATCTCATTGAAATATTTAACATAATTCCTACATCAAGATCCTTGATCTATCTTTTATTTTGTGAACAGACATCTACTTCAGATTTAAATCTCATACTCAAAATATCCTATCACTAAATCTGCAAACCCTCTGATAAACACCAAGCAATTACATGGTTCTTTGTTCCACAAGAAAGACATTTCAATAATATACATCCTTAAATAGAATGCAACCTAATACATGCTCTTTGGTTACGAACTAGAAGAAATTACAGATCCATAAACAGGAGACAAGATTTAGACTGAACTTAAAACCTTTGCTATATTTTATTCATTTTCCTTGAAAATGAATGCATGAAAGATGTATAGAAACTAACTCACAAATCACCTAATAAATCTGAACTCTTTGCATAAAATATAAATTAATGTTCATACAAGAAGAAATGTTGAAGAATGGTGTCTCAGTAGTGAGTGATTTTCTTCTCAATACTGGAACCAATGGTCTCATAGTGAAAAATTGGAACCCTTACATTGGATGAAAGAAAGAAAGATATAGGAAGAAGATGAATTCTCGGATCTAATCTATGCTTGACATGTGTCCACTTGGAATTTCATCTTCTATTGTTGAAAACCTCTTTCATCCTTTTACCATTTTGATCTAATTTTGTTTTCATCATTACTTTGTAACAAACTTGTAAATGTCTCAACTCAAAGATGAAAACCATTCTACAACCAACATATCTGAAAACATTATGAAATGCCAGTGAAATTTGAGTTTTTACTGAGTGAATGTGATCAAAATTCGATCCAAACTTCATTTTAACTATATTTTACTGATATTCAAGTCATTACAATTCAACAAGTATATATAAAAGGTAGGCCATGAGTGTCATGATTGAAATTTCATGATCTATAGAATTTCTTCCAGAATATAATGACTTGATGATACACTCACTTAGAAACCTAGCTACAACTCCCAATCATATGCTTGCAATTCGTCATGGATTGCCTCCTCCTTTCATGCTATGATTATGGACCTCTGCTTTTTCCTCTACATGATGTGTCTCCATTTACCCAAATTTGTCTTCATTTGAATCCCTCTCTATATTTGAGAACTTTTTAATCAAATCTGCAAATTGTGAATTTGTGTCTGGAGGCCCGATAGTTGGCCTTAAAAACTAATTCAATCAAGAAACCAGGCCAAGAAAATCAGCATGAGTGTTCAATCCTACACACTCTATCATACTGCAAATTCTCAGCCCATGACAAATTATTGATCAAAAGATTTTAATTGTTGAACATCCATACTTTAATTACCCTATAGGCAAAGTGTTAAAAAAACATAAACTGGGCTCGAGTTCGACACTATAAACTAGGTTATTGATCATTTGAGGTTTTGAAAACTAAGATATGGGTTCTTTTCCATGAGGAGAATATAATTCTATGTTTTGGACTCATGAAAAATCAAAGACACATTTGAATTTTTTTTTTAAAACAGGCACTTGGAAATTTTAAATTGGCAAATATGTCAAAAAGTAGTTTTAGGTAATCGGATGGACATTAGAAAGTATGCAGATGGATTCATCATGACTTGCGAATTGGCATACTTCAAGGATTTTTAGGACACAACACAATGGTACAATCCATATAGGCTTTCTAATCATGGGATCAAAGTTATAACGTGCCGAACAAGGGTATGAATCAATTTGGATACCTTAGCCATAACAAAACAATGTAAACTGTGTTTTTAATCATGTTAGCAAACTGATCAAATGGTTCATCATGATCTCAAAATTGGAACATATGAAGTGTCTGACCCATGGAACACAATACAAAAATAATTTCTTCATTTGGGTCAATTGGGTCAAAGATATAATTAGTCGAACAAGGCTTCCTAAAATTGTGAATAACTACACAAATGCACAAAATAGTAAATGACCAACTTTGAGGCAAAACCTAGTCAAATGGATTCAAAATGACTTGAAACTTGGAACATAGGTTCTTTGGATGGAAACTAAACATCCCCAAAGTGGTGGGTCATGAAGCATTCTTGGGTAAAAGATATTCTAAGACAAACTAGGCCTCTTGTCATTGTTTGACACTTGGGCAGAATTGCAAGTTTTGACACTAGCTCAAAATGGGACTTCATCAAATGATTCAAGATGGCTAAATAACATCATGGAATGCATAGAAAAACTAAATGAAAGGTCCTAGAAGCATTAAACACCTCAAGGGCCTCAAAGGTATAGCTAGGTACATACACATTAAAAAGTGATTATAGGGCTTGAAGTGATTCAAAATTTGAAATAGATGCTCAAAATGGGAACACAATTTTGAGCACCAATAGTGTCTCTATCTGGGGATTCATGCCCCTTGTGGACATGGCAAGGATTTAGATCTTTGGAAGAAGCAAACCATTCCCAAAAGGTTAAAAAACTTCTCTTGAACAACTTTATTAGAAGCAAGGAAACAACTACAACTATGTACAAACAACGACCCTGGACCTCAGAACTTCAACAAATTTTTTTACCTCTGTCATATACCTAATTTTCATTTGAACTTTTTTGAGGTAAACTGAAATTATCTTTCCCATCAATTCCACCAATCATATTAGCATTTTGAAATAGAACACTTGGCAAAATTTAATCCACACCTTCATTCTCCTAATGCTTATACACATTAGCATGCTCATGTAAACTAGGATCAAAGTGAAAGTCATCATCCACATATGACTAATGCATGCTATTAATAAAAAAAAAAATGATTCATATTCTACCTTGTTCAAAGTTGCATATGTCAAAAATTTGCAACTCACCTTGTATAACTAGATGTGAAGAATATATGAAATCTGATCAGTGTCTTCTTGCAATCATGTCATTCATTACATTAGATTTATCTTTCATTGAAACCTCTTTACATTCTTCCAACAACTGATTTGTTACCAAGCACGAGAACACATTCCGAAGGTACTGATCTAAGCTATGCTAGTTACAATCATTTTCTTCATCCAATTGAATGTTAGAATGAATCTTGAACTTATCTCTACAATACTTATCAGTACATATAGAGAATCTATAATCTGATTGACAACTTTCATTGTTTTCCTCTTCATCACATGAAACATCAAGACATATTGCAACATAACCAGGATGAAAAGAATCTGAAACAACATTAACCTTCCCTTCACTAACATGCTCAACATCCAACAAATCATCATGTGCAAAAACATTTGAGGTAATATTATATACAGCTCCAAAGTCTAACAAAGATTTTTCGGGTTCTACTTCTTTTTCCACATCAAACTTTGGGGAATTGTTTTGACTGAATGAGAAAGTATTATGAGATAAAATATGAAGATCCATAGAAACACTTACATGCTTTTCAAACTCACAAGCCAAAAAATATGAGATTTCATTGGAGCTCAAGAAGATTACCTCACAAATCTTCTTCTGGCTATGATTACCATCTGAACAACATGAAGAACTTACAACAACAAGATCATTAGTGTAACAATATGAAAAAACAATATTATTATGACATTCTTTCTTATCATGGCAATTACTAAATCTACTATTGTTACAACTTTCTTCAACTTCATATTTATTGTAACAAAATTTGTTTTCTCTATCATATCCATCTTCCTCATGCTTATTTCTATTACCTGATTCATTAACATTTGAATCCTACTCTTCACACTTAGAAGACAAATCCCCTTTATATACGGATTCATTATATTCATTGCTACCTTGGCTTTCAGCACACTCATTATCATTAGAAGACATAACATGAAATCTATAATCATCATTTTTCATCTCTTTAATGAATCTTTCAATTTGTAAAATTATTTTTAATCTCATAGGTGCTGACCAATTGACTAAATCAGGCAATAGAACATCAAGGAAAACACTAGTCAAGGAGGATTCCCTGGGTCTACAATGAAAAGACATTTTGCTAATCACTGATTTAAACCTTAAGTACCATTGTTCAATAGCTAAACCTTGAGTACTTCCTACCTCAATCCTTATAAGACTGACAATCCTTTCATAGATCATTTTATTCAACATAACAATGTTGTTACTCATAGTTTCTAAACTTCTAGAATTTGGAAAACTAATCTTAGATCTAAGATCTAACTCCATTATAAAGTAAAACTTCTACCTCTTCTCTCTAGTGCTAAAAATTATTGAATAGAGGCAACCTTTTTAAACATTTGACCTTCATGAAAAGAAACATGAAAATCAAAATACCTTAAGTGCTGATGAAACTTTGATCTGCTGATTTGGCACAGGTGCAAGACTAAAAATCCTTTTACACCACTGGTCAAACTTTGTAGAGCCACCACCTCTTTGCAAGAGGAATGAAAAAATCACTGCTGTGATTCACTTTTACACTTCAATTTCTTATATCAGAAGAATGTAAATAACACTTTAAGAAACTATCAAGAATTTAAAACTTCCTTTTCAAAATAGTATCAAAAGCTTTAGATCTTCCCATACAACTGAAAATCCTTCAAATTTTGCAATGAAATCAAACTAGGAACATACTAGTACAGAGATTTGAGAGTCACCACTCACACTTTGTGAGAAATAAAACATAATGTATCACTTGATAGATCTGGACCAGATCTTCTGATGTAGGGGAAATTTACAAATCATTAACACCTTGAAAAGAAAATTCACTTCATAAATCAATTCTTGACTCTGGACTTTCTCAACAACACTTGCAAACTAAATTGATTGAAGATAGACCTATAATAGTCATAGAACACAATTTACATCAAATTTTGCAACATACTATTGTCCATGAATAAAACTTAACTAGGGAACACAAACTTAGCAAGGATACGAAAACAACATCACAATTACCCCACTGCAATAGCAAGTTCTTCCTACTATATTGAATCTTCTTTAAATTCTCAAGGTATGTCTACTATACAGATTCAATACAGTCCCCAGCAGAGTCACCATTTTTTTGGTGTTTGAAAACATTACTGATTTCCAATTACCCCGTTAAGAGCATGGTACATCTAGGGGTAGCTGACTCCCATATTCAACATACTATTTTAGACACTGGGCCAACTATAAGGCATGACCCTTCTTCACTTTAGGCTCTACCAAACCTAGGCTGGTGAACCTTAGATCCAATTAATATGGTACCAGTGCAAAAAACATATTCCTGAATCTATTATCGCATATTTAGTGCTTATTTATCCTAATAACTCATGTAATGACACAAATCTACAATAGCTAAATGCAAATCTATGACATTCATAAGATGAGTGAGGGCATTCTATTGTAGCTCTTCAACATGAAAGGGGAAAATGATTTAATATGTTGATATCAACAAGACCCTAGTATGAACCAAAAAACTTAATGATCCTATCTCTAATCAATGCCTTATTTATTGGGTAATTAAATGAATTACAACCATAAATCTCATTGAAATATTTGACATAATTCCTACATTAAGATCCCTGATCTATCTTTCACTTTGTGAATAGACATCTGCTTCAGATTTAAATCTCATACTCAAAATATCCTATCACTAAATCTGCAAACCCTTTGATAAACACCAAGAAATTACATGGCTCTTTGTTCCACAAGCAAGACATTTCAATCACATACATCCTTAAATAGAATGCAACCTAATTGATGCTCTTTGGTCATGAACTAGAAGAGACTATAGATCCATAAACAAGAGACAAGATTTAGACTGAACTTAAAACCTTTGCTATATTTTATTCATTTTTCTTGAAAATGAATGCATGAAAGATGTACAAAAAATAAACCATAAATCACCTAATAAATCTAAAATATTTGCATAAAACATAAATTGATGTTCATACAAGAAGAAATGTTGAAGAATGGTGTCTCAGTAGTGAGTGATTTTATTCTCAAAACTAGAACCAATGGTCTCAAAGCGAAAAACTAGAACCCTTACAATGGATGAAAGAAAGAAAGATATAGGAAGAAGATGAATTCCCAGATCTGATCTATGCCTGACATGTGTCCACTTGAAATTCCATCTTCTGCTATGAAAACTTCTTTTATCCTTTTACCATTTTGATCTGATTTTGTTTTCATCATTACTTTGTAAAAAACTTGTAAATGTCTCTGCTCAAAGATGAAAACCATTCTGCAACCAAAATATCTTAAAACCTTATGAAATGCTGGTGAAATTTGAGTTTTTACTGAGTGAATGTGATCAGAATTCAATCCAAACTTCATTTTCACTATCTTTTACTGATATTCAGGTCATTAGCATGTCAAAAAATAGTTTTGATCTTTGTCACCTAAATACAGTTGCAAAATAGGAATCTGAGAGAAAACCTCTTGTAGATCGAATAGACTACTTCCTATGCAAAATCTAACTTCATAATTGAAAAATTTAGCTTCTCCTAGTTTCAGTGGTATATAACATCGCATATTTTGATTACCAAAAACTCCTTAAATCTTAGTTTGAAAATCACCCTTGGTATAGCTACCTGGTCTGCAATTCTTTTAAATTTTTTATTTTCAAAATTTTAAAATTTTGCTAGAGTTGAAACTTTAGATTATAACTCCTTTGAATTAAAAAAATTGCACGTGCATTTTCATTTTTTCTAGAAAAATGATTAAAATTTTTGAAAATAATTTAAAAACTATTTTCTTTGACACATCTCAATTTTTCATTGCATTTGGATCTCAAGTGAAACTAGGTTTAACTAGCATGCCACATGGTGGCCTTTGATTGGTCAGTCTCAACTTGCCACCTCATCACCACGTGGCACTCACCCACTTACCCGCATTTTTAACTACCTTGCATGTTCAGGAAGCGGGCATGTGCAGGCCATTGATCTGGGCCAAGTGGCACAATCTCACGCATTGGTTTTGATCTACTATTGATTGCCACCTCATCACCAAGCAGGCCCGTGTTGGTACATGTCACCATCCTGCATACCTACATTATTTATCAAGTGAGCACTTCAGTCTTGTGGGCATACGATAGCCCTTTGATCTCAACACATGGCAACATCTTGTGCATCGTTGTCACATCATTATGCTTGCATCTTTGGTGAAAATTATGCCTATGTGACCTCTAGTTGGCATCCACCTATAAATGGCCATCAGTGGGCCCCACATGCATTGCATGCCTTTCAAAATGCACTTGTCTTTAAGATAGTATGCATTGTGTCTGTTCTTCTATTTAAAGATTAAAAACTTCAACCCACAAATAATGTGGGACTAAGCATTTAGACTGTTTCTTTTTTTACTTTGTTTCCTATGGCTTCATTGTTCTTCTTTATATGGTATTCCTCTTCTCCTTTGGCATCTTTTCCTTGTATGTATCTCTGTCATATTGAGTGCTTTGTCCTTCCACGTGGGGGTAAATTTCTAAAAAAATATTGTGCCCTGCTCAAGTTCAAAATGTCTCCCTTGCCGTATCTTTTATATGTTGTAGATGTCTACTTTTTACCCATTCCATGGGCTTAGCTCCTTGCTAGTGCTTATTTCTAAGAAGACCCTTTTGGTTTTAGCTATCCCTACAAAAATATGACTTGCTCCTTTGTTGACTTCCATCTCTCAAGGTGGGTGCCCTCCATTGAAATGTGGTCCCTCCTCCCTTGCAAAAATGTGGATATGCACACTTAATTGATTCAAAAAGGGCCCATTCCCCTATAGAGAAAAAACATTGACGTTTTGTTGTGGATCCCCCTTCATGTCTTAATAATTTCATAGCAAGTTACAATAGAGAATTTATTTCAAAAATAATGATAATCATGGCTGAATCTTTTGAAACACAAATGCCAATATCTTTTAAGTTTATGACTACAGGATTATCATTTAAAAAAAAATAAGAATATTCAACTTGAGATACTCTCTCATCCCAGCTGTTCTTCACTAATTTAATTTTGAGTTTCTACATCTTCAATATTGTAGATGCTATGATTTATTCAATGTGAATGTTGTAGGTGTCATAGAATTTTTTGTGGTTTTCCTTACCATCATTGAGTTGTTTTTAATTATGGATTGAGCTCTTTACTTGCAGCTTTGTGCTTTCCTTGGATTTGAAAGCCTTCTTTTAAAACTATGGGTCTCCTTGTGTCTTTGCACATGGAGAGCATCTCCCAACTCCTTCCCTATAGCTTACTCCTTTATGGATGTTTGGGAGCTTTTCATTTTTTATTTTTTGTTCAAAATTTATCATTCATCTCTATAGACAAAAGCATATATTTTAAAATGCCACTTAGATAAAAAAATTCAGCAAGTATATATAAAAGGTAGGCCATGAGTTTCATGATTGCAATTTCATGATCTATAGAATGTCTTCTAGAATATAATGACTTGGTGATACACTCACTTAGAAACCTAGCTACAACTCCCAATCGTTTGCTTGCAATTTGTCATGGATTGCCTCCTCCTTTCATGCTATGATTATGGACCTCTACTTTTTCCTCTACATGATGTGTCTCCATTTACCCCAATTTTTCTTCATTTGAATCCCTCTCTATCTTTGAGAACTTTTTAATCAAATTTGCAATTGTGAATTTGTGTCTGGAGGCTCGACAACTGGCCCTAAAAACTAATTCAATCAAGAAACCAAGTCATGAAAATTGGCATGAGTGTTCAATCCTACACAGTCTATCATATTGCAAATTTTTGGCCCATAAAAAATTCCTGATCAAAAGATTTTAATTACTAAACATCCATACTTCAATTACCCTACAGGCAAACAGTGTTAAAAAACATAAACTAGGTTATTAATCATTTGAGGTTTTGAAAACTAGGGTATAGGTTCTTTGCCATGAGGAGAATATAATTCTATGTTTTGGGCTCATGAGGTATCACAAGATGAATTTGGCAAATTTTCAAAAATAGGCACTTGGAAATTTTAAACTAGCAAATATGTCAAAAAGTAGTTTTTGGTAATCAAACGGACATTAGAAAGTATGCAGATGGATTCGTCATGACCTGAGAAATTGCATACTTCAAGGATTTTTAGGACACAACACAATGGTACAATATTTTTAGGCTTTAAAATCATAGGATCAAAGTTATAATGTGTTGAATAGGGGTACGGATCAATCTGGATACCTTAACCGTAACAAAATAATGTAAACTATGTTTTGAATCATGTTAAAAAACTAATCAAATGGAATCATCATGATCTCAAAATTGTAACATATGAAGTGTCTAACCCTTGGAAGACAATGCAAAAATAATTTCTTCATTTAGGTTAACTAGGTCAATGATATAATTGGTCGAACAAGGCTTCCCAAAATTGTGAATAACTGCACGAATGCATGAAACAATAAATGACCAACTTTGAGGGGTTCAAAACCTAGTCAAACGGATTCAAAATGACTTGAAATTTGGAACATAGGTTATTTGATATAGACACTAAACATCCCCAAAGTGGTGGGTCATGAAACATTCTTGGGTAAAAGATATTCATAGACAAACTAGGCCTCCTGTCATTGTTTGACACTTGGGTAGAATTGCAAGTTTTGACACTAGCGCAAAATGGGACTTCATTGAATGATTCAAGATGGCTAAATAACATCATGGAATACATAGACACACTAAATAAAAGGTGCTATAAGCATTAAACACCTAAGGGGCCTCAAAGGTACAATTGGGTACATACACATTAAAAAGCACTTATAGGGCTTAAAGTGATTCAAAATTTGAAATAGACGCTCAAAATGGGAATGCAATTTTGAGTGCCAACACTATCTACATTGTACTTGTTTAAGCAAAAGGTTCACATTTTGCACTCTGGCCTTTTATGCCATGAAGCATTGCATTCTAGTTTCCATATCAAAATAAAGCTCCATTTGACATATAGTGCACTTTACAAAAGCAAAAGCCTTCCCATCATACTAAAAATTCGTTATCTCATCTCCTCCATCCTTTGTGTCTTCTTCATTCACTACCTTCCATCTCATTATTGACAAGTTGACTTACCATATGCATATCTCAGTCAATTTCTCGAGGGGGCACCCATATATATCATTCCTACTAGGGCATGTTGTAATGGCCTTCTCATCAGTATTATTTGACACAAAGCTCTAAATCACATTGTATCAAAGAGGGGAAAAATGTAGATGCTAAAAAATGGTTCATGTCTATGGTTTGATGAAAATGAAGCTCCATTTGATATATAGTGCACTCTTTGAAAGAAAAAGTCTTCACCTCATTCCAATTGGTCTTCATCTCATCTCTTCAGTTTTCTTTCATTCATATCTTCATTCATCACCATGATCATGTGTTTTGATACACCAAATCATCTTCATCTTGCATTCCTACATTCTTGCATCATCCTTCACTATTTGTCAACCTTCTAGGGCTTTCCACCTAGTCTAGCCTCAGTCTAACCTATGTTTGACCAATTTTTACCAAATGTGACCATGTTTGATTGATTTTACCCATGTTATGACCTCCTTCTATCATTTTGGACATACACACAAATTTTTAGGTCATTCAGAGTCCAATCAAGCTATTTTTGGCCCTTAAAGCTTTCAAGGGTGTAGTTTGCACTTCTAGAGGACACTTGGGCTTCCCAAGTGCACCATGGGTGAACTTGGTACTGTTATAGTGCACTTGGGCTTACCAAGTGTGCACTAGGTGCACTTGGGTGCATTTTGGGCACACTTGGAGTAGTGAGGTGCCCAAAACTACTCCCATAACCCCTATGTTGCACTCTGGATGCCATAACTTTTGCATTTCAACTCCAATTTACAAACTATCAATTGTGTTGGATTTGTATCTTCATTGTGAACAAACTGAGCTATCATTTTCATTATTTGGTCACTATCTTGAGTGGAAATCCTTAAAAATACTCTCAAGCCCCTGAATCGACATCACTTTTCAAACTATTTCATCCCATTTTCTCATTCCACTAACTCTAAACTTTTGGTCAACCTAATTGTATATCAATAGTGTCTATCATCATTCATATCATCTTTCACATCAATTTCACATCATTTAATAACGATTTCAACATCATCAAAAATCATATCAAATAAACTTGCAACCATTTCAAATCAAGTCAGAATCACCCAAAATCAACCATACCCAACTCAAAGCATGTGAGATACCTTAAATCAATCATCATCTATCCAATCCTACATGTCGTTGTGGCTTTTAGTGCCTTGGAAACTTATCAATCTAACCTTAGTACTATCACAATTCTTAGTGATAGGTCAAACTATCATTCACATCACTTGATCCTTGACATTTTTGAGTCTCTCAGTGTCAGATCATAACATTTTCAACCATTTAATAACATTGATGGTTTTCATTGATGTTATTATGATCAACCCTATCAACCAATCTTGATCCTGTATCATTTTACAATGTTAGTTAAATGTTACATATCTTTAGTTCATGTCATGTGTCCTTGGCATGCTATCAATTTCAATCAATTGATCAATTTGACCATGGCTTTGGTCTATCCATCATCATTCTAGTCAATCTCCATTATCATTACACTTCATCAAAGGATACTATCATACTTATTTTATCAAATTGGCCAATCACCTACTAACTCTCTCTATAGGATTAAATAACCCATAATTTAATCCTATGTCATTACTAATTATTCTTTGAATAACCTCCTCAATCAATTGATAATTTATTTCCTAAGTCAAATTTTCCACCATTAATTCCATTTTTTCACTAATTTCTATTTGTGTGGAATAATAGATTTTTAATTCAAATATTCTACATAATATTGACATCATCGTGATACATGGGTGTGACACCTCATGGATTCCCCATTGACACTTGGCTAAGATATTTCATACTCCATATATTCTTATTCCGTTACACATATCCATATTTGGCTTCCATTGTCATAGATTATTGGCTTTAAGTGGGTTTGAGGTGTCATATGACCTGTCATAGATTCTCTTCCATCTTTAGCCAAGTTTGACTTCCAAGCATCATACAATCCTACATTTGGAATCTTGTGTCATATGCATCATCGATTCTCTAAGGAATCTATTGCCATGGTGCATATCCAAGGTGACAATTCCAATGCTCTCATCCTTCATGTTGATTATAAAATGAGCATTCTTTCTCTCATTTTTTGGTCCCTAGTTTTGGATTTTTCACTCTTGTTCTCACACTTAAAGCACATCTTCTAGTATTCTCATAGCATTATCATCACCTTAAGATTTTACTTCAAAATTGTGTGCACTATAAGCAATATTGGAGCTACATCATATGGAGAAGAAAGAAGGACATGGGAGCTACAAATGAAAGAGGGGTTTCTAACCTTATATTGTTTCCTTTTTGTTTATTTGTCTTTCATGGTAGACTAGAGGGCATTGATGTACATTTAGGGAGTTTAGGATTTTCTCATTGTATGTTATACATCAGCCCATTTTTTTGTCCTACAGTGGCAAAGAAAATCGAGTCTAATGGACCCAAATCATAGATAGTGGGACCCAGGCTTGATATAGAGGATCATGAAGAGGATAGTGGAACAAATTCTAAATCCAAAGTACTTATGTTAGCAAGATATATCAAAAGGCATCATACACTCAATCACATCATCAAAGACAAATTAGAGATAAGAAATAAATTAAAAGGTACATGTTTTCTTGCTAAATTTGAACCTAGATTAGTGAAAGATGCTTTAGATAATGATTATTAGATTAAAGCTATGAATGAAGAAATATAATAGATTGAGAGGAATAAGACTTGGAATCTTGTTCCTAGACCCAATGATAAAAATGTAATTGGTACAAAATGGTTTTTTTGAAATAAGCTAAATGAAGATGGAGAAGTTTCCAAAAACAAAGCAAGGTTAGTTTGTAAAGGTTATTCTCAAGAAGAAATTATTTATTATGGTGAAACTTTTACTCCTATTGTAAGATTAGAAGGTATTATAACTTTACTAGCGTATGCAACACATAAATTATTTAAATTTTATCAAATGGATGTAAAACCTATATTCTTGAAGGGAATTCTTGAAGAGGAAGTTCACATAAAACAACCTAAAGGTTTTATGGATCCTAGGAAAAGAGATATGATATGCAAATTATACAAAGCATTGTATGTTCTCAAGAAATATCCTAGAGCTTGGTACAAAATACTTCCTAACTACTTGATAAAAATTGGTTTTCAAAGAATAAATGATAAGAACAGTCCATACATAAAATAAGGACCAGAGAAGAAAATTGTGTTGGCTGAAATCTTTGTGGATGACACTTTATTTATAAGAAATGATGACTTATGCAAAGCATTTTTAGAAGAGATAAGTAAATAATTTGAGATGTCCATGTTTGGAGAAATAAAATTATTTTTTGCATTATAGATCCAGTAGAAGAAAGATATTATCTACATTACTCAATCTAAATATATCAAGGAGATACTAAAGAAATTTGGTATGGAAGATTCAAGACTAGTTAGAACACCTGTGTCTACTAGACATAAGCTTTCTTAAAATGATGGTTTCAAAGAGGTAGATCAGACCACATATAAATCAATGATTAGAAAATTGCAATATGTAGTATACACAAGGCCTAATATTACATTAGAAGTTGGTATGGTGGAAAAATTCTTAGTAGATCCTAAAGAAAATCACCTGATGAAAATCAAGAGAATCATGAGGTATTTAAATGGTACTGAAGAGTATAAATTTGGTACAAAAAGGGAGGCAATTTATATTTGAAAGAATTCATAGATGTTGATTGGGAAGGAAGTGTTGATGATAGAAAGAGCATCAGTGGTGGAGCATTCTTTCTTGTTAAAAGACTAGTGCCTTGGACAAGCAAGAAGTAGAATTGTATTTCTCAATCCACAACAGAGGCAAAATATGTGGTACTAGTAGTTAATTATTCAAATATTATTTGGTTCAAACAACTATTGGTAGGTATGAAGATAGAAATCAAGGATCTAGTAATTATATTATGTGATAACACTAGTGTAATTAATATATCAAAGAATCATGTTATGTACACCAAAAGCAAGCACATTGCTATACAATATCATTTTTTGAGAGAATTGGTATAATATAAAGAGGTAAGACTTGAATATATGAATACTAAAGAGAAAATTTTAGATATATTCACTAAGCCATTACCTAAGGATGTATTTTTGTATCTAAGAGGTATGTTAGGGGTTATTCCCTATTTGAAGCTTACCAAATGAAGTTTAGTGATGCATCAACCAAAGTATGATGAAGATTAGTCATTTGATCCAATATTGGAAAGGGCACATTGCATATGAATTACTACATGAGGTACATTGATATACATTGAAAATTTTCTTTGGCATGAAATGTCAAATAGGGAGAACTTGGTCTAATATCAAAGAAGGAAAGTTTCCTATTAAAAAAAGATGTTGAAGTCAGAATTTTGCTAATAGAGGGAGAAACTAAAGGCAGAGGGAGTTCTCAAGGGTGAGAATCACAATGAAACTAATGATATGTTCCTTACTTTATTCTGGCTCTAAAAAATTCATTATATTATGACATGTTGTGTTGCCATCAATGCCAAAGAAGGATATTGTTGAAAATAATTGATTAATCATGTATTGTATGAGATAGCAATGGGTTCCTAAGTCTACCAAGGATACATGTCCAAATAATGATGATCAAGTCACTCAAGAATTGGGTGACTCTATCATTTCTACTCGAGTTCTCAAAGTAGAAACTAGAACTATGCTATCAAAGAAGACATCCAAAATAGTTCCAGATTGAAAGAGAAAAATGATCCAAATTAGTATTCAAGATAAAAAAAGGATCACTGAGTACAAGTGTCTACCAAGTTATCTTCTCTATCAAGTGAGGTTGGGTCATAGACTCTACCGAGAAAGGTCAAGAGTGATAAAGATGCTTATGGTTACTGAGTCATGAAGATTTTGCCAAGTGTTCAAAGCAAGCATAGTGGATGATAGTGTAATGCCTCTTCCATTTGACTTTCATAAGTCATCCTGATGGATGCAACCTTGTTGATCTTTTGTTGTGATGGATCTTGATTGTGACCATGAGTGGTCTATACCATAGAGGTGATTTGATGTATGTTTCTATATCAGTTGCTTCGATTATGCTTTTGACTGATTTATGTGATTTATGGTTCTCTAAGATTTGTGGTAGTGGTTATCTAGATCGATGTGGTATCATGATGTTGTTCTATGATTACCCTGATATGTGTGTGAAGATTGCACTATCTACTATTGCCATGCTACACTAGACTAGGTTCCTATAGCAGTGGTTAGCCATGTTTATGACTGTGTTCACTCATATGTTTTAAGTGCCTTTGTTGTTTTTATTTAAACAACCATTATTAAATTCTTAAATAATTAGAAATGGATTGCCCATTTGGATTATTTGGTTATGTGATGCAGACATTTACCTTGTTATATTTTGATCTGATAGATATCTGTTACTTATGTGATGTTTTATATTTGAGAGGACCTAAAGGTTAGATGTTATACTTTGATTTCAGTATCATAGATGTTAGACTACTATGTTTTTCAGTTGATCATTTTGCACGATGAAGCCATTTTGAGATGACAGTGTGTTTTATGATGATATCTAGTTATTTGGTATTTGGACATATCACTGATTATGTTATATGATAGATTTAATGCTATGGTTATTGACTTCATTTTTGAGTTGTTATGCTTTATGCGAATGTGAGTGATGTAAATAGATTATTTTAATATAATTAAATAAATGGTTAAATTAGGTGATTTAATGCATTTATTGCTTTGACTATGTTATTATATGCAATTGCACTTGATCATGTTGTTTAGTGTGCAAGATTTATATCCTTGGTAGTAGCACATGGAGTTAATGATTCAGATATTCATATTTTATCAATGTCATCCTTGTTTGGTTGACGTATCCTTATTTTAATTTTTTTATTAAACCTTTTGGTGATTATTAAATCCACACTCATTTGCATTATGTGATTAAACCAGTAAGCGTTTCTATGCATTTAGAGGTTCGCATTATCGCGAAAGTTATTAAGGAAATTTATGTATTTTTGGGTTTTTGGGATTTTTAATTGATTTATTTAATTTCTAGCAGCTTTGCCATAGATGAATTTCTATTTCTAGGAATAGCCTATTTTTATTTGGGTGGATTTGAGGTTTAACTAGGTTGGCTAGTTAACTGCCCTAATTGATTATTCACTTGAAAAGTGAATAAATATCCAAAAAGGAATTTAATTCCTCACTTCTCACTTTTGAATTAGAAAGTTGGAGAGTAAAACAAAAAAAAAATCCTCTTCATGAGGAAATACTATTTTGTTTTTACTAGGAGCTATGGGTATGGGATCATTGCGAGGTTGAGCTCATTAGATCCAGCTCAGGGAAACCTTGGATTGCCATAATTTTCAACTACTTCTATGGACTATTTATTTTATGGCTCAGGTTCCTATTTTTCCCTTTTGGCTATGAGGTAGGCTTTCCTATTTTATTGTTTTTGCTTCATTTTTGCTTCTATTTTTTGTAGCCGTTTGGCTAGAGGTTGAGAACTAGTGTTCCCCTCCATTTCTATTTGCTAGTTCTACCCGGTTGGTCAGGTATGAACATTTCTCTATTTTTCACGGTGAGGGTTTGAAGTTTTATGCAGTTATGCTAGCCATTTTTGTATACAGTGTTCAAACTCAATTGTTTTTGGATTTTTTGGGTTTTTGTGCCTAAAGGCCAAATGGGTTCTAATTTTGAAGTTTTCTAAAAATTTGGGGTTTTTACCTCATTTTGCATGCTACCCTATTTTCTCAAGTTTCCTTGGCATGAGTTGGGTTGTGGACTTGGATTATCTGTTTGGATATTAGTCAGACTTTTATTGCACTTTTATGTTCCATTGGGATGCATGTTGCATTCGTACTCCCGATGTTGTGTTTGATTGAGTGATTTTTATACCCAATGTTATTGTCTCTTTTGGACCTTTTCTATTGTTTCATGGATATTAGGATTCGTGTAGAATCCATACTCCTAGATTGAGGTTGATTGAGTGATTTCATGATGTTTGGTCTTGCTACATCATTGGGATTCATGTAGAATCCATACTCTCGGATTGAGGCTGGTTCAGTGATTTCATGATGTATGGATTTATTGGCTTGGGGTTCATGTAGAATCTATCCTCTTGAGTTGCTTTTAGTTGGGTGTTTTGTTTTGCATTTTGTTCTCATCCTATCCTTGTGTTATGATCTTCATGATGGTGGTGCGCCACACATGAGTATGTGCATTTACATTTGTCAGGTGACTTGCGAGGCCCGATCTTCCATGGTTTTTTTTTAAAATAATGATTATTGGGGTTGGGTTGGGAATATGCATTCCCATGGCCACTTGTCATAGGATGAGGATGGTTAGGGTAGGGTAGGATATGGAGGGGGATTATATCTCATAGTCCGACGATCATGACACCATGGGTATGGCAGAGAGGAGTTTGATTAAGTGATAACTAAAGAGAATGTGTGAATGTAATAAAACTTAAGATAATAAAACTTTGTGTGATGGTTCCAAGGGAGTACCTTAAGAGGGAAGTACCTTGTGAGAGTTTCCACATGTGATTCGAGCTTGGGCTTGTCAATGCCAAGAAACTCCCTATGATGTCAGCCCCTACTTAGTATCCTATTGAGTGTTTGACCAAGACCTATACTCCTTGCATTGTCTTAGGTTCTTGGTTTCAGCCATCATACTGTCTAGCGTGAGTGTTAGCCATGGATGATTATTTTGTGCATTTTTGTGGTTGGATCATTATCTCCATCAGCACAATAGGTGTGGACCTATGGGCATCATGTAGTTGGGAGGTATAGCTACCTCTACCACTGCTAGGGACCGGTGTATAGAGGTAGTCTTATATCCTAGTGCGATCGTGGTTGGATGTGTTCACTTGGTACTTTGGTTTACCGAGTATGCCTCTTGTGATTTATGCTTTCATTGGGATGTTGTTTATCATGTTTAGATGATCTTAGTTTTGACACATTCCTTATTATGATGATTAGCATGTGATAGGTGATATTATCTACTTCAAGGTTTATCATTTATTGTACTACTAGCATGTTAGATTTCCTTATGCTTTTGGTTATTAATATGTTTAGTAATGATGTCCCTATTATGATAGTACTAACGATCTAATCACTGGCTTGGGATGTTACGTAGGGGAGATGGCTAGGACCCACGATGGTCTTATGATGCTATTGATGGTTGGGAGGAACCGTGTACTTAATTTGGTTTTTTTTTATCGTGATATTATCTCTATACATTGTGATGTTGCTTATGTTCACTACGATGTTGCTTTTAGTACATTCTTTACTACTTGGGTTTAGATGGATAGATGTTCCTCTTTCTTGTTTCATGGCATCTTGTTGATTATGTACTTGAGTGTTCACTCCTTGATCTATGTGGATCTAATACTCCTCGATGTGGATGTTCTAAACTCAAATTTTCTCTATTTTTCCCCTTTTCTATTTTCCTTAAAAAAAATTATGTTTCTATGGGAACCATTTTATTAGCATGGCGCGACACCAAAATGAATCACACACCCATTGAAACTCTGTCGTGCATCCCCTGATTCTATCGAATGCCTCTTGGAGAAATATCACACGATACTAGAAAGTATCACACCTCCTTGGAGGATATGTCATACAACACCTTTAAAGTGTTGCACGCCTTAAGGAGAAGTATCACCTAGTCTCTAAAAGTGTTACCCTCCTTCTTTAGAAATGTTGCGCAATACTTTTCTATGTTGTATTAAAGTATCGCATAGTTTTTGTAAAAACCTATGCGAGTAGGCAACAGGCTTTTTTTGGTTTAGTTCGAGCTTTTTGAGAGTTGATTTGGATACCCTCTTCAATGTTCTTCAACCCTATGGTGTCACTTTTGGATTCTAGCTGTGTGTGTTTCTGTAGTCAGTTTGTTGGGGTTTAAAATATATCATTTAAGTATAAGGAATTAATTCCTTATACTTAAGATATATTTTAATATATGCGACGAATCTTTTGAGATAGGTTTTAGACCTCTTGGAGATAAGATAAAGATTCTAGGAAATTTCAAGGTTTCAAATATCTAGACTTAGCCAATTTTTAGGGCTTCAGGATCTTAAACTTAGCCAAATTTCAGGATTCTGCATCCTACCTCAACTTGGTGTTTTGTTGATGAGTGGTCATTTCTTTATGCCCTCATCTTGTGCATGGTCATTGTTGGCTTTTATTTGCATGTGTTAGTTTGGTAGTGGCATTTACAGATCCATTGGTTGCCGAGATTGTGGTGAAGTCTTCCATTGCAATCTTTGTTATCCCTATATGATGTTGTCATGTGCATTCATATTTGTAAAAAAAAAAATATCTTGGCTTGTATTGAATCCTTGTTCCAAGGATCTCTAGGCAAGGCATTATAGATAGTTTGTCAACATGATGTCAATTGATCTACCTTTTTTACTAAGCATTTATGGAAAAAATTTAACAAAAGGCATGAAATTGAAGTCATTTCTTACCATGAAATTTTGAGTACTATTGCTAAAGTGTGATCTTCAAAGATTCCAAGAAATTTGAGAAAATTTCCAATGAAATTTTTCGTATTCTCTCAAACCCTACCAAGTGAAGATGGCATCCAACAATAGCAAGTTTAAGAAAGGATCTAACATATTGGTTCATGGAGTGTAATGGAAAGCACTAGGTTTCAAGCTAACTCCTATAATTGCCAAAACCCTAGATTCGAGTGGAGTGCAATCTCAAATCCCTCCAAAGATACCTATGATCAGTAATATTCACACTCACTTCAGATGCATTAGTCAAGAGATTGTTATGTTGGAAATGGATGATGCCCTAGGCCAACTATGTGTAGATGGAGTTATGAAACCCAAGCACCAACACCTAGAGACCAAAGGGTTAACTCACATTAGGTGCATAATGGTCAGTTGTGGTTGGAACAACTAGTGTTGATCACAAAGAGGATGATTCATCAAATCATCGACCTCCTAATGTTAGCCAAGGCCAAAATGACAAAAACCCTAGGTCGAGCTGAACTTGAAAAGAAAATGCTAGCGGAATGGGATGGTAGAGGAATGAAAATTAGTAGGTTCTTAGATATGGAATTGAATTTGGGTATTCACATCATTAAGCACAAGATATACAGCTCTAGTAGGTTGAATAGTGTGTCATATGAAGTTGTGGACTTGACATACAAGGTGGTAAAGAACAACTCATCATTCAACCTTGTTGAGCTATTGTTGAAATAGTTCAACAAAAATATGGAAAGCATAATGACTTCAAAGAATAACCCATGTAAGTTTGATTCCCTGTTAACTTGTCTATTCTTTTATGTTCAAAAATTCTTCCCTTCAAAATGCACTATTGTTTGAAGAAAAGATGTACCTGTGTTATATCAAATAAATTAGTTTATTGCTGAAATAGGTGAAAATTATAATAGTATTATGGATAATTATTTTGATTCATTTAAAGAGAAAATGAACAATAGGTTCTAAATCCCCAAGAAACTAGTTGAATATTATAAGGATGATGTGTGTTTCATGGTGGGTTTTGACAAAGTGTACATTCAGGTAGTTAAGCCTAGAGTTGCATGGGTAGAACCTCTTGGTTATGAGGTGAATATTGATGAAACTAAAGACATCATTAAAGATCTTATCAATGAGCCAATTTACCCTAAGGCCACATATTTTGGAACATATGATGAAGCAAAAGCTAGAATTGAACTTGAAATAAACCTCCCTCAAGCGGTGAACAAAGGAAAGAAAAGAATTGCAAAACTAAAATCTAGTTCAACCCTTTTGTTAACTGAGGGAAAAGCTGAAGATAAGGAAGAAGAGCATGTGGAATTAGAGGATGAGGTAGAATCCAAGGAAGTAGAGCCAATAAGGAAGAAAGGCAAGATGATTATCACCAAGCCATAAAAGCCATCCACTGTAGTTTTCACTAGGAGATCCTCAAGAAAGAAATCTGAGAAGGAAGGAGAAGATATTATTTTCAAGAAACTTCCACCTAACTTCCAAGATAGATTGAAATAACTTTAGGAAGGAGTAAGAATAACCAAATTTAAATAATTAAAATATGAGACTAGGACTGAGGAAGAAAAGAAGCAGATTGAAGACCTAGTGATGAACAAAATGAGTAAGTGGAGCTACTCACCAGACCAGTTTACTTCTCAGGTCCCTAATATTTTTTTGGAAAATATAAATCCAAAATGGGATTTTTCTATGCAAACTATCGAAAACTTATATGGGCAAACCTTGAGGTAGTTAATAACAAGCATATCAGATGTTAAGGTAAAAGAGTCACTGAAGAAAAATGAAGAAAAAATGACTTTGAAGTTTAATACTTATCTAGTTTTGATTAAAGACATTAAGCATGTTGTAAAGAATGTAACAAATGCTCGGAAGAATATCTATCTATTACATAAACCAAGTGATTTTCTAATTGATGTTAAAGATGATGATGATGAAGAAGATAAGGAGAAAGATAAAGAAGAGAATATTAAAGAAATAACTCAATTTGACAATGAAGAAGATGAAGAGGATCAAGGACAAGAGGCTACTGAGGAAGCGAACCAATATGATGAGGAGACTAATACAATTTAGATAGTTACAGAAATCATTACCTCATTTCCTCACTCTCCAAGAAAACTAGTGACAACATCAAGTGCAGAGATAGCTCCAACACATTTGATTATGACCACAAGTGCCAATTCAAATGTCCAATCACTCTTTACTCCTACTCAACTCAGCACATCATTGATAGAAGTGACCTCCACTTCATCTACCAAGCTATAGACTCTTCCTTTATTAACTAAGTTGAGTACTTCAGTTTTGAGCACACCAATTTTGACTACTTTAGTTTTGAGCACATCAATTTTGGATTCTTTAGGTATTTCTATAAATATTACTTCAATAAGTATAGTATTAGTTTTTACAACCAGTCCTAGCATGTCTACTATTATTTCTATTTTTTCTATAAAAGCAATAAGTATAAGGACAATTGAGCCCAGGTTTCAACCGAGCACAAAATTTTTGAGTAAAGGAAAAGAGCTAGAGGAAGAAATTGATTTAGATGAGGAAATTATAATCCCAATTTGGGAAATTTCCAAGCTTACTCTAGACCAAATGCAATCATTTGGTGAACTCCTCTAGAAGAAGGCTAAATAGATAAGACTAAGAGAGGAGAGAGATAAGGAGTTTAAAATAATTGAAGATGCAAAGAACATCTTGGCAGAGGCCATAGGTATTGAGGTTGACTCTTCTCAGCCAATTTTGTATCAGCTAGTAGAGGTAGTACATAAATTTAATGAAGATACTAAGGGACAAGATAAGTTAGTGCAAAAATAAAAGAAAAAGTTTGATAATAAAGTGCTAGAGCACATTGTTCAGCAGATAGCCATTTATCAAGTAGAACTTTCTACAATTTTGGGCAATTTAGAAGCATCTTATACAAATGTGTCATCACTTTTTAGAAAGCTATGTGATGTTTTTGAGTTTACTAAAGAAATAAAGGACAAATTGTCCAAAATAGATGAAGATTTGAAAGCTAGTACTCAGTAGCTACAACTTGACCCTAGTTTAAACTTTGTACATTTTCAAAAAATAAGATTTTTGTCAAATATGCAAGAAAAATTACTTAGAGAAGAAGCATGGATTAGATCAACATTAATAGATATACAAAATATGATTCTTCCCATCATGGATGCACTGTAGAGCCATATTGTACATTCAAAAATTCTCATCCATGACAATAACTTCTCCATTGCAGATCATATGATAGAATTATCAGCAAAAGTCCAAATTTTACTTAACACATGTAAGATCCTGTAAGACAATTGGGATAACACCTTGGTTATCATTCTCAAGGTACATTCAAAATTTATATCTCATTTTTGGTTTTACTATGTAAATAAATAGAATAAATCTTTAGCATTAATGTCAAAAAGGGGGAGAAAGATATATGTATGGAGAAAGACTTATGTTATGGGGGAGAACATGCAATAAGTTGAAAAATCAATGGTGGAGTAAGATATGTACAGTAAGATATGTTGTATATAGCTAGAAGATATATAGTATACTGTATGAAAGAACCTTACCATGTACAAATATATCCCTTACAAAATCAATTTTGGAAAAATCTCAAAAATAGTATACTCTATTGAGTTAGTATCACAAGGTGATGGATAAAAGGTATTCAGGAAATTTTTTAAATTCAATTTTGGTTAATAAGTGTTTTTGTCACTAATGCCAAAGGGGGATATTGTTGACATATTAGTCAAGTTATTTATTAGTGATACACACTTATTTAGATTATATATAGCTACCAAGCTCTTTGTATAGCTATCAGTATTTGCCAAGTATTTTAGTTGTCACCGAGTTCTACAGAGTATTTTAGACAAATCTCAATGGTTATCAAACAATCACTATTATAGTGAAGACAAGTAGTATAAACCGTGCATCTCAGTATATATTGAGTTTACCAATTTGCAAGATGAGTTGTGCAGTGTTCACTGAGTTTGCAGTATATGTGATGCAAGTCCAATGTTAACCAAGCCACTTAGTGTTAACCAAGAGACTTAGTTTATACTAAGCTCAAAGTGATAGTATTTATTGACTCACACAATGTAAATCAAGAGACTGTTTATATGATGAGTTTCATAGTATCTATTGAGTCACTAGTGTAGACTAAGTTCAAGACTAGTTGAAAGTGATTAGTATGGATCAAGATTCTATTCTACCAAGTGCATGATGATGCTGAGAATTGATAGTGGATGCCAAGTATCAAAACCTCACCGAGTCAGTCTTTAGGACTCGAATGTCTTCATGTGGGCCAACTTTTTAATATTTGTGTTAATTTGTATTGTGGTTGACTTTGTAATTTTTATAATTGGATTGTTATATATGTAATAAATTGTATCATATCCAAATGAGTATGTAGAAGATGTGAATTTGAATGTGAATGTAATCAAAGAAGAGTAGAAGGAGTGAATTACAAAGGCTACAGTAGTATCAGGAGCAACAAAGTCATATGTATCAAAAAAGGGTGATTAGTACATAAAGGAATCTCATTTAGCAAACCAAGTTGCAAATCAAAGATTGTCTACTATTTCATCTTAATAGGTGGATCAATCAAATCCTTTAACAAGGTAGACCTAATAGTATTTTGTAAATCTCTTTACCCAGTGCATATTTAATTGTATGTTTGTAAGTCCTTTCACAAGGTGGACCTAGCAGTCCTTATTGCTCCTAATAGGGTAGATCATCAGAACTGATCAATGTAAGCTTTAACAGGCTAACTTTATACTATAGTACTAAATTCTATGGGTATTATCCATCACCCTAGTTTTACTTTCTATTTGGAAGGTTTTTGCTTCACCAAATCTTTGTGTCACAATGTTATGAATGCTTTCATGTTTTTAGTTTCTCATGCATGCAATTAGATCAAATTATATATGGATTATATGCCAATTGGATTGTTGGATTAAGAGTTGAAATTGTTGAAGTTTTAGAAGTTACTAATTCACCCCTCTCCTCTCAGTAACTTAGCATAGTCCTAAATATTTCTTTAAAAAATGTCATATCATTGTCAGGTAGTGTATGTCAAGATCACTTGAGTGATAAAGACAATTTAGTGTGTCTATCGATCATTGCAGAGTTTGCCAAGTTTAGAAGACTATGTCTATTGAGTTCACTTGAGAATCAAAGGAAAGTTTGCAGAAGTTTAGTGTTAACCAAGCTCACTTGGTTAATGAAGGAAATCTTGGATGGAACCAATGTTAACCAAGCTCACTTGGTTATCAAAGAAACTTTGTGAATATGAAGTGTTAATCGAGTTCACTTGGTTAACACAGGAAGATTGTTTCTAAGTTAGTATCTATCAAGCAGGGTCAACTAATGAAGGATTTTATTGTTTTAGTATATTGAGTTCAATATATTGATTTGTTTATTGGTTATAGCCGACTGAGGAGATGAATATTAACTATTATTAGTTATATTCAAGCCAACTTAATAATGTTTAAGATCTAAATATTTAGTCAAGTTGAGAATTGAATGTGGGGAACATAATAGAAGATTTGAAAATGCTTAGAGGAAGCAAACTAGAAGGATAAGAAAAATATCCTTATTGAGTTGCAAATATACATTCAATTAGGAAGGATGAAGTATACAAGCTAGAATTGAGATATGTAATAAAAAATTCAATTGCATTAGTAATTAGATCATATCATTGTTACTTTCTAATCATTGTATTAGTGATCTAAATCTCTTAATAGAGTTATCTTAACAACTATTCATAAATTCTCTAACAAGGTGATATTTCTATTTGAAGTATCTAAAAACCTCTAACAAGGACACTCCTAACAAGGTGATGAAATCCTCTAATAGTGTGACACCTAACAATGTGTTTTATAACCTTTAACAGGGTTGGCTCCTAATAGAGCTCATTTTAGAAGAGTGAAAATTAGTAACTAGTTGCAATTGGTGTTTTTTCCCAAGTTGGGGTTCTATGTTAAATCTTGGTTTCACTTGTGTTCATGTTATTTATTTTATGTATTTTCAACAAAGTTAAATAAGGATAATCACAGATAATATCTTAAGATTTTCATGTCAAATAGTTACTAAGTTATTTTAGTTATTGTTGAGTTACAAAAAAATATAATTTTATCATATTTTTTTTTGTATTGACATCTAAGGGATCTAGGATTTATTTTTGTGGTAATTGATTCATCCCTCCCTCTCAATTACCCTTGTATTTCCAAAAAAAATTGTGATCAACAAGGTACAAAGAACCCCATGTCTTATTTATGCTATTAGATTTTCTTTAATACATGAACTATAATGTAACCCTAGTAGCAATCTAACTTTGTAAGGACTAGTTGGTATACTTACTACTTTTGAATTGTAAAACTTTAATGATTTTACCCCTACTACTATTGAATCTTCTTTCAAATCAAAATTGGTTCTTAATAAGAAATGAAAAGAAAAATGTGTGAATAGTGATACTAATATCTCTAATGATGATCTTGTTGAAATTGAAGAATTAATGGATAGAATACTTCCAAGAGGAAAAGGAAAATTTAAATGTAAACTTGTTGTAATATGTTTTTCATGTAATAAAGTTGGTCATATTACTGCAAGGTGTCCTGATAGAGAAGACAAGGATGAAAGGAATAAAAGAAAGTATAAAGCCATAAGATATGATAGAGATAAGAAAAGAAACAAGGACTACAAAGACAAAGGTAAGAAATCTTGTTATATTGTTAAAGAAGAAATTGGCAATGAGTCTGATAGTAATGATGAATAAGTTGGCTATGTTGCTATGAAAGAAGATTTTGATGAAAATGAAAAAACCACATTAATTTCATATGTGAGTAAAGGTGGTAGATGGATAATAGATAGTGGCTTCTCACATCACATTAGTGGTGATAAAAGTAAGTTTGAAACAATGAAAAAATATAAAGGTAGTTGTATCAAGTTTGGTAATGATGCACCATGTCTTGTAAAATGTAAAGGATCAATAAAACTAACTAATAAGATCAAATGTGACTATGTTTATTGGGTTGAAGGAATCAACTATAATTTTTTGAGTGTTTCTTAGTTGAATAGATCAAGGTATAGAGTTGAATTTCATCACAGGAAGACCAATATATTTTATTCAAATGGTGAACTAATTGGAGGTGGAGAAAATAAAATAGGTAACTTGTTCTATCTAGATTTATCTTATAAGACATGCCTATTTGCACAATTTGATGATATATGGCTATGACATAAGAGGATATGTCATGCGACCTTTGATAATTTGGTAAGCATTAGTAAGATGAAAAGAGTATTAGGACTACCAAGATTGAGAAAACCTAATAATTCTGTGTAAATAGTGTCAATTGGGAAAAATAACAAAGTCTTGTTTCAAGAGAAAAACCTACTCATCTAATGATGTCTTGGAATTATTTCATACTATTCTTTGTAAACCTATTGTAGTGAAGAGCTACTATGGAGATAAATATTTCATTCTATTTTTTGATGACTACTCTAGGATAATGATTATGATGTTTCTTAGAGAAAAATCTAATGCTTTTCAATTGTTTAAGTGGTATTTGGAAATAGTTGAAAAGGAAACAAGTAAGAATCTGAAGTATTTGAGATCTGATAGAGGAGGAGAGTTTATTTCCAATGAATTCAACATATTTTACAATGATAGATGAATCAATAGATGGATGTCAACACCTAAAACCTCTCCCTAGAATGTAATAGCTAAAAGAAGGAACAAATCAATCATGGATTCTGCTAGAACACTAATGATGGAGAAGAATGTATCACATAACTATTGGAGAGAAGTTGTATTTACAATAGTCTATACTTTGAATCAAGTACAAGTCAATAAAGGTACAAATATTACTTCCTTTGGGTTATGGTATGAGTATGCACCTAATGTGAAGTATTTTAGAGTATTTGGAAGAAAATTCTATATACTAAAGGACAGTCAAAATGGAAAACTTGATGGTAAAAGTGATGAAGGCATATTCCTAGGATATTCTACTAAAATAAAGACTTATAAATGTTTGAATTCTCACACTAAAAAAGTTGTGGAAATTGCAAATGTGAAAGTTGATTAATGTGCAAAAAATAATAAAGTTAAATGGAATACAACACCTGAAGATTACAACACATTCATACATGATAATGAAGGTGCTTCATGCACCTTACCTGAGCTGGAGAACAAGGCTATCAAGAAATTGTGAATGCCAAGTTGTAGCAATAGGCTACCAAAAAATAGACTGTAGGTATCAAGCATTAGCAAAATAATGTTGAGATACAAGAAGAAGTTGTTGAACACCAGGAAACCAATGCCAAGTAGCTAGAAACATAAGAAGAGATACAAAATAAACTTTAAATAAATATTCAAGATGAACCTGAAGAACAAGAAAGAAGAAAAGATCCTACACTATCAAAGTATGTGTGAAGACATCATGCACCTAAATAGATCATTGGAGATAAGAACTCTAGAGTCATGAAAAGGAAAAGATTGAGAAGTAACAAATGTTTAATTTGTGAGTTTAAGCCTAAAATAGTGAAGGATGCTTTGGATAATGAAGATTGGATTCAAGTAATGAATGAAAAAATTGAACAAATAGAGAAGATCAAAACTTGGTCATTAGTACCTAGACCAAAGGACAAGAATGTTATTGGAACAAAGTGGGTATTCAAGAACAAGTTGAATGAGAAAGGTGAAGTCACAAGGAAAAGAGAAATATTGGTATGCAAAGGATACTTACAAGAAGAAGGAATTGAATATGGGGAGATATTTTTCCAGTTGCAAGATTGGAAGGGATTAAAAATCTACTTGTATATTCTCTTTACAAAGTATTTATGCTTATCAAATGGATGTTGAATATAAATTTCTAAATGGAATAGTGTAACAAGAAGTTTACATTGAACAACCTGAAGGATATGTTGATCCCAACAAGAATAACATGGTATGTAAATTGCACAAAGAATTGTATGGATTGAAACAAGCCCTTAGAGCATGGTATGAAAGGTTGCACAACTATATGGTAAAGATTAGGTTTGCAACAACTAATGATAACAGTATCTATACTTGAAAACTAAACATGGTAAAATGGTATTATTAGCTGAAATATTTGTGGATGATATCATATTTGGAGGACAAGATGCATTATTAAAATCATTCTCTAATGAGATGCAAAATGAATTTGAAATGCCTATATTTAGGGACATCAAATTGTTTGTTGGTTTTAAGTATATCAATTGAAGAAGGCTATTTACATTACTCAATCCAAATACATCAAGGGGACACTAAAAATATTTGGGATGGAAGATTCAAGTCCATTTAGCATGCCTATGGCTACTAGACATAAACTTTCTAAGACTAATGATTTTATTGATGTGAACTAGACATTATATAGTTCAATGATTGGGAAAAGGTACTAATCAATTCGAGTTTTTTTTTTTTTTTTTTTTTTTTTGTGTGTGCACCTTTAGGGAATTTTTAAAGCATTTTTTGTAAGGTCATTTAGACCATGGTAGAAGTGCAAGAGGGTTTTGTTTGAAGTGTCTTAGGACACTTTTAGGTTCAAATAGGGATCAACAAGTTGTAAAAACTCTTGATTTGCACAAAGCTGATCATGATGTTAGAATGAGGTCAATAGGTTATAGGATGGGTTATAACCATGTTTCAATTATGGTTAAGGTATTTGGTAAGGTTTAATGAGAATTGAAACTCATTTAGTTAAGTTTTGCAAGAAATCACCAAAAAGATTTAAAAGTTGCATTGCATAACTTTACAACTTTGGAATGTTACTTAGACAATATTGTCCAAATATTAAAAATCAATGACAAGGATCCCTAAGGGTTAGTAACTAGCTAACCACCCTAAAAAATACATTTCTTGGCCTAAGTTTAGGGTTGGACACCCATTGTATGGAAAGAAGTTTTGAACATTGAAGATTTGAAGTGATTTTTTTACATTTTTTGTATATTTCCATGAAAATGAATAGTTAGAGGATTGAAGTTGGCATTTTAACACATTTTTGCATTATTTTAGATCTTTTCTTGATTTTTTGTGCAATTAATTAAGATTTTTTTTTCTGATTTTACTTTTCTTTTGTAAATAGTTTTGTTTTAGCAATGTTATTGGTTCTATCCAAGCATTTTACAAAGATGGAGTTCTAACTCACTCTCTCACTATCCATTATAAATGGACTCTTGGGAATAGTGAGTAGACTCCATGTACATATATGGTGCAAAATATTGGACCCTAAAATATAGAGAATATATTTTTAATGTCTTTCCCTAGGCTAGCCTATGATGAGTTTGGCTAGGGAAGACTCAGTTGCAAACAACATAACTTGTAGAGGTGCATAGGTAGAGATATAATTTGAATATAGGAGTCTTGAAAATCTTTGGTGAAGATGGAGTGGTCACACCAATATATTTATTGGTATAAAACTTTCCAACTTGCAAAGAATCCAATCAGAGCCCAAAAACCCTTAATTTCACTCAATTTGAGTTAGGATACTATAGGGAAGGTGGTGACCCCAAGACCCAAATAATCCTTGAGGGGTTGGCATATGATCCAAGAATCCAAAGAAAATTTATAGGGTTTCTTTGGAAGGATTGGGATAAAATCCCTATTTTCTTAGAGTAGGAGACCTAATTGGACTAGTAGTATTTTAGGCCTATTTTATGAAAATTGGTGATTTAGATGAAGAATGAAATTGCTGGAACTCCTAACACCCCTAGTTGGTTTAATTGAAGTACTTGGAGACACCTCCACACCTCTTTAAGGATAAATACAATATTTAGAGGTTAAGAGCCTTTAAGGTGGTTTAAGGGCTATGGCTAGAAAAATAAGAATGCATCAAGTTTTGGTTTGATTGGTGAATTCTTTCTTGGTATTTGGGTTGGCTAGAGAGACCAAAGGATCCATAGATAGTAAAGATCCTATAGGTGGCAAGTGGTGTGGTAAAGAGAACCTATAAGTCTTTCAAGATGACTAGTAGCATGAACCTATGATTGGTTCATCCAACCTCCCTATCAGGAAATTACAATATGATATTAACAACATATCATATATTGCACTAGTAGTTGGGATTGTTGCAATATTTTTTGAAAATCCTAAGGAAAATTATATGATGGTAGTGAAGATAATACTAAGATATATTAAAGAAATAGAGGATTATGGACTATATTACAAAAGGAATGACAAGTTTAAACTAAAAGTGTACATAGATGTTGATTGCATAGGAAATGTTGATGCAAAAAAAGTACAAGTGGTGGAGCTTTCTTTCTAGGAAAGAGATTGGTTTCATGGATAAAAAATAAATAGAATATCATTTCACAATCAACAATATAAGTTGAATATGTAGGAAAAAGAGTGAATTATTCAAACATAGTGTGGATCAAGCAATTTTTAAGGAGGTCAAGGAAGAGATCACTAATCCAGTTGTTATCTACTGTGATAATGCAAGTGCTATAAATATATTAAAGAACCCTGTGATGCACACAAAGACCAAGAATATTATTTTCAAGTATCATTACTTGAGGGAATTAGTTAAAGATAAAGAAGTAAGATTGGAGTATGTGAACACTAAGGAGAAAATAGCTAATATTCTTTACTAAATCTTTACCTAGGGATGCACATGAGTATCTAAGTAAATTAAGGGTGATTCCCTTAGCTGATAATTTTTAAGAAAGGATGGATCTCTTTGTCAATTGTGTTTATCAAAATATCATACAAGTTGATGCAAAAAAAAATTCTTTAGTAGCTTCATAAAGTAGTGAAGAGAGAAGCATAGGATGTTGTATAAGTCATAAGATAGATTACAGTTGGAGAAAAAAATTCAAAATACTGATATAAAGATATCTACATGGTCAAGGTTTATGAGAAAGATTAAGTGTCTTTGTAATTATTCTCAAAGAGGGAGATAATATAAAATTACCATATGAAGAGGGGGAAATTGATGAAGAGTTATCATATGAAGAAGCAAACAGAAAGAGATTTTACATAGAGGGAGAATGCATTAACCAAGACAAATTAGTGATTGGTGTTTCTAGCAATTAGGAACTCAGAAGTTTAGAAGTTGTATATCAAACAAGAAACTACTTGATCTCATGTTCTAATATGATAGAGGGATTATATGTGTTGTATATTAGGGCTTCATGGATGAGAGTCAGAATGAAACTCAAAAGGGATATTATTGGATATTGACATGAGAATTAGAATGAAAGTAAGGATATAAATGGATATCTAATATTAAACATAGAGGGAGCTTCTTGAAACAATTAATGTTTTGGATCACATGGTAACTAGAGGTGTTTCCATAAATTTCAAAGAGTTTGATAGTTGGAACTACAATTGGAACAATTGTTATGTTGTCATTGATGTCAAACCTTATTGGTAAGATAATTTTTATATGAGTAGAGTGCCATATCAAGATGATTAGGTTGGAAATATTTTCAATGCTCCCCTCAAGATTTGTGACAAGGACTCAACCACATCCTATGTACTATAAGTTGAGTGGTTTTATTAGACATTGATAGATTGATCTTTTGGTGCAACAAAAACCCCAGTCTAACAAGTGGTATTAGAACTTCGTCATAGGTTTGAATCCTCAGACCCTTGGGTAATGCAAAGGGGGGGATTGTTGGAAATTTGTTTAGTGCTTCCCTTGGGATTTATGACAAGGGATTAAGCACCTCTTGTATACTATATGTTGAGTGGTTGTATCAAAGATTGACAAATTGATCTTTTGGTGCAACAAAAACCCCACTCTAATAGATTGATGAAGAGGATTTGAGAAGATGAGATAACAAAAGGACCTAGAGGAAAGTTTGAGCTATGAGAAACTACAATAGTCACTTGATTAGTTATACCTTGACAAGATAATGTAGTTGTTTAATCATAATCTAAGTGGACAAGATAGTTGTATTGAATCCTAGACAAAGTGATGAAAGAAATATGAAATGCATAGGATTGACCAAGAAAAGAGAAGAAGATTAAGGAACTAGAAATATATGTTCACTAATGCTAGTGTTGACTAAGTGAAAGTATAAGTTTAGAAAAATACAATTTTGATTGATCATTAGTATAACCTGAGTATCATAAAGTATGTTGAACATAATAGCTGGTATTTATTGAGTAATTCAATGATGATCAAGCATTAGAATTTAGTGTTGGCCGAGTGACATCATTTGATAGATTATGAGGAAATGTTGATTTCCAACTAACATAATTAAATTCTTGGAATATAGAAAATGAGTTGAAGATAAGGATGGATGATCGAGTGTATTTAATACATAAAAAATTGTTTTGAGCATTTCTATGCATAAATTCAAATATAAGTTTGGAGAAGTTTCTAGAAGAGAAAGAAGGAGACAAAATTATGGAAGGATTTGATGAATCTCACAAAACCCTAAGATCTACGATGATGTTTAAGAAAAAAAATATCAAATTTACCTATTTCTACATAGGCACATGGGCTGACCTTAAGGTTGGATTAGTTTTTTATGCTATTGACTAGAATAATTAAGTAGGAGGCTAAGAAGAGTTATAAGGAGTTAAAGTGTGATAACTTGAAGGAGTGCCAATTATATTAGTGACAGAGATGATAATGGAGGTCAGTCAGTGGATCAATGTATGAGTTATATTATGATTTAAATTTGCAAAGTCAGTTACATTTATTAGATTAACAAATTGTTACTTTCTAGCCATTATATCATTATTGAATTCCTTTAATCAAGGTTAACCTAAAAATCATTTTTAAATCCTTTAATCAAGGTGAAATTCTAATAGAATGTTCTAAAGTCCTCTAACAAGGCTACTCCTAACAAGGTGATTAAATCTAGCTTTAACAAGGTCACATTTAATAGTGTATTTTGTAACATTTAACAAGGTTGGCTCCTTACAGAGCTCACTTTTAAAGAGCGGAAATTGGTATCATGTTACTAGTGATCTTTCCCAAATTAGGTTTCCATGTTCAATCCTAGTGCCACACTTGTGTAGATGTTATTTGAGATGTTTTACAATTAATGATTTATTCTACATGTTTGATACTATTAGGATAGTGGACTACAACTTTTATATTGCTGATTATTTGCTATAGAGATTGAGCTACTTAATGTTTAGATCTAAAGTATTTGAAATATTTAAAAGTTGAATTGATGCATCTAGACTTGAGGATAACTGATTCAACCCCCCTCACCCCTCTCAATTATTCTAAAAAATTCTAACAATTGATATTGTCCCTAAAATAATAAAAGCACACAATATAAAGCCTTTATGACACATAGGTTAGCCTAGAAAATATTAAATTCCTCAAGAATAAGAAACTATGTTAAAAATTAGTCCAAGAGCCAAATCATATTTGATCTCCTTCATCTTGATAAAACATGAACATTAATCCAAGAGAGATGTCCACTAGGGACCCAAGAACATTGATATATGCACCAACAAGCTTCATTGAATTTTGGAAAAGACAAATTAGCCATGAGACATGAAAAATAGATATGTTGTGTCAAGAATCCATAGGATATCACTTAAGAAGTAACAAATTTAGGAGTGAACCTAGATGAAACTTCATCACAAAGCCAAGAACACATCACAAGGTTCGAAAAATCTATAGATTCAAACTAAATGTTCATTGTAAATAAATTACAGGTTGTACAACTAGAAAAATAAAAGAAACCATATTTTTGGTTTATGTGATACTTCTAAGAACCCAAGATGCTCTTACATCACTCAAATCTATAGCTTGGGTGGACTCAATATAAAGTTCATGTTCACTAAAATATGCACACCTTGAGTGTAGTTTCTTATGATACTAAATAGAAGAAGACCATACATATAATAATTAGAGTACACCAAATGAAAGGAATCTCAAAAGTATAATCATTTGATTGTATTTAAATATTATGCAATCATTCCATTAAATAATTAATTATTAATTTAAATCACTACAAATATTTCATTTAGTTCCTCTCTTGTTTTCATTATGCATGCCATTGTGATGAAGGTGACTTTGATGTTCATTCTTGTTGTGTAGTCATGATGGACCTACGAGTCAATGAACAAGGATGAAAAAGCAGTTTAATAGGTCTATAACCAAGCCTAAATGTGATCACACCTTTTTCTTAAGAAAATGTGGTCATGTTATGCTTCATATGAGTAGGTTGTCATACTAGACATAACATGATCACATTATGTTTAGTAAAATTATACTAGACATAATGTAATCATGTAATGTTTGTGTGAAAGCAAAGGTCTAATGGGCCTAATTAGGCCCAATTATAGAAGAAAATACCCAAAAATGGATTGATTTCAGTAAAAAATGATTGGATCATCTAGGGCACTATAAAAATATCTAAATATATAGTTTCACGCTTTGAATTAGCCATGCATGGGACAAATTAGAACCATCACATTTTTTAATCACTTCATCATCTAATTCCAAATATTGTGAGAGTAATCAGAAAAGATGTTGTAGGGAAAAATGTGTATTAGCTAAGAATTCCCAAAGCCCACCACAAAAGGAGTTTGGTGGAGCAATGATGCACAGTGGGTTTTATACAAAGATTCCAATGCCAATTCTAACAATGAAAGTTTAGTTTCTAGAACTCAAACTATGCATCTTGGAATCATTTAGTATGTTTTACATAGGATAGAACTAATTGCAATACAACAATACAATGTAAGGTCGAGATATAGGAGAGAGATTCTTGTGGTTGAACTAGAAGATAAATAATCTTGTGAAGAAGTGATAGAGACCTCCTATGAAAGCACTAAGGTACACTAAGGTACATCAATTCATTTTAGTCAACTTTCTCTTAGATTTTTATCATGTAGGAAAATTCAATGATGGGTTTTTGTTTGTATGTCAAGGATAGGAGAAGGAAGGGTCTAAAATTGATCCAATGGTACATTACAATGAAAAACAAGGAAACCTATAGCAATATTCTTCTAAAATAGTGAAAATTTTATGGTCTATATTGATACAAAATTTAGTGTAGATCTTGAAATAATGAAATGTGTTGATAAGCACTCTGGTGAATGTATGGATATAATTGTGGAGGTGCCTCTCTCTCTCTCTCTCTCTCTCTCTCTCTCTCTCTCTCTCTCTCCCCCCATGATAGTGTATTACTTACAAGTTCCATCTTCATCATAGGTTTTCCATGACAATCTAATTGTTCTAGGTGTCATCTCCATCACAATTTTTCCATGACAATCTAATTGTTCTAGGTGTCATCTCCATCACAATTTTTCCTTGAAAATCTAGTAGTTGTAGGTGCGATCTCCAAAACAAGGTTTCCATGAAATTCTAGTAGTTGGAGGTTCTATCTTCATCACAAGTTTTTCATGATAGTCTAGTAGTTGTAGGTGCCATCTTCACCACAAGTTTCCCATGATATCCTAGTAGTTGGAGGTGCAATCTTCATCACAAGTTTTCCATGAAAAAATAGTAGTTGTAGGTTTCATCATTATCACAAGTTTTCTATGATATTATAGTAGTTCCAAGTGCCATCTCCATCATAATTTTTCTATGAAAGACTAGTAGTTTTAGGTGTCATCTTCATCATAGGCTTTCCATGATAGGCTAGTAGTTATAGGTTCCATCTTCATCATAATTTTTCCATGAAATTCTAGTAATTTTAGATGTCATCTCCATTACAAATTTTACATGATAGTATTATGTTCCAGATGCCATCTCCATCACAATTTTTCCATGATAGTCTAGTAGTTAGAGGTGCCATCATCATCACAAATTTTCCATGGAAGTCTAGTAGTTTCAGGTGCCATCTTCATCATAATTTTTCCATGATAATCTAGTGTATATGAGCAATGTTAGTATGCTAATAGAAACCAAATTTAAATAAAGCTTCTACAAACTAAACAAAATTCATAAACTTCAAGATAGACTAAGATGAGCTCTCAATTGAAAATATGAGCCATTAATGGACTCTCTCAATAAGAAGCTCTCTTGTTGAGTGGCTTTGTCTAAATAGATAGGATGTATGCTCAAGCTTATGCTTCAAGAAGGGCTTCAAATGGAGTTGGAATTTGGGTGTGAGTGTATGGTTTCGATGTAAAATGGCTTCTTAAAATAGCATTATGACTTTACTTCATGGATTGTGTTATTTTGCAAAGGGGAAGGATCCAATTTATAGGCAAGAGGCTTGAGGGATTGAGGGCTAAGATGGAAGGATGGGAAAAAGCTCATGGAGGGCTCAGATTGCATGAGAGGAGAGCACATGGATTGTGCTTCCTTACAGCCAATCAAGGAGTGACACATGTCACAGGGTGAGAGGATGGAGGAAAGGGGAAGGATGAGTCAACAAAGGAGGCTCAAGGGATAAAATCTTCATAAAGACCCTCATAATGGCTTGTAAGAGTAATAAAAGGGCTTGGAAGAGTCATTTATGGCCTAATGGGCTTCATAAAGTTTTATGGTTGAGATATTTTGAGGGAGATGAGAGCAATTTCGACTTGGGCTTGATTAGGAGAGTTTTAAGCTTGCTTAGGATTGTGCAAATGATTAGATGATGGATTAGGATGGTTTAGGATTAGCTTAGGGATAGGCAAGTGGATGGCATTTAATGAGGGTGGGTGAAGGAGGAGATATTTGTTAACTTTGGCTTGGGTTAGTAAGTCTTAACCCATGTTTAGAGAATGTGACAAGGTTAGGAGGGGATTAGGATTAGCTTTAAAGACATCTTCTAGAAGAGTCTAGACTTTGGATGAGGATAAAGACTTTCTAGAATAGTCTAGAACTTCCTAGGATGAGGATAAAGACTTTCTAGAAGAGTCTAGAACTTCTTAGGATAAGGATAAATTAGATTTTTAGGAAATAAATAAAGTTTTATTTATTTCAAGGGTTTGGGTTGAGGAGATATTTATTAAAACTTTTTTAATAAACATGAGGATTAATATTTAATCTTAATTAAATATTTTGAGTTGGGATTAAGGGTAGGAAATGATGGGATTAGCCTTTAATCAAAATTAAAGAAGGATTAGAAGATTTTGGAAGAGGTTAGTGGTCTTAAGGAAATTGGCCAAGTTTTGGGCAAAAAATAAATTTTTTATTTATTTTGGGTTTTTTGGTCAATTTATTAATTAAATAATTAATAAATAAGGAAATAATGTTTAAATAAGATTTAAACATTTTTGAGAGGGATTCCTTAATTAAATATTTTTAATTAAGATAAAGGGATTTAATGGCATAAAAATAAATAAATAAATAAATTAATTAATTAATTAATAAATGATGATGTCATCAGGAATTTTTCAGACAATAAAAATACTTTATTTCCTAAAGGTTTTTAGGTGTCTACATCTAGTAGTTCAAGGTGGCATCATTATCACAAGTTTTCCATCAAAGTCTAGTAGTTAGAGATCCCATATTCATCACATTTTTTTCATGATAGCCTTGGAGGTTCCATCTTCCATCAAAAGTTTTACATACCATTAATTAGGGTTCCCCCCTACACCTTTTATGGCATACTCGATGGTTTTAATGTATCAAAAGGGGCCATAAAGGTCTTTGAACTTCTCAAAAAGGACATTACCAAGCCCCTTGTGACCCCTTGGGACACATTACAACAATCAAGTCTTCCTTAAGGGAACTTAGGACACCTTAGAGAACACATGATGGATCTAATACTACTCCTCGACCATATATATATGATAACCCTTTTATGGATCTACAAGATCAATCACAGACTTAAAGGATTGACTAGAAGAAAACTATGATTATATATCAATTGATTAAAAAATGTTCAATTGTTGAGAAAATATTGTAGTGATCTAGAATAAAACTATCTATGGAGAACCTAGTTATTGATTTTGTCAATGGGAAAGAGTGGGAAGAGCTTCTTGGACCTATGACAAAAGTTACAAATAAGGACATGAAGAGATAAGAAAATAAAATAAGAAAAGAAAAGAAGTAAGTTATGCATGTAAGCTTATGTCATCTAATGATAATTAATACTCATTATCTACTAGTATATCAAGTAGTGATAGAAGGTCTTTAGTATGCATGTGTTCAAAAATTAGGAAATTAGATAGAGAAGTGACAAGAGTTGTATAATTATCCATAGAGAAATGCAAACTCTATCATTCTCCCATCTCTCTCTCACTCTATTTATCTTCCTACCTCTATCTCAATCTTTTTCTTTCTCTCTTTCTCTCCTCCCTATCCCTTTTATCTCTCACTCCTCCCTTGCATCTGCTTCTCTCCCCTCTCTGTATATCTCACTCTTAGTATCACTCATTGCTTTCAGTTCTACATAACCCAATGGTTTATAGATAATTAGATGTAATTCTTCTAGTTATTCATAATGCAGTAAAAAAATTTAAGCATAATGTGATCACATTTTGTTAAACATAACATGATTGTGTTTTGTCTAAGATTAAAAAAAAAAATGTTATTTTATTGGCTTGTTAACGAGCCAAACTCCATTTTAAAATTTGATGATAAGTATACATAATGTGATCATAATATGTGTAGTTTTGACATTTTGCATGGGTGTCCACTTTTTTGCATACCATCTTGGTGCATATGCCTCATCAAGGTGGGTCTACCCTTATTCTAACCCCAATAATTCCTTAACAAGTCAAACTATCTTGAAAACACAATACATGTTACTAATAGATGCTACTAGATTCTTCCCCCTATTCTAAAAAATAAAATGGATTATAGTTGAGTCCCTTTTCTAATTTGGGCATAAATCCATTTCCATCAAGGGCTCATGTCTTTTCACAAGACAAGTCAAAGTCTTTCGTCAATCATCACCTACCCAATTCTCTAAATGCAAATATATTGAATTTGCGGAGCTAACTTGTCTAATTTCTTTTAGTTCCTTTATGGAGACCAATTAGATAGTATATTACCAAACACAAAAATTTATTATCTTCCTATTTTTCAAGCTAATGTACAATAATTGCAACATACTACACAAGTTTTAAACGTAATCGTTAAACATGTGGTTTAATTATTGCTAAAAATTGCTCTTTAAAAGAATGACACATAACACCAAAATGTAGAAAGTCATACATACTTGTATTATAGTTCCTTTGTTACATTCTTTTCTTTATCTCTTCATGTTTTACACTACATAAACATACATACATATCTATGTAAAAACTAGTTGTAGTTTCCTCAAAGAGGAAGTGAAAATCTTCCAATCATTGCATCTATTAATTTTCAATAACTATATTACATTCAGAATTGACAAAAAGACCGCCAAACAACAATTCTTATAAAAAAATTCTTTCAAGACATCAAAAAATCGTAAAGATCTTAATTCTCAATTATGTCTTTTATTTGTTCTTCAACTTCTCAAGGGTCCATTATGAAGTCAACAAAAAGAGCCCAAAGTTCTGCCTTCTCCTATTCCTTCTCTAGCATAATCATGTCTTCCTTGGGGTTTCAAAATGATTATGTGAAACTATCATGAGGCTAGTTAGGATGTCACTCTATTCTTCCTCATTGTCTTCAATTAAATTTGGTTGGATAAGAGGTTGAGGGTTGTCATTTGATGATCCTTCTATTGTTGGCAATTCTATTTTTTACGATAATATTAGTAGTTTGGAAAAAAAACTAACATGCCTACACACATACTTTATAAGGAATGATTCAGTACCAACTTCTACCTTTCAATAAATACATATAGACTTTTGCATGGTGTAATTATCCTTGGAAATGATATTACCAGTTCATCACGCTTGCGTGTCACATACTCAGCAATATATTTGCTCATTAAAAAAAAGCTATAATTAATACCCTTTTATTTAATGTTGATTGTAATATTTTGAGAAAGCTAACAATCAACTTTCCACCCATACAATCATTCAAAACCATTGATTTTCCTTTTAATCATTTACCAAGATTGTGACCCCATCATTGTGCCACAATACCCACTTGTCTACCCTCTATGAAATGCCATCACATCTCTATTTTGCATGGATAACATTATTTTTATCCAAAACAATTATATTGCTATTACATGGTCCTCACACTATGTTGATAGAAAAATAACATCGTTCATTGTTTGTAAACTCCATTAAAACTACTTTTGGGAAATAATGTCAACTATTATATGTAATATTCCAAATAATTAATGGGGTTACACTAGTCTACACTTTTGGGATTATCTCAGTTAGGTTATTAGACCAACAAACTAATTATGCATTATATCTAGTTGTGTGAACCATGATGACTTGGTTGATTGTGCAGCTAAGTTGTTATGTTGAGCTTTGGTTTTACATGTGTATGGCTTCTCCTATGTGATTAGTTAAGAGGGCCAAGTTGTCATTTGGTGATTATCCACATGTCATGCTTTTAGATGAAATTGTGATAGGTGACTGATCTAGTTAATCCTCTTGTCCTTTTCAAGTTGACCATTATGGTTTTGGATGAGTATCAAACCTATTAAATTTATGATGTGTTTGATGGTTTTACTAAGGCATGTAACAATGATTACCTAGATATGGATGGTATCATGATGCTATTATGTGAAAACTTTGGTGATGTGATTGGTCATTTCATTGTGGGATACATTTATTGTTTGAATGTTTAGAATAATTGAGAGGTGGGGGGAGTGGGTAGTTTGGGGTGGGGTCAGTTAGTTATCCAAGTTCTAGTTGTACCAATTGAATAAAAAAATACTTAAATAACTTTAGATCTTAACATTCAATAACATGGACTCTATAGTAAACATTTAGTAACATCAACTAGTTGTTCATTCTCCTTAATTTAATGGACTTGTAGATGTTGGAATTCTTTTAGAATAACTGAGAGTGGGGGTGAATTAGTTATTCAAGGTCCAAATGTATAAATAAAAAATTTCACAATTTAGTGAACCCATAAAACATTCTAAACCATGCATGCATTCATTGTGTATTAACCAAAACTGATATGTTACTATTAAAACAACTTACACAAATGTAAACCATAAAACACAACATATCCATCACCACATTTGACACAATAATTTAACATGGAAAGCCAATTTGGGAAAAATTAGCAGTAACATGCTACTCCTTTTTCACTCTTCTGAAGTGATGCCCTATTAAAGGCCAACCTCATTAAAGGTTACAATACACACTGTTAAAAGTGACTCAGTTAAGGGATTTCAATCACCCTATTAAAAGTGAGCCTTGTTAGAGGACTTTAGGTCATTCACTTGGAATGCTACCTTGTTAAAGGATTTTCAATTGACTGTTAAGTCAATCTTACTCCAAAGAATTTACCCTAGGGTGATACAATTGTTAAAAAGTAACAATAGAGCTTTGATCTAATATAACTTACAATCTTACTTATAGATTACAGATCACTACTTAGTTCTAAACTCTGCTTGGCTTCCAATCATTGTAGCTCTAACAACGTGTTCACCCTTCAAGCATTCATCCTCTTTAATCCTTCTTGCTTAGTACACCATTGCAGACTTCTTCTCTTGAGTCACTTGATGAAGCAAACCCTTTTCCTTCTCCTTATCAAATTTTCACATCCAAACTCTCTAACCTCTTTGCTTCATGACTAGACATCCCTAGTTATAGGAAATTCAAATATTTTACTAGTCATTATCCATCACCAAAATTAGGGTTTTTGATGGATTAGGTAGGATACAATGTATCTACCCCATATCTTGTCTTCTCTAGAAACTTCTTCTAGAATCCATTTAAATTTGCCTCCAAAATGGTTTGCATAAGATTCTATGCCACTAGCTCATCAATCTTATCTTCATCCTAATTCACAAGTTCCAAGAAAATAAATTTGTCAACTTTTATTTGGTGAATCTTCAATCTTTTCATAATGCAATAGCTCGACATTATCAACTTACTAATGTTTGGCACATACTGTGTTACTTGAAATCTACTATAAAATCACTCGACATCAACTGGATTTTATTGGTGCTTGGCATCAAGTAAAAACTTACTTAGCATCTACTATCTTGCTTAGAACCTACTAGTTCACTTGAAATCCACTAGAATTTTCTTTTACTCAACACCAACTAACTTTTTGCTTAGCTTGCACTAAATTTTCTTGGCATCTACTGTCAACTTGGTCAAGCTTGGCAAATGAACTTTGTTCAACCTTACTCTTCTAAACTCTAAAAGTGTAGCCTATCATTTTTTAACCTCAAGTAGATCATCAATAAATTATGTTATCACTCTTTAACTAATTCTTGCACTTCAATACATAATCATAACTCAACCTTTCCTCTATGTACTTTTGTTACATCTTGTTGATCAAATCCTCCTCATCAATCAACTAAGTGATAGTGCTTGAAACATATAAGCAATTATCTTACTAGCATGTAGTAGGTTTGACATCAATGAAAAAATAATGATTGAAACACACAATGTTCTTCAATAATCTTACTACTCAAATGATCTTTTCAATCATATATCAAAAATCTCCCTTTTTGGCATTGATGTCAAACCAAACTAATCAACCAGTCAAAAAAATGATGAACTTCTTGTTCCATCATACTAACTAGGTTAAAATAGTATGGAAATACCAAAAGAAAACTTGTGATTGAAACTTCTCCCTCTATCAATAGCTCCCTCTTTTGATTAGGTTACAAAATAAAACTCCCTCTGAGTTCCTTCTTTTTTTATTCTCTTCTTTCATGGACTAGTGGAATATAACCGATTCTCCTTCTATTTTTCTAATCCTTCCTATGAGTGCTTTCCACTCTCTCCCTCTTTCTTTCTTACCAAACCAATTAGTAATGTACTTTCTCCCTTGATCATCTCCCTTGATTAATTTAATGTACTTTTTCGTTCTTTGACAACAATGCCAAAGACATATACTCTAAACTTGGTATCTTTCATATATGAAGACATAGGCTTTTGTAGGCTCTTCATTTTTCTCCCTCTATCACCTTGCTTGTGACTGATTTGTAATTCCAAGTCTTTATCTACTTTAGGAAATTCCTAAAGTAAGATCTACTACATCAATTTGTCTAAAATGAATGTCAACTTGTTTGATTTAGGGTACTCCCTCTATCTTTTACATAGCCTTTGATAGGGGTATCACCCCTAGTTTACCTCTTAGATACTCATAAGCATCCTTAGGTAATGCTTTGGTGAAGATATTAGCAATTTTATCCTTTGTGTTAATATATTCCATCTTCACCTCTTTGTCTTGAACCAATTCCCTTACACAATGATACTTTATTGCAATGTGCTTTGTCCCTATATGCATTATAGAATTATTTGATATATTTATAGCACTTATATTATCACAATAAAGTGTCACTAGTTTTTTAATTTCTTCCTTCATTCTCTTAAGTAGCTATTTGATCCATACAATGTTTGTGCAGTTAATAGCAGCAGCAACATACTCTGCTTTTTGCTAGTCCATGTAAGAAGTCTTCTGCCTAATAATAATGCTCCTCCATTGGTGCTCTTTTTATCATCAATATTTTGAGACCAATCAAAATCTGTGTAGGCTTTCAATTCAAACTTTTCATTCTTCATATAGTATAAACCATACTCTCTTTTTTTCCTTTCAAGTATCTCATTATCCTTTTCACAGCCATCAGGTGATTCTCTCTAGGATTAGTAGAGTCTCTTGCAACTATCCCCATAGCTAATGCAATATTAGATCTATTGTGTACTACATATTTCAATTTTCCAATCATGGGTCTGTATAATGTTTGATTGACCTCAGTTGAATCATCATTCTTTGAGAGCTTGAGTGTTGTCACCATGGATCTACTTATTGGTTTGAATCCTTAAGTCCAAATGTCTTCAATAAATATTTGACATATTGTGACTAAGTGATATAGGCACCATATTTCATTTAATAGACTTGTAATCCCACAAAGAATTTGATCTCCCCAAACATTGACATTTCAAACTCTTGTTTCATCTGATCTGCAAAATTTTTACACAAAGCATCTTGTCCTCAACATATTATGTGATCAACAAATTTTTCAAATAATAGTATACCTTTTTCTTTATCTATCTTCATGTATAAATTGTTGTTATATTCTCTATTTTCAAATCCAATCTTAACAAGATAAGTATGAAGTCTCTCATACCATGCTCTTGGTGCTTGTTTCAATCCATAAAGGGCTTTGTGCAGTCTATATACCATGTTCTTATTATTCTTATAAAAAAAACCTTCTAGCTATTCTATGTATATTTCTTCTTCTAATATACCATTCAAAAATGTAGACTTAAGATCCATCAGATAAACTTTGAAACCTTTATATGTAGCATAAGCAAGCAAAATTCTTACTCCTTCCATTCTTGCAACAAGGGAAAATGTTTCACTATAATCAATTCCTTCTTCTTGTGCATACCCTTTACAAACTACTTTTTCTTTTTTTCTTGTTATTTCACCATTCTCATCTAACTTTTTTCTAAATACCCATTTTGTGCCAATCACATTCTTGGCTTATAGTCTAGGAACTAGACTCCAAGTCTTGTTCTTTTTTTTCTGGTGAATTTCTTCTTTTGTAGCCTTGTAACAATCATCATCTTCCAATGCATCTCTTATTGTCTTGGGTTCCTTCATGTTTAACAAACATGATTCACTTCTCAACCTATTTCTTGTCATTGGCCTTGCATCTTTGTCTCCAATGATTTGATCTGTAAGGTGGTGTCTTTTGACATATTTGGACAATCTAGGCTCAATTCTTGTAGCTACATTTTGTCTCTTAGCTTCAATATCACTATGTACATCTCTATTAGGTGTTTTAGCATCTCTTTCATGCATGCTAATCTCAAGGTCAGATTGTGCACTTTCCTCATTTTGTAACTCAGCATTTGAATGCAACTTGGCATTCACAGAATGTGACTCAACATTTTTTGAGACTTGCTATTGGTTTGCCGCATGATTTATAGCATCTTCTTCAGTAGGAATTCCTTCATAATAGAATACAAATGATTTGTATTCTTCTGGTTCTTTTGTAGATTTAGTCTCATTTTCTTATGTAAATTTATCAAAATTCACATTTGCACTTTCCACACTTTTGTTAGTGTCAGTAATTAAACACTTATAGGCTTTACTTCTTATGGAGTAACCAAGGAATATACCTCCTTCACTCTTTGCATCAGACTTTCTACTCCTAACATCATTAAGAATATTTGCTTCCAAATGCCTTAAAATATTCACATTAAGTGGATGGCCATATCATAGTTATAAAGGTGTTGAGTGAGTACCTTTCTTGACTTGCACATAGTTCAAGGTGTATACAATAGTAATTATAGCTTCTCTCCAGTATTTAAAAGCAACATTTTTCTCCATTATGAGTGTCTTGGCATAGTCCATTATAGATATGTTTCTTCTTTTAGCAATTCCATTTTGTGGAGGGGTCCTAGGTGCAGATGTATGTCTCTTGATTCCTCTGTCATTATAGAACATCTCAAACTCATTTGAAGTGAATTTACCTCCTCTGTCTAATCTCAAGCATTTCAAACTCTCACCTATTTCTTTTTCAACTCTTGCCAAGTACCATTTAAACATTTGAAGAGCATCTAATTTTTATTTTAGAAACATGACTGTCATCATTCTAGAGTAATCATCAACAAAGAACATTATGTACTTATCTCTTTTGTAGCTTTACACTTCAATAGGTCCACAAAAATCAATATGAACAATTTCAAGTATTTCCTTAGAGGTATAAATTTTACTTTTAAAGCTTGACTTTTTCATCTTGCCTAGAAAACATTGTTTACACATTATGTTCTGGTTTCTTCAACCTAGGAAACCTCTAACTCTTTTCATGTTACTGATACTAATTAGATTATCAAAGCTAATGTGACATAATCTCTTGTGCCAAAGCCATACATCATCAAATTTTACAATAAGATAGGCAACATCTTCTATATCCAAATACAATAGATTACTCCTAGTTAAATCACCTTTTCCAATCAATTTTTCGTTTGCATCATATATCTTGGCTGATTTATTTTCAAACTCAACTTTGCATCCCAATTTATTTAATTGTGACACACTTAACAAATTATAATTTAATCCTTCAACATAATAAGTATTGTCACATGAAATATTGTCTGTGAGTTTGATAGATCCTTTTCCTTTTATCAAACATGGTGCATCATTACCAAATCTTACACTATTTCCATTATAATAGGTTAAGGTAATGAACTTACTTTTATCTCCAGTCATGTGATGTGAGCATCCACTATCAATGATCCATTTTTCATTCTTGTTCACATAAGTCATAAGTGCAGTTGTCTCATCCTCATCAGATTCATCCTTCATTGTATCATATACCACTTCATCATCATTTTCATCAGAGTCATGTTCATCAATAATGTTGCATCACTTATTGCCTTTATCTTTGTAGTCTCTTCCATCATCTTCTCTTTTATTTTTGTTCTTGTTCCCTTCTTCAAAGTTTTTCTTTTGTGTACATCTTGCTGCAATATGACCAACTTCATTGCAGTTGAAACAAATGATAGGTAGCTTACCTTTGAATTTACCTTTTCCTCTATAAAATCTTCTTACCAGCAATACTTCCAATTTTTCAATGTCTTCCTCACCAGTACTATTTTCACTAGATGCATATTTTACCTCCTCAAAATTCTTTAGTAACAATTTTATTTTGAAAGTTGATTCTATACTCTCTGGTCTGTAGTTGTCAAAATTATATAGCTCAAAAGCAGTGAGTCTTCCCACCAGACCTTCAAGGGTTAGATCATTCCCTAGTATACATCTTAGCTCTTCGATTGTAGACACTCTAATGGCATACATAAAAAACAATATTCTCAACTACTTAGCACAATATCATCATCTCTTTTACCAGTAGCACATTTTATCACACTAACAACTTCTTTTATTCTAGAAACATATTGAGCAATATTTTCACCTTCTTCCATTCTCATGTCATCAAACTTACCTCTACGGCTCTCTAACTTGGCTCTTTGAACTTGTCTCCTCCATAGATGGTGTCTATGGAATTCCACATCTACTTTGCATTTGTAAGGCCTTTGATATCATCAAAATCAACATAGCTTAAGGTAGAGGCAATCTCCAACATCACTTGATTGTGTTCTTTCTTTCTCTTCAAATCATTAGTAGTTAGGGCTCTTGTTAGATCAACATGTTCTACAAAAATGCAAGATTGTGCATAATCTCCAAATCCTCCAAGGTGTAGCTTCATCAAAAATTTTCATGTAGGAAATTTTTCTCTATTGAGCTTGGGTACCTCTCTTTTTGACATCTTGATCTTTGTGCTTTAGTACCTTAAAACTAGTCCTCTTAAGTAGATGGATCTGATACTAATTGTTTGAATTCTTTTATAATAACTAAGAGGTGGGGTGAATTAGTTATTCAAGGTCTAGACGTACAAATAAAACGTTTTACAATTCAGTGAACCCATACAACATTCTTAACCATGCATGCATTCATTGTGTGTTAACCAAAACTCATATGTTATTGTTAAATCAACATACAAAAATGTAAAGCATAAAACACAACATAGCCATCTGTGTGCTAGAAAATGTGACCTGCAAGAAGCATGGGTTAACAAGCAAACACTAGTTTAAAAACTTTCAACATGCATCAAATGTTTACCAACATGTAAGGAATGCAAAAATCAACCAATGCTCGCTTGGGTTTTGCAACCCTAAGCAACCAACAAATCCAATCTTCCAGCCACCTCTACAGCTCAAAAAAGGCACCCATGAGAGGCCCTACTAGTGTGTTAATATGGGGGGGTATGTTTGGTGTGCTCTCTCAGACACAACAATGGGGTGAATCTCTTGAATGAGTGGGTGCAAGTGTGCATGCACATAAGTTATGAACCTAGATTAAATGAGATATGAAATACCTCAAGAAATGGCTATGGAGAGAGTCATTCTTGAAGACATGCAAGAATGAATATGACATGCAATGAAGAAAAACTAAGTAAATCTAAAAACTATAATAAAAATGCAACTAAAATGAAACTACAAATGCATGTAAAAACTAGATTAACAATGCATGATGCAAACTAAATCAGCTATCAAATGCTTAATATGATCTTGAAAACTTCTATGAAAATAAAACTTACAATGATAAGCCCTTAGCATGAAGATTCTAGACTCAAATTGGCAAGATAATAATGCAACAATGGGAGATGCAAATGCTTGAGACAAGGCCTCTATTTATAAGCTTGAGGGAAGGCTTAGTGAGGTGGCCTCCACATAAATGCCACAGAGGGGACACATGGGCTAAAGGACAAGCCATGAAAAAGTGAGGGCTTGGTGGGGTGGCCTCCACATAAATGCCACAAAGGAGACACATGGGCTAGAGGATAGGCCATGCAAAAGCATGCAAAAGATTTTAATGTTTGTGGGGAACAAATGTGTAAGAGGTGTAAGAGGCATAAATGAAGTGGAAGAGTTTCTCACACATGTGTGAGCAAAAAGGCTTAAGATTAAATTAAATGAAATTTAATTTAATAATGAGTTTAGAGGAATTAATAGGATGTGAGGATTAAATTAAAAAAATTTATTTAAAAAGGGGGAGACATGGAGGATCATGTATTAAATTGATTTAACACATTAAGGCTAGGAGTATTTAAATTTTTAATTTAAATACTTAGGAGAATGAACTCATTTAATAAAAATAATTTAATTAAATAAGTAGAAAAATGTGAGCAATATAATTAATTAGTTATAAAGTCACGAGCAATATTAAAATTAATTAATATAGTGTTTTGGGAGGATTTTAAGCATCTACATTTTGCCCCTCTTTGATGTGATGTCGGGACAACATCATATCAAAGAAAAGAAAATATAGGTTGCCCCAGAGAAGGATAGGAGTCCTAGGAGTTGTGCTGAAGTGACAACAAGGGAGAAGGGTGCCCCCTCGAGGAAATGGGGTGAAAATGAATTTGCCCCATTTTTTCGAAAATAGACATGGGAAGGAAAAGGGAAATGGAAAAAGCTTAAAAGATGACCTTCCATGAAGCAGGGTGAAGTGGATAATGATTAATCTAAATGCAACTTAACTACATGAACACAAGAGATTTAGTTGTGTTTATAGAGGAGAGCATACCTTATTTTGATATTGCAATAGGAGTTATGCATCAAATGCTATAGTAGCATAGATGACAAGATTCCTTTGCATGGACTAGACTCACAACACAATAGATGTAGGTTTCAAAGTCATGATGGAACAAATGACATATACGCAGTGGAGAGGTCTGGGCACACCCAAAGTCTTTTTAGGGATCTTTGGTGGGACGTGTGCTAACCTGTTGCCCCCATTACGCAACGCATTAACATAACCTAAAACTAACACATATGAAATAAAGCCTCCTAAATAGATCATACCAAAAAAACATGTGTAGTGAATAAGAGCCATTCCAGTACGACCAAAATATGAGAGATCAAGGTGCACCATAAAAGGCTTTCATTAACACACAAAAAATAAAAATCAACCAAAAAGAGACCTCATGACCAAGTAGTCATTCAATCCACAGTTCCTGCCAAGAACCTTAGGTCTGGAAGTGAATGTCAAAATGTTGCCTATTGGAAGGATTCATCCTATAAAAGTGTGTCAAGTTGAAATGTCAATGATCATAAATTCGTGTGTTTTTGGAAAAGGCTGTGAAGTGAACAAGTTTCTTGAATCATTAAGTCACAAATAATGATTTCATGTGAGTCCAAGTGTGGTCACTATTGTGAAAAAGCTCAATGTAATGGCAATGACAATCACTCTACGGAAAGAAATGCCTCGTGGACTAGAGGTCTTTCAAAGATGGAAGTGAAACAAAGCCTCGCAGACAAGAGGTCTTTTATTGGATGCCTGAAATGCAAAAGGCTAGATAAGACTTTGCACGAGGGAAATGGAATGATGGAATGGAGTGAAGCAAAATGAAACTCAAGGAAAATACCTTACTTTTTTTCAGGAACATTTTCTACTTTTCAGGGCTTTTTTTAGGAAAATTTTATGAATTTTTAGGGCTTTTTTCAGGAACATTTTCTGCTTTTTAGGGCTTTTTTCAAGAACATTTTATGAATTTTAAGGGCTTTTTTCAGGAACATTTTATGCTTTTTAGGGCTTTTTTCAGGAACATTTTATGAATTTTTTTTTTGGATTTTTCAAGACTATAAACACTGTACAGGAGCCACAAAGGCTCAAGCATAGAACCACTTTAGATGCTGGATATTTATAGGCCCAGGGAGTGGATCTCCCTCTAGAGTAGCAATCTGATATGCCCCAGAACCATATTTAGCTGTAATGATAAACAAACCTAGCCAATTTGCTTCAAACTTTCCTTTCTTTTCATGGTTCTGGAGGTTCTTCATATTATGCTGCAAAACTAAGTCACCCACTTCAAACTCCCATGGCTTGACTTTCTTGTGATACTAGAGTTGAAGGAAATTTTGATACACATGGAGATGGTTTAGGGCAGTGAGTCGTCTCTCATCAAGGAGTGCCAATTCTTGCAAGTGAGCAACTCGGTATTCTTCTTCAAATATTAGGTCCTTTAAAGAGACTCTGAGGAAAGGGATCTCAATTTCAATGGGAAAGATGGCTTCAGAACCATAGACAAGGGAAAATGGGGTTGCTCCTATGGGGGTACGGATGGAGGTATGGTAGGCCCAAAGGGTAGGAGCAATTTGGATGTGCCAATCATGGCCAACTGCATCAACAATTTTTTTTAGGATTTTCAAAATGGTTTTATTGGTAGCTTTAGCTTGGCCATTGCCTTGAGGGTAGTATCGGGTGGAGAAACACTGGGTGATTTTGAATTTCCTACATAGTGTGGCAACCTCTTGATTTTTGAAGGGGGTTCCATTATCAGTCATAATATCTTGGGGTATACCAAAATGAAAAATAATGTAGTTTAGGATGAACTTGGAAATCTATTTTCCGGTGATGTAGGTTAATGGGATAGCCTCGACCCATTTTGTGAAGTACTCAGTGGTGGCAATAATGTACTTGTGGCCATTTGAGGAATTTGGGTATACTTGACCAAAAAGATCGAATCCCCAGTGGGAAAAGGGCCATGGGGTGATAGTGGGCTGAAGGTCTTGGGCAGGAGCGTGTATCAAATCACCATGCTTCTGACATGGAACACATCTTTTCACAAACTTGTATGCATCTGCTTCCATAGTGAGCCAATAGTAACCTATCCTAAGAAGCTTTTTTCCTAACGTAAGGCCACTAGAGTGGGCACCACAAATCCCTTGGTGATCCTCTTCTAATATCATTCTAGCTTCATCTAAATTAAGACATCAGAGGAGGGTTCCATCAAAGTGTTTTCGAAAAAGTGTGTCACCTAGGATGGTATATCGGGCGGTTCGGCAAAAAAATGTTTTGCTTTGGTTTGGGGTGAGGGTTATGGGAATGGTTTTGTGACATAAATAGGCAAAGATGTCAACGTACCATGGAGACTCAGGACCAACAATCTCACACACCAACTCTAAATCAGTTTTCTCATAAGCAGGAGTGAAAAGGTTCTCAACAAGAAACTCACATTTAGGACTATAGCCTGGCATGGCAATCATAGAGGGAATAGTAGCCATGGCATTTGCTACTTTATTATTAGTCCTTGGAATCTGCTGAAAAAAAATCTCTGTAAAATGCTACTTAAGGTCCTCAACTATTCTGCGGTAAGGCAACAATTTTTCATCCTTGCTATGATATTCATCTGTAACTTGTTTAATGACCAATTGTGAGTCTCCAAAGACAAGAAGGTTTTTGATATTCCATTGGATTGCTTGACGTAGTCCTATGAATAAACCTTCATACTCAGCTATATTGTTTGTGCAAGGGAATGAGATTTTATAAGACTTAGGAATGAGGTCCCCATGTGGTGTCACAAACAAAATTCCTACCCCCGATCCCTTTTGTGTAAAGGATCCATCAAAAAATAATTTCCATGGGGTAGTAGAAGCTAGGGTCATAATTGTGTCATCTAAAAAATCGGCTACAATGGGATATCCACCTTGAAGATGAGCTTTAGCAAGTTGATCTGCAATTACTTGTCCTTTAATGGCCTTACAATCCTTATAAACAATGTCAAACTCACTTAAAATTAAGACCCATTTTCTTGTTTGGCCAATGAGGGCGGCTTTTGATAACAAATACTTGACTGGATCTATCTTGGAAATGAGATATGTAGTATGACTAAGCATATAATGATGTAGTTTTTGCGTACAAAAGACTACAGCCAAACATGCTCTCTCAATAGCAATGTAGTTTAACTCATAGCCAACTAGTGTTTGACTGAGGTAATATATGGCTTGCTCATTTCCCTTATCATCTAATTGTGCCAAAAGTGCTCCTAAGGCTACTAAAGTAGCTGAAATGTATAGAATCAATGGTTGTCTTGTAGCTGGAGGTAGTAAAACTGGAGGATTAGCCAAATATGTCTTAATTTGTTCAAATGCTTTTTGGCATAGACAATCCCATTGAAACTTGTTTCCCTTATGAAGCAAATGCTGAAGTGGGTGGACTTTATCTGCTAGTTGTGACACAAATCTCCTAATAGATTGTAACTTTTGTTGAAAACTGTGGAGTTGTTTCAATGTGGTAGGTTGAGGCATATCCATGATGGCTTTTACTTTTGCTAGATCTACCTTAATACCTCTTCTTGACACAATGTATCCTAACAATTTGCCTGATTTGACCCCAAATATGCACTTCTTAGGATTAAGGTGCACTTTGTACTTCTCCAACCTATCAAAAATAGTGGTAAGGACATCAATGTGGGATTATCTTGTCTTGGATTTTCCTAGGATATCATCAACATAGTCCTCCATTATGACATGTAGAAGATCATGGAATATGGTGGTCATGGCGCGTTGATAGGTACCACCAGCATTTTTCAAGCCAAAAGGCATGACTTGATAACAAAAGGTTCCCCATGGGGTGGTAAATGCCATTTTATGTTGATCTTCTTCTGCAATTCTAATTTGGTTATAACTGGAAAATCCATCCATCAAAGACAACATCTCATGTCCAGCAGTCAAATCCACTATGATGTCTATGTTAGGAAGTGGAAAATCATCCTTAGGACATGCAAGATTTAAATCTCAAAAATCTGAACAAACATGGATGCCCCGAGCTGCTTTCCCTATAGGAACAATGTTGGAGACCCACTCAAGATAGTCAATAGGATGGATGAACTTTGCCTCTAACATTTTTTGTAACTCTAGTTTGACTAGGAGTGCTACCTTAGGGTACATTTTGCGCAGCTTTTGCTTCACTGGTTTAATTTTGGGATCAACTATCAAATGATGTACAACCAAATTTGTGTCTAAGCTAGGCATGTCTTTGTATGTCCATGCAAAATTGATTTTTCCCTTGTTCAAGAATTCAGTCATGGCTTTTTGTTCCTCATGACTTAAGGTAGCAGCAATGTCGGTGATTCTTGGATTATCCTCTGTTCCCAAATTGATTGGAATTGTGTCTTCATTCAAAATAGGTGACTTTTCTAGTGGTAAGGATCTAAATGGAAAGTCAAGCTCTCCCTCTTTTGGTGCCTCTAAGAGGTTTTCACCAGAAGATGCATCCTTTATTTTATCTTTTTCATCATCCCAAAGTGCCCCAGAGGAGTTTTCACTAGAGGATTTTTTTTTTTTTTTTTTTGTATTTTCTTTTTCATTTTTGCGACTAAGAGACTTGACTTGGCTACCAAAGTAGGATTCCTCGTTGTACTGGATCTCATGTTCATAATCTTGAAAACTCTTAAGACCCAAGAGTGCCATCACTGCTTCATCAGTTTTACAAATGTCAAGAGTTGGTGGTGTATCTTGAAGGTCCCAGTCTATCATGTCAGGATTGGTGAGAGGTAGGTTAATGGATGAAAGGTAATCTATGGTAATTGTATGGACATAGTTATCTAGGTCATCTTCAATGTATTGGAAAGGTACTTCGAAGAATTCCTCCTCTTCAGTCTCAAAATTAGGTTCAACCATACAATTGTCATCAGCAAAGGATACCTTAGGTTTGATGGAGCCCAATCCACATCCTTTAGGATAGCTATTAGCTTCTAAGGGTTGTCTAATTCCATTTTCTTTCTGTCTAAGGCCGGTACCATGATATCCCATGTTTTTGATAATGGGAGTAGCCTTAACATACTTATCTTTGGGAATCTCCACAGGTTCATCTTTTCCATCATAGTATAGCCAATCTATAATATTATCTTCCATGTGCTCATCACTAAGTGAACCCAATGCTCAAATGTGGTCTTGTTAACATGCACAATCTCTTTGTTGGCAAGAGGTGGCAATTGTGAAGGTTTTCCAAAGGAAAGAGGGGAGAGTGGTAATTGTCCAATACACAAGGCATTTTCAAACTTATACTCTCCCATTCTTAAATTAACAAAAGTAGTCTTCTTCCCTGTAGTATTGACCTTGGTATCTCCCACCTTCCCTTTTCCTTTATAGGAATCAGAATCATCATTTGCTAAGTCTAGCATTGCTGTGGAAGGTGATTCTGTAATGGTGAGAGACTTTGGTATGACTTTGGCAAATTCACTGATTGGATAAAAATTTGTTGGTGCACCTTCCAATCTATTACAAAATGCAAAAGGAGTGGGATCCCCTGGGATTGTGACCTCTCTTCCTTGGTGAGGAAATTTTAAGCATTAATGATATGTGGAAGGTATCGCTTTGAGTGTATGTATCCATGGTCTACCAACCAAGATGTTATATGGAAAATCCAAATTAGGACATGGCATTCAGTATTTATGATAGCTGGTCCAACCTTGAGAGGTAACATGATGACTCCTTTTATTTCTCTTTCCCTTTCATCATATGCTTTTATTGTGATCCTTTTATTGATATCTAGGAGGTCTTTCGGAAGTCCCAAGAAACAGATCATTTTTAATGTACAAAGGTTCAAACCAGATCCATTGTCTATAAGGACTCTTTTTATTTTGTGCCATTGTATGAGGACTTCAATGTTGAGCGAAAAATTATGGTGGTGATTAGGACCTTGGAAGTCTTTGTCTGTGAAGACAAGGTGTTGTTGGGTGGCAAGGTTTCCAATCATAGCAGTGAATTGGGAAGCATTAATATTTTTAGGAACATGAGACTCTAGGAGAGCTTTTCCCAAGATTTCTTTATGGATAGGTGATGTGGTAAGAAGCTCAAGAATGGATATTTGTGCAGGAGTCTTACCTAGTTGGGACAACACATCATAGCAAGAAGTGGGCCTTTTTGAGGTGGATGGTGTAGCAGGTGCATGTGGCATTGATGGATTAGTGTTATTGGGAGTGGCAGCTTGCAAAGTGAGTCTTCTCCATCAAGTGGTGGCATCACAATCAGCCGCTTGTAAGATAAGTGTATTCACATGAGCATCTACTTCTTCAATGTGACCACACTAGGAGTCAAATCCTGATATGTGATTAGTAGAGTAATCATAAGGTAATGCATTTGATGTGGATGCTTGATTTGGGTTGTTGGTATTGTTATTATCATTGTTGTGATCGGGAATGGTTTTTCAAATATCTTCAATTTAGCATTTTTAGAGGTTGGACCTCCCTCTACTTCAATTTCCCCATCATCAACAAGATTTTGGATAAAAACTTTGAGCCTGATACATTTGTTGGTATCATGTCCTTTGATATGGTGGTATTTACAATATTTATTTTCCCTATACCACTTTGACTTTGGTTGATTTTCATCAAAAGGACATGTGTTAGGAAATACCATCAAGTTGTGATCCACTAATTTTGGAAAGATGGACTCCAAAGGTTCATGAAAGTTAGTGAACTTCCTGTTTCAATCATAGTCATGATTGTAGTTGTTGTTGCATGGAAAAAATTGTGTTTGATTGTGAGATTGTTGATTGCCTTGATTGTCATGATTTGAATTGTTTTTGTTTTGATTACGGGAGTTGTTGTTGTTCCCTCCTTGAAGGTTTTTAACATCAATAACACCATCATGTGTAACACCCTTATTTTTGGACTAGAATTTGGGTTTGCTATTATTATTTGATTCATTGTTGGAGGATGAAGAATTGTAATGTTTGATAGTACCTTTTTCCAAAAGTCCATTTTCAATATTCTTACCATTTTTGACTAAAGTGGCAAAGTCTTCGAGGCTAGCCATCTTCATGTGGAAAGATATTTTAGGTATCAAGTTTTTGATAAATATATCCACAAGATGGGAATCTTCAATTTTCTATGGCATACGATTAGCAAGATGTCTCCACCTTTGTAGGAAATTGGTAAAAGTTTCTCCATTCCGCTGTTTTGTGTTGCACAAGTTGCTTAATGAGGTAGGGTGTTCAATGTTGTAAGATTATTGTGCTATAAACTTGCTTGTCAAATCATTGAAAGAAGTAAAGGAGTCCTTAGGTAAATTCATTAGCCACTCAAGTGCGGGGCCTCCAAGACTTCTTGCAAAGAGCCTTTTAAGATAGTCATCATTGTAGACTACTTCTTGGCACAAAATAGAAAATTCCTTGAGGTGGGTGATGGGACATGTTTCTCCTGTATACTTATCAAATTTAGGAATTTCAAAACTAGTTGGAAATGGTATCATATTAATGGATTTATGAAATGGAAAAGGACAAATTTCCTTAAAAGAGACATCTTTTACCCCTTTTTTGTTCATGTTAAGGACCAAACTTCGCAATTCCTAGATTTGTTGAGCCAAATCTTGATTAGGTTGCACTTGTGATTGTTGGGAGTTAATAAATCCACCTCCTAAATTGTAGGGAGTCCCAAATGTAGTGTGAGGTGGTGGAGGTACTCCACTTTGGCCAATGTATTGATATACAGTTGTTGGAATTGGCACAAATGTCTTTACCATAGTAGTTGGCATTTGGAAATAAGAGGAGTGCATTGGTTGTGTCAGAATTGCCATTGGTTGAGTAGGTACTTGTCCAATGCCTAAGCATCCCACAATTGAAGTTGTCAAGGTATTTTGTGGAATACTAGCATGTGTGGTAACATTGGGCATGACACTAATGATTTGTTAAATATGTTCTACACTCAACTGAAATTGGGGTTGTATTGAAGTTCTAGATGTGGGCATAGCACTAGTTGTTACCATGGTTTCTTTCCCTTCGCTAAAAGTTGGAGCTGTAGTTGAAGTGGGCAACACGGGTGCACCACCTTTTGTAATTTGTTTAAACAAAGTGTTCTCGTCAAAGCTTGGGGGAACATTAACACCATCCTTGACCAAATTTAGGAATATCTCAAGTTTTTTTGCCCTAATGGATTTCTCCATCATTTTCATATTGTAGGGGTCTGCAAGGAATGTCTTGACATCACTAGGTACATCAGTAGAGTCAATAGGATCTTCATCTTGGTATACTTCTTCATCATTATGCCCCAAAGTTGTGTTACAGAAGGGATCTTCTGGTTTTTGTACATATGTTGAGTTAGGCCTACCAAGGTTCGAACTAGAGGGAATTGGGCTTCTTAATGAAGTTGTGAGTGGAGAAAAAGGATTCTCCATCTCTGCTTATCTCAATGATTCTTCCAATCATGACATTGGATTAAATGTGAACTTTCTTGATCATGTATGTACCATGCAAAAGTAATCAAGTTTATGGGTGGAAGATTATGGAAGAAAAAGGAAAATGAGGATGAGAGCTATCAACCTTATGAGATTAAAGGGTCAACTATAAAAGACCTTGGTTTAGAAAACAAACTTTTATAATAGGATAATAGTATCTTTCTCTCACCAAAGATAGTCTAGTGATCTTGTAGGGAAGATAGGACACCAAATTGTTTACTTACTATTTGGAGATGGACTTGTGATCCCCAAATAAGCAGGTGTGATTAGGATAAATGTTTGCTTATGGATGAAAGGTCTAGTGTTGCAATGTCAAAAGATGTTTCAAGGTTTAAGCTCTCTAGAAGGGAATTTGAAAATGGAAGACTAAGAGTTTGGAAAGATGGATGTGGATGTGAAAGTGTTGTGGTAACCAATGCAGTTAACTCAATCCTCATTTACTGGAAATAAAAATCTTGGGTTCACTCCTGGGAAAGTAGACCAGTTTTGAAATTTTCCATTGTATTTGATTCTATCATAGCGGTCTTGTTTAGCTTCTTCCTTTTGGATATCTTTGATTGTGTATCAAAATTTTTTTATCACTGTGTGCTAAGTTTTTCCTTTCCTTGTAGATGGGTGGTTTAGACAACTTTACTTTCTTATGTTTGACTTGGTTGACTTTATCGGTCATGGTAGGAATAAACAAGACTCAAGTTTCAAGTACCCATAAACTTTGCAATAAGATGTGACTAGACTCAAGCAATTTTAGAATGCAACTTACCAAAGTAACCATGAGTCAAGAAGACCTCACTTACCCTACCTCACTCAATGAAAGGTTACCTCACATTTTCACTCATTTTAGAACTTGTTTGATGTTTTGGCTTTGGTTTTGAATGTTTTTGAACAAGCACGCTGAACACACCAACAATCCTAATAAGGCTATCTCTAGGATGAACAAGGCTTATCTAAAGGGCGTCCTTGATATACACAAGGTACATGAGGCCCAAATCTGTAGATGAAAGAAAATACTACCACACAACCGGGGGGAGACGGTAACCCAAATCTCCTCCTTCACTTCTCAAAGGTATAAAGTTCTTTGGAGCTTAGCCAAGAGTGACAATATTCCACTTCCAAGAGAGGTGTCTTTTGATTCACCTCCCAATTTTTATACTCCACCAGAACACTGGAGTTAAGGTCATCCTAAGGGGTGATGAAATCTCCAAGTAGGCCTCCTAAAAAAAGAAAAGCAAAACCACTTATTTCTTGTGCACCCAAGATCGCCCGAAAGCGCAAGGGGAGAGAATACGTAAGTGGTCTTGGGGTTTAAAAGACACTTGTTCTTTCCCAATGAAGCTTTAAGTTTTGTAATCTACTTGAAGAAATACATGATTAAAACATAAAAGGTTCTTTCCAACTTGAAATCATCGTCAACAGAAATGAAAGTGCAGATTCATCAACAAGAAAGTAAATCGAGCATGTACATAAGTAGATTAAATCAATTTCCTTTAAGGTATTCAAGATTGTGTGAGTTCATTTTAAGCACCAATTCCAAATGTTTGCTACCCTAAGCACATAGGTTTATTCTCAAAACAAAATTAAAGCAAAACAAATCAAGCTGCAAGCAATATTTGGTCTTTAATAGAGAAAATAGAGATCTAAATGGTATCAAAATCTCATGAAACTAGCACCATGACGATGGGCTCAGAATCAGCTTTCTGACGATATTTTATTTTTCGAAAACGGAGTTCGTATGCTCAAGTTATGAGCAAAAAATGGAAGACTACTCCTTATGGCTTAGAAAGGCATGTGGACTGCTGATACAGTGCTGATGTCAACATCCTGCGAGCAAAAATTTGGCTATGAGGAGAACATCAAGCAAAAAAAAAATTGTGTTTTGACATTTTTGCTAAAAAAATCATGAGATGCTTAAAAATAAATAAATCTTATTTGTAAAAAAAATGGAAATATATATATATATATATATTTATTTATTTATTTCTTTTATTTTATTTTATTTTTTTATTTTTTTTAGTTTTAATTTTTTTTTGTTTATTTTTGTTTTTTGAAAGAGGGAAGCGGTTGTGCAGAGATGGCTAGGGTTTGGAACAGCGAGTGGAAGAAGGGAGCCGTGCGAATGACGAGAGTGTGGAAGAGGGGAGGGTTTGAAGCGGAGGTAGAGACGTGGCTACAGAGGAGCTGGGCAGAGGGAGCAATGAACGGTGGAGGCAGTGCAAGCGGTAATGGAAGTGTCGGGGTTACAGCGACGGATGGAGCCACAGGCGACGGTCGCTGCGGACGATCAAGGATGTTGGGACTACAGAGGCGGGCGGAGCTGCAGGTGATGGTGGCCGCAGGAGACAAGGGTGCGGGGGCCACATTGTAGGGGGAGCAGCGGATGCAGAAGATGGAAGATGTGAAGCGATGCTCAGCGAGGGAGTGGCCAACAAGAGATGGAAGGGGGTGCAGGGAAGTGGGGGATGTGCACCGCGGGCGGCGGTGGCAACAGGAGGTGCAACCGCTGTGGGGGCGACGCTCGCAGTGGTGGCTGCGAGAGCCGACCTTGCAGAAAGGGTAAATTTTATTTATTTTTATTTTTTTTTTAAATTTATTTTATTAAATACAAACAATTTTAAAAACAAAAATGCAATAAGTATAATAAAATAAAATGACTCCCCCTTCCTTTTTTATTTTTTATTTTTTATTTTTATAATTTTTTTTTCTAATAACAAATATTTAATGCATGTGTACCATAGCACTTGAAAACAACACAATAAGTAAGATATAAAGTGTTTTATGTCAAAAGACTTCCCTTATGCGCTCCAAAGATGATGATGGACTTTGTGATTTGCTTAGAAGCTCTTCATGAAACTTGATCCTCAAATGCTTCTTCAACCTACAAGCTTGAACACTCATGAAACACTCAAAAACATATCAGATCGTTAGTCCGAACCCGTGAAGTGGGTCCCACCGGGAGTGTCAAAAAATGTGTGCTAGAAAATGTGACCTGCAAGAAGCATGGGTTAACAAGCAAACACTAGTTTAAAAACTTTCAACATGCATCAAATATTCACCAACATGCAAGGAATGCAAAAATCAACCAATGCTCGCCTGGGTTTTGCAACCTTAAGCAACCAACAAATCCAATCTTCCAGCCACCTCTATAGTTCAACAAAGGCACCCATGAGAGGCTCTGTTGGTGTGTTAAGATGGAGGGGGTATGTTTGGTGTGCTCTCTCGGACACAACAATGGAGTGAATCTCTTGAATGAGTGGGTGCAAGTGTGCATGCAAGTAAGATATGAACCCAGATTAAATGAGATATGAAATACCTCAAGAAATGGCTATGGAGAGAGCCATTCTTGAAGACATGCAAGAATGAATATGACATGCAATGAAGAAAAACTAAGTAAATCTAAAAACTATAATTAAAATGCAAGCTAAAATGAAACTACAAATGCATGTAAAAACTAGATTAGCAATGCATGATGCAAACTAAATCAGCTATCAAATGCTTAATATGATCTTGAAAACTTCTATGAAAATCAAACTTACAATGATAAGCCCTTAGCATGAAGATTCTAGACTCAAATTGGCAAGATAACAATGCAACAATGGGAGATGCAAATTCTTGAGACAAGGCTTCTATTTATAAGCTTGAGGGAAGGCATGGTGAGGTGGCCTCCACATAAATGCCACAGAGAGGACACATGGGCTAAAGGACAAGCCATGCAAAAGTGAGGGCTTGGTGGGGTGGCCTCCACATAAATGCCACAAAGGAGACACATGGGCTAGAGGATAGGCCATGCAAAAGCTTTTAATGTTTGTGGGGAACAAATGCGTAAGAGGTGTAAGAGGCATAAATGAAGTGGAAGAGTTTCTCACACATGTGCGAGCAAAAAGGCTTAAGATTAAATCAAATGAAATTTAATTTAATCATGAGTTTAGAGGAATTAATAGGATGTGAGGATTAAATAAACAAAGTTTATTTTAAAAAGGGGAGACAAGGAGGATCATGTGTTAAATTAATTTAACACATTAAGGCTAGGAGTATTTAAATTAAATTTAAATACTTAGGAGAATGAACTCATTTAATTAAAATAATTTAATTAAATAAGTAGAAGAATGTGAGAAATATAATTAATTAATTATAAAGTCACGAGAAATATTAAAATTAATTAATATAGTGTTTTGGGATGATTTTAAGCATCTACACCATCAACACATTTGACACAATGATTGAACATAAAAACCCAATTTGGAAAAAATCACTAGTAACATGCTACTCTTTTTTCAATCTTCTAAAGTGATGTCCTATTAAAGGCCAACCTTTTTAAAGGTTACAATACACACTATTAAATGTGACTTAGTTAAGAGATTTCAATCACCCTGTTAAAAGTGAGCCTTGTTAGAGGACTTTAGGCCATTCACTTGGAATGCCACCCTATTAAAAGATCTTCCAATGACTATTAAGTCAACCTTACTCCAAAGGATTTACCCTAGGCTGATACAATTATTAGAAAGTAACAGTAGAACTTTGATCTGATACAACTTACAATCTTACTTGCAAACAACTCTGCTTGGCTTCCAATCTTTGTAACTTTGACAACTTGTTCACCCTTTAAGCATTCATCCTCTTTAAGCCTTCTTGCTTAGTACACCATTGCAAAATTCTTCTCTTGAGTCACTTGATGAAGCAAACCCTTTTCCTTCTCCTTTTCAGACTTTTGCATCCAAACTCTCTAACCTCTTTACTTCATGACTAGACATCCCTGGTTGTAAGAAATTAGAACACTTCTTTCACTCATTATCCATTACCAAAATTAGGTTTTTTGATGGATTAGGTAGGATACAATTTATCTACCCCATATTTTGTCTTCTCTAGAAACTTATTCTAGAATCCATTTGAATTTGCCTCCAAAATGGTTTACATAAGATTCTATGCCACCAACTCATCAATCTTATCTTCTTCCTAATTCACATGTTCCAAGAAAATAAACTTGTCAGCTTTTATTTAAAAAATCTTTGATCTTTTTCATAATGCAATATCTTAGCATTATCAATTTACTGATGCTTGACACATATTGTGTTATTTGGAATCTCTGTAAGATCACTCGGCATCAACTAGATTGTACTAGTGCTCGACATCAACTAAAAATTTACTCATCATCTACTATATTTCTCAACACCTACTAGTTCACTTAGCATCCACTAGAATTTTCTTTTACTTAGCTCCAACTGACTTTTTTCTTGGCTTGCACTAACTTTTCTTGGCACCTTCTATCAACCTGGTCAAGCTTGGCAAATGAACTTTGTTCAACCTTATTCCTCTAAACTTTCTAAGTGTATCTAGTCATTTTGTAACCTCAAGTAGATCATCAATACATTATATTATCATTGTCTTAACTAATTCTTGCAGTTTAATACATAATTATAACTCAACCTTTCCTCTAGGTACTTTTGTTACATCTCGTTGATCAAATCCTCCTCATCAATCAACTAAGTGATAGTGCTTGAAACATATAAGCAATTGTCTTACCAGCATGTACTAGGTTTGACATTAGTGACAAAAAAATAATTGAAACTCATAGTGTCTTCAACAATCTTACTACTCAAATGATCTTTAATCATATATCAATAGTAGAATGTAAACATCAATTAGTAAATCATCACATATAACATCCACACAAGTTTTACACTAGGATTTAATATGGAAACCCAATTTGGGGAAAACTACTAGTAAGGTGTCACCAATGTTTTTCTCTTTTGAAGTGAGCTTTGTTACAAGACAACCCTGTTAAATATGTGACCTTGTTAAAGGATTCAATCACCCTATTAGGAGTGGCCTCGTTAGAGGACTTCAAAACATTCCATTAAAATGCCACCTTGATTAAACAGTTTCCATATGATTTTTAGGTCAACCTTGATTAAAAGATTTAAAATACTAATACAATGGTTAGAAAGTAATAGAGGGCTTTTATCTATCAAGTACAAGTCACTTTGCAAATATAGGTCTTAGTTCAGTTCATAAGCTAATTCACTATTTGGCCTTCATTATCATCTTAGTCTCTACTTTTCTTGGCAACCCTTCAAGAAATCACACTTCACCTCTTCTCAAATTTTCCAACCTTTAGTATTAGCAACTACTCCAACCTTCAACCATTAACCTTTATGAAAGTTAGCCCTTGTACCTCCTTAGATAGGTAGTTTTGATCTTTTTCTACTTAAACACCACCATAAATTTTAGGTTTTGATTAGACTCATCGAATCCTTCCATCATTTCATATCTTCTTTATATTGTAGAAATTTCTCCATGAATTCTTCAATTGAAACACACAAACATGGTTTCCCTCAATTTAAAAATTCCAGGTCATCCATCCTTATCTTCAACATGCTTTCTATATTTCAAAAAATCAATTCTGTTGAAAGGAAACTATAATTTCTCATAAACTATTAAAATGTTGTTCCTTGGCCAACCCTATGTTCTAACACTTAGTCATCATTGTGTTACTTAGTCACTGCTAAATTTCTTATTTGGCACATTTACTTTCACTCAGTCAATATTGATGCTTGGTCAACACTAATTCTACTTGACTCTTACTGAAGCTCAATTGACACTAGCAGCACTCAACATATGCTTCAAATTCTTAACCTTCTTCTTCTACACTCAATTTGTGCACTTCTTTAAACCCTTTTATCCAACTTATCGCATAGATTGGAACACTCAAATGTTGGGTTAGAGCTCCCTATCCATGGAGTGGAAGGGTGTGTTTTTGTGCATATGAAGAGCTCTTAGTTGATCCTTAGAGACACACCCCTTGCTACTAAACCATGCAATGGGAGATTCCTTTAGAAAAGAGCAAGAATGAAATGTCAAAGGATCTCTCAAATATACAATGCAAGAAATGAGTTAAGTTAGAATGAGATACAATAATACAACTAAGCTAAACAAGATGAATGTATTATAACCATTAAAAATTAGACTATGTGAACTATGTTATAACAAAGGAAATCAGGTTATTTTAAATGAATTTAAGATAAGATGGAGTATGCAAGAATGAGACAAGAAGGAAGAAGTTCTCCACAAGTGTTCTCAAGAAAACCTATCAAGAAACCTATAGCATAACAATACTCAAAAATTGAATCCTTTGAGAAAGAGAGAGCTCTATCTTTTAAAGGTGTACGAAAATTTGAGATCAATATCAAGGAATGGATGATAAAGGTTGGAGTTGAATTTTGGCATGATCCATGTGTAAGAAAAAGTCAAGCAATGAAAAGGAGTTGACTTTTCATGTGAGACAAAACCCTTTTATTTTAATCTAAAAATAGAAAAGGACTTTATGTGTGGACATTGAGTAGGTTAGAATAATGGCGTCTTTTATACAATTAAAAGAGGACATGTTCTTTTAATAAAATGTAGACTTAGAATATTATAGCCATACTATAGTTTATTCTCAAATAAATATTTTTTTAGCAATTTGGCTTAGGGAAATAATCAATTAATTTAGCCAAAGTGCTAAAAAGGGGGTTAGTAGTCTAGATGACCATTTTTAGGTGATTAAATTTCCCCCCTTTGACTTATTTGTGATCTATCTGGGAACACATTATGTGAAATAATACATAAGCCAACTAGGCAGCAATATAGAGATTTGATTCCAAAGAATGAAATGCAAAAAGAGATAGCAAATCCTGAATGTATAACATGATAGTGATAGTATTGAACACTTAGGAGAAAGAGATGACATTAGAATGCAAGAAGAGTACCAATCATCAGGAAAAGTAGATAGATCAAGAATATGTTATTGCAAAATAGATAGTTGTAGCAAGCAATGATAGAATATTTCTACCTCCTCAGGATCAAAAGTGAAATGAGGTAAAAGGAATGTAGAAATGAGCAAGATATGACTAAATTGAGATATAGAAAAGTCCATGAGGATAGATAAGTTGTTAGAACTCTAGAGTGACCATAAAGAAGTGGTAGAATGCCCAAGTTTGACCAAAGTTGACCAAAAATGATATAATATGAAAATTAAGTCAAATCAAGTAGAAAAAATGATTTTAGAAGAGAAATATATAAATTGAAGTGGGTGTAGAGTGTAGAAAAGATAAATACATGGATAAAGGAACATGCCCCAATAAAGATTTAAAAATTAGACCTCAAAAGGTCAACTAACTGCATAACAGAAAGTAGAATTTTAAAATAAAATTTTGACAATCAAGATGAACTCAAATTTCAATTTGGATCCCAAAAATGATCTAGGACATCAAAATTAGCCAAGGGTGCAATTTTCGTAGGATTTTGAGGAGTTTGAAAAATGGGCCAAAATGAGGTCAAGAGCTATTGAGTGATTTTGATATAAATTATAGGTTTAGTAGGCATTCTAATAGATAGACATTGTTTCAAGTGCAGTTAGTTGCACAACTGGCCTCCCGACTTTGAAGCCCTGATGAGTCTTTGAAATTTTCACACTTATTTTTAGCATTTAACATGTTTTTAATGCATTTCTAGAGTTTTTTAGCAAGGAATCACACAAGTATTATGAAAAGCATTGTAGAATGCTTATATCATAAACATTGTATCATATGCTTCAGAAAGTTCTATCATATAAGATATACCTAAATGTCATAGTACATGGTGCAAAGTACCAGCTAACATGAAAGTATCACACAAGTGTTATAAAAAGTATCGTGTGATACTTAATTAGAAAAAAGTATCACAGGTGTTATTATGGAGCATCTTAAATGTGTGGGACCAAATTTTGAGCACAAGATTGGTTTTTTTTCTATCATGTTGATCTATTTATAGTGTCACTTGGTCTATTACAGGTAATATTGATGTTTTAATGATTACTTGACTCAATTATGCAAATTTTCTTCCTAGCACTATTGATCAAATCCCCCAAGGTAGTGGGCTACATTTCCTTCATCATTGAAGGATAAATGAGAAAGTTTCTATAGATAGTATGGGATTAAGGTGGTTATTGTACATGACCCATATTTGGGCGAACCATGGATTGATACTCATATTATCTGAGCAATAGCATAGTGAGCATAATACCTTTCATTTTCCCATTGGTGAGGCCACTATCAGCGAATGGCTTGTCTTTCGTGGTAGCTATTAGGACGGTCAGAGTATGAAGGAGGATCTTATTGGCCCACCCAATCAACCAGACATGCAATTTTATAGATCTTTGTCATTCGTCAGATGGTGGTAGATTTACGGTTCTCATTTGCTCGCTATGAAAAGGAGCTCGATGGTTAGGCATGGCGAGGTAGCGATCCGACGACACATGTTAGATGGGCCCAGGAGGGTAACACTAAGGGCAGTAACAGTTAAGGGGCTAGAGGTTAGTATAATGCCATGATCAGGGTTTGCATGCCTGACATGGTTAGTTAGTGAAAGAGGCAATCAACCTAGGAAGACTTTGCAGGGTGGCAAAAGGATGAAAGGTTGTTGGTCCACGTGGCTCACCCTGACGCCAAGGATGGGTTGACTTGCTGATTCGAGAACTAGAAACAGGGGAAAGCCAAGGTTTTACATGAATCTAATCTTCATGGTTGATTCTAACCACCTCAGAGTGAATATAAAATGTGAAGGAACACTCCACTGCCTCCACTGACCCATCTACCCGATCAGAGGGCAGTTATGGCACCGTTTCCATCTTCTCAAGGCTTGATCTTAGTTAAAATCAGATATCATTGCCCTAGATCCATATCTATGATGGGATTTTCCCCATGATTATTCTCTGCCAAACTTAATGCGGTGGTTGTAGAGTAGCTTCAACTGATGAGGACATCTTAGTTATGCACGCACGATAAAGGCAATTTTTGAAAATTAAAAAAAAAAAAAGGTCGATCATTCTCTAATTTTTCTCTACTGTTGCTCTACAAGCTTGGTGTTAAATTCCCTTACCTCTAAACTATATGATATTGTATTGTATTCTCCTTCAGCCATTGGTATGAAAGTGCAGAACTCTTTGCCTTCACCATTATTTTGTGGAAATCAGTAATCTGCATGACTGTATCTCTTTTAGCCTTTGAATGATATATAAGTGAATACCCTTTCCTTGTGTCATTCATACAACTTTTTTGATCTGCATGTGATTATTTGATTGAAATAAGTCTAAATGTGTAATGTCCTTAGTTTCATTCGGGTTCAATAGTGCATATATGGGCAGAGATTGGTCTGAACACTCTATTTTGGTGCATCACCTCTTTAGATTAGGCTAGGTAGATTCTACTTCCATGATCTCTTTCTCCCTTTTCCTCTCCAAAATTAATTAGGTGCATCCTGATAGTAAGAGGAAGCCAGCCTTCTCCAAAGACTCAACCTCACAGTTCAAGTCCCACAGCTTGGAGGTTGTTTCCATGTTTCACTAAGTTGTCCTCACACATAGGCTCTAGACAAGGGTGCAAACCTAAGTGACAACAGCCACCATTACTATGGAGGATGTATACTACATGCTTCATATGTCATTAGACGAAGACCCTATGAGTATGATTGTTATATTTTGATGTTTATTTTTTTTAAGTTTTTGATTTCTATATGAAGTGTACTAATATGAGTTTGATTCCATCACAAGTTTACTACAATCAAACCCCAACAAAGGGGAGGTTGGCAGTACAACATCTATTCAAGGATGTCACCATCCTAAACCACCACTTGAGCTAGGAGAGGATCATAGATGAGTATGGAGACCAATATCCATTACCATGCCTCATTTGTTCACTAGTTGCCTAGGTGCTTGTCACTGATAGGAGCCAGAAGGGCTTCCCTCTAGGTTAGACAAGATTGGTTGCATACTAAGTGGGATGACCAAGATAGATGGCATTAAGGCCAACTATCCTTGTAGATATATACCATGTGTGGCACAAAATAGTCTATTGAGATGGGTAGACTTGGGCCTATGGTACATGTTGGCCTAGATATGGGCATGGAAGAATATTTTAATGATCCAACTATGGGTGCAGCTATGAGAGCACATTATACACAGGGTTCATCCCTTAGAGCCATAGTGGGGATGTGATGTATTATTAAAAAAATTTAATTTTTTTACCTCTTTTGTCTAGTAGTCATACCTATAGTTTTATAGATGGTTAGATGCATGGAAGCTCAAGTACATGTGATACAGTTAGCCACTAGTGGGAAGACAATTAGATATAGTGGAGTAGTTTATGGCTAGCCAAGTATTGTAATAGTTTCTCTAGGGATAGGTGATTTTAGTGGAGACCACCACATATACCCACTTTCATAGAGAGGAGGACCAAGGATGACTACCCATGCTAGATTATCAGATAAACTTGAGAGATGTAATGGTATTGATGCCCAAGCCTTGGGATTACTATCCATACATGGTAGATGTAGGGGTAGATCCAACCTATCTATACAATATGTAGAGGTATCACTTCCCTCATTTAACTAAACCAAATGTGCCACCTCTAGAAGTGGAATAAGGAGTGGTTGGCAGAGATGGTGGTAGAGGTGGAGGTAGAGGTGGGGAGGGGGGGATAGATGGAGGTTCGGAGCAGTTCCCAATCTACTAGGGTGAGATAGACATGGGCTTGAGCCTTGAGAGAGGAGGAGGAGGCATGTCCATTGAGATGTAGGAGGGTGGAGAGAGAAGATCCACAATAGGAGAAGCATGTAGGAGGAGGTGGAGATGAGGGTCGAGATGCATGGATTTGGGCCTTAGAGGTAGAGGTACAAGAGTTGAGGATGACCATAGCAGTCAAAGATGGATATCTATTGGATGCTCAAACAGAGGCTGATAGGTGAGAGTGAGTAGTAAGGGATGATTTAGTAGAGGCTAAGGATGAGGTGGAGTGACAGATAACTAGGGTGGCCTACTACCATGAGGTGTACATTGTTATAGTTCTTGTGGATTGACAGGTGCCAATGTATTCAAAGAGAGATGATAGATCAAACCACCCACCTTTGAGGGCACCAGTGGCCCCTTCTCAAACACAACCTACTCATTAGGGAGGAGTTAGTCTTAGGTCTAGGACTAGTTCTAGGCTAGTGTCCTTATGGCGTTCTATTGTACCATATGTATTTTTGAGACATTTATCTAGATTTTGGATCCCATATTGTATATGTACTTTAACACACATGATATATTTGAGATACTTGATCTAATTGATGTATTTGTGTACTTGTCTCATTTTTATGCTCTTGAGATGGATGCTTGTTATAGATGTTTTAGTACTTTTGTTTAAATTTCCATATAATGTTTTAGCTTTTGCTCATGTTTATGGATGCTTAGTTTTATGTTCATGTTTATATGCTCATAGATCTCTCTCATATATATGCTCTAGACTTGTGTTTTTTAAAATGTGACACTTGGATAGATTAGATGTGATGGCTAGATTAACCCCTTGTGATGACAGGTATAGAATAAGTAAGAAAGTGTTCATGATTGACAAGGAATGGAAGACATGATCGAGAGAAAGAGTGAGAATATATGAATGCAATTTAGTTGACATATCCATGAAAGATGAAGAAAGTGCTCTCCCCATATACAAAATGCAAGACTAATCTAGAATGAGCCTATAATTCAAACTAGCATGCAAATAGGTTTACTTGCAAGGGACACAAAACATTTAGACTATAATTTCATCATTGGGCATTATTAGGGACATCAAAAAATCATATAATCATCACTAGTATAACTATGAAGATGTGAATATGATCTATGTTAGATAAAAATATGGGAATCAAACCTAAGCATCAAAGACATTAAAGTCAAGATGACTAATATAGTTAGATTTCCTAAGTTTAATATAGCTATATTACACATGTATCGAGTCATAAGCGCCAGGATAACCCCCAAGTGTAGTCTTGCAAAAATAGACAAGGATGATACATTGTAGATCCAAGGCATCAAGTAGAATAAGCATACATGCTCTCAACATCTTAGATGAAAAAAGTACATCCACAAGCAAAAAACAAGTAAAACATGCCCCATGCCCCTAGTCTTCTAGTCTAGGACATCCTCAAAATACTATTAGGGATGGAACACTTAGCAAAGAAATTATCATAGACAACATAAAAATGAGATAAAGTTAATCATAACTCAGAAATTTTAATGTTTAAGTGCTTTTTTGGTCATTTCTTCAGTAATCGCATATGATAGTGAGAAATATCATAGCATCCTAGACTATAGGTAAGGTATCTGGAAAGTATTGAAAAACAATCAATGTCAAGGGGGGTAATGTTGAGAAATAATATTTTACATGAGTTTCCAAAGAAATCCTAACACATATAAGAAGACTGTGATAAGCTAAGAAATTGTGCTCTCAAGATGAGGATAAGAGACAATTCCAAGCTAGAAAATTTGTTGTGGAGTGAATGAGACTAATAGATGTAGGTGCAAGGTTATCAAGTAGTATCTATTTCTAGGTTTTCACCACTTCACAATTTTGTTTCAGGACTTTTCAATTTTTTTATATTTTTATATTTTTTGATTTTTTTGGTGATATATCGAAGTTTTTATTGCTAGGTTTAGGACATTTTCTAATTTTTAGATTTTTTGCAAGATCATAAGATATATATAGATAGCTAAATCGTGAACCTTAAGAATAGAGTTTCTTCAGATGTAGAATGTTCATAGGCTCATCCAGTTGTTCCCCTTCAAGAGTAGAAAGATGATAAGCAATATATTCAAATTTTGTTGTGACAATGTAAGGACCCAACCTATTAAGCTCAAATTTCCCCTTATGTTCCCTATTTTGTTGATTCTTAGGGTTTTCTTGAAGAACAATCTCACCCACTTGGAACTCATGAGTGTGAACCTTTTTTTTGTAGGTACTAGACATCTATTTTTTTATTATCCCTCGTATGATCAAAAGTAACCTTGTGATGCTCATCAAGGGTTTCTAGCTCTTGTATCCTCATAGCCCTATGGTCTTCATTAGTTATCAATCCATGTAGGGAGACTCATAGTGAGGGAATCTCAACTTCTAAGGGTAGGATACCCTTGGAACCATAGACTAGTGAAAAATATTTAGCTCCTATAGGAGTATGTATAGTGGTCCTGTAATCCCAAAGTGTCAGATTAATCCACAGGTGCCAATCTCTACCTGATTTGTGGACTGTTCTAAGTAGGATTTTGAGAAATGTCTTATTAGAAGCTATTGAGAGCTAGTGTTTTTTTATCTTGAACTTGTTGCAAAGTTTCTTAAGGTCCTTGTTTCAAGCTATCCTCCATTATCAGTAACAATGGAGGATGGGATACCATAGCGATAACCAATGTGATTGAGAATAAACAAGGCAACATGCTTTCCTGTAGCAAAAGATAAAAGTATAGCTTCAATCAATTTTGAAGTATTCAATCACTATAATCATGAATTTTTGGCCCATTACTAAAAATTCCAATATATGATAGAAGGGATGAGCTCACAGCTAGGAGTATAAATCAATTTATGATGTAGCTAACATTTCTTACAAGATTTACCATATCAAATAGTATCAGCCTACATAGTTGGCTAATAATAGGCTGCCCTACATATTTTTTGGGAAAGAGAAAGGCCATTGGAGTGTGCCCCAAAAATTCCATCATTGATTTTGACCAATGCATTTTCGGGCTCTTCTAGTTCAAGATATGTAAGAAACATTTCGTCTAAAACTCTTCTATACAAGTCACTAGAGAAAAGGGTGTAGTGTGAGTCATCATAAAGGAGTTGGAATTTTTGGTTGCATGTGATTTTTTCAAGAATGATCTGATCATGCAGGTAGGATAGTAATGGTGCAGAACACATGATTATTAGGAGAGTCATATGTGCAATGATGTATTCTTCCACCAAGAACTCAAAATGTGATTCATGTTCTTGTGATTAAATAATATATGCTAGGATGGCCATAAAATCTATAGCCTTATTTTTAGCCCTACAAATTTATTGAAATGTCACAAATGTGAAGTTGTTCTCTAGAGCATCAATCAATTTCTTTTAGGGTACCAACTTGTCATCTTTGGTTTGATAATCATTATTATCTTGGTTAATAACAAGCTAGGAGTATCCATAGATGTGTATCTCTGTGATCCTCCATTCTAAAGCCATTTAATCTCATTTATTAATACCTCTAGGGTGGGCACCAAAAATCCATACTTAGTTCGTACACTTCTCTAAACCCTTCTACCCAAGTTATCCCATAGAATGGAACACTCAAATGTCAACTTAGAGATCCCTACCATGGAGTGTAAAGGTTTGTGTTTGTGCATATGAGGAGTTCTTAGTTAAGCCTTAGAGACACACCCCTTGATAGTAACCCATGAAATGGAATATTATTTTAGACAAGAGAAAGAATTCAATGTCAAAGGATCTCTCAAGCATGCAATGCAAGAAATGAGTTAGGCTAGAATAGGATGCAAGAATGCAACTAAGCTAAATAAAATGAATGTCTTACAACCATTTCTAATTATAATAGTTGAGCTATGTTATAAAAAAGAAAATAAAGCTATTATAAGTGAATCTAAACTAAGATGGAGTATCCAAGAATGAGACAAGAAGCAAGAAGTTCTCCACAAGTGTTCTCAAGAAAACCTGCCAAGAAAGCTACAACATAACAATACTCAAAAATTGGATCTTTTAAGAAAGAGATATCTCCCTCTTTAAAGGTATATGGATGGTTGAGATCAAGATCAAGGAATGGATTATCAAGAGTGTTGGTTGAATTTTGGAACACTCCATGTGTAAGAGAAAGTCAACCAATGAAAAGGAGTTGAGTTTTCAAGTGAGACAAAACCCTTTTCTTTTAATTTGAAAATAGAAAAAGGACTTTATGTGTGCACATTGAGTGGGTTAGAAGAATGGACTATTCTATTTAATTAAAAGGGGACATGTTCTCTTAATCAAATGTAGACTTAGGATATTATAGTCAAAATATAGGTTATAATCAAATTAATTAATTTTTAGCAATTTGGACAAGAGAAATAATCAATTAATCTAGCCAAAATTTTGAGAAGGGGGTTAATAGTCTAGATGACTATTTTTAGGTGATTAATTGCTCTAATTCTTGGTGAAGCCTATGCATTTGGAATTTTAGTGTAACTGTCTTCTCTAATTGTAACATGATTTTAAACAATTATTTTATCTTATCAAAGTCTAACTAATCAAGCGTGCCTTTGTGGTTTCCTCTTCATAACTCAACCTTTCTTCTAGATACTTTTGTTATGACCAAATTCTCAAATTCTCTTCATCCATCAAGTAGATATGACTCTTAGATTAGATATAAAATTGTCTTGCCAATAAGGTTTGACATCAATGAAAACCTAAAAAAATATTCTAATTGAAGTTTCCAAATTGGGTTTTCACATAAAATCCTAGTGTCAAAACTGTGATGAATTCTTTTTGAATGTTTACGTTTCATATTGTTTTTATTATGCAATGCAAGTTATGTTTATGACATTTTTTTAGTAGAGACTGAGAAAAAATAGGATAATAAGAATAGCAAAGTGTTTATTATTTAATTATTCAAGTGGTACATATAGACCTTGAGTAATTGACTCACCCACTACCCCCCTTCTCAGCTATTCTAAACTTTTCTAACAATTGGTATCAAAGATCGGTGATTAAAAAGAAAAGTTTGAAGGAGTTAAAGCTAAAGATAATGATGAATAAGGGAGATGTACACAAGCTAAAAAAGGCCAATTTTTTTGCATGGAAAACCTTGATGAAGTTTCACATATCTAGTATCAATGATGTTGCTATCAATTTTCTAGACAATGAATATGTAAATATAATAACTACTCTTCTAACTCATAAACAATGAAAAAAAGCTAGAACACAACCAAGAAATGTTGGATATTTCCACATCCCTAAGCTATGCCAACTTTGATGATCTAAAATATTGTGATAGTCCAAAGAAGATGTGGGACAAATTGAAGACCATATATGGAGGTAATGAAAATGTTCTAAGAGAAAAATTAGAAATCTTGAGAGGTAAATTTGATGACATGAGAATGATGGAAGGTGAGAACATAGTACAATATTGCACAAGAGTTAAAAAGGTTTTTATTTCCATTCAGGGTGCAAATGGAGAAATCAAAGATGAAACAGTGATAAGTAAGGTATTGAAGACTTTACTCCCTATCTATACCATTAGAATTTCTATAATCCAAGAACTGAGATACACACTAGGTAAAAAAATTACCTTAGAAGGTATAATTGGTAGACTTATTGCTTTTGAGATTTCTAACTTTAATAACTACACGCTTGCTACTATTGAATCTACTTTCAAGTCACAACTAGTTCTTGGTAAGAAGAAAGGAAAATATTTGAAGAGTGAAAGTGATAGTTCTGATGATGAGATTGATGGACTTGAATCCCTCATTGAAAAAAAAAATGGAAGAGGAAGAGGTAAATAAAAAGGTAAATTACCTATCATTTGTATTTCATGAAAAAAAGTTGGTCATATTGCTACTAAATATCCTGACAAAGAAAATAAGGATGAAAGGAAGGAAAGAAGTACAAAAGAAGAGGAGATGAAAAAGACTACAAGATTTGAAATGAAGAAAAGGAAAGAAATCTTTTTATATTGTTGAAGAAAGGAATGATAATGTATCTGAGTAATGATGATGAATTTTTCTATGTTGCTATGAAATAATATTCTAATGAAGATGAGAAAACTACGTTAATTTCTTATGTGAACAAAAGTGATAGATGGATAATTGATAGTGAATGTTCCAATCATATGACTAAGGATAAACAAAAGTTTGAAGATATTGATTCATACAATGGTGGATGTCTTAAATTTGGTAATGATATCCCATGTGTTATAAAATGTAAAGGTACTAATCAACTAACTAACAAGATAACAACTAGCAATGTTTACTAGGTTGAAGGACTTAACTACAATTTGTTGAGTGTTTTATAGCTAAAGAAATTAGGTTACAAAGTTTAATTTCATAATAGAAAGGCCAAGATACATGATGGTGATGGTAAGCTAATTGAAATTGGTGAGAAGATAAAAGGTAACTTATTGTATCTAAATCTATCAAGTGAGACATGTTTGTTTATACAACAAGAAGATGTTTAGTTATGGCACAAAAGATTATGTCATGTGAGCTTTTACAATTTGTTAAATATCAAAAAGATGAAGAAAATAAGAGGGTTTCCTAAACTAAAGAAGCCTTATAATTCTATGTGCAAACAATGTCAATTAGGAAAGATGAAAAAGTCTAGTTTTAAGAAAAAAAACTATGATATTTTGGAATTGGTTCATATTGGCCTATGTGGACCCATTGGTGTTCAAAGTTATTATGGAGATTTTTGGAAATGTAAATGGTAAAGTAAGTTCTTAGAGGGGGGTGAATCAACACTTAAGAACCTTTACCATAAATCAATTTACAATACATCCATCTCATAACTTAACATGTAAACTAAAATAAGTAACCATGCATCACATTTGATGCATAATGTAAATAAATACATAACACATAAGATTTTGGTTACCCAAAAACCCTCTAAAGATAAGGTATAACTAGGATGGGTATGAAACCCACAAATATTTACTACTACAGTTGTAAAGTGTGACCAATTATGGCTACAATGTTTTGATCATAAACTATGATCTACCTTATGAAAGGTCTACCCTGATAAAGGCTTACCAGACTATTAGGTCTCACCTTGACTAAAGGATTTCAAACTCACAATTAAGTAAGCACTCTATTAGAAGATTTAAAATTTTTTTGTTAGGAATACTCTGTTAAGAGATTTACTCTGTATCACCTATCAAAATGATTCAACACCTGATCCTTCAATTAGCACCTTGCTTCTTGATGTCAAATCTCCTATTTACTAGTTATCTCTTAATCCTCCTGATGATATTTATCTTCTCTATTCTTTCACTGCTTACTTTTTTCTTATCAAACTAGTTATACATTACATATCTCTGTCTTAGCCATCTTCTCCACGATGAATCCCCTCTATACTCTTAGCATTTGTATCATTCTCTCTGCATTCATGTATCATTGTATTATTGATACTCCTTAGGGTTTGCCTCCTTAAATAGGCCTTATGGAGATGGGCTAGGTCATAATCAATGGCTTAGATTGATTCCTATTATTGCCTAATGCTTCCCTTAATCTAATTGGTTGCATGTATTTCATAGGGATGTATAATATTATTGGATCCTTATCTCTAAATATCAAAAATTAATCTTCATGTTGACCAAAAATGGTTTACATTGAAGTTTGTGCCATAAAAAATCAATGTCAAAGATTGGTAACTCAACATCAATAGACTTTAATTCTTGGCATGTACTATACTCTTTATGTTGATACTCAACTTTTGAATAGCTCTACACTCACTCTTGCTTAACACTTGAATCACTTGGCATACACTATTTACTTGGCATCTTCTTTTTTCTCAACATTAGTGTGACTTGACACACACTAATTTCTCAGCACTAACTAGTGCTTGACACTAATTGTCATATTACTCAGCATCTATTATTTGGAGACTTATGCTTGACACAAACTATGCACTTGGCTTGCATTGTTCTTTACTAGATAATGACTAAGTGTTTTGTCACTACCTTGTCAAAGCCAAAATGAGATTAACATAGATCAATATTTTATTCTATTTGTGAATGAATACTCTAGAATGATGACTATGATGTTTCTTAAAGATAAATCTGATGCTTTTTTAGTTATTTAAGTGGTATTTAGATAGATTTGAAAAATAAATAGGGAAGAGTTTGAAGTGTATGAGATCGGATAGAGGTGGTGAATTACTTTAACGTGAGTTCAATATATTTTACAATGATAGAGGAATCAAAAGATAGATGTTAGCACCAAGGAACCCTCCTTAGAATGAGATAGCTACAAGGAGAAATAGATAAATTATGGACTATGAAAGAACATTAATGATGGAGAAGAGTGTATCACATAAATATTGGAGAGAATCGGTTAATACTACTGTTTATACACTGAATAGAGTATAGGTCAAGAAAGGTACAAATGTTACACCTTTTAAACTATGGTATGGTTATGCTCCTAATGTTAAATATTTCAAAATATTTGGTAGCAGGTGCCATAGACTAAAATATAGTAGGAATGGAAGGCTTAATGCAAAAAGTGATAAATGTATATTCCTAGGTTATTCTACTAAAAGAAAAGATTTTAAGTGTTTAAATTCTAACACTAACAAAGTTTTAGAAAGTGCAAATGTGAGAGTTGATGAATTTGCAGAAAGAGGTAACACTTCATGTAATGAATACCTTGAAGACTATAGTACATTCATCTATGTGGATGATGACGGTCCTAGCACTCAAAGTTAATAAGAAAGCCAAGGTGCAAGTTCCCATCAAACATGAAATGATGGAATTCAAATGCAAATGAAAATTGTTAAGTAGAGAATGGGTGCTAAGAAATAGACTAGAGATGTCAAGTCATAGATAAGAAATGCTAACCATTAGATAGTAAGTACCAAACATGTAGAACCTAAACTAGAACCAGAACAAGGAAGAGGAAATGAACCTAAGACTATTTTTTAGATGAAACTAAAGAAGAACAAAAAATAAAATTACTTGTGTTAAAAAAATATGTGAGAAGACATCATAAACCATAAAAAATAATTGAAGATTATGAATCAAGTGTTATGAATAGAAAAAGACTCAAAGATAATACATTATTACTATGTGAGTTTGAGCCCAAGTCAATAAAGGATTCTTTAGAAAATAAAGATCGGATCCAAGAAATCAAGCAAAGAAATTGACTAGATTGAGAAGAACAACACTTGGACCTTAGTCCCAAGACCTAAAGACAAAAATTTCATTGGGAAAAAGTAGGTTTTTAGGAACAAGATCAATGAGAATGGTGACGTAATAAGAAATAAGGAAAAATTGGTATGCAAAGGTTATGCACAAGAGGGATTTTATTATGGAGAAACTTTCACTCCTATAGAAAGAATTGAAGGAGTCATAACTCCACTTGCATACTTAGCCTACAAGAATTTCAAGGTCTATCAAATGGATGTCAAATCTACATTTTTAAATGACATATTGGAGGAATAAGTATACATTGAACAACTAAAAGGATTTGTAGATCTAGACAAGAATAACATGGTATGTAAACTAAACAAAGCCCTTTATGGATTGAAGTAAGCCCCAAGCGCATGGTATGACAGACTACATAAACTATTTAGTGAAAATTGGTTTTGAAAGGATGAATTATAATAGTAACCTTAATGAAGTAATATTATCTTAAATATTTGTTAATGATATTATATGTGGAGGAAGAGAAACATTATGCAAATCATTTTTTGATGAAATGGAAAAGGAATTTGAAATGTCTATGTTTGGCAAAATCAAATTATTTGTTGGATTACAAGTATGTCAAATGAAGTTTGGTATTTTCATTTTAAAATCCTAATATATCAAGGAAGTATTAAAGATTTTTGGTATGAAGGATTCAAGGCCAATGAGTACATCGATGTCTATAGGACATAAGCTATCTATGAATGATGATTCTACTAATGTGAACTAGACCCTATACAGATCCATGATTGGAAAATTGCAATATGCTTTTTATAGCAGGCTAAATATTGCTTTAACAATTGGGATAGTTGCTAGATTTTCAACAAATCCTAAAGACAATCACATGATGGTTGTAAAAAGGTATTGAGATATTTGAAAAGTAGAAAAGCCTATGGATTATATTACAAGAGAAGTGATAGATTTGAACTAAAGGTTTTCGTTGACTCAGATTGGGATGGAAATATTGATTATAGAAAAAGCACTAGTGGAGGTGCACTCTTTCTAGGAAAGATACTGGTTTCATGGACAAGAAAGAAGAAAAATTGTATTTCCCAATCAAGAGTTGAAGCCCAATATGTGGTAGTTGTAGTGAATTGCTCAAACATAATTTGGCTTAAAAAATTGTTGAAAGGTATGAAAGAAGATATCATAGATCTATTTGTTATCTATTGTGATAATACAAGTGTTATCAACATTTCAAAAGAATCTAGTGGTGCACACTAGGAAAAATCACATTGTTATCAAGTATCACTACTTGAGAGAATTTTTTTTTTTTTTAAAAGTGAAGCTAGAATATGTGAATACCAAGGAACATATTGCTAACATATTCACAAAACCCTTATCCAAAGATGCTCATGAATATCTTAAGGGTAAACTAGGGGTGATTCCCATAACTAAAGCTACTTAAGAAGATAAGGTGCATTGCATCATATGTGCTAATTAGAACATTCTACACAATGGTGCAATACAACTTTACTTTTGGATATGCCTATGGTAGAATATTTTAGTACATCATAAATAACTCAATCATAGATAGATGACAAGTATTAGCTAGACATACAAAATCTACATAATTTAGATGTATGAAGAGTTTGAGACCGAGATAGCCACACATCTTTGGCATTGTTGTTAAAGATGGGGAGAGTAATTAAGAGGGAGAAAGTTACAAATAGAGATTACTAAAGAAGGAGAGATTTCTTCAAAAGGGTGAGACTTACAAAGAGAAAGACTATTATCATAGAGGGAGACATTGAGAGTAATTCTTACCAAAGAATCAAAATGAAATATTTTGGATTGTATGGTAACTTAGCCATTACTAGTATTTAGATATTTGAGATGTTCCATCAATTCCCAAAAGGGAGATTATTGGAAACTTACAATTTGAACAATTGTTGTTTTGTCATTGATGTAAATTTTATTGATGAGATATATTGCTACCTAATCTAAATGTCATATCTATTTGATTGATAAAGAGGATTTGAGAAGTTGATCATAACTATAGGATGTAGAGGAAAGGTTGAAGTTATGAAAAGGGAGTTACAATGGATATTTTATTAGATAAACTTTGATAAAGAAAAGTAATTTTTTATGCCAAGAATGTTAAGCCAAGCAGTGCAAAAGAGTAAACTACTAAGGAGTATTGAGTAATGCTAGTGTCAACCGAGCTACAATTAGTGCCGAGAAAATCTAGTGTTGATTGAGCATTAGCATAGATTGAGTAAGTGAGTTGGTTCTAAGCTAGAAAGCTTTAAAATGATTGAGTATTTCAATGATGACCGAGTGTCAGAGTTTAGATATTGTCGAGTGACAATAAGAGAATAAATTCAAAGAAATTGTAAGATCAAGCCAACTTAGTTGATTCCTTGGGATATGTAAATCATGTTGAAGATAACATTGATGAGTTGGATCATTAAATTTAAGGAGAAGATTAGGTAAAGACCTAATAGATAGATTCTAGAGAAGTTTCTAGAGAATGATCAAGAAGATGAACAAATACATTGAATCAAGTTGAACTTGATCATAAACCCTAAGATCTATGGTGGATGTAGAAAAAGTAAAGCATAAATTGTCTATTTCAAGAGATACAAATCCAAAAAATTGGTGTTTCACATGTGTGTATGAGAGAGATCTTGTATAAGAAGAGAGACATGCATAGCAAGGTTGATTAGAAACATACAAAGAGTGTGAGTGAATGTGAAGCTAAAGTAGAAAGCTTGTAGATATGATGATGTTATTGATAATTCAATTAGAGTACAAGGCTTAAGATTTGATGAGAAGAGTGGACTAACCACCAAGAAAATCAAGATCAGAGATGTTAATGGAAAGCTTATCAGTTAACCAACACAAAGACCGAATAAAGACTGAACTTACAAAAGTGAGTTGTAATCACACAAATCAAAACATACTATTTTCTTTCTTATCATTGTAAACAATTTTTATTGAAAACATTTTAATAGAAGTTGACCTAATATTCATTTGAAGACTTAATAGTTTGTGTAAATCCTTTAGCTGGGTGACATTTTAAATGGAATAATCAAAGTCCTCTTACAAGGCCACTCCTAATAGGGTGATTAAATCCTCTAACCAGGTCATATTTAATAGTGTTTTTTTTAACCTTTCACAAGATTGGCTCATAACAAGGCTCACTTTGAAAGAGTGAAAAAGAGTACATGCTCTAGTGGTTTTTCCCAAATTGGGTTTTTGCATAAAATCCTAGTGTCAAAATTTTGATGAATGCTTTATGAATGTTTACATTTGATAATATTTTCATTATGAAATGAAAGTTATGTTTATGATAGTTTTATAGCAAAGATCAAATAAGAAGAAAAGTGAAGTGTTTATTATTTAATTGTTCAAGTGGTACATATAGACCTTGAGTAAGTGATTCTCACCACGCCCCCCCCCCCCCCCCCCCCATTCTAAACATTTCTAATATTTCCAACATTTCTTTACTAAACTTATTCTAGCTCCTATAGTAGTACTGATTTATATGTTAGATTATGTTGTTTGTTATGTCTTGATCACATCTTCATGATGATGATTTGTGTTGTCATCTAGTGTATTTTGTATTTAATATCATGTATTATGTATCTAGAGGATGATCATTTAGATTGATGATTATTGTGCCTTAATGCTTTATACATGTATCATTTACTTTCAATTGATACACACACACACTCACTAAAATAGACTTAAAATGATTATTTTAGTATTTTAATTTAAGGAACTAATATATGATTCTATTTTTTGTATGTTATAATGAACTATTGGTTATCTATGGTTATCTATGGTTATGTTCTTGTTAAATATAGAGCATCTCTACTTGATGTTTTCTTGTTTTTTGAATAGGTACTGGGGAACATTCAACCTAATTTGTAGGAATTGTGTGTGTACCTATATCCTCGATAGTGACACTAGGAGATATTGATCTTGGCATTTCATTTTGAGCCAATGTCATTCCTTTATAGAAAAAATATCCATATTATTTCTCTTATCTTTAGTATTATTATTACCCCTTTGGTACATTTTGGCAAATCTAGACTTCTTAATGCATTAAGTAATTAGACCCATGGGCATGTCTGTGCATTTAGAACTTGACAATCATTGAAGAAGATTTTGATTTAAAATTTTGTTTTACTTGTAATTTAGGGCTTTTAGCTATTTATTTTATTTTACTAGTAAATTTTTCATAGTTGGATTCTAGTTACCTGGAATTAATTTAGTTAACTGGGTGAAGGGGCCAAGATATTAGTAAGTGACCTAATAATCTATTTTTGAAGTCACTTTTTAAAAAGTGCTTATATGAGGCAAAAAGTGACTTTTCTTGCTCACTTCTTATTTTGATTTTGAAGATTTGATATTTTTGTTCTCCAAACCCTCATGGAGGTTTTTGGAATTTTGTTTCTTGGGAAAATATCATATCACTATACTTTTGTAAGGAGCAACCCATTAGATTTGAGTTGGTATTCCTCACCTTTTCTGTGATTTTCTTCTCATTTGATGCTCCTATTTATTTTCTTTAATCAACCTAGTTTTTAGAGCATTTGGATTGGGGCAGGGATCCTAAGATTAAATTAGTTACTCCATATGTTTGAATTCTTTTTCTTTCTTTAGGATCATGGGCGGAGAGCTAGGGTTTCCCCAAAAATTTCATGCATTTCTATGACTCAATTGGATGAGTACGAGTATTTGTTTATTTTCATGTTTCTCATATTATGATCTTAGATTTTGTATGTGTTTCTACAACTTTGATTATTATTTTATTCTTGGGAGTTTGGATTATTTTTGAGATGGTTTTTTAATTTCATCAAATTTTGAGATGGTTGAGTTTTGAGCATTTTCATATTGCATCATTTTGTGTGTTACACATATTAGAGTTTGGAATTTTTTGGAATTTTTTGGATTATAAATGGATTTTCCTCTATTTTTTAAATCATCCTATGGTTTTACTTTAGGATTTTAATTTTTTTAAGGAAAATTGATACTCTAAGCAAAGCACACAATTGATTATTTTTGTAAATTTGCTTGAGATGTTGCATTATTGGATATTTTGCCTCTTGCTTCATTTTGTGATGCATAGAGGGGTGTGGTGGTGCTTGTATCTACACAAAATCATTTGAACATACTTTGAAAGGATCTTGAGATACCTAGACTCTTGGATTGAGGCCAATTGAGTACCTTGAGCATTAGGGTTGGTTTTGGGAAATTTCATTGCCTTGTAGAACTTGTTGTATAATGGGAAGTGTACATATAGGATAGACATATGTAGTTTCTTATCATGGTATAGAAGCCCAAGAGTGGTAAAAATATAACTTAAATTATTTTTAATAAGTGATAACCAAATGCATATATGTGGTAATAAAATTTAATGAAAAATAAGAGATTTTCCACCTAGATGGTATCCAACCACCCAGGAAGAGTTGGAGTGAAGGTGATGTGTATGACCTCTTGTGGGAGTTGGAAAAAAGACACAATATCTAACCTCCCAGTGATAGATAGAATGAAGATATCTTTTTAGCCTAGCATCCTTAAGGGTTTGGAACAAATACTTGATGCTACTTGAGCTACTATGAGCCAAGTAATGACACTACAATAGAGTAGATAGTGTGTTATGACTAGTGACTTGGATAATTACATTATGACCTTGATGATAATTTATGTATTTTGAGTGATGCATTTTTTAGCATTTGTGTGTCCTATGTGACAATGGTCAAGTTACTATCTCCATGAGAATGATAAGGTGAGCCTATGAGTTCCACATAGTTGGGAGGTGTTGCTAACCTATACCACTACTGGGGATCGATGTATAGAGATGGTCTCCCTTAAGCTCTAGGATTTAGAGCTTGTATGATCGCTCTCTTCTATTTATACTTATTCATACACATTTGTACTTGATGAGCTATATATATATATATATATATGTTCATGGTGTTGTATTTTATATTGTTATTAATTAACTCCTAGATTTGTGAATTATTCATGTTTTTGATGCAATTGGGTTCCTATCTCCTTGATATGTGTGGTTTTTGTACTCTTAAGTGCGAATTTTATTCCTTTCTAGGTTTTTCTTTTCTTTTCCTTAAGGTTTTCAAGAAAATTATTGTACGACATAAGTGTTTTTTTGTATGAGAGTTATCTTGTTATTTGGAAGCAAAATTTTATCATACGAGAGAGCATTTTATCATATGAGATAGTATTTTCTCATAAAACCCTAAATTCACTATTGTAGAATAGTATTTTGTTGCACTAGAGACAATTCTAGCTCATCCAAGCTTTCGAAGTTAACCCAGAGAGTTGAGTTAACCATGGCTAAAGGCACACCCAACTATTCAACCACCTGTGAGAGTAAACATAGTGGAAACAAACACCAAATAATAAAAAACTTAGGAGTTAGAGGAAGAAATATCATCATATATTCATCAAATAATCATATACATGCACAACTATAAGGCTCAATCTGCATATCTCTTCCATCTTGCACTTTCTCATCCTAATGATGGATCATGTAATATGATCTGAAATGTTGATGGTAAAAAAACACACACAATAAAATCTAAAAAATAGTTTATTTACAAATGGATTGTGGAAATTTGATTATGTTAACTATAATACCTTCTAGGTTATGGGCAACATTACAATCAAATTTGAACTTCAATGAACAAAAATTGCATCTTAGCTTGCTTATGCTCTTACTATACTTCTATCTTTTTACTTATATCCCTAAGACTCTACCAAAGAGCTCTTTAAATACATGCATGGCCGCAAGTTAGCTTGTTGCAATTATAACAAAATAAACACTCATATTAAATGATTGAATAAGTCACAAGTCAGCTCTCAACAAATACCTATCACTAAATTAAATGAAAAGGTTAGCTTCAATAGTAAACTGGACACAAACAACTCAATAAACAAAAAGTCCAACAAATGCTCCAACTCGGAAAACTCAACAATGCTCAATAGCCCAAGGATAACTTGGTAACTAAAGAAATCTTGGTGACCAAAGAATAACTTAGAAACCAAAGAAATCTCAATGAATAAAGCATAACTTGGCAGCAAATGTGAACTTGACAACCACTGCAAACTCATCATCAACTACAAACTCGACAACAACTAAAAAACTTGGCAATGCAAGACATTACAACTCAACAACAATAAGAAAGAAGAAAAATATGTATGATTGTAGTGCAACTAGAGATTCTCCTACATTAGATAGTCAGGGTTGAAAGAAATGATTCTCCTAAATCATTGAGATGTCACAACCTAAGTTGAATCCAACTCATATTGGGAAATCCATGTAGCATCTTCCAGCAGTTTGTTCTTCCATTTTATTAGATAATCATAGTAATATTTTCCTATTGTGCTCTTTCCAACTCTCTTATTAAATATCTATTGAATCTCTTCAATAGACTTCTTAGGATAATCATCTGATAGAGTAACTTCGTCATTTAATTCATGATACTTATATAAATCAGCAACATTGAATATAGGAGATATATTCATGTCATTAGGTAACTCAACTTCATAAACATTTCCACTATCAAACTTCCTCAAGATCTTACAAAGTCCAAACTTCTTCATCTTTAACTTACTATATGTCCTAGTAGGAAATATTCCTTTCTTCAAATGTACCATCACCTCATCACAAACTTCAAAAACATGATGTCTTCTAGACTTATTAGCATTCTCTTTATACTTCTTATTATGTTCCAACTTTAGCTTTACTTCCTTATGCAAAGATTCCATAAAATTAGAAAAATCTTCTCCTACCTCACTTCTCTTCTCTTTACCAAATATATCCCTTAAATTTTATACTCCTCTAGGCTACATTCCAATAACAATTTCAAAAGGTGTATTCCTTGTACTCGTACTCATAGAATTATTGTATGCAAACTTAGCTTGTGCTAATAGCATCTCCCAATTATGTGATTTGTTTCCAACTAAGCATATCAACAAATTACCAAATTTTCTATTCATAACCTCTGTCTATCCATCTATTTGTGGATGGAAAGTAGAACTATACTTCAACTTGGTACCCATCTTCGTCTACAAAGTCCTCCAAAAATAACCAACAAACTTACTATCTCTACCAGAAATAATGCTTTTTGGTAATCCATGCAATCTAACAATCTCTTTAAAGAAAACCTTAGCAACTTGATCGGCATTTGATGTCTTCTTACAAGGTATAAAATGAGCCATTTTCTAAAATCTATCTACAACAACAAATATCAAATCGTATCCCTTCACTTTTTTAGGCATTCCAAGAACAAAGTCCATACTGATATCACTTTAAGTATTCTCAAGAATAGAAATAGGTGTATACAAACTAGTATTTCAATTTACCCCTTTTGCAACTTGATAAACTCCACAACTCTTTACAAACTTCTAAAAATCCTTATACATTTAAGGCCAATAATACTTTTCTTTCAACAAACTTAGTGCCTTATCGATTCCAAAATTTCCAGCCAATCCACCACTATATTTTTCCTTAATCAAATTCAATCTAATAGAACTTTTAGGAATACACAACTGAATACCTTTAAACAACATACCTTCTTGAATAAAATAATCATCAAAATTACTTGGTTGTTATGTCAAACTACCTATTCTCTGCACTCTCTTCACATCTCATAAAAATTTGGATCAATATCATACAACTCCTTCATCTCATCAAAACCATGAACTTCAACTTTAATCTTAATCAGCAAAGAATGTCTTCTACTCAATGCATTAGTAACTCAATTATTGACTCCACTCTTATTCTTAATCACAAATTTAAAACTCTACAAATACTTAACACACTTCATATTTCTCTAATTCAACTTATGTTGACTTCCCAGGTATTATAAAGCTTCATGATCAATATACAACACAAACTCCTTAGGAATTAAATAATGTGTCCATGTCTTCAATGATTGAACAATAGCATAAAACTCTTGATCATACACATAGTACTTCCTTTTAGCATCATTAAACTTCTCACTAAAGAAAGAAACATGTTTAACTCATGAATTAATATAGCTCCTATTGTACTACCACTTACATCACATTCAACTATAAATTAGGAAAAGCTAATATAGGAAGCTCAACAACCTTTTGTTTCAAAGTCTCAAAACTATTATTAGTTCCATGTGTCTACTTGAATTCCTTTTTATCTCCTCTCATTTTCTCATTCATAGCATTACAAATGGAATGAAATTTCTTATAAACTTCCTATAAAACCAAGCCAAACCATGAAATGATCTTATCTCACACACATTCTCACATGTAGGCCACTCCAAAATTTCTTTGACCTTCTTAGGGTACATCTTCAAACCATCAACTGAAATCACAAAACCCATATGCACAATCTCCTCTTGCATAAAAGTACACTTCTTTATATTAATCATCAACTTTTCCTCTTTCAATCTCTACAATACTTGTTTAACATGCTCAAGATGTTATTCCTTAGTCTTACTAAATATCAAAATATCATCCAAATAAACAATCACAAACATACCCAAGATTATTTTTATAATTTCATTCATCAACCTCATGAAAGTAATAGGTGAATTAGTCAAACCAAAAGGCATTACCAACCATTCATACAAACCATCATTTTTCTTAAAAGAAGTCTTCCATTCATCACATTCTCTAATTTTGATATGATGATAGCCACTCTTCAAATCAATCTTTGTAAAATACTTTGCTCCACTCAAACAATCCACTATTTCATCCATCCTCGACATAGGAAACCTATATTTCACTATGATCTTGTTAATAGCTCTGGAATCAAAATAAATTATCCATTTTTAATTCTCTATTCTTCTTAGGTGTTAATACATACGGTACATCACATGGACTCAAACTTTCTCTAATCAAACCTTTCTCCAACAACTCATGCACTTGTTTGTTACATTGTTCATTCTTAGTAGGTGTCAATCTATATGGTGCTTTATTCAGAAAACTAGCTCTAGGAATCATTCCATACAATAAATTATAATTCTAAGTGGTGGTAAATGATCAAGTATATCCTCTACAACAATTTCTTTATATTCATCTGGCACTTGGTCAACACTACCAATTTCTATTGTCACTCAATCACCACTAACTGGCACTCAATTTCCTAGGGATTATAGAAAAATAGACTTGATTTTTCTTCATTTCCTTTTCAAATTATTTTCCATTAACCATAAAAATGATCACAGTAGTGTACTTAACCTCATTTGGACTTTCAATCAAAGGAAGCAATATTTGCTTCTTCCCATTCATTGAAAGAGTATATTGATTCAATCTTCCATCATGTATAACATATCTATCATATTTCCAAGGTCTACCCAAAAAAATAGGACAACATTCCATAGGCATAATATCACACAAAACTTCATCAAAATAATGTCCAATCTAGAACTTCACAATGCACTGTTCACTTATCAATATCTTATGCTCATCTTTGATCCATAAAACATGATAAGGTTTAGGATGCTCCAACCTCTACAACTAAAACTTTGTAACCAATTCTTATAGTGCTAAATTTTTAGAACTTCCACTATCAATTATCACCTTGCAACATTTTCTAGTCATCTTACACCTAGTCTTGAAAAGACTTCTTCTAAGGGCAGGTTCGTCATCACTTGCCTTATTACATAAGGTTCTTCTCACAATCAATTTTCTCCATCTTTAGGTCCAATAGGTGAACCCTCAGTGTTTCCTTGAACCATAGAATTTTTTTTGCCTTGTCCACTCTTAGAAGATCTACATTCAAAATATTTATAGCCTTCTTTACCACATCTGAAGTAATTACCATGAAAACTAGCTCTAGAATAAGAATCACCTCTTCCTCAGTAAGAACCAGTACCTCCTCAATATGAATCACCACCTTTCCACTTAGTCTTTCCTTTATCATCATTATTTATTTATATTTTCTCTTATCTTGCACAAAACTATTAGATCTATCACCTTCTTCATAAGATATACCTCTTCCTCTCTGGAAACTACCACCTCTACCTCTTTGTCCTTGCTCATGCTTCTTTGTCAAGATCTCCTCAACTTTTAGGGCATATTGTTATGCTTCCTCCCAACTTTCCAATTTCACAAAAATTATCTCATCTTGAATTTCAGATCTCAATCCATTTATGTACCTTGCAATTTTCTCAACATCATCATCCACATGTCTAGATCTAATGTCCAATCTATATAATTCCTCAATATGCTCCTTCATAGTCATGTCTCTTTGTCTTAAATTTTGAATCTTTCTCAAAAAAATAACTTGGTAATTAACAAGAAAGAACTTGTTCTTTACCTTTTTCACCATCTTCACCCAAGTCTTGATCTTTTCCCTTCCTCTCCTTTGTCTATCAATTTGCAAATGATCCCACCACAATAAGGCATGCCCTTTCAACCTTGTAACTACAATATTCCCCATCCTATTATCAGGAGTGTTTTCATACTCAAAGAACTTCTTCATTTTAAATATCTAATCTAGCATAACATTGGTATTCAATTTTCCACCATAAGGAACAACTTCAGCAATAGGCTTTGAATTTTCCCTAGACAATATTCTCAACAACCTTACCTCATCTTCATCTCCTTTAGGTTCTAGATTATGGTTTGGTTTTCATACTTCATCATCACTTACATCATCAAGATTCACTCCTCTCCTCTAGGTTATCTCTACAACATCTAATCTAGTTATTATTTTTATCAATATATCCAACATGACATTGTCATCATTTCCTCTACCTTGAGTCATCTTTACAATTGGGCTCCTACAAGATCATAGCCATCTATAAGTTATAGCTCAAATCCACAAATTTGTAACCCTACAACCCAAATTCAATTAAGGTTCTATAAGATCCAATATCCACAAGGACAAACCTTAAGCTCTAATACCACCTAACACAAAGAGCTGAGATAATTAGGGCCAAAGGGACACCCAACTATTCAATCACCTACAAGAGTAAAAATAATGGAAATAAACACCAAATAACATCAAACTCAAGAGATAGAGGAAGAAATGACTTCATATATTAATCAAATAATCAAATACATGCCCATCTATAAGGCCTTCTAGGTTACAACCAATATTACAATCAAATTTGAACTTTAATGAACAAACTTTGTATTTTGGCTTGCTTCTACTCCTATTATGCTTCTATCTTCTAACTTGTATCCCTAAGACTCTACCAAAGATATCTTTAAATACATGCATGGACACAAGTTAGCCTATTGAAATTACAAAAAAATAAACTCTCATATTAAATGTTATAATAAGCCACAAGTTGGCTCTCAGCAAATACCTATAACTAAATTAAATGCAAATGTTGGCTTGAATAGGAAACCACACATAGACAACTCAATAAATGAATAATCCAATAAATGATACCAAAGGATAACTCAAAAACCAAATAAATATTTCCAAACAAAGGATAACTCAACAACCAAAGAAAGCTCAATGACCAAAGGATAATTCAGCAACAACTGTGAACTCAACAACCATTGCAAAATTGCCACCAACTACAAACTCAAGAACAACTAAGAAACTTAAAAATTAAAGACATGAAAACTCAAAAGAAAGAAGAAATAAGGAAAATATGTAGGATAGCAGTATAGCCCAGGATGCTCATACATTAGAAGTAATATTTGGTAAATAATTGGCACTTCAACCTTGTTCAAAAAGATCAATTTGGTGATTTAGATACTCTCTTTAGAGACATTTCTAGCATGAATATTGATGGTATTCCTATGGGGGAGTATCCCAATAGTGTTGGAGACATGATTTAATGGTTATCTATTGCATTATTCATTGAGTTTTACATTTGATGTCAATATACTAGTTATTTTGTGAAGATTGATAGAATAACAGATAGGTGTTGGCTTGACATGGTTCAAGAATTGAAGATCAGCTTATTTGTACTTTGGATTATGTTCTAGATTATTTATTGATGCTACAATTAAGAGAATGTATGGAAATATGAAGACTGGATAGAGTTATGAAGGATTTGGTAAAGGCAATGTTCAGACAACATTTCTAAAAAGTGGGTATTATTATTTGGATTTTATATCCTAGTAGAGATGGAATCTGGTTGAGTGATCTAAGGAAAACTTTGAATACATTTAGAACCTTTCTTGGTCAAACATTCATAATCAAATGATCAACAAGTGGAAATTTATGAAGACAGTAAGTCAATAGATTACTTGTAATTTTGAAAATATGTGATATTGTAATGAAATATGTATTTTGATATCTTAAGTTGGTCCTATATTATTATTTTACATTGGTAAACCCTCAAGATCAGCTCAATAATTTATTTTAGGACTTGGTGTAAAGGAAAGGTCATTTTCTCTTAGACAGTTATCCAGTGTGGATTTTATAATCAGTGAGATCATATTGAGATATGCGAGCTTGAATGCACATATCATTTGGATTAAAGTAGAGATTGGTGTAGTTGAGGTACAATGAGATTCCAAGGAAATGTATTTGCCAAGTTAAGTTATTATTAGATCATTATTTATGTACACTTGTCTTATTCAATGAAGATAGTACTATAATTGTTTGGACTGTGGGTACATCTATCTTCCTTTCAACTCCTAATAGAGTTGCTATAACTCCTAACAAGGTTGGAATCTCTTAACAAGGATTCAAAGTCTCCTAAAAAGGACTCATATATACTAATTGTATTTCATTGAATCCTAATGAGTTCTATCCTTTAATAATGAATTTTGATCTTAGTGCATCATCTTGTGGGCATCATTCCCACCAAGGTTTTCCCTTTGATCAAGGGTTTTCCTAGTTAATAAATTAGGTTTTATTGTGTATGGTTATTTTTCTATGGTTTTTCCATCTAACATTTTAATTTATTAGAATTAATAAGGATATTAAGAGTTTTTTTTAATTACATAACTAATTCACCCCCATACCCACTTAGTTATCTTGGTGGAATTTACTTTCTAACAATGTGTATCAGAGCATCAAGTCCTTATTTGATGGAATTGACTATAATAGATTGAAAAGGAGGATCAACAGACATATTCTATGCATGGGTGTAGAATTTTGGTTGATTACTAAAAATAGAGAAGTTTTGATTGAAACAAAGGGATCTTGAGGATTGTGAAACAATAGAGGAAGTTTTGTTGGAATCTCTAAATATTGGTGTCTATTAGTGTCAAACAATTAGTCATCTACTAGGAGGAGTTAGAACATCATCACTATGACCAAGCTACTCTACATAGATCAAGTTATGAGATAGACTTATATATAAACATGTATATACCAAGCTCTATAGGAGCTGAAAAAGTCCTTAGTCACCCAATTTTTTCACTATAAGCTATGCTTAATGATAATTGAGTAGTTTGAGCACATTGATGTCGAGATACATAGAAGGTGTTGACCATGGTAGAGACTAAGTGTTAGTAGAGTGTACTGTGAATGCAAAGTATCAAAGATAGTAAGTGTCAAGAAATGCATAATTGTCATTCAAGTTAGAAATAATACAAAATTTGAGGCAAACCATTTCAGGCTGATAGAGACAAGATCTTTAATACTTATAGAGGTTGTTACAAATTTTATTATGCATTTTATGATGTGGAACACATATCCCTATTTATTGTGACTAACTAATCAGATGAAGAGGCAAAGTAATGAAGCATCTAGAAAAATATTTATGAAATCTTTAAATAGAGAAGATCTAAACCTATTTGATATAAGGGTATGGCAATGGGAAGGAGTGAACAAGAAATTCATGCAATCATAGAGAAAATTAAGTGTGAAAGTGTGAGTATTATGAAGAAGGCAATAGATTTGAGTTATGTTATTTCAAAAGAAAGCAAGCGACCTTGTCAAAGTAGTGAAGGATAGTAAAACTATATCAAATCAAAGATCATATTAGATTAAAGAGAGGAGATCCAAAGTTGGCTTATCAAGAGTAGACTGAGGATCAGGTACTAAATCATTTTTAGAAGATTGAGATAGTGTAAATCTCTTAATAGAGTGGTTTTAATGGATCTTTTTAAATCTCCAAAAGAGTCATTAATTTGAAGTAAGTGTGAAATCCACTCATAAGGTAAGACCTAACAATCTTAACATCCTTTAACAAGGCAAACCCCTCATAAGGTAGATCATTGGTTATAGTCAAACATTGTAACCTTAACATGTCAACTTTATTATTGTAGTAGTGAAGATTTGTGGGTGTCATACTCAACCTAGTTTTACCTTTACCTTGGAGGGTTTCTAGGTCACTAGATCTTTGTGTTATGTGTACATTCCATGCATGTAATTGATAAATTAGATCTATATGTTAATATAGTTTGATTTTACAAGCTATGTTATCCATGTATTGGACATGAGATGGTAAATATGGTTAATGCAAGAAAGAATTATTAAAAAGGTTTAAGTGTTATAGATCCTAATTCATCCTCCCCACTCCCAGTATCTAAGTTTACTAATTAAGACTTCCAACAACATTCATGTACAACATGCTTTTTAGAGAGGCACTATTATCAGCTCTTCTTGAAACTAAATTTTCTCAAGTAAAATCTTTAAGACTTGCTCATGAAATTTGGAAGTCTTTTCAAAGTACATTTGAAGGTGATAAATATGATCACAAAGTTAGATTATAGAGTTGGATATGTATATTTAAATATGCTAAGATGATGGAAGATGAATCTATAAATAGTTATTTTGATAGAATATTAGAGATTGTTTTAAGAATTAATACTTGTGGATGGGACAAATTAGAAGATGAAGTTGTATAGAAAATATTGAAGACTTTGACACATGCATACAAATAGACAACAGTTATGACTAAACAAGTTATTCCCTACACATCTAATTTTACAAAAGAGACTCTTCTTGGGACATTACAATTAGCTGAAACATGGATGAGGCAAAGTCAAGAATTTCCTAGAGTAGAAACCACTTCCAACATACTAAGAGACAAACCTATGTTCACAAGAAGTGCAAGTACAAGTGGAGATTACACTAGTAGCATCCAAGTAGCTTGGTCATTATTCTTCTAAATTTCCTAAGAGAGTAAATAAGTGTAATCCTAGAAAGCCTTATAAATCAAGAATACATAAGCATTTCCTTTATGATAGTGCAGATAGTGATGTTGATTTCAAAATGGTAAACTTCTTGATTAAAAGTGATGTTGAGGATGATGAAATGGGATTTTTTGATATTAAGAAAGAAAGCCCTAAAAAACAAGAAGTTAGAGAAGAAAAAGTGTTAGTATCACAAGTTTAAAAGAAGAAATCTGATTGGATTATTGATAGTGGTTGTTCCCATTATATGACTAGAGATATGAATAAGTTTTTTGAATTTAGTAGCTATAATGGAGTAGTTAGAGTTGGACATAATGTAACCTATCATATGAAAGTAAAAGGATCTATTACACTTGATAGAAAGACTAACACTAATTATGTTTACTTTGTGGATGGTTTGAAACATAATCTTTCTAGTGTTGGACAACTAGTTGACAATTGATATCAATTGTATTTTGTAGAGAAGACTTACATTAATGAAGATAAAGATGGTAAGATGATTGGTACTAATACAAGGACAAGAGCTAATTTATTTAAGTTGAATCCTACTAAGATGACATGCAAAGGTTCATAATAGTTGGTTATGTCATAAGAGATTTGTCATATCAACCTTGATAATATTGTGAAGATTAATACTCCATCTATAATTAGAGATTTTCCTAAGATTGTGAAACCTACTAACATGGTGTGTGTAAAGAATGTAAAATGATAAAAAATAATAAACATTCATTTTTCAAGCAAGAAATTTACTGATTTGGAAAAATTGGAGATTGTGCACACAAATTTGAGTGGTCCTACAAAGACTAGAGCATTTTATGGTGAAAGCTATTTTATGACTCTTGTTGATGTTTCACTAGAATCATGTGGGTTACATTGCTTAGAAAAAAATCTAAAGCTTTTGAGAAATTAAAGATATTATAGAGGAGAGTTGAGAATGGATCTTGTTTAAAGATTAAATACTTTAGATCTAATAGATGAGGATAGTTTATTTCAAATGAGTTTAACAAATTTTATGAAGATAAAGGTATAAAGAGACAAATTTCACCCCCTAAGACACCTGAACATAATGTGATAGCTGAAAGGATAAATAAATTAGTAACAGATGTGGAAAGAGCAATGATGCTTGAAAACATTTTATCAAAAATATTTTGGAGAGAAGTAATAAATACAATAATGTACATTATGAATAGAGTGTAGATCAAACAAGGTACTAGTAAGACACCTTATGAACTTTAGTTTGGACATACATCTTCTATAAAGTATTTTAGAATTTTTGGAAGTAAATGCTACATTAAAAGAGATGATGAGATTGGAAAGTTTGATTCAAGAAGTGATGAAGGTATGGTTCTTGGATATTCATTGAAAAGAAAATCCTATAGATGTTTTAATCATAGATCTAAGACTATTGTGGAGAGTTCTAATATGAAAGTAGATGAAAATATTAGAATTGAGAAGGGATACTTGATTATAATTCTAATGAAGAGACTAATCCAATATAACAAAGCGAATGTTGAGCAAGAATTTTTTTATGAGACTAACATTAAATTGTAGACTAAAATTCAAAAAGAAGAACATAGAGAATAATCTAGATCTGAACTTAGAGCATAAATCAAAATTGAAGTAGTGACACCTAGCACAAATGTGGTCAAGAATTTCCTAGCTAAACAAATTGTTGGAAGCAAGGATAAAGAATTCATGAAAAGAAACAAGGTATAAGAAGAACAATGTTTAATTTCTCAAGTTGAACCTAAGAATGCCAATGAAGAATGTAAATATGATTAGTGGATAAAAACTATGAAAGAAGAACTAGAGAAGATTGAAAAGAACAAAACATGGGAATTGGTTCCTAGACCTAAGGACAAGAATGTTGTTGGAACTAAGTGAGTATTTAGAAACAAGATGAATGAACAAGGTGAGGTTATAATAAATAAAGAAATATTGATATGTAAAGGTTACTTGTAGTAAGAAAGAACTAATTTTAAAGAAACATTTGCATCTTTTGCTAGATTAGAAGTAGTTAGAATGTTTTTGGCATATGCAACTAACAAAAATTTCATGGTTTATCACATGGAAGTCAAATTAGATTTTCTAAATGAAAAACTTGAATAAGAGGTATACATTGAGCATCCTAATGGTTTTCCTTTGAAAAATAAAGAGGATATGGTTTGTAGAATGACAGAGGCATTGTATAGAATGAAACAAGCACCTAAAGCCTGATTTACAAGATTGGATAAATATTTCACAAGTTTAAGATTTGTGAAAGGTAATGCTTATAGTAATTTTTATTTGAGAAAGAATGATATTAAGTTACTAATTGTTGAATTATTTTTGGATGATATTAATTTTTGAGGTAATTGTTAACTATTTACACTATATATGCATTTTTTCCTAAATTTGTATAATCTTATTGCCTATGTGAAAATAAGTTTAGTTGGGTAGATATTCATTAATGATTAAGTATATTGATGATCAAAATCATGGTTGCATGTTTACTTGAATTATTAAGTGAATTTAAACTTTTTTGTGAAGTAATCAAAAGGTTTATAGTTTGTGGATGAATTAGAAAAGAATACATGTACAAATTATGTTTTTTCCATTCAAGGAAAGTATAGTATTAAGTCCACACAAGTTGTGCTAACTATTTTTTTTAAAAAAAGTTTTGTTTAAACTTCAAAATCATTTAGCAATGAACACTTATCATTTCGCAAGAACATAAAAACACTGAAAGAGATCAATGGTTCTCTCATTGCCTAAAATGGAGGTAACCATGTTGAATTTGATGGAGTTCATGAGTTCTTGCATGCTTTCTTCCACTTGTAAAGAATAGAAACAAATGATGTTGGTCACATGAAATGACTAAGCTTAGGAAACAAAGAACATAACAATCTATGTTATCTATTCTCATTAAATAAAAATAGTGTACATCATCATATGTAGAAAGGAAAAAGGGAGAAAGAAAAGAAAGTTTTATACTAATAAGTTTGTTTCATGTACAAATATAGGTATGAAGACCAAAGATTTTAGGGAGACTGTCGAGGGGACATACATTTATTACAGGTATGGGACCTTCTAGTTGAACCAAAGTAGTTCATTGAAGATGCTGAGGACATCATGGAAGGGATATGCATAAACTACAAGCATGAAACCTTTTGGTCAAATCAAGAAGGGGTGAAGACTGAAGAAAATGAAGAGATTGTCAAAGGGACATACACAAGTTTAGATTTCAAAGTTAAAGGACTATTTCAATAAGTTCAAAAAAAATTCAAAAGCTACATATGCACATTGATTTATGGAAATAGTTTTGATGACAAGAAAAGAGGATTGACATCTTAAGAGGGGGACTGTAAAGTTTCAGACAAAGATGAAAAAGAAACAAGATCAACATAAATTGGTTTCAGGATCAGATCATAGGAAAAAGCACAACCTTGTTTCACTTTTATCATGATATTTCATAAGAAAGGAATTAGATGATAGAGGTGGCCCATGCTAGTATGTTACAGATTCAAATTCATTTACTATTTATTCTAGCTACTATAAGTATTTCATTAAGTATATCAATTTTTGAATCTATTATCATCTTCCATTTTTAGAATCTTGGAGAATTTTAATGCTATTAGAAGAAAAGACAAATGTGGGATCAGGCACATAAAGTAAAGGAGTCAAGAGATTTTGGGATGCATAAAGTTGATAATATATGTTCACATATGTCTGTTATGATTTACAAGGTCCTTAGATTTATAAAGTTGAAGAAAATATTTCAGTCTATTGTTTAAAGTATGTAATAAAGAAAATATTTCTATTTCTCCATGTGCACATAGTTGATTTCCAAAATTTCTTCAAAATATAAGGTTTCACAAAAAGATAACAAGAGCATATTTGTTAAAGTTACAAATAAAATACAATCATATTGCAGGGAGTTTTCTAGGCAGATGAGAAAGCATCTTGAAAAATAGGTTATGGGTTATGTCTAGAATGAGGTTAATTAGCCTTTAAAGTGGGCAAAAATCTCAAAAAGTCAAGAAAAAATAAAGATATCAATATTTTTATAAAAGTAAACTCTTCTGAATTATGGTTGTAGATGAGAGAATATACAACTATTTTTTTCAAAATGAAAAAGTAATGATTATGGACTAGAGTGTATAGTGTATCTTTTGAGAAGAAATATCTAAAAGAGGATGAATCAAAACCAAGATCGAATAAGGGTCAAATTATTAAACAGAAGATAGCTAAATATGTATGACTGGAAAAGACATGCCATTAAAGCTTAAAAAATCTAAGAATCAACATGACAGCTTCAGCCATGAAAATGTGGACATGTATTTTTCAGGACACATAGTATATTATAGAGAAATATTTAATCATATCATTAATATAGAGTGGGTTTTCATTATGTAGTCACTACAAATAGAGGATAAAATATCTAAGGACAAAGCTACAAAGAAATCAAAAATCACCATTCAAAATGCACATAATGGTCAATTTCTACAATGATAATTATGACAGCCAAGATCTATAGCAATAATACAAAGAAATTAGTAAATCTACAAACCAAAGTAATGCTTCATTTATTTTATTTTCCCAGTACAATGGAAAGGAAATACATGTATAAATAGTTATAAATGAGAAAATACAAGAAGCCATTCAAAAAGAATAAAGGCCCTAATTTTTAAAAGTTGATAGGTAGAGCTAAAAACTAGAGATCACGGGGACCCTTTTTCTTCATTTCAACAAAGCCCACAAAAAGAAGTATTAATGAAGCATTCAGCTCGAGAAAAGGGTACAACAATTTTTTTGAAAAATTAAGCTCTTGGCAAGAATTGATGACCAATATATCACAGTAGACCTACAAAGAAGCCATTGTAGAACTCTATAAACCTATGAAGTCTCCATCTTCTGCTAAAGCAAATAAAGTAAATATATGTTAAAGCCGCAAAGTCTTTCCTAGCCATACAAGAAAGTCTCCACATTCCAAAAAAGAATAAAGATGCAAAATAACATGGGAATTAGATTTTTAGCTAAATCCTAGGAATTATAAAATCTATTTGATAAATTGTTTTGGATCTGATTACTTTGGCAATGTCATTCATGTTCCTTTTAGCTTTATTATTATTATTATTATATATTGATGAGTTTGATTAATAATATTCATCATTAAAATATATAAATAACAATAAAGTTAATAGGCTATCTTTGGAAGGTATAATATGTACCATTATATTTGATATTTATTAAATAATTATTTCAATTATTTAATATATTTTTAAATACATTCACATTTATAAAAGAAAAATAAATTGATTCTTTGCATGATAATATTGTAAAAATGATATATCAATGTTAAAAGTATGAAGCATTTAATTTATTAATTATCTTATATGCAAAAGGTTTTATTAGTTAACTAAGTTAAGCTCTAGTATTATTCTTGGAGACTTTGAGTCTCTTTCACTTAAATAAGGGGGTTCATTTTCAATGGTCAGAGTCTTTTTTAGTCAACTATCCATCACATGGAGTTCATTTTTAATTAGGGGACAGTTTGGCTTCTTTATGCACTTACAGAACACTCGGGTGCTATTTTTAGCCAATTATGGGGTAGTTGAGGCTAGTTTTAGTTGCGGATCACCTAGGGAGCCTTTTTAATGCATATTTTACATGTTTATGAGCAATTTAACATGTGATATTTTTGGCAATTATCAAATCTAACCTAGGGTATTTGCATGTTTTCTAAGGAGATAGAGAAAAATCTTAGTTGGATATCGGTTGGACAAGTAGTTGAGGGAAAATTTGATGGGTTTCTTCATAGACTAGAGTAGTTTTGAGAGATACTTTGATGCATTTTTATCATATAAAAAGTAGGGTTTTGAACTCTATTTATTTAATTTCACCTCATTATGAGGGGTCTTCTTTCTTGCTTAGATTTTTTACACATTGCAAATTTTTGAGTTGATCATAGGAGCACTTTGTAGAAGATATGTTTTTAGCATTGATTATAGAGATTTAGTGGTTCCTTCTCATTGAACTTGTGCAATATTGTGGGTTCTTTTCTTTTAGATTGTGTTCATTCTTAATTTAAGCTATATTCCTTATTGCATATTCAAATCTTGATACTTATAATTGTAGGTCTTTGTTTGTGTCATTCTTTTTGAAAAAAAAAATGATAAAGCCTAAGTTTTCCTTTCAAAGAAAAAGATTCTAGGACCTTGCATCGAAAAACTTATGTAATTGCATGCTTTTTTGGGTATTGTGAGTCCTTCATATTATGGATATTTTTTATTGATTTAATTGAAGTTACATACAAATCATGGTGTATCACCTCATTTAGGTTTAGCATTCATTATCATTATTCACTTTTTCATTCCCTTTTCCCACATTAAGTTTAGTTTTAGGTGATATAAAAAAAGGAACCAACCTTTCAATCCTAAAGATTCAATCTCACCATAGGATTACCAATAGCATGAGAATGTTTCCATGTTCAAACAAGATAGCTAGATTTTACATCTCACTCAGGGAACAATCCTAGTTGACCACAGTAACAATGAAACAAGTGAATAATTTTTAGAGAAAATGAAGAAAGAGTTTGAACTGTGTATGATTGGTGAGATGAAATAATTCTTGGAATTGAAAATTGTAAAAAACAAAGATGGTATATTCATATCATAAGCTAATTTTCTTAAAGATCTATTAAGGAGGTTTGGTTTGGAAAGTTGTAAACTTGTTGGGACATAGGTATGGTATATGGATATAAATTTTATAGCAAAGATGAATCTCCTACCATTGAATAAAAAACATTATAGATGTATGATTAGTGGATTGTTCATCTCAGATTGGTTTTGACAATTTAGTGTCAACATACTTAACCAATTTCTAAGTTGATGCTGAGTATGATATAGATGCCAATCTATAGTATGTGTCAAGCCAAAGATTCAACAAGTGCCAAGTAAACTTCAAGTGTCAAGCAAGATTCAAGTGCCGAGTCACTATAGATTTTGAGTCACTATAGGTACCGAGCAAAGTATAGATGTCAAGAGAGATAGAGTTCCTATAGGAGCTGAGCAAGATAGAATTCTTATATGTGTTGAGCAAAGGAAATCAGTAAGTGTCGAGTTGCATAGAATTAGTATATGATTTTGTGCCTTCACAAACTCAGATGTAAACCATTTTTGAGCCAACTCAAGATGAATCTTGAAGGATCTAAAAGATAAGATTGAATCTTTTACATTCCCTATGTAATCAGCATGCAACCAATAGGAAAAGTGTAAATATTTGAGAAAGAAAAGATTGATGAATATTGATCGTAGATTCATACCTAACCCTAAGTCTTTGAAGTCTTTAGAACGAGGTTGATACACCATAATTCATGTATGGAAGAGAGTTGTATGGGAGAATGCTAGTGTAGTTTAGAGGGGTGTAAAGACTTGGAGGAAGAGTGGCACTATAGAATCAAGTTGTTTAGAATATAGTATCAGCAATAAGAACAGAGAGTTATCAAATCAAGAAGGATCAGATCAGATTGACCAAAACAAGGATCTGGAATCAACAATATAAAATTGTAAGTCATCAGTTCAACACATTCTAATACTTTCTAGACATTGTATTAAGAATGAAAATCCTATAGAGATAGGTTGGTTTGATAGCCATATTGTAGATCCTTAAAAAGGTTGTAAATCCTTTAATAGGGTAACATTCCAAGTGAATGTTTGTAAATCCTTTAACCAGGTCACTTTTAATAGGGTGTAAAGCCTTTAACAAGGTAGGCCTTTCAGAGGGTAAACCATTGAAAGTGGTCAAACTTTGTAACCTTAACTAGTTGCATATTGTTGTAGTGATAATTTTTGGGTTTCATCCCCACCCCAGTTTTACCTTCTCATTTTGGAGGGTTTCTAGGTGACTAAATCTTGTGTTATCTATTTTTCATGCATGTCTTTATTTTTCATGTTAAGTAGATGACATAGATGCATGTGAATAATATTAGTTAAAATTTTTAGAGATTAGATACTTTTACTTCTAATTCACCCCCCCTCTTAGAAGTAAATCTTCTCACTTGTAAAATTCCAACAATTAGTATCAGAGCCAAGTTCTTAGAAGGAGAAGCCTTACAACTTGAAGAAAAGATCTAGAAATGGAAGTCTACAAACTTGGGAAGATCATAGAAAAGTAGGTGATTGATGTACAACTCACTCTACATACTTTGGAAGAAGCCAGGGAAGAACTAAGAAAATCCCTAAAGAGAAGAAGAGAAATTGTCATAGCCAAGAATAATACACAATACAAGGAGATTGACACCTCAAAAGTGTTTGCAAATGGAGACTCCAAAGAGTTTAATACAAAAATAACAAACTTAATGGAGAAGAATAGAGGTCAAGTAGAAGAGATCAAAACTCTCAAGCTTGAACAAGAATCTCAAGCCATGATGCTTTGTGAAGTGACTAGATAGAAGAAAGGAGCTATTGAAGATAAGGCTATGCTAGAAGATGACAAGAGAAACCTTGCTAACAGATTGGAAGAAAAGTCAATTAAGCTCACAAGAATTTCCAACATGCAGTTAGACACCCTAAGTCAGATGATGAATGCACATCATGAGTTGAATGTTAAGGACACTTAGATCTCCACACTAAAGATGCAAAATGAACAACTATAAAGTGACCTAAAAAGAGAGAAGGAAATTGTAGAGAGCTTCAACAAACCCAATGAGGCCATCAAGTACTTTGAATAGCTATTAAAATCACCAAGAGCTAGCAATGATACTTTAGGACTAGGATACACCAGCGCTGAAAAAGGAGAATCATCTAAGACTACAAAAGAAAGAAGTGACAAAGGTAAAACACTAAACTGACTTACCATTTTGTGTTGAAAAAGGACATACCTTTAATTTGTGCAAGAGCAAGAACACCTATCGGTATGAAAAACCTAAGAACATGGGTCATTTTCATAAGTGCAACAAGCAAGGATATCAAGCACATGACTAGAGGACTAGAACCATAAGAACACCAAGATTTGAAGGTCACTGCTACAATTGCAAGGAGTATGGACATAAAGCTTTTGAGTGTAGATAAAAGTCTATGTGGACAACTGATCAACCAGCAATAGAAAATAATCATGGACATCACTACAATTGGGACTACAACACTAGGCATAGATGTCACTACTATCAAGAATATTGACACATCCCTGAAAATTGCATAAGAACACATTTTAGTGAAAACTACAGCAGATGGTTGAGCCAAACTACATGCTTTAATTGTTTGAAGACTAGTCATATCAGTAGAAATTTTCCAACAAGGTCAAAGGCACACAACTTAGAGTTCAACAAAGGAAAAGGAAAGGTAGATGTTGAACACATCAAAGGAGAAATGAATAAGACATGGAAGAAGAAAGATGGAGGTAGCACATCCAATGAAGGGATCACTTCACCCAAAAGGTCAAGTGGTCACACTTCATCTAACTAAGAAAAAGAAGGTATGTGGGACTAATATACATAGCTTTATCATATATTAGTTCCAAGACAAGTAAGTAGTAAAAAGGGGGGATTAGCATGAATAGAGATGCAAATTTAAATTTTCAGTTTTTTACAAGCATTTCCAAGTTATCTTTAGATTTCAAGTAAAGATCTAGTACATACTGAGTTATCTGCCTAAATCAACGGAAGCTGAGTAATGCAAAAATGCTTAAGAAGCTGAGTGGACAGTTATAAACGCACTAAGCATTAAATGCTATGAAATAAGGGTATATGTTTGCATTTTGAATCATTTTTCTTCATTTCAAACAAAGAGCAAAGATGAAGAAGAGAGTTGAACAATTTCCAAGTAGTATTCGAAGCATTTGAGCATATTTCCATGCAAATTCAGCATAGTTTCATCAAATTCAAGGTATTTACACTAGTGTTGAGTTACATAGTTTCAAATTGTCTTCATGTTTAACCCCAGATAGAAGAAATAGCCTCCAGTTCTAGGAAACCTCAGGAGAAAGAGCCGTTTGAAGTCCAATTAGTGTCAAATGAAGTTAAGCAACCTAATTTTTGGCCTATCCCTAAAGTTGCCTATAAAAATGACCTAGCCAAAGCCCTGTCTATGATTCCTCCTAAGGTAGTAATGGTGCAAGAAGTTAGGAGATGTTATAACTACATGATAGGTGCCATTGGAAATATGGAGATTAGGGAAGCTTATGATAAATTGTATGAGAATGGAGTTTTAAAGGAAGAATTTCAAATTTTTGAAAGAAAGGGTTTAACCCATGCCCTAGAACTCCCTATTATTTTTAAAACTGAATGGATTAGAATTGTGTTGAGTAGGATTCATGATGGAAGCTTATGGTTAGAAGATGGCCTGGTTAAGATATCAAAGAGGATTTCACATAGGGTAATAGGGTATCCAACCCTAGATCAGCATAAGACCCTAAAAGTGACTCCAAGGAAGCTATTGAAAAGAATACAAGAGCCAAATGGAACAAGAGAGGCATGACCATAGATACCATCTAGGATCCTCTTGTTGACTTTGTTGTGAAAATCATGTCCCACAAGTTTTATCAATCTAGCAAACTCAACAATGTTCCATGCATTGAAGTAGATGTTGGCTAAAAATTAGTTAAAAAGGATCATACATATGACCTAGCATAATTGCAACTGCAGCAAATCAATGAGAACTTAGGAGCTATAAGGAGAATTAAGGGAGCTTGATGTAAATTTTGTGTAATTTTGGTTTGTATATTTTTCTATGTATAGAATGAATTTTTATCTTTTGGAAAAGTTAGCTAGAAAAAAAACACGTCCATTGTAGCCCAGGTGAATGAATATATTGAACAAATGGGGGCAAATTTTGAGACATTAATGAATATTTATTTTGAAGATTTCAAGAAATCCATGAAACAAAGACTGAGGATACCTATTTCATTAGTTCAGCAGCATGTGAATGATGTTTGTTTTCTTGTTGACATAGATTATACTTACATTCAAGTAGCCATACCAAGGGTTAGATGGCTTAGACCTCTTGGTTACGAAATTAAATTTGATGAGGCATCTACAACCATAATAGCATTGTTAGCAGAAGAAGTAGATAAGAGTGCACCACATTTTGGAACTTATGATGTGTTGAGATCTAAAGTAGATATGGAGTTGAAGATAGCTTGTACACTTAAGAAAAAGGATAAATTAGTAAAGAAGCTCAAGCCCAAATTTGGAAAAGGCACAACAAAGGTAGAGGAGGTAGAAGAAGATGAAGAGGTAGATGGTGATGAAGAGGAATAGGGCCAAGGGCAACTAGCATTAACCCAAGGCATGGGTGAGGATGCTAAAGAAGAAGAAGGTCCCAAGAAAGAAGCACCTAAAGCATAAACCAAGAAGAGGAAAGCACAAAAATAGCCTACTACACAACCAAAAAGCAAGAAGAAAACAGCTAAGCCTAGCCTAGCAAAGCCTACCACAAGGGAAGATACAAGGGCTACAACAAAGGTAGCCAAGGAACAGATGAAAAAGAAAGCCACAAAACAAGGAGGGATAGTAGAGGAAAAGAGGAGAAAATATGTGGCACCCCTAGAGTCAAATGAGGAAAGGACAAAATCTGATAATGAACAATTCAAACTGGTAAGTCATACCACTAAATCTAACCTAGACAATATTTGTGACAATATTAGGGATAATGCAAATTTGATAGGGCTAAAAGGCCTTAATTTTAATAAGCTAACAAGATAGGAGTAGAACATAGTGGAAGAATAAATCTACACTATGATGGCCAAGCTCAAGACTACTCCACTTGAATTGGACAATACTATGCCTAAGGAGCTATACTCCATTGTAGAAAATAAATGGCATTATTGCCTAAACATGGAGAAAGAAACAAGAGAGTCAACTTTGGCTTGTGTAATGCCTAACCTCACTAAAGGTAAAACAAGAAAGGCTAGTAAGAAATATGGAAGAAAATTTTCACCCAAATATAGAGCCTTCAAAATTTTGCAAAACAAGATTAAGGATGTTGTGAAAAATTTCACACAAATGTTGAAATTTATTTATGGGCTAACTACAGTAAAGGATGGACAAGAAGGTCCCTTTGAGGGAAGAAATAATGATGAGGAAGAAGAGGAAAATGAAAAGAAGGAAGAAGGAGAGAAGGAAAAAGAAGAAGTTACAATGGATAAGGAGACACAAAAAGGTGGTGAGGCAATAGTTGAGAAGCAGCAGTAGGAACAAAGTGTCCAAGACATACAATTGCCACCACCTAGTCATCTACATGCTACACCTACATCTACAGAAACAATAATATTGAAGGATGTTCCTGACACCTCAAGTTAGAACATCAATCTATTAATTTTAGAGGATCTCAAAAGGATCCTTCACTAGACTACTCTGGAAGCACAATTGTGCACTAATCCAGTTCTGGTGAGTGTAGAGGAAATTCATAAAGTAGTAGCTGAGATTACGAAGGAGAAGATAAATCCATGAGGACCACCTTCACAAACTCCTATAGATACAAGTGGACAACCACAAGAGCAACCAATACAAGATGAATCTAGTAAGGTTGATTGCATAGTTACAAAGGCTTCAATTGTTGAGGAGCAAGCTAAGGAGAAAACAAGATAGAACGATACCTCTGCTCCTACAGCACAAAGTCAAGGTACACCTCCTCTGATCACTATAATTGGTCAAGGAAGAACTAAAGAAGATAAGGAAGAGGAGAAGACCCCTAAGGAGAGAAAACAAGAGTCAATACAAATGTTAGCAAGTTTTCCTACTATAGGGACTCCTACTAAGAAGTCAAGCATTGATACAATACCACTGCAAATATCAGCACCAGGCTTGAGCTCTACCAAGGAAGCAAGGGTACTTAATTATGGAGACCCTTCACTTGATGAATAAATAGTCATACCAAGCTATGACTATAAAACAATGAACATAGCACAAATCAATGAAGTGCAAGAGATGCTAGAGAAGAAGAAAAAGTAGGAGATACTCAAGAATGAGTATAGACAAAGGCAAGCACTGATTGAAATCAAAGACATCTTTCCTAATGCTTTTAGCTAGCTAGTACCTGATGAGAAAAAGCCCATCATGGAGCAACTATCCAACATAGTGGACCAGGTACAAAATAAAGACCTAGATACTAATGTTAAATTACTAGAATGGTCTAAGAAGAAATTTCAAATGAACGTAAACAAGAAAATATCTGGTGAGATAGCTCTATCACAGGTGGAACTAGCTAGAAAGGTGGAGAAAGTGAAAGTAGTACTTGAGAATATATTCTCATTTTACTCCAAATTGTGTGATTCCTCGTACTTCAAGACTAGCCAGAGGATATTGAGCTTGGAAAGGAACCTTAAGGTATCAAGTACATAACTACCATAGGATCTACCTCAAAGTGAGAAGCATTTTTCCACAATGCTTCACACCCAAAAGGGATTAGCTATACTAACAGTAGATGAGGTCATACCAACACCAAATTGATACATATCTATTCTAAAATCACCCCACATATGGAAGTTTTGCATAAAGAAAAGGCCTATGCAGAAAATGTTTTGAAGAAAGATCCTAACCTTTCTGCATTAGAAGGCCTAGTACACCTTGTAGAAGAGACAACCATCTAGATTAAAGTACTAGAAATTGCATTAGACAATTGGAATGCTTCTCTAAATATTATCATGGAGGTAAATAAATCCTTTTTGGCTAAGTATTCAATTCATTCTTAGGACCCTTTGACATAAGTGTCAAAAAGGGGGAGATAATACATTATGTACTTATGGGGGAGATAATAAATTAAACCCAAAAGAGAAGATATACCCAAAGGGGAGATAATTTTGAGTTTTGAGGAGTGACAAGGAGGTAAATACAATAACTGTAAGGGAAATGTGTGAAAGGGGGAGTAAAAATAGAGCAGATAGAAATAGAGAAAACAAGGGTAAAATGAAAAGGCAAAGATAAAGAGTGTCAGAAACATCAGCATGAAAAAAATCTAGCATAAGAGATTTTGGATACAGAAATGGCACATCAGCTCAGGGGGAATTACAAGTTTTTGAGATATATAGTCTTCTACAAAATCTTGAACAAGTTTTTGAAGTTTTGTACATATGTCGAATATGATGTGTATTATACTCATAGAGAGATCATATTCATAATGATTAGTTAAGTGTTTTTGACACTCATGTCAAAGAGGGAGATTGTTGGTCTCAGATTGGTTTTGACAATTGAGTGTCAACACACTTAACTAATTTCTAAGTTGATTCTACATATGATGTAGATGCTAAGCTATAGTATGTGCCAAGCTAGAGATTCAACAGGTGTTGAGTAAACTTCAGGTACTGAGCAAGTTTCAAATGTTGAGTCACTATAGATACAAAATGAATATAAGTGTTGAGTAAAGTATAGATGTCGAGTAAGACGGAGTTACTATAGGAGCTAAGCAAGATAAAATTCCTATATGTACTGAGCATTAGCAATCAGTAAGTGTCGAGTTACACAAAATTAGCATATAAGTTTGTGCCTTTACAAACTCAGATGTAAACCATTTTTTAGCCAACTCATGATGAATCTCGAAGATCTAAAAGATAAGATTGAATCTTTTACATTCCCTATGTAATTAGCATGTAGCCACTTAGAAAAATGGAGAAAGCGTACAACTAATAGGAAAAGTGTAAAGATTTGAGTAGGAAAATATGGATGAATATTGATCATAGATTCATGCCTAACCCTAAGTCTTTGAAGTCTTTATAAGGAGATTGATACCCCATAATTCATGTATGGAAGATATTTGTATGGGAGAATGCTAGCAAAGTTTAGAGGGTTGTAAAGACTTAAAGGAAGAGTAGCACTATAAAATCAAGTTGTTTAGAATAGATTATCAACAATAAGAATAGAGATTTATTAGATCAAGAAGGATCAAATCAAATTGAATAGATTTAGCATCTGGAATTAGCAATATAAGATTGTAAGTCATCAGGTCAACACATTCTAATACTTTCTAGCCATTGTATTAGGAATGAAAATTCTATGGAGATAGGTTGGTTTAATAGCCATATTGTAGATCCTTAATAGGATTGTAAATCCTTTAATAGGGTAACATTCCAAGTGAATGTTTGTAAATCCTTTAACCAAGTCACTTTTAACAGAGTGTAAAGCCTTTAATAGGGTAGGCCTTTCATAGGACAGACCATTGAAAGTGGTCAAACTTTGTAACCTTAACCAATTACATATTGCTATAGTGATAATTTGTGGGTGTCATCCCCACCCTAGTTTTACCTTCTCATTTTGGAGGGTTTCTGAGTGACCAAATCTTTTGTTGTCTATTTTACATGCATGTCTTTATTTTTCATGTTAAGCATATGTGTTAGATGCATGTGAATAATCTCAATTAAAATTTTTAGAGGTTAAAAACTTTTAATTCTAATTCACCCCCCATCTCAGAAGTAAATCTTAGCACTTGTAAAATTCCAACATGTATTATAATATTTGACACATACTAGACCTGATATAGGTAGTGTTGTTGGAATTATGGCAAGATTTAAAGCAAATCCTAAAGAGACACATTATGTAACAATAAATATAATTTTTAGATATTTGAAAGGCACACCTGATTATGGATTTTTTTTGACAAATCACATGATTTTTACTCTATGTGTGTACATTGATGCGGATTGGGTAGGAAGTGTAGATTATAGAAAGAGCACAAGTAGTGAAACATTCTTTTTGGGAGGAAGACTGGTTTGTGGATGAGCAAGAACCAAGAGTGTATTTAATAGAGTACAATAGAAGCAAAGTATGTAGTAGCATAAATAGTTGTAATCAGATTTTTTAGATGAATAAAATGTTAAAGGAAATTGGGATTGAGTTTATAGAGCCTATTATCATACATTGTGATAACACAAGTACAATGAATATGTCAAAGAACCCGGTTTTATATTCTAAGACAAAGCATATATTTATTAAGTATCAACTTTTGAGAGAGAAATTTTGCAAAGAAAGAGATTATATTGGAATATGTTAGTACAAAGGAGAAGATAGTGGACATATTTAAAAAACCAATGGCAATAGGAAATTTTAAGTACTTGAGAGGTATGCTTGGGGTTATGCCTCAGCCTAATTTTGAGTAGTTGATATAGAAATTGCATTAGTCCAATGGTAGTAGAGAAATATTTTTTATCTAGATTGAATTCTTGATGCATCTCCTATGGAGTAGTATCTGTGTTTGAGATGAGTCATGAAGGGCTCTTCTTGTACTAGTATTTAACAATGTATTTAGAAACTTGATCTTATTGCATATTATACTTTAAAAATTGAGATAATGATGCCTTTGTCATTGATGTCAATGGGGGGAGATCTATGTGAGTGTTAAATATGGGCCTCTAATTCAACCACACAATTCAAAATAATCATTTTTTGTCAATAACATCCCATAATAGATATGAAATTATTCACTTAGCATGTCTACACAAGGTGATATGTTGCATCTAACTAGACAGGTTTGTGCTATGTGCTCTTAGAATTAAGAGTTCAGTGACCAGACCCAACTAGTACAAAGGAATTGAATGAATGCAAATGCAAGATTAATCTATGTTTTTGAGACTTTGTATGCAAAGATATGAATTAATCTAGATGATATTTGAATTAATATAAGAAATGAGATAAGAAAATTCATCTAAATGAATGCATTGTAATCTAGATGATAAGCATGTAAAATAAATGGAGATGTGAATGCAAAATGCTTGAGCGCTCAATCCAATAGCAGTTTGATACTCTTTGCTTGTATTCTCCTTCAAATGAGAGGCTCGAGGTCTCTTTTATAGAATCTTGGACCCAGTCAATAGTTAAGATTTAACTAGATGTATGGTTCAAATTGGAAGAGAGATTGAGTCTTCCATTTTTGATGGAGTTGAATGAGATGAATTAGGGGAAAATATTGATCTATTCAAATATGACCTATAATCTAATATTATAATTAATTAAATAATTATTTTTAACAATTATGATGAGGATATTTATTTAAATCAATATATTTAATTCCTTTTTCATGTGAGATGAATTAGGAAAGAATATTGATCCATTCAAATGTGACATTCTAATTAATTCAATAATTGGTTTCAATAGTTATGATGAGGATATTTATTTAAATTAATATATTTAATTCCATTTTCACGTGTATTAGCTAAAGGGGGTGGATTTTAATTTAATTAAAGTGCTAGGACTTGTAATTATATCAATCCAATTAGAAGGTTAATTGAGCCAATTTAGATCAATATTTAGGAATTAAATAAAGTATGTGATTAATATAGATTAGGGGTCTGCTATATTTGACACTTAGGTCAATCAAAGACAATTAGATCTAGAAATTCCTAGTACAATAGGACTTAATTCATCAAGAAATTGATGTTGTAAGATTGATGCACTAAAATTGGTTCAAAATGCATATATTTCAATTTAGGGATATTACATTTTCCCCTCTTTGAATAAATATGTGAGTAGCACGTTGATTCAAAGAAATTAAAAGTCTAAAGCATAGAATAAGAACTAAGATTTGTTTGAATATTAATGATACAAAAACCAATTAATGGTATTTTTAGGGTTATCTCCATAATCAAGCTTAACCCTTTGAAGTCCATATAGAACACCTAGATATCAGTCCAAGAAAACAAAGATCATTATGATTCATAGGATCATTTCTAGAATCATACTCAACCCTCAAGAGTCAAGATTAGCATACCCTAATCTTATTCATTTAAGATATGACAAGATTAATCATAATTCATATGATTTTCCCTAGAAGGAGGCTTAATCCTCATGAGTTAGGTTAGAATGCCCCAATACCTATCCATTAAACAATGACTAAAAGAAAGCTTAGGATCATCTCTAGAATGAAGGTTAATCCTCTAGAGTCCAGATAGAACACCTAAATATTGGTCCATAAAAAGAGATAAAAAGACCTATCACGAGTCATAGGATTATCCCAAAATAGGAATAATCCTCAAGAGTCCAAATAGAACATATAGATCACTATCAATTGAACCATGACAAGGACTGCTATGAGTTTGACCAGTTGATCAATAAATAAGATAGATAGTATATGATGCCAAATGGAGGCAACAAAGATGTCCTAAATGATAAGATACCCATAATGATGAGGATATTATATTCAAATTAAGTTAAAGTAAGATTTGATTGATTTGTTGATGTAATCATCTTGCCTCCTCAAGAGTAAAGTTTAAAAATGACACATGACAATAATGATGTAAAGAAACATATTTGAAGATATTAGTATGATCAGATAATTTGAAGAATATGGAATGATGCAAAAGATTTTGAAGAGAATTTTGAGCCGATTTAGAGTGAAGGAGAGGTTTATTTGACCAAATTTGACTATGGTTTACCATGGTTGATTTTTTATGAAAATTTGGAAATTTTGACTAATATGTGGATTGGATGGTGTTTTGAGATTCATATGGTATCAAAAAGAAACACTACACAAGATTTTGATCATGTCAGTCCCAAAAACTTAAAATATAATTTTGAGGTTTTCAAGTGTGTCAAATTTTGATTTCAATCTTGAGAATAAGCTTAGAGTGATCCAATTAGCCAGGGGGTGATTTTCACGTCCATTGGAGCACTTTGAAAAAAAGGTCAAAACCTATATAAGGACCCAAAGGGTCATTTTTAAATCATTTGATCATTTGTCTTTTGTGGAGAAGGGGCTCTGAGGAAAAAATGGTAGTTCCCACGCATTCTCATCAATTCAAGTAATCTAGGCATCACAATTGGTCAACAGACTATGAACCACCTATAAGTGATCAACAAACCTCATTTTTATTTCAAATTTGATGCATTTTGTTCAAATTTTACTTCATTTTACATTCTTTTAGATAATATTGAGTTAGGATCTTGCTTGAGAACTCATTTCCTCATGCCAACCTCTCAAAGAACTTGCACAAAGAAGTAGTCTGGTAGCACAAGCTCACGCAAATAGTGAGGAATTCTCACATGAAACATACCCATGTCTCACATGGGAAACCCTCTAATAGGGTCAAAATACACATATGATTGGGCAAACCTTGCATGATGAAATTTTCTCATGCAACCCAACATGTTTCCTCACATGAAAAAATGCCTCCTTGGCATGAGATGATGATGTCTTGCACAAGAGTATGGACAATTTTGAGTTTTTTGTGTGTAAATTTGCATGTTTTTTGGCATTTTAGTGTCAATATGAGTTGTTTGAGCATGTTTGCAAGATGTTTGTATAATAGTAGTATGAAAGTATCATGTTATTCAATCATGTATTGAATTTACTATGGTGTTTACATGTTTGTAGGTTCACTTTGAAAATGTTGGTTTCTAATCTCATTATCTAGCCATCAAGGATTTGGTTAGATAGTTAAATACCATAGAGATGGCACACATTGATTCTTTGGCTCTAGCACATCTATGTGATGTCCTTGACATTCAAGTGAATTATGGTTTATTGATTGTATTGGTGGAGTGTTTCCATTCAGAGATGAACACCTTCCACCTACCACTCGAGGAGATGACTATCACTTTAAAGGAAATTTACAAAATTCTGTAGATCCCATTTCATGGTGCACGGATAGAGTATGATATGTTGTCAAGGCTAAGTACCTTGGAATTGAGGGCCAATGAAATGTCCCTTTACTGATTTTGTATGATATTTCAAGCCTCTAATCAAATCTTTAAGATCAAACAACCAATCTTTCAAAGATCCACCAATTTCTCAATAAACCCCAAATAAGGTATGCTAGAAATAGTGCCAAAAACTTCACAGCTTCACATATTATTAGTAAATCTAAAAGTGGACATTTTTATAGAAATTTCAGCAACATAACAGCCCGAAAAACCACAAATCTGCATTGTTCAGCACAAAGGCAAACTCTACATGAGCATGCACATGGAATGGATTCAAACTCCCATCCTTAGCCTTCCTAGAAACCTATAGACTCCCATTCTTGGGTCTCCTTCTCCACAGGTTTGGAAGCCTCTGAAGAATAACAAAAAAATGAGCAAAAATCAAGTTCTGGAATCAGCCCAAAATGCCTCCAAACCCCTTAAAAGAGGGCATAACCCTAACTAACATCCAAGAGGGGTTAATAAAACATATTTTAATAATAATTTTCATTTGTTAGTCCATTCGCTTCCAAAGATTATCCCCTTTTGTTAAAACTTTTCCTTTTTGGGCCTACCCGCCTTAGCAAAGATTATTATTTTTAATTATTTGAAAAGGGGACATGAAAGCCAATTTTTAGGAGGATATCATCATGGGCAAGGCCATACCCTGAGAGAAGTTAGTACAATAGTATGGGATGACCCATAGAGTGGCATTAGTATTGGGTATATTCTTGGGTTTATATCTAATTCTAAACAAAGGCTAGAAAGGATTAGAGTGTGGATGGGGACACATGCTATAGAGGATGCTCAAGCAGTCCACTCATTTTAGTTGGGGTTAGTGTAAGTTGGCCCATATATTCCATGAGATGCATGAGATTTCCTATAAAGAGGCGAAGAGCATGGTAATAAGGGTATATGTACTATAGGTATGGGCATGGGAGAACTTTCCCATTATGAGACTCATTTGTGAGGACATGAGACACCATTGTGAACCATATATTTGTAGATATAGAAGATAGATGACACAACCCATGTTGGGTAAATCTAGAAAATGGAGGGCTTGGTTGGATGACCTAGTGTTAGTTGTGTGGCATCTGTGGAGAGAGACAAAGGCATGGGACAATGCCCAAGCCTAGCTGGGGTACATGTTCACTTCCAAACTACTAATTGGATGATTGATCTAGGTGATCAAGATATTGAAATTGACACCTGTGTGGAGACAATATAGTCACCCATAGGATATCTCACAAGAGTAATACACATACATCTAGTTCATTGATGAGGTGAAGAAGGTTTGGTTAGTGAGGTTGGATCCTAGGTGATCCATGATAGATGTGTGGATCTTAGCACTAACACATTGGAATTATATGCCTATAATAGCTGATGGAGGGATGACTCCTGAGTTTAGGGATCATTTTTTGAGTCATCATTGTCCTCATTTTTCAAATCTAAATGGTATGGCTATATCGATTCAGCCAATATAGGGATCATAGAAACCACAACAACCATGATAGTAGGGACCTTGATAGAGGACTCTGCATATTCTAATTTTTCCTCAAAAGATGAGGGTAGATCTAGGTGTTGGTGGGAGACAATCTAGTCATAGAAGACCATGGAGAGAGATGGGAACCTTGGGTTCCATTGCAAGCAATGCATATCAACAAAGGGTGAAGGATCAGTCTCTTCGGTAGGAAGAGTAGGGTGAGCAAGGAGGAGGTGACAAGGAGATGTAGGATCAACCTACTCCCAAGCCAAAGGATAGAGATATATTGGTGAAAACACAAGATGCTCTAAGGAGGTCATGAGATCAAGCAAGGACATTGTAATAGTAGTGGGGAGAGCTATAGATTTATGTTATAGTACAAGATGCATGATTAGTAGAGTGAGATTAAGAGATCTAAGAGTTGAGAGAGAAACTAGAGTGAAAATGGGATGAGACATGTAGTTAGATAGCACAAGTACCTTACTATTATGTTGCATATGTATGCATGTATGTATGTGTGTGTGTGTGTGTGTGTGTATATATATATATATATATGAGCTCCCTTTTGGTGTCATTTCATTGTGTCTTATGTTTCTTATGATATTAATACATGTGATGTTTTCCTAGATGATTTTGATGTATATAAATGCATATTATGTATGAATGCATAGCATAGATGAGATGTTATTTCTGATACAAATGTGATGGATAATATGTAGATATTTATGACATTATTTGGTTATGTGGAAATGTAAATGAATGATATGATAATACAAAATAGATATATACTAACATCTCATGCGAGGTTCACAAGTGTTTCTCATGATAGGTGCTCTAGCAAATTCGTAAAGATTGACTAGGGGATTAGACACTTGTGTAGTCAAGATGAAACATGATACATGTAATAAATCATCAACCTCTCAAGTCAAGGAATGAAATCAAAGAAGTAACCAAGATCATTTCATAATGCAATTTTAGTATAAAATGTAATCCTATGCTAGATGCAATCCCTAGGATCATTTACTCAACTCATAAGATATAGTTTTCATAATAGAGATTTTTATTAATGCTAATTAATGTCATAAAATTCTCATTGGAATTACAATCATGATAATCTGAATATGACATAACTCATAGTTTTATCAAAATTAGATGTAAGCATTAGGGCACAAGAATCTAGAATGGCTAGAACATCTTTTCCTATTAATGTAGCAAGAAAACATAAGCATTAGAGCATAAATGCTATGATGACCATAATATTTCCAATGTACAAGCACATCAAACACACAAGAGATCCTTCTTGTGCTAAGTAATCAGTATGTATTATGTTTGCACCAACCCTTGCTTTTGTAACCTAAGACAAAAGTTTGCTAAGCATACTCACAATGACTTGTGCGGTCACTTCAAAGGACAACTATCAATATGTTACTATAGCATAGAGAGATCACTCAAACAATTAAGGAGAAGAACCAACCTCACTAAAGTGTTCATATAAAATAAGTCGAGGTACACATGGCCATCCAACATGAGATAGAAGATTTGATAGTGGACACCCCTTTTATATGGATCCTTCAAATAATTGGAACTAAACCATCGAATAGAAAACAAAGAAAAGATCATGCCCCCAGTCGTTACTTCTCTAGTCAAATTAGACATCCTTGAGTTGCTCAAAGGGGAATGACAAATTAGAAGAAAAATACACAAAGAAAATATTGGCATAGCTCAAACAATTTTAGTATTTTCAATTTAGTTTCATTGTCATGGGATTGACGTTAGATATAGATGTTGAGAATATTCATCAGAAATATCTTCAATAGGTGGATGATAGTAGATAGATAGAGTTAGGATAATTGGTGATTGACATTAGAGAAATCTTCTTCAAGAGAAATCTCATCAATAGATTAAGCGATATTAGATAGACATAGTTAGGATAAATGGTGATTGATGCAAAAGAGATCTTCTTCAAGAGGAATCTCATTAGTAGACTTAGAGACAGTAGATAAGCATAGTTAGGACAACTAGTGACTAATGCAAAAGAGATTATTGAAAACCATAGGGTACTTCCCCCTATGCTAAGACTAGTTTCAATCCATGTAGGTTCAAATGGAGTCTCAAAGAAAACTGTGAGTTTATGCATGATCGAGAGAACCAAACTAAAAAAGGAATGTGAAGTACTAGAAGAAGGAAAGCAACTATATAGGAGCTGGAAGATGTGTTGCAAGATGTAGCATTTGAAACAAGGGGCACCTATTTACTAGGTTTTTACCTTCTTGGAAAAGATTTTATTTTTGCTACCACAATGCTTGTTTGTCAGGTTTTCATCAATGGCTCTTTTCTTTTTTTTCAATTTTTTTTTTAAAAAAAATTTCTTATTTTTTTCAATGTTTTTCATTTTTTTTATTTTATGATTTTTTTTGGTATTACCAAGGTGTTTATTTCTAGATTTGACCAAGGTAATAGATATTTTTGGGACTTTTTGCAATTTTTGGACTTTTTTCAGGACACTTAGATATATACAAAGAGCTTCAAATGCATATCAGCTACAGAACTGTTTCAATTGATGAATATTGATCGGCTCCTTGAGTGATTCTCCTTTAGTAGTTGAGAATTGATAAGCACTTGATCTGGACATTGCAGTGACATTGTATGGACCAAGCTAGCTGGGCTCAAATTTTCCCTTTTGTACCTGATGTTGTTGATTCTTAGGGTTTTCCCTTAGCATGAGGTCAGCCACTTGGAAGTCCCATGATTTTACTTTCTTATTGTAACTATTGAACATCAACTTTTTTTAAGCTTAGAGATGATCAAATGACACTTATTGAAGTTCATCCAATAATTCTAGCTCTTGTAGCCAAGATATTATATAGTCATCTTCACTAATGAGGCCTTTTAGAGAGAATCATAGAGTAGGAATATCAACCTCAATTGGAAGCACAACATCTTCTCTATATACTAAAGCAAAGGGTGTTGTTCTCATAGGAAATCTAATACTTATTAGTAAGCCCATTGAGCCAAATTAATTTGAAGGTGATAGTCCCTTCTTGATTTATTAACTGTGCAATGTAGGATTATTGATAATATCCTTATTGGATACTCTACTTTTCCATTACCCTAGGGGTAGTAGATCAAAGACCAATGTTGTGTGATGTTGAACTTTGAACATAGTTCTTTGAGATCTTTATTTTTGAATTTTCCTCCATTGTTAGTAATGATGGAGGATGGTACACCATAGCTATAGATGATGTAGTTGAGAATGAACAGAGTTACAATGTTTCCATTAGCCTCAATAAGAAAGACTATATCTACCCACTTTGTAAAGTAATCTATAGTTGTTATGATGAATTTGTGTCAATTCAAAGAAGATGGATGAATCTAACCCACCAAATCAAAGGCCCATTGTTGGAATGGCCAAAGTATTATGAAAGGAATTAGCTCCTTGGCTGGAGTGTGAATCATATTTCCATGAAGTTGACACTATTTGCAAGACTTGGCATATTTGATTGTCTCTTTCTCTATGTCTAACCAATAGTAACCAGCTCTAATAAGATTATGAGCTAGTGTCAAGCCATTTGAGTGTGATCCACAAATACCTTCATGTACCTTAGTTAATGTACATTTTGACTCTTTAGGTTCTAGACACCTAAGGAGTGTATCATTGAGACCTCTCCTAAACAAGTCATTAGCGATGATGACATACCATGAAGCATTTCAAATAAGGTGATATTTCTCATTTTGGGTGAGAGTATCTAGAAAAATCTAGTTACATAAGTAAGAGTACATGTGGTGGTAGCGAGATAAATCATGTCTTATGATAGAATAGATCATTTGGGATTCAAGGGAATCATAGGCAGGGTAGGCTAATGTCTCCACCAGGAAATCATGTTGAAAGTCATTTTCTAGAATTTGTAACATAGAATCTACAGTGGTCATTACATCAACCACCTTGTTATCTATTGGAAAGTAACACGTACAAAGTACTTGTTCATATCATCAACCATTCTCTTGTAATCCATCAATTTCTCATCTTTTGTCTGATAGATATTGTTAACCAGTTAGATCACCAACTGTAAGTCATCAAAGATGTTTAGTTCATCTACCCTCCATTTAATGGTGATTTTTGTCCCATTGATCAAGGCTTCATATTCAGCAATATCTTTTGTACAAGAAAATTGAACATTGTATGTCTTACATAGAGAATATTCTTGTGGAGTTATGAATAGAAGTCTTGCACCGGATCCTTTTTGTGTGAATGATCCATAAAAGAACATAACCCATGTATGGTATATTAGTAGTAGAATAGATTCATTAGGAAATTCAACATTCAATGGTTGGTGGTTTTGCAATGGTGCCTCTGCTAGTTGACCAATTATTATTTTTCCTTTGATAGCTTTCTATTCTACATACTCAATGTCAAACTCACTCGAGATCATAACCCATTTTTCTAGTCTTCCTTTCAAAGTATCTTTGCTAAGAAAATGCTTTAATGGATCAATCTTTGCATCATTCTTGTAGTATGAGTGAGTATTTAGTGTCTTATCTTTTGAGAAGCAAAAATAACTACCAAGAAAGACTTATCAATAATGCTATAGTTCATCTCATATGAGATCAATGTATGACTGAGGTAATAAATAGCTCGCTCCTTATTGTTATTATCTTCTTGAGCTAGTAAGATACCTACAGATGAGTATGTTGCAGAGATATACAAAATGAGTGGCTTCCCATTAATGGGAGGCATCATTATTGGCATATTAGCAAGATATTTCTTGATATGTGTTAAGATTTTATCACAATTTTGCATTCCAATTGTATTTCACACCCTTATGTAAAGGTTTAGTGAAGGGTTGTGATTTATCTACTAACTATGATATGAACTAGCAAATAGACTAAAGTATTCCCTATATACCTCTCATTTGACTGATGTTGTGAGTTGGAGGCATCTTCATTATAGCTTCAACCTTTTTGGGATCCACCTCAATACCTTTTGTAGACACAATTTAGTCAAGTAGTTTCCTTAATGTGACACCAAAGGCAATTTCTTAGGATTCAGTTAGAGACTAAAATTTTCCATGTGACCTAAGATAGGTTCCAAATCTTGTAGATGGGTCTTTCTCTACATATCTTTGGCTAGAGTTTCATCAACATAGTCTTCCATTGTTTTATGCATCATGTCATGGAATATTATCATAAGTTCACATTGATATCTTGCACTAGCATTCTTTAAGCCAAATGACATTACATTCCAGCAAAAGGTACCCCACACACAAGTGAAGGTAGACTTATTTTGGTCTTTTGGCAAATTTTGATTTGATAATAGCTAGATAAATCATCCATTAATGAGCACATTTCATATCTATTGGTCATTTCCACTTTCATATCAATGCTAGGTAGAGAAAATCATCTTTACGACATGCTTTTTTAAGATCCCAAAAAATAGTGTAAACTCTAATACATTTGTCCTGTTTGGAGACTAGAACTATATTTGATATCCATTTGGCATAATCAATGGCACAAATGAAACTAGCTTTCAAGGTTTTTTACTAATGTAGCTTTAACAAGAAGTGCCACATGGGGGTGCATCTTTCTAAGTTTTTGTTTAATAGGTTTTACCCCAGGTGCAATAAAAAAATGATGCATAATAAGATTAGTATACAAATCTAACATATCTAAATATGTCCATACAAATTTGATCTTCTTTTCTTGGAAGAAAGCAACAAATTCTTATTTTTCTTCAATAGATAATGATTGTTCAAGATTTATGATATGAGGATCTTCCTTAATTCCTAGATTTATCAATTGCATTAGTTCTATCAATACTTATGATAATTCCTAAGGGTGACTCAAAAGTGTATCAAATATCCCATCCTTAGGTGCCTCAAAAAGTTTTTCACCTTTGGATACATCTTTTTTTTTTTTTTACTATTTTTGGCTCTCATACTACCACAGTGTGGTTTTCTCCACCGAAACACTTATTTTGTTTTGATTGTATGACTAGGATATTTGATGTCAGCTTCAATCATATTAACACTATGTTCATTGGTGGAAGATGTTATCAGTTCAATAATGTGAAGTTAGCAAGTGAGAGCATAGTCTTTATGGAGTGTGGGGACTTCACTAGATATAGTATTTGAGTTCTATTCTATTATCTTGGGATAAGTGAATGAAAGAGAAGTGATAGGTTCAATTATGTTCATAGTTTACTCATCAATGCATGGACAAGTCAAGACCTAGAGAAATTTTGTCCAAAGGTATGTTCAAATTTCTCTAAGTTCTAATATCATCAATCAAAGACATGTCAAAATTAGTAGGGTGAGAGTCATAAAACCAAACCCTAGACTACTCACCTACTTTGAGTTTGTTTTCATATATGTGAACTTTTTTGACATCCTTATCGGAGGTTGCATCTAAGAGGAAATAAAATCCATACTCTCAAGAACGAGTGCTACATGGAATCAAATTGTAATATTCCCCAATAGTCATTGGTATCTATTCTCCACTTTCATTATCATCTTGATTTTGATAAAATTGATTGACAATAAGAGGGTGACCAGACTCACCCTTTTCCTTTTAAGTTAGGGGAGTATAAATAGTATTCTTAGTAGAATCACTATCATCTTTAGTAGTACTAACACATGGTACAAAGTCATCACACTCTACAAATAATGTAGAAGAACCAGTCAAATAGGATAAGGAAAGGTATCCTCATCATCAAAACTTTCCACTTGATTGTAAGAATCAGTTTGATACTCATGTTCAAATGAACTATCAGATTTTGGTAGAAATTTGTTGATCCCTAGATGGAGGGAACTTTCTTGAAACCTAGGCTTGTTGTGTCACAATGTCATAGAGATTTTTCTTTGATTGGATCTATCAGTCCTTTTTATTACATCCTAGAGGATGATTTCCTTTATATCCAAGGCATTTTATCAGTTTAAGACCTTTTCCATGTTTTTCAAGAGTTATTTCACAAGATTGATCTATGAGATCAGCTAGGACCTCTTCTTTGTATAGCCAAGTAGCAATGGTTTTGTTTTCATCTTTTTTTTATAAAGGTACAGTGGTTTGTACAAAGGAACCATTGAATATAGTTTTATGTGATACCAAAAATGGTCTCTTTGCTTCAAGTGGTCTCCCATAATGACAAGGAGATTTAGGAAGAGATGTCAAAGATAAAACTAGTTCAATTTGATATTCATCCATTCTAATTTGTGTTAGCTTAAGAGCCATCTCCATTTCTTTGAGCTTGTTTACATGATTTTCTATAGACTCTCTATTGGTAGGAATAAAATTTTCAATGGACATGAGCATATTACATGTGTAACTAATATTAGTAGGTATAGCTACCTCTAATCCTTGGAATGGGCACTTCACACATTGATGGTATGTCAAAGGTACTGCTTGCATCTCATGAATCCAAGATCTCCCTAATAGTATGGTCTATGCTAAAGGATTATCAAGGACTTGAAAGATAATATATGTTCCATAGGATCTACTCAAAGAGGCAACACAACAAGACCTTTGAATTTTCTTTCCACTTCATCATATGCTTTGATGGTAATTTTTTTGCAAGGATCTATAGATTCATCATCGTAACCCAATTATGTAAGCAAGCTAGTAGAATATATTAAGACCCACACCATTTGTCTATAAGAACATGATAGATGCATTTATGATAGATCACAACTTCAATATGAAATAATTGATTATGAGTATGGCTCAAAGAATTATCACCCTCTTTAGAAAAGGAGAAGTAATGAGGTGAGGTCTAGTGACCTACCATGGATTGAAACTGATCAAGATCAAGATCTTGAGGAACGCTTACCTCAATGAGAGCTTTGTCAAGAATCTACCTATAAGCAGGCAAAATTTTGAGCAATTTAAAATTTGTTATTTGGGTATTTCTTTGTTACAATTGTTCAAGGATGCTATAGTTTACAATAGTGGAGGGTGTTACTGTAGAAACCTAAATCTTATTATATCACTATGTAATCATCTTTAGTCATCTTCTAGGACATTATTGATTAAATTTTTAATATTTAATTAATTAATCATCACCGCCTACTTAATTAACTTATTTAATTAACTATAGTCCAATTGATAAAATCAAATGATAACCCAAAATCAATTTATCAATTAAATCCATATTCCTCTATTAAATTAAACAAATGCAAAAAACTATTTAATTTAATCCCACATCCCCCATTTATTCAATGAATTATTTAATAAATTCTCCTAATCCCTGAACCAATCCTAAAACCCTATCATTACCCTAAGCCAACCCATTCACCCATACTAACCTCACTTAGCCAACTAACTAACCCATCCCATCAAAGTTAAGTCACTTACCTCATAAACCCCTCCTAAGCTCAGCCTAATCCCCCTCCTAAACATGTGGACAACTTTAATCAAGGGTTAGCCTTTCTAACCCAAGTCAAAGTCAAAATTCTCCCCTATCATCTTTCATTCCTATCCAAGAGCATTAATGGCTCTTACATGCCATAAATTCCCTTAAGTGCATCTTATATCCCTCTTCCACACTCCTCCTCCATCATTACTCCCTTTGACCCCCCATTTTGACCACTGAGTCCCCTTGTGACACTTGTCACAAGGCTAGGGCTTTAAAGAAGCACAATCCATGTGCTTCCCCTTCCTTGAATCCTAGCCCTCCCTCATTATTCCTCCATCCTTTCATCTTAACCATTCATCTCATCACCCCTTAGCCTATAAATGAAACCCTCTCCCTTCACAATAGATATCAAATTTCATGAAAACTTATAATTCCCCATTAATCACTATAGCACAACCATTTTTCATCCTCACCATGTCAAAATCCGTACATTCCTCCACTGTTTAACCCTTCATCCATCTCCACACTTGATTACCTACCACTTGAAGCTTGAAGCATGCATGAGCACACATCCATCCATAACTAGACACATCAAAGTCATCAAGGTTATACTCAAGGAGCTTACCATTCTTGGTCTACTTTCCTCTATAGTGTCCCATTTGTCCTCTCATAAGTGTTAGTTTATTTGGTATTGTGAGTACTTTGTTAATCTTAGTATTTTATTTGCAATTACTAAAATAGGTGATAAAGTTACAAGGTTTTTGTTCTTTCTAGATGGACCAGTAGTAGGCTTGTCTTTATTTTGTTCAATTTTAGGAGCAGAAGGCGCAAGGCCTTCAAGCACTATCTTAGCATAGGAACATGTGACAGTGTTAGCACTATTGGAAATATAGATGAAGTAACTGAGAGGGGAGGGGTGAATCAGTTACCACAAAAATAAGTCCAAAAATCCCTTAGATGTCTAAAATGCTTATTTACTGCTGATACTTGATAAATAGTGCAGAAATACTTTTACTCAGTAAGTTAACTAGTTATTGTTCATCTAGCATTCAAAGTTATTAACACAAGAGACACTAGATTTAACGTGGAAACCCAATATGGGAAAAACCACCAAGTAACTAGTTACCAATTTTCACTCTTCTAAAGTGAGCCCTATTAGGAGCCAACCCTGTTAAAAGTTACAATACACACTGTTAGGTGTGACCTTGTTAGAGAATTTAATCACCATGTTATGAGTGTCCTGGTTAGAGGTCTTTTAGAACAATTCAACTAAACTATCACCTTGTTAGAGGATTTACACAATGGCTATTAAACCAACTCTGTAAAGAGATTATGAATTCACTATTACAATGATAAGAAAGCAACAATGAAATGACCTGAATGATATGCAATTTATCTTTTTCTGATTATAGATCCATGTTCTACTTTTCTGAATCCTTACTAATCAAATACAACTTTGCAGCACCTCCAGGATATCTAATCCTTCATCAGAATTCACTCTTCCATTCACTTTTTCACACACACACATTCACACACTCTTTCACAACTTGAACATCTATATATATACCTTTCATATTTATTAAGTCAGCTCAAATATAAGTTACAATAATTGAAAAAAATCAGTCAGCTAAAATAATTAAAATATTGAAAATCCTTCGTTGGCCGACTCAGTTCGGTAACCACTATTCCAAAATGGTTTTCTAGCGTTAACCAGGTGAACCCTGGTAAACACTGCTAAAGTCCTTTGGAGACCGAGTGAACTCGGTAAGAACTGAATTTCCTTTGCTATCCTAGTGAACTTGGTGGAAGTTAACTTCTCGCCATATTTCCTTCGATGACTGAGTGAGCTCAGTAGTTACTAACTTTCCTTTGCTGACCAAGTGAGCTCGGTAGAAGCTAACTTTCCTTTGCTGACCGAGTGAGCTTGGTAGAAGCTAACTTTCCTTTGCTGACCTTGTGAGCTCGGTAGAAGCTAACTGATGATTGATATGACATTTGTGTAACATTAAAGGCAACATTCAATTAACAATTGTGTCCAACAATCTCCCTCTTTGGCATTGATGGCAACACAACATGTCATAGCAGAATGAAATTTGACAACAAGTCGAAAACAAGTCTAGCAAGTTGTTTCTTTAGAAAACTCCCTCTTTCAGTAATCTCCCTCTGTGAAGGAATTACTTAGCAAACCTTTCTTTCAAAAAAAATTCAAAAAGATATGACAGTAAAACTCTCCCTCTTTGACAACACATGCCAAAGACAACACAACTCAAGTGAATTTTTAATGTACCTTTAGTACTGATTCATATGCAATGTTTCCTGATTATGCTACATCAATTGATAGATCTTCAACTTGGTATGCGTCGATGCATCACTAAAACTTCATTTTAGTCAATTTTGGATAGGGGAGTGACCCCTAACTTACCTCTTAGATACAAGAATGCATCCTTAGGTAATGGCTTTGTGAGTATGTTGGCAATTTGGTCCTTTGTATGGACATATTCCAATCTGATCTCCTTATCTTGCACCAATTCTCTAACAAAATGATATTTTATTGCAATATGCTTGGTTTTGGAATGCATCACTAGATTCTTAGATATGTTGATTGCACTTGTGTTATCACAGAACATAACAACTGGTTCTTTGATTTCCACTTTCATGCCTTCCAACAACTATTTAAACCAAAAAGTATTAGAACAATTTACTACTACAGCAACATACTCTGCCTCTACTATAGATTGGGATGTACAATTCTACTTTTTGCTTGTCCAAGAAACCAACCTCTTTCCTAGAAAGAATGCTCATCCATTTGTACTTTTTTTGTCATCAAAGTTTCCTACCCAATCAGCATCAATAAACACTTTTAAATCTAGATTTCCTCCAAATTTGTACCATAGACCATAATCTTCAGTTTCTTTCAAATATCTCATTATTCTTTTGATTGCCATCATGTGATTTTCTCTTAGTTTTGCTGAAAATCTTGCTACAATCCCAATTGCAAGGGCAATATCTGGCCTAGTATGAACTACATACTATAACTTTTCAATCATAGATCTATACAAGGTTTGATCTACTTCTTTTGATTCATCTTCCTTGGTAAGTTTTAATCCAATACACATAGAAGTTCCAACTAGTTTGCAATCTTCCATACCAAACTTTTCCAATATCTCCTTGATGTATTTTGATTGAGTGATGTAGATACCATTTTTATTCTATTGAATTTGAAGACCAAAAAAGAATTTTATCTCACCAAACATAGACATTTCAAATTCTTTGTTCATTTGTTCTGAAAATTCTTTGCAAAGATCATCATTTCCTATAAAAACAGTATCATTTACAAATATTTTTGCCAAGACAATTTTATCATCTAGTCCATCCTTTATATACAAGCTACTGTTATCATTAGTTCTTTGAAAACCAATTTAACTAAGGTAGTTATGCAATCTTTCATACCATGCTCTAAGGGCTTGTTTCAAACCATATAGTGCCTTGTGTAATTTGCAAACCATGTTTCTTTTATCTAGATCAACAAAACCTTCAGGTTGTTCAATGTAAACCTCTTCATCCAGTATACCATTGAGGAATGCTGACTTGATATCCATTTGATAAACTTTGAATCCTTTGTGAGTAGCATATGCAAGTAAGGTTTTGACTCCTTCCAGTCTTGCAACAGGAGCAAAAGTTTCTCCATAGTCTATTCCCTCTTCTTGAGCATATCCTTTGCATACTAATCTGGCTTTGTTTCTTGATACCTTACCATCTTTAGTTAATTTGTTTCTGAATACCCACTTAGTTCCAATCACATTTTTATCTTTAGGCCTAGGTACAAGAGTCCATGTCTTGTTTTTCTCTATTTGCTCTATTTCTTCATTCATAGCCTCAATCCAACTATCATTTTCTAAAGCATCTTTGATATTTCTAGGTTCAAAATCAGCAAGTAAACAAGTACCTTTCAATTTATTTCTTGTCATGGTCTTTCAAATTTGTCTCCAATGATCTGATCTGCTGAATGATGTCTCTTGACATATTTTTCTAAAACAAGTTCTTTTCCTTTTGAATGAATTTCATTATTATCCTTTTGCATTTCAACTTCAGGTTCTGGCTGTTCTGGCTTAGTAGATATTGGCTCGGGTCCTTCAGACTCGATAGATACTTGCTCGGTAGCATCTGACTGTAATTCATGTTGTTGTAGCTCAGTTTGAACTTCCTGTAACTCAATTACTGATGACTCAGGAGTAGAAGATTCCTGATTGATTGGTACCGTATAAGGTTCAATGAAAACAAACCTTCTATAATCTTTTGGTTCCCTTTTGCTTTCTTCTTTAGTCCTTTCTGCAAACTCATCAACTTTCACATGTGCACTTTCTATGACTTTGTTAGTAGACAAGTTCAAACATCTATATGCTTTACTTTTGCAAGAGTATCCCAAAAATATTCCTTCATCACTTTTCACATCAAATTTTCCTTTTCTAGATTCTTTCAAAATGTAGCATTTACTTCCAAATACTTTTAGATAACTTATATTAGGTTTATGGCCATAAAATAGCTCATAGGGAGTTTTGAATGAGTCCCTTCTTAGCTGTACTCGATTCAAGGTATGAACTACAGTTTTGATAGCTTCTTTCCAGTATTTGATAGCAATGCCTTTTTCAATCATTAAGGTTCTTGCACAATCCATGATAGATCTGTTCCTCCTTTCAGCTATTCCATTTTTCTCAGGAGTTCTAGGAGCTAACACCTGTCTTTTGATTCCTCTTTCAATACAAAAGTTATTGAACTCATGTGAAATGAATTCTCCACCTCTGTCCGACCTCAAGCATTTCAATCTTTTCCCTATTTTCTTTTCTACTCTAGCCAAGTACCATTTGAATTTCTCAAATGCTTTTGATTTGTTCCTTAGATACATGATAGTCATCAACAAAAAGAATGAAGAAATTTTCTCCAGTATAGCTTTCAATTCCAATGGGTCCACATAAATCAGTATGCACAATTTCTAATATATCTTCAAACTGATAGTTTTTACTTTTAAAGCTAGTCTTTCCCATTTTACCAATCTAACAATTCTTGCATAGATCGACCTCTGGTTTCTTTATGTTAGGAATGCCTCTTACTTTTTTGAATTTTCTTATCTTTACCAAATTATCAAAATTGACATGACACAACTTTTTATGCCATAACCAACTTTCTTCAACTTGAGCAATAAAACATGAACCTTCACCAAGTTCAAGATAAAATAAGTTACCTTTTGTTTGAGTGCCTGATCCAATTAGTTTTCCTTTGTCATCCAACAGTCTTGCTTTTCTATGCATGAATTCCACTTTGAGTCCATTATTGAGTAGATGTGCCACACTCAACAAATTATGCTTTAGTCCTTTTACCCAATAGGCATTATCACATATAAGTTCTTTGGTTAGAGAGATTCTTCCTCTTCCTTTTATACAACAAGGTTCATTGTTACCAAATCTTACACTGCCACCATCATATTCTTCAAAATATTCAAACTTAGTTTTATCACCAGTCATGTGATGAGAACAACCACTATCTATGATCCATGTATCTTTTTTGCTCATATGAGAAATGAGTGCCATTTCCTCATCATTATTAGACTCATATTTCATAGCAATGTAGATGATTTCATCTTCTTCTTCATCATTAGAATCATTAAAATCTTTAGCCATAAAACATGTTTTCTTACCTTTGTCTCTAAAGGATTTGAAGTCTTTATTGCTATTGTACTTGTAATTTTTCTTCTAATATTGTTCTATTTGTTTGGGCACCTGGCAACAATATGACCAATTTCTTCACATGAAAAAAAAATTAGAGGAACTTTACCTTTATATTTTCCTCTGCCTCTCGAATATTTCCTTGCAAGTAGAGCTTCAATCACTTCAAGATCACTGTTTGAACTTTGGTCTGATTCATCTTCACTTTCTAACTGGGATTCCTTTTTCTTTTTGCTTTTCTCCTTGAGTGAAAGCTTGGCTTCAAATGCAAATTCAATGTTTTTGGAAACTGGAACATAGTTGTCAAAGTTGTCTAGTTCAAATGCAGTTATAATCTTCCAACTATGGCCTCTAGATTTATCTTATGATTTGCTCCACATCTTCTTTCTTGAATTGCAGAGACTCTAATTGCATAGATTGGTAGTAATGTTTTGAGAAATTTACATATAACTATTTCTTCACTGATATCTCCTCCAAAAGCTTTGATTACATTGACACATGCTTTAACTCTTTCAACATATTTGGTAATGTTTTCATCCTCTCTCATTTTCATTTGGTCAAATTGTCCTCTCAGAATTTTTGCTTTGGCTCTTCTAACATTATCATCTCCTCCATAGATTTCTTTCAGCTTGTCCCACATTTCAAAGGTAGTTGTGCAATCCTTGATGTCATCAAATTCTTCATAACTCAGGGAAAATGATATATCTATCATCATAATGTTGTGAGTCTTCTTTTCAGAAATATCATTGATAGACAGTGTACCAACAGGCTCTTCATATTTTTCATCAACTTACTTCAGTCTTGTATCACCAATGGATGCTAGGTGAAGTCTCATCAGTCCTTGCCATGTAGAGAAGTTGTTCCTATTGAGTCTAGGAATTTCCCTTTTGTAAGACATCCTAATCTTTAGCTTAGATCCTTGAAATCTTTTCTTGGAAGCACCAAAGAGCTCTGATACCAATTGTTGGAAATATAGATGAAGTAACTGAGAGGGGAGGGGTGAATCAGTTACCACATAAATATGTCCAAAAATCCCTTAGATTTCTAAAATGCTTATTTACTGCTGATACTCGATAAATAGTGCAGAAATACTTTTATTGAGTAAGTTAACTAGTTACTATTCATCTATCATTCAAAGTTATTAATATGCATGCAAAAATTAACTAAATGAATACAAGAGACACCAGATTTAATGTGGAAACACAATATGGGAAAAACCACCAAGTAACTAGTTACCAATTTTCACTCTGCTAAAGTGAGCCCTATTAGAGTCAACCCTGTTAAAGGTTACAATACACACTGTTAGGTGTGACATTGTTAGAGGATTTAATCACCTTGTTAGGAGTGGCTTGGTTAGAGGTCTTTTAGAGCAATTCAACTAAACTATCACCTTGTTAGAGGATTTACAAAATGGCTATTAAACCAACTCTGTAAAGAGATTCTGAATTCGTTGTTACAATGATAAGAAAGAAACAATGAAATGACCTGAATGATATGCAACTTATCTTTTTCTGATTACAAATCCATATTCTACTTTTTTGAATCCTGACTGATCAAATACAACTTTGCAGCACCTCTAGGATATCTAATCCTTCGTCAGAATTCACTTTTTCACATGCACACATTCACACACTCTTTCACAACTTGAACATCTATATATATATATATATATATATATATATATATATATATATATATATATATATATATATATATATATATATATATATATATATATATATATATATATATATATATATACATACCTTTCAAATTTATCAAGTTGTCTCAAATATAACTTACAATAACTAAAAAAATCAGTCAACTAAAACAATTAAAATAGTAAAATCCTTTGCTGGCCAACTCAGTTTGGTAATCACTGTTCCAGAATGGTTTTCTAGCGTTAACTAGGTGAAGCCCGGTAAACACTGCTAAAGTCCTTTGGAGACCAAGTGAACTCAGTGACAACTGACTTTCCTTTGTTGTCCTAGTGAACTCAGTGGAAGTTAACTTCTCGCCATATTTCCTTCGATGACTGAGTGATCTCGATAGTTACTAACTTTCCTTTGTTGATCGAGTGAGCTCGGTAGAAGCTAACTTTCCTTTGTTGACCAAGTGAGCTCGATAGAATCTAACTTTCCTTTGCTGACTTAGTGAGCTTGCTAGAAGCTAACTTTCCTTTTCTAGCCTTGTGAGCTTGGTAGAAGCTAATTGATGACTGATATGACATTTGTATAACATCAAAGACAACATTCAATTAACAATTGTGTCCAACAAGCACATAACTATGATTTTTCTTGCTCATATGTGAAATATGTAGCTCCTCTTAGAATGAATGGAGTCCTAGGTTTTGTATTGTCATCTTTCCCTTTAATTGTGATTACATCATAGTATTCAGATTCTAAAGGTCCAACCATGTTGATTACATTGTCATTGTTGGTATATGTGTATTTAATCTTGTTGTTGTCTTCTTTTTTAGAACTTTCTCCCTTGTCATATGGAGGAAATGGTTCTTTAAAATCTTTATGATCTAAGTTTTTGTTATTTCCACCAACAACTTTTTCATTATCATCAATGAGGTCTTGAACCTTGTGTCTCAAATTAATACAATTGATGGTTTTATGACCCTTGTTTCGATGGTATTCATAATACATTTTCACATTCTATCATGTACGTATTGGCTATGGATCATACAGATGAGAATTTTCAAGTGGAGTAATAATCTAATTTTAAAGAAGAGTCTTGTAGGCTACTTCAAGAGGTTCAACTAGAGGTGTGTATTCAAATTTGGTTCTAGAAACCCTAGATGAGTTTTTAGCTTTGTTCCCAAATTTCTTATTGTGTGTAGTATCCTATTCAGTGGATTTAGATACATATGTGTTATCTATGAGATTAAAATATTCCTTAGGAGGTTTGGGAGATATATTGTCCACCACTCCATCATGTACTACATCTCAATTTTTTTGACATACTTGGATTTGTCATTCCTAGAGTTGGATCCTTGCTTGATGTCTTTTTTAAGGGTTAATTCTCCTTTCTTAACCATGAATTCCTCTATGTGAATACCTTGTGTAACCATTTCTTCAAAGGTATGTGGACCTTGAATATGTATTTTGTACCCAAAATTAGGTAAGAGATTATCCATGAATATATCAATTTTTTTCAATCTTGGGTATCTTACATGAGTATTTAGTGTATAATTGTCTCCATCTATGGAGTAATGTTAAGAAAGGTTCTCCAAATATTTGTTTAAGATTAAAACTATCTCTTATGTTAACTAGATGGTGGATGTTGTATGAGTATTATTGTATGAATATATTGGAAATATCATAAGAAGTCTTAATTCCAATAGGTAATCGTAAAAACCACTCCATAGCTTGAACACCCAAACTTCATGGGAACAAGCACATAAGGTATATTTGATTATATATGAACTCCATGGATAAAGCACCAAACTCCCTTAAGTGATCTTGGGGATTGGAAGTTCCTAGGTACTTGTCATATTTTGGTAGCTCAACTCCTCTAGGAAAAGGATGTGTGTAGAGATCCTTGTCAAAAGGAAATGGACAAATAGCATCTAGCATGCATTTTTTGGCCATATTTTTCTTTTTATTTCATCATATGTGTTAATTTCTCTCCAATGGCTTGGATTTTTTTATGTAATTTAGAGGTTTCAGATTCCTCTTCTTGTATGACAATAGTTTCAACATTGTAGTCTTGAGTTAGTTTTGCTCCTTCTTGAGCTAGTTTGAGGAAATACTTGAGGGGGGGTGGGTGAATCATTTTTCCAATAATTAACACATTTATCAACCTTAAATAATCTTAACCATTCAATCAAAGTAAATAATAACCATACTAAGATGCACATATACAATTACACTAGATATGGTAACTAGGGAAACCATTGATCAGAGGGAAAACCTTGCTAGGAATGATGCCCACAAGATGATGCACTAATATAAATATTCCTTGTTAGAGGATGGACCCTGTTAGGAGTCTATTATAGGATTTAGTACATATGAGTCCCTATTAAGAAATTTTGAATTCCTTTTAGGAGATTCCAACCTTGTTAGGAGTTGTGCCAAGTAGAAGGACCCTGTACTATCCAAATAGCTTCTAAGGCAAGACCACTAAACTCATTGTCCAACTCATCTTTCAACTATTCCTTTTAGAATAATTATCTATGTTGTACTTTAACTTCTTTCCCCTATCCTATCAACTAGATCAATCATTCACGGCCTTGTAGACCAATTCATGAACCTCAAATCTCACAATAAAAACTTGGCAATGAAGTTTTCTCCAACTTTTCTTTGCTCTACTTATCTTCACATTTCACTCTTTTTGCTTCTTACAATAGTTCACATATCCCATATGCAATCATACATAACAAAGGAAAATGGCCTTCCTTTATATTGAATCCATAAAAAAATTCCCTGAGTTGGCTCTTACACCTTCTCAATTAATTATTATAGGACCTCATTAAGAACAAGTTACACTTAGTGATAACATTAATCTTTCACCTTGTAACTTGAATAACTTTATGTACATGTAATATTATGATAAGAAATCTTAGCTATGTCATCTCCATAATGTCTTCTTCACATCTTTAACTTTAGCTTCTCAAAATAACAATTTTGCTAAGAGATATAACAAGTTTACTAGAACATGCTTTTGTAAACTCTATCTTAGAATAGTCTTCACCAAAACTTGCATAACTTCTTCCAAAATTAATATCTTATTCTTTTGAGGTTAGATACATATACTAGACACTCATTATTATCTGCCCTTAACCTCACTTAGTGAAAGTACTTAACTATCTATCTGTACCAACTTGATCTTTACTGTTGTTCTTCTATCAGATACCACAGAAAATTGCTATGTTGAAATCAATTACAAAAATAGTCATGAATGTAACATATCATTATGATAATAATATAATCATATTTCTAAAATACTCCCCCATAGAAGTATCACCAAGATTCATGCTTCCAGCAATCTCCCCTTTGGCATTGATGGCAAAATAGATGAAAAACATCTAGTTCCAAAAAATACCAATTGCAAAAGACTATTAATCTTTCTTTTCAAATCCTTTTCATTAGTCATTTTCATATCCTCTTCATCAATCATTCTCCCCCATTGATTTACCCTAATGTGCTCTATATTAGCTACAATCTCTCCCTTCAATGTACTCTATATCAAACTATTTTTCATGCTATAACTTCTCCCCCATTGACATCAATGTCAAAGGTTTCAGTAACCATCAAACTCTACAACAACTATCTTTGATTTTCTCAAGTGTCCAAAGACACTATTCAAAATAACATCGAACAAGAGTCCTAGATCACTATGTCCATCATAGATACTCCCCCATATAGGAAGCATCAGCATTTAGTCTAGACAAACAATAGTGCTCTATTACATTAGACTGATGCACGCTTACATTGTCTACTCTGATGTGGGAAGGGGAATAACCCCTAGCATACCTTGCAAATACTCAAAAGTCTCTTTGGGAAGAGGCTTGGTGAAAATATCTACAATCTACTCTTTGTCGCTTACATATTCCAATCTAATTTCCTTTTTTATAACTCTCTCTCTCAACATGTAATACTTGATAGAAATTTTCTTAGTCTTTGAATGCAACACTAGATTCTTAACATGTTTACTGTACTTGTGTTATCACAATGTATGACAACAGGTTCACTAAATTCTATCCTTATATCCTTCAGTATCTTCTTCATTCAAACAAATTGATTACAATTATTTGTTACTACAACATATTTTGCTTCTACTCTACTTTTTGAGATACAATCATGCTTCTTGATTAACCAAGAAACCAATCTTCCTCCAAGAAAGAAGGCTCCACCACTGGTGTTCTTTTTGTCATCCCTATTGCCTACCCAATCAACATCAATATAAGCATATAAAGTGAAATCATTAGATATTTCATACCACAATCTAAACTTTGGTGTTCCTTTAAGGTATCTAAATATCATTTTGATTATTGCATAATGTGTTTCTATAAGATTAGCTTGAAATCTTGGAACAATTCCAACTGAATTTGCTATATTTGGCCTTGTGTGAGTTAGATATTATAACCCTCCAATCATAGATCTGTACTTTTTCTGCTCAATAGTAGCTGTCTCATCCTTTGTAGATAGCCTATGTCTAGTTAAAATAGGTGTTCCAACTAGTTTACATATTTTCAAACCAAACCTTTTCAATAGATCTTTCAAATACCTAGTCTGACAAATAAAGGTCTACACAATCTATAATCCTAGGAAGTATTTCATCTCTCCTATCATACACAATTCAAATTCCTTCTTCATTTCTTTTACAAACCTGTCACTTTATCATTATCTCCTCCAAATATAATATCATCAATAAATATTACCAAATTCATCAATCCACCATCTATTTCTTTCCAATATAGATTATTGTTTATCATACCTTTAGTAAATCCAAGCTTTGTCAAATGTTTGTCCAACCTTGCATACCAGGTTTTAGGTGCTTACTTTAAGCCATACAATGCTTTCTTGAATCTACATACTAAGTCCTTTTCATCTATTAAAGGAAAACCTTCAGGCTATTCTATGTATACCTCTTCTTCAAGTTCTCCATTCAGAAATACTGAATTGACATCCATTTGATACACATTGAATTTCTTATGTGTTGTATAGGCTAAGAATAACCTTACTACTTCTATTCTTTCCACAAGAGCATAGGTTTCATCATAGTCTATTCCTTCTTACTATGAGCAACCTTTACATATCGATCTTTCTTTGTTCCTTACAACTTCACCTTGTTCATTCATCTTTTTCCTAAATACCCATTTTGTTCCTATCACATTCTTGTATGTTGGTCTAGGGACCAATTCCCATGTCTCATTCTTCACTATCTGATGCAATTCTTCTTTCATAGCTTGCTTCCAATAGTCATCTTTACATGCTTCATCTACAATCTTTGGTTTAACTTGAGATATCAAAAATAGTTCTTCGTTGATTCCACTTCTTGTCATCACACCTTTATCTCTGCTTCTGGTGATCTACTCTGGTGGATGATTCTTTGTCATATTCTTAGCAAAAGTAGGAGTTTTTATCTCAACTCTTAGCTTTGTTGAAGGTTTCAAGCTTTATTTATGCCTTTTCTCTTATTCATTCTACAAAATTATTTTTAGTCTAAAAGAATACTTTATCATTCCTTAGTTTAGTAATAGCATTCTCATCTTCAAAATTGTAATCAACTACTCTTTCTTATATCCTGAATTTCTCATCAACTCTTACATTTTCACTCTCAACAATAGTCTTAGTTCTCATATTATAACATCTATAGGTTCTACTTTTCAATGAATAACCAAGAAACATACATTCATCACTTCTAGCATCAAATTTACCAACATCATCATCTCTTTTGATATAACATTTTCTACCAAAAATTTTGAAATACTTAACTGTAGGTGAGTGACCAAGCCAAAATTCATAGGAGGTCTTGTTTGTGTCCTTCCTAACTTGCACTTTTTTCATAGTGTAGACCTCTATATTCATAGCTTCTCTCCAAAACATCTTGGATACATCATTCTTGAGTAACATAGCTTTTGTTGCTTATGTTACTAACCTATTTCATCTCTCTACAATATTATTTTGTTTAGAGGTTCTCAGAGTTGATAACTATTTTTTGATTCCATTAGCTTCACAAAAGATGTTAAAATCATTTGATGTAAACTCTCCTCCTCTATTTGATCTTAAACATTTAATATTCATACCTGATTCATTCTCAACTCTATTCTTGAATATCTTGAACTTATCAAATGCCTTAATTTTTTCTTTAAGAAATACAACCCACATCATTCTAGAAAAGTTGTCAACTAAAATCATGAAATACCTTTCACTGTAGAATCCTTTAGTCTTCATAGGACCACTAAGATCTATATGTATAATCTCTAGCATTTTTGCAATACTGAACTTCTTGTTGGGAAAAGAAGTTTTGGTATGCTTTGCCAATACAACCTCCTTGCAAATTGTGTTAGTAGACTTAACAATCTTAGGAAAATATCTAAATGAAATCATACTACTAGTTTTTACAATGTTGTCAAAATTTATATGACAAAATCTCTTATGATATAACCAACTGTCATCTACCTAAGCAACCAAACATGTCATTTCAGTTGGATTTAGTTGAAATACATTATCTCTAGATCTAGTTGTTATTCCAAGTCCCTTTCCATCAATGTCTTTGATCATGCATGTCTTCTCTGAGAAATTTAATTGATAATCTTTATCCACTAGTTTTCCAACACTAAAAATATTGTTTTTTAGACCACCAAGAAAATATACATCCTTAATGTTAGTCTTACCATCAAGAGTTATAGATCCAGTACTTTTAACATGGTATGTTGCATTGTTTCCAATTCCAACAATTCCTCCATCATGGCTTTTAAAGTCAACAAATTTGTTCATATCACCAATCATATGATGTGAACAACCACTGCCAATTATACAATCATATTTTATTTCAACCTATGATCCCAAAACTATTTTCTCTAGACTTTCTTCTTTAATAGATAGAAATCCTATTCCATCACTAATAGCACTTATTTCTTGTTCATCAAAATCATCTTCTTCATCTACATACAAATATTGTCTATCTCTTCTAGGTTTGAACTTTCCTTTATACTTATTTTCTCTTTTAGGAAACTTAGATGCATAATGACCAAACTCATTATAAGTTCAACATTTAAAAATTCTTACCATCCTTTTGTCTTCTTACCAGAAGGACTACTCCTTCTTCTATCTTTCTATCCTCATCAGATCTGCTACTACTAGCAAAGTCTCCTCTAGCACTTGTGCGAATATTTAAAGCACTAAAAGTTATTTCTATTCTAGTCAATTCCTTGGACTATCTAAGCTCATTCTCAACTACTTCAAGTCTCCCAAGTAATGTTTCCTTTGTGAAATCTTTGGTACAAGAGATCAACAACTATATCATTTGAACTACCTACTTAAATGGTGGTGTTAAACTCTTCAATATCTTCTAGATCACCTCATCATCTTCTTTGGTACCTCCTTGAGATTTGATACCTACAGTAATTTCTGATATCCTACCTACATATGTTCTTATACATTCATCTTCTATCATTTTAGCATCTTGAAATTCAAAAATCCAACTTTGTAGCCTCAATTTCTTAGAATGTTCACCACCTTCAAAACTATTTTCCAAAGCTTTACAAATCTTATGAGAAGTATCAAGTGATTTTACCTAGGTGTACTCAATTTTAAGAAGTATAGACAATAGTACTTCTCTAGCACTCATGTCACATATGAAAATTTATCTCTCATCCTCATTACAAGTCTCCAACAAACTTTTAGCAATAATTGTCTTTTTTTTATTCTATCAAGATCCAATATCCTAGTCCCATACACAGTAGATGTGTCTTCATCTTTTCCTTCTAGCTATCATAATTTGTTCCATCAAACTTTAGACTATACTTTCTGATTATGTTTTCTATGGATCTCCCAAATTTGTTAAACTTTATCTTCAAGGACCTAATGCTCTGATACCAATTGTTACAAATAATAGTTCATCAAGATAACTAGGGTTGGGGGGGGGGGGGGGGGGGGGGGGGGGGGGGGGGGCGGGGTAGAGTGAATTATTTATCCAAAAATTAAAACATTTATCAACCATAAATTATCATAACCATTCAAACAAAGTAAATAGAAACCATACTAAGATGCACATAGACAATTACACCAATTATGTTAACTAGGGAAAACTCTAGTGGGAATGATTCCCACAAGATGATGTACTAATATAAATATTATTTGTTAGAGGATAAACCCTATTAGGTGTCTATTACAACATTTAGTACATATGAGTCCCTATTAGGAGACTTTGAATCCATGTTAGGAGTTGTGCCAACCCTGTTAAGAGTTGTGTAGGGTATAATTTAGTGGCTAATATTCGTAAATTGGCTAATTTTAGAATTTTTTGGCTAGTAATTTGGCTAATAATTTAAGATTTGATACAACCTAAATCGCCATAGTTATATAAAATTCAGTTCTAGAATATTTAAAATTTCACAATAATTTATTTTATTAAAAAATTTAAACTCAAATATTCGCCACAATATTTGTTATATGAATAGATTTGAGTTACCTAAATATAATATATTATTAGAGAAATTAATTTGAACTAACCAATAATTATCATAATTATTAGTTACTTTAGGGATATATCACCAATATTTATTTTTCACTATTGATTTAAAGTATATGTAGCGATTCTCATAATATTCTACAAGGTAAAAAAATGTTCAATTTTGATTTGTAATATTCCATGGTGATTAATGAACTTCCTATTATTATTGAGATTTGTCAATATTTTATACAAAAAAAAATTATGATTCAAAAATAATCGCCAATATTAATCATATTTAGAATTAAAAATTAAGAGATTCGCCAATAGAAATAATTGTTTTTTTCAAAATAATGAAAAATTTGCCAATATTTTATATCTTTTTTTGGAGGTGGCTTTCTTAAAGTTTACCTTGGAGTTGTAAAAAGCAGAAGGACCCACTATCCAAATAGCTTCTAAGGCAAGACCACTGAACTCACTGTCCAATTATTCTTTCAACTATTTCTTGTAGAATAATTGTCTATACTATACTTTAAATTCTTTCCTCTATCCTATCAATTGGACCAATCACTGTCAAACCTTGTAGACTAGGTCACATACCTCAAATCCAAATATCAAACCTTGATAATGAAGTTTTCTCCAACTTCACTTTGCTCTGATTATCTCTGCATTCCAATCTTCATTTATTCTTACAATCACTCACATATCCCATATGCAATCATACATAACAAAGTAAAATGTCCTTTCTTTATACTGAATCCATAAAACAATTCCCTGAGTCGACTATTACACCTTCTCAATTAATTATTCTACTACCTCATTAAGAACACATTACACTTAGCAATAACATTAATCTTTTGCCTTGTAACTTGAATAATTTTTATTATGTGTAACATTATGATGAGAAACCTTAGCTATGTTTTTGTAAACTCTATCTTAGAACAGTCTACACCAAAACATGTATAACTTCTTATAGACTTAATATCTTATGCTTCCAAGGTTGGTTTCATATACTAGACACTTAGTATTATCTCCCTTTATCCTCACTTAGTGAAAGTACTCAACTATCTATCTGTACCAACTTGATCTTTACCAATAAGTAGTAGATAATTTCCATAATAAGTCAAATTGTGATATTGCTATTAGGATTTAACTGTGTAATTTTGAATCAAACTCATTGACCCATGTTTCATGAGTATTGATTCAACGTAAATCCATCTCTCATGAGAATAAATGGAACACTTAGCACTCATTGGATCTAGGTGATGCTCACAGGAGTGAAGCACTAGAACTTCTCGGGAGGTCACTACTGTTCTTCTATCAAATATCACAAAAAACTACTATATTGGCATCAATAAAAAATATAGTCATGAATGTAACATATCTTCATGATAGTGATCTAATCATGTTTCTACAATACTCCCCCCATAGAAGTATCATTAGCATTCATGCTTCCAACATCCCATAGTCATTTGTGTAGGTATAAGGACCTTTGAACCTTTTGATTTTTCAGAATTCATCTCTATTTTCTCTCCTACTATTTTCACCAATTTCTTGATCTTGGTATGCCATCCTATTAGTATGCAAGTTTTCAGCCTATCTAAGATGTATAGTTATCTCAAATAGAAGTTTAGTTATTTTTTTTAAAGATGTAGATGTCTTGTCAGTGTTTGGATGGTCTTAAAACAATGGATTCCTAACTTGTAATTTTATGGAAAAGACTAATCTAACATTAGGTGGACCAACAGGTGAAGGAGACTGTGAAGATCCTTCATTATACTCAGACTATACATATAACTAGGAATGACCTCTACCCTGATTCCTACCTCTATCTTTACTTCATCTAGGTTAACGGGGAGGAAACAATCCTAGTTGCAACAATCATAGACAATGGTGTATGACAAAGTTTAAAAAAAGACCATACTTAGAACTTCATTTAAAGTAGGTAAGTAAAAGTAAGTGTTATGTATACTAGGGTATGCATAGTCAAAAAAATGCCTAGAATAGCTGAGAGATTGATTATCATGACACAAGGTCTAATAACACAATAGATCAAATGAGACAATAGAATGACAAGACTAGTTCATATGTAGATCACAAGTGATCAACCAAGAAATTTCTCTAAGTTTCAAACTATTATAGATAGAGAAAGGAGTTTTTGTAATTAGACAAAGACTAGATTGAAACAAAGTTTTGATGAGGAAGCTGAGAATAGCTCACTATTTTTGAAAATTTCTCATAAACTCGCACAAGGAAATGACTCTAAGGCTATGGAATGATATAAATCAATCAAGTAAGTACTCTTTGATAGAAAAATTTGATCAAATTTTGATATTTTTGAGACAAAATCTTGCATGAGGATCTTGATAGACTCATGTGAGGAAGTATGTTGACTGGAATGTAGAAAGGGAACAACAATTCCCAAGCTCTTAACTCACACAAAGTTTTGCAATAAACCGTGCAAGGAATTGAGTGACTAACAAGTTTAACTAGTTTAGAAAATTTGGGCAGTATCTTTGCACAATCTTGCACAAGAAAACTCAGCTTCCCATGCAAAGAAGTGCAGAGAATAGTGTGATGAAATACTGACTAGGAAACCTTAAGGTCATAGCTTGTGCAAGATTTTGCAACAAACTAGTTGAATAAATGGATAGACTAACAAGTTTGGACTAGATTTTGAAGAAACTTTGACCAGTTCTAATAGATTTTGTATAAATTGTAGACAATATTTGTGGTTTTCAGAAAGATTTGAACATTATTTTTAGATAGACATAATTTTGGACTAATTTGGCAAGTATAATGATTGATTTTTAGACTTTTTCATAAAAATGGATAAGGGGACACAAGTAGTAGTCATAAACAATCCAAATGAGGACAAAGAAACTTAGAAGGATGGGGGAGTCTTGACCTTTTGTTTGGATAGCTATTGACTCAAAAAAGACACTCTTTATCCCTATAACTAAAAATGGTAGTGGCAAAAAAATATTTGTCTCACATCTTATGTGCATGTGTTCACCTCACATAGTCATATCACCCCACTAGAGGGTGCCTATATTTTTGGTGTATTCCAAGAACTCAATAACATATATGTTCAAAGGTTACCCTTGAGATGGGGACCAGTGTCATATACCACCTTCCAGCATATGGTGTGAATCAGAAGTACCACACTTTTAACCTTTTCAAATCCCTTAAAACAAATAATTGAAAGTAAACTACATGCATGTAAACATATTAAATGAACATAAAGTAAACACGTGCATCAACACACATAACACCAGATTTAACCCAAAAACCCTTTAGGAATAAAAAGGTAAAACTATAGTGGGGATGATACCCACAAAATCACTACAACAATGATGTTTGACCACTTCTGATGATCTGCCCTATTAAAGGCCTACCCTGTTAAAGGCTTTACACTATGTCAATAGTGACTTGGTTAAAGGATTTACAAACACTTTACATGAAGTGTCACCCCATTAAAGGATTTAATCACCTCTTCAAAGGATCTAAAATAGTTGTTAAGCTAACCTATCATAATAGGATTTTCCCTATTTAATACAATTGCTAGAGAGTATTAGAAATCTTTGACTTGATTGCTTACAATCTTCAATTTCTGATTTTAGGCACTGGTTCTACTCATTCTAAAGTTGATCCTTTGAGATCTTATATCTATTCATAGCCCTTGTTCTATTCTAATCAACTAGATATGTAATTACTACTCTGTTCCTCTAAGTCTTTCACACTTCCCACTAAATTTTGCTATAGTTTACCCATACACCACTCTCATCCATGCATACAATGGGTTTTCATCCTCCTTTTAAAGTTTTCAAAGACTTAGAGTTAGGTATGGATCTATGGTCCATATTGAATCTTTAATTCCTACTTATTCCTTGCACTTTTTCTTATTGGTTGCATGCCTTCTCCATTTTTCTCATTGGTTGCATGTTGATTGCATAGTAAAATGAAAATATTCATTCTTATCCTTTAATCCCTTCGAGATTCTTCCATGTTGGCTCATTAAAAAAAATGGTTTATATTTAATTTTTTGAAGGCACAAACTCATATGTTGATTCTGTGTTACTTGACACATACTGGACTACTGGTGCTCGGCACATATATGATTCTAGTTTACTCGGCACCTATTACATTCAGTCTTGCTTGGCATCAACTATGACTAGGCACCTATATAATGCTTGGCACTTGAAGTCACTTGGCACTTGTTAGAATTCTGGCTCAGCATATACTGTAGCTTAGCATATGTAGTGTACTCAGCTTATATGTAGAAATTGATTAAGTGTGTTGACACCATTCTGAGACCAACAATCTCCCCCTTTGACATGAGTGTCAAAAATAATTAACTGAACATTATTGATCTGACCTTATGAGTACATTCTCAAAATTCTTATAACTCCCACTGAGTTTATGTGTTATTTCTATTTTTGTGTTGAATTTTTCTTGATGTATCTAATACTCTTTGCCTTTGCCTTGTTCCCTATTCTATATGTTCTACTTTCACTTGTTCTACATTTGCAAATATTTATTCATATCTTCCCCTTTTGTATATCTCCCCCTTTTTGCTATCATGAGATATGTACAATCTTTTCCTCTTTATTCTCCAAAAGAATGAAAGAATTTAATTACTCAGTACTTAGTAATTTCCCCTTTATTTCATATCTCCCCCCTTTTTGACACTTATGTCAAAGGGTAGCAGGGGTTAAGACCATATTTTGCAAAAAATGTACTATTTACCTCCATAATCATTTTAAGAGCTACATCCTAGTTTGCCAAAGCAATTTCTAATGACTTGTGTTGGATGGTAATCTCTGCAGCAAGATGAACAAGTCCTTCCATTATAGAAAGATTAGGATCTTTCTTTAAAATAGTTTCTACATAGGCTTGTTCTTTATGAAGTACCTCCAAGTGAGGTTTATGGAAGATTGTATCTGTATCAATCTAGCCTTAATATTGGCCTCTTTAGTTGTAAGTGAAGCTAATTATTTTTGTGTGTGAAGCATTTAGACAAAATGCTTCTCACTGTGAGATGGGTCTTTCGCTAGCTGCAATCTAGAAATCTTTAGATTTCTCTCCAAGCTTAGGATCCTCTGACTTGTCTCCTATGTGAAGTATGAAAAGTCACACAACTTTATGTAAAGTGAGAATATATTTTCAAGTATCTTTCTCACTTTATCAATTTTCTTTGACAATTCAACTTGAGACAGTGTTATTTCACTACCTATTTTCTCATTTATTTTTCCTTGAAACTTCCTTTTATACCATTCCATTAGTCAACAATATCTAACAATTGTTCCATTATAAGCTTTGTCTCATCTGGTGACTTTAAGTTGAAGGCATCCATAAAGATGTCCTTAATCTCATGCAATGCTTTCTTATGTTTATGCTCCTTCCTAAGTATTTCTTGTCTTCTCCTTCTATTTAATGCATCCTACATTTTTGTAATCTGCTCAATGGTGATAGTCTTTAAGGCATAGGAAGGTATGATAATTTCTTCATCTAACTCAAGGTCTCCATAGTGAAGTACCTTGGTCACTTTGGTTGAGCTTGACCCTTGTGTAGAGATTTGCAAAGGTATTGCATCAATGCTCGACTTCTGAAGAGCTTTTGTAGGAGTGCCTATTTTTGGTAACTCTACTAATGTTTGTATTATGGCCTACTCCTCTTCCTTCAATTTTTTCTCCTTTTCCTCATCTATTCTCTCCTAATCAATCACAATAGTTTGATGTGTACCTATTGATTGTACTATAAGATCAGATGTAGCAATCTATCCTATTTGCTCTGTGTGTTTTATTGCCTCTACACTTAGCTTCTGTACTAAGGTATCAATTATTACAAATGTATCAACTATTGTAACTAGTGGTGGAACCATTAGAATTTGAGTACTAGTAGCTATAGAGATGGAAGGTGACTCTTGTGATTTCACCTTGTCTCTTTTTGGTTCTACTACTACCTTCTATAACTCATGCACACTCACTAATATAGGATTATTGCATAATCTTGCCTATAAAGTTGATTGGTGAAGGATCTTCTTGAGATCTTTTATAGTTAGGGGATTGATGTTCTAACATGATTTGTCAGTAACATCCTTGATTGTTATAGTGTTTGTAGGTGCGATGGTTACATGAGGAGGGCTAGCAGGTGGCAATTTTGTGTCTTGCACACTCTAGTCTTGTTGTTGCTCCTACTCAGTTGTTTCCATTTGATCTCTTTGTTGTGTCTCCTCCTCCTCTTCATCTATCTTTTCTTCTTCTTTCTTTTCTTTTTCATTTATTGTCTCCTCTTCTTTTGTATTTTCTTCTTTCTCCTTCTTACTAGCTTTAGCCTTATTTTCTTCTACATCCTTCTCTTCTTGTCCATCCTTGTCATCTGTTATGTTATATAGTGATTTCCATAATCTTATTGATTTTTGGACAACTTCAATTTTGTTTTGTAGGATGCTAAAGGCTCTATACTTTGGTGCAAATTTACCACCATGTTTCTTGTTAGTCTTAGTTATTTGACCTCCAGTCAAATTAGGCATTACTTGTGCTAGTGTTGATTCTCTTATTTCCTTCTCCTTTTTTAAACAATAATGTCATTTATTTTCAATAATTTCATATAACTCGCTAGGAATATTATTCTCTAACTCAAGAGGTGTATTCTTAAATTATGCAATTGTCGCATACACTGACTCTTTTATCTTATCCTGATCTTCTCTACTTAATTCTTTGAAATTGACACTTTTAAAATTAGTAAAATCTACATTCTTAACATTTTCATAGATTTTATCTATGTGTGACTTAGGAGGATGTCTTACCACTTTATACTAGTTGATGTCCTCTAATTGTGCTCTTTTCTCTTCATCAAATTCAGGCTATGCAATGTATTTCCTTCTTTTCTTTTGCACTTCACTGGTCTACTCAGTAGCCTTGTTCTTTTCTTTGGTTGGCTCTTTGGCGTTTTGAGTAGATGCCCTTGTGGTAGCTCTTGTTGCAAGTGTTGTCTTGGCTTGAGTTGTTTTTGTAGCCCTCTTGGCTTTGGCCAGGGCTACAGGATGAGATTTAGCCTTTCTTTTCTTTGATTTAGCTTGAGATGGTGCTTCCTCAGCTTCTTCTTCCTTGTCTTCACCTAAGCCTTGAGTTAATAATGTTGGGAGTTTTCCCTGTTCATCTTCTTCATCATCATCTTCTTCCTCATCTACATCCTTTGCACCTGCTACTTCTTCAATTTTTGCACCAAATTTCTTCTTTATCTTCTTCACTAGTTTATTCTTCTTCTTTAAGGTGGAGGTTGTTTTTAGTTCCATATCTACCTTGGAACACATGACATCATATGTTCCAAAGTGAGGAGCCTCCTTATCAATCTCTTTTGCAAGCAATGTTGTGATTGTTTCTGAAGCTTCATCAATACTTATTTCATAACCTAATGGTCTTAGCTATCTCACCCTTGGAATTGTTGCTTGGATGTAGGTGTTATCAATATCAACTATGAAGTAGATGTCATTGACATGTTGTTCCTGACATGTTGTTCCACTAGGGAAAATGGTATTCTCAAATTTTTTTTCATGGATTTCTCAAAATCCTTAAAATAGCTTGTCATAAGAGAGTCAAAGTTGTTTCCCATTTGCTCAATATCTCATTGATTTGGGTAATGGCTGTCTTATCTGATCTCCAATTGATTTTACCAAAAGAAAAAAATTCTTCCAAAACATAAAAAAATATGCAAACAAGAACTAAACCAAACTTGCATTGAGCACCTTTAGATCTTCTAATTGCTCCAAGATTCTCAAAAATTTGTTGCAACATTAATTTTGATAGATCATATGTATGATCTTTCTTGACAAGTTTATGTGCCACATCTACAGCAATACGTGGTACACTATTTAATCTACTAGATTGATAAAAATTGTGTGAGATGATTCTCACTGCAAAATCCAAAAGGGGATCTATGATTGTGTCAATGGTCATTGCCCTTTTATTCCATTTACCCCTAGTGTTCTTTTTAATTTCCTCTTTTGAGTCACTTCTCAGTATATTATGTCAATCTAGGGTTGGAAAGCTCATAACCCTATGCACTATCCTCTTTGTTATCTTTAATGGTCCTCCTTCCAACCACAAATAGTCATTGTGTATTCTGCTAAGAACAATTCTTATCCATTCTATTTTGAAACATGTGGGGTAAACTAGGGCATGGGTTAAACCCTTTTTCCCAACAATTTGAAATTCATCCTTCAATATCTTGTTATCACACAATTTATCATAGGCTTGAAAAATCTCCAAATCTCCTATTGCACCTATCTTGCAATTGTAACACTTCCTGACATCTTGCACCATGACAACTTTAGGTGGAATAATGGAAAATGTGTCGATAGGGTCATTTTTACAGGTGACTTCTAGGATTGGCCTAAACTCAGGTTGTTTGACCTCATTACTAACCAATTGGACCTTGTGACCTTCCTTATCCTTTGCGTTCTTAAAGCTAGAAGCCATTTTGTAAAACTAGGATTTCAAAAGGTTTTAAACTTTAAAACTGTGTAGCTTGGCATTTGAAGAATACCTTAGATCGATGAAATGTGTGCTCGATCACTGTTGAAATCCATGCAAAAGGCTTCAATGTTGTTCTTTGATCTCTTTTGTGCTCTTCTTGTCTTTTCTCTACATTTGAGTGGTGAGAAAATGATCAATAATTAACCTTATACCTTTCAAAACCTAGCATTAAATGCTTAGTACGTATAGCTGTAAACTTGGCATTTAAACATTTCAACATGACTTGGCTTCCATTGGATTTTATTCACTTAGTTTCCATTACATTTCCACTTCACTTGGCATCAACCATCAACTTGGTCGCTACTAGCAACTCGGCATGTACTGGAGCTTTACTCGACATCTAAGGACAACTCAAAAGTATCTTCGACTTGGAATCTTTGCTCATACTAATTTCTTCTTTGCATTACTTCTTTGTCTTGAGACTAATGTATGATATAACTTTGTATATCAATCCCATACACCTATCCTTGCTTAGTTGGATCAGATGTGACCACTTGACCTCTTGGGTGAACTGATCTTTCCATTTGCTGTGTTCCACTCATCTTTCTTCTTCCAAGTCTTGTTCATTTTCCCTCTAATGTGTTCCACATCAACCTTCTCTTTTCCTTTTTTGAATTCTAACTTGGGTGCTTTTGACCTTGTTGGGAAATTCCTACTAATATGACCAGGCTTCAAGTAACTAAAACATGTGATTTGACTCAAACACCTACTGTAGTTCTCTCTAAAGTGTGTTCTTATGAAATTCTCAGGAACATGCCCATACTCCTACTAGTAATGATAGCTCTACCTAGTATTGTAATCCTAGTTGTAGTGGTGTGCATGGTTGTTTCTACTTGCAGGCTGATTAGGTGTCCACATAGGCTTTGATCTACACTCAAAAGCTCTATGTCCATATTTCTTGTAGTTGTAGTAGTGACCCTCAAATCTTGGTGTTTTGATAGTTCTAGTCCTACATTCATGTGCTTGATGTCCTTGTTTTTTGCACCTGTGACAAAATCTTGCATTTTTAAGATCATCATGTTGATGGCCATCCTTGCTCTTGCATACGTTAGAGGTATGTCCCTTTTTACCATAGAAATGACAAGTAGGTTTAGTTTTTTTACCTTTGTTACTCCTTTCTTCTATAGTCTTGGATGATTCTCCTTGTTCAGTGTTGGTGTAACCAAGTCCTGAAGTGTCAATACTAGCCCTTGGTGATTTTAGTAGCTACTCAAAGTACTTGATAGCCTCATTGGGTTTTTTGAAGCTTTATTCTATCTCCTTCTCTCTCCTTAATTCATTCTACAATCGTTCATTCATGGCATTATCAAGGTGGAGATCTCAATATTTTTCATGTTTAGCTCATGATGAGCATTCATCATTTGACTTAAGGTGTCTAGCTACATGTTTGAGATTCTTTAAAAACTTAATTATCTTCTCCTCTAGTCCATTGGTAAGATTTCTCTTGTCATCTTCTATCATAGCCCTATCTTCAATGGCTTTCTTCTTCTATTTAGTTACCTCAAAAAGAATTATTGCTTGTGATTCTTGTTCAAGCTTGAGTATTCTAATTTCTTATACTTGAGCTCTATTCTTTTCCATCAATTTTTCTATTGCTACATCAAATTCCTTGAAATCTCCATTGGAAAACACTTGTGTGGTGTCAATCTCCTTGTAGTGTATGTCATTTTTAGCTATGGCTATATCCTTCCTTCTTTTCAAGGACTTTCTCAATTCTTCTTTGGCTTCCTCCAATTTGCATAGAGCGAGGTGTACATCAATCACCTAATTGTCTATGATCTTCACAAGTTTGAAGACTTCCATCTTCAGATCTTTTATCTAATTTTGTATGCTTTTCCTTGTGAGAATCAATGCTCTAATACCAATTGTTGGAATATTCAAATAGGAAGAGTACTTCTCAGAGGGAGGTGAATCATAAGTACCACACTTTTAACCTTTTCAAATCCCTTAAAACAAATAACTGGAAGTAAATTACATGCATTTAAACATATTAAATGAACATAAAGTAAACACATGCATCAACACACATAACACCAGATTTGGTAATCCAAAAACCCTCTAGGAATAAGAAGGTAAAATTGGGGTGGGGATGATACCCACAAAATCACTATAGTAATAATGTTTGACTACTTCTAATGGTCTACCTTGGTAAAGGCTTTACACTATGTCAATAGTGACCTGGTTAAAGGATTTACAAACACTTTACATGAAGTGTCACCTTGTTAAAGGATTTAATCACCTCTTCAAAGGATCTACAAAATAGTTGTTAAGCTAATCTATCATCATAGGATTTTCACTATCTAATACAATTGCTAGAGAGTATTAGAAATTTTTAACCTGATTGCTTACAATATTCAATTATTGATTTTAGGCCTAGTTATGCTCATTCTAAATTTGATCCTCTGAGATCAGATATCTATTTGTAGCCCTTGTTATGTTCTGATCAATTGGATATGTAATTGTTGCTTTGTTCCTCTAAGTCTTTCACACTTCTCACTGAATTTTGTTATAGTTTACCCATACACTACTCTCGTCCATGCATACAATGGGTTTTTGTCCTCCTTTTAAAGTTTTCAAAGACTTAGGGTTAGGTATGGATCTACAATGCCAATGGTGGCATGTTGTGATGGTTAAGTTGTTGTGTTGTTATCCTTGCCATCAAGGTTCAAATCTAATGGGGATGAGGTCCCCCATTTGTGGCCTCACTGGTTCATAGCTCCAGGTCAAAGCGTTTACACCTCTTTTCTATAAATTTAAAAAAAAAAGGTATGGATGTATGATCCATATTGAATCTTTGATTCCCACTTATTCCTTGCACTTTTTCTTACTAGTTGCATGCCTTCTCCATTTTTCTCATTGGTTGAATGCTAATTGTATAGGAAAATGAAAATTTTCATTCTTATCCTTTAATCCCTTCGAGATTCTTCCATGTCAGGTCACAAAAAAAATGGTTTACATTTGAGTTTTTGAAGGCACAAACTCATATGTTGGTTCTATGTTACTCGGCACATACTAGACTACTAGTGCTCAACACATATATGATTATGGTTTGTTTGACACCTATTATATTCAATCTTGCTAAGCATCAACTGTGATTTAGCACCTATATAATGCTTAGCACCTGAAGTCACTCAGCACCTATTGGAATTCTAGCTCGGCACAAACTATAGCTCAACATATATAGTGTACTTGACTTCTATGTAGAAAGTGATTAAGTGTGTTGACACTCAAACGTAAAAACCATTCTGAGACCAAAAATGCCCCCTTTTGGAGGTGAAATAGGTAGAAACTAACTACAAAGTGTTTAATAGGCTTTCATCTACATTAATCCTTGATGGCCTCGTGAATGAGGTTAACACCAATAGCTCATACCAACATTTGAAAGTACACACACTTGACTAGCAAGACTGGGGGTAGCATTACTTAGTGAAATAGCCAAATCCTTCTCTTGATATGCGATATCAAAATCAATAGAAATAAATTAACATGGCTTTGGAGTTTTTGACTCTACAAAGCTTCTTTATACAGTGATTTTGAATCACTTGCATTAGGTGTGCGCTCACTTAGGTCATTACCAGAGGTTGGATCACTCTTGTAGGCCCTCTAAAGGTTGACTTGGACTTGGTTTGGATTCAAGGGTCAAATTTCTTTATTTTCTCAAAGGAAAAAGAGCATACTCCTCTACCTTTTTACCTTAGCCAAACATGCAAAACATATTTATCACCAAGATAGCTTATCAATCCCAACTTGTCTTATTCTAAGTTTTTGATATTCCCAAAGGGAAAAGAGCATTATCCTTCATTAAAAGATTCATTTGGGAGAACCACTACCTTCCTTGCCTCCCTTGAGTACTATCTTCCAAGGTGTCTAGGTTTATTATTTACTCTTGGGTATCACTCCCAAGTAGCAAAGAGCATAATCCCCTATTCCATTTTCTAGAGCCCTACGAAGTTCACAAGGCATATTTAAACTATATGAATTGATAGCATGTAAAAAAACATAATGTTTGAATGGGTTTGAATTGTCTTCAACTAGTGATTCTTTGACAAGCATCCCACAATCAAACCAGGTATCTTCGATAATCATCCTAAAAACCACTATTATGTTGTTCTAGAAATCAGAAATCATGAAATAATTTCTTTAAAAATAGAGGTTAGAAAAACAATATCAATGAAAAATTATGAAAAATGTAAATTTTAGATATTTTTTTGTCAAGTCTCGTGCCAAACTTTACACCAAGCTATGTGAGCTAATGCTTTCTGTTGCACAAGAGAATGCTCTCTCCACATGAGCATATATAATTATAAGAATTTTCCTTAGGGAAGAATTCACCCAAGACCAAGGAACTCAAACACAAGCACAAAATAGACCAGAGTATGATAAAAATAATTGTATAGCATTCAATACAATGTACAAGTACACTAGGAGTGCCTGTATATAAAGGCCTCTAAGATGCATCTAGAATACCTAGAAATCTACATCATGATAAGTCATACAACTAGGCACATGTCCACCTGAAATGGGTTATCCTCCATTAAGCATGGAAGTAAGTGTGATGATGAGAGGATAAGCCTACAATGGTATAGCATGCAAATCAGTGTTGTAAACACCATGTGCTAAATTAGGAGTGTGAATAACTATGTTTTCTACATGACAACTTAGTCAATGATGCAAACTCCAGTATTGTAGACACCATGTGTTGAAATAGAGTTGCACAATTCTATGTTGTCAACATGACAACTCAACAAAGTACACAAACTCCTAAATGTCTCATAAAAATAAATAATAAAATAATAAAAAATAATAAAATAATGCACTAACCTAAGTAAACTTAATTAAAGTGTATATAGTAAATATCTATTTATACCACCACCCCCATTAAGTGCAACTTAGGGGAATGCACTTAAGCTCATGAATGCATAATGGGTCCTGGTTATGAGGCCATGTTAGGTACCCATGTACAAAGCAATGCTCTACATCATAAGATGCAATGAAATCTCTCATAAAGTTGAGAAAGAGGGAAAGCCTCATGGGAAAAACCTTCCAAAAAGAGAGATAAGTACAATAAAGAAGATGAGAGAGAAGAAGACCTCATAAGAGAAAAAAATCCCTCCCAGAAGAATAAGAAGAGAGAAGTCAAGGGACTCCCCTTTCTACAACATCCCACACCCCCAAGAGATCTTGCAAATGAATATACTTGACCTTAGTGAAGGGATTGGTGAGGATATCAGCTATATCACCTAGTTTAGTAGTGTTAAATGAATACTATCTATTAAGGAAAGTACTAACAAAACTAAGTAAGAAAACACTTAAGATAGGAACAATTGTTATCACCACAAAAGGAAGAAAACCAAGAATGGTAGGCTCTTAATGGTATAACATCATGATGCAATTCATTTGTCCCTAATTTAAGATATGTATGCTCACAATTGTATGCTCAAGTTTTAGATGGATGGATGGAGTGAATGAAGCAAGGTTTCAACAATGGATTCATGGAGTGATTCCAACATTATAATGGTATTTTGGTAGTTTCTAAGCTCTCAAAATAGCATTATAACTTTTCATAAAAAGGTGGATGATTTTAGTGAAGGGAGAGGGTTCAATTTATAGGCCAAATGTTAAAGGAATGGATGGTTAAGATGTCAAGATGATGAGATGGTGAGGGAGGGTCAAGATGCACTCAAAAAGGAGCACAAGGATTGTGCTTGTTTAGCACCAATAGGGAGGTGACACTTGTCACAAGGAGGATGAGAGTGAAAGGATAGGATAAGGGTCGGTCAAAGGCTTGATGAGGGTGGTTGATTATGTAAGAGTCATGTAAGAGATGTAAATGGTTTTGGGAGAGGTGTAAGAGTCATAAATGTTGGAGAGTGAGGGGAGAAGATATTTGTTGACTTTGGTTTGGTTAGCAAGTCTTAACTCATGTTTATGGTTGTGCACATGATTAGAAGGGAGTTTAGGATTAGGTTAGAGGGGTAAGTGATTTAGCTTTGATGGGATGGGTTAGTTAGGTAACTAAGTGAGTTTAGTATGGGTGAATGGGTTGGATTAGGGGTTAGGATAGGTTTTAAGAAGGCTTTTTGGATTTTAGATATTTTATTAAATGTTTTATTCAATAAAATGAGAGTATGGGATTAAATTGAATAGATTTGGTGATTTATTCAATTTAATAGAGGAATTGGGATTTAATTGATAAACTAATTTTGGGTAATCATTTGATTTTATCAATTGGACTATAGCTAATTTAATTAATTACTTAACTAGGGGATGACAATTAATTAATTAATATTTAATCAATAATGTCTTAGGAGAAAACTAAATACAATTACTTATTGATGTAATTAGATTTAGGTGTCTACATCAGTGACCTACTCTACTATAGGACAATACTATAGTCCAATGATCTGCTCATGTATAAACTCTCTGATATAGTGCATATGAACCTCAATGTGCTTAGTCCACTGATGCTAAATTGGATGCTTAGAGATCTCAATGGCACTTTGATTGTCACAATGAATAATTGTTGGCTTAGGTAGATCAAATCCAAACTCCTCTAGGATGTGTTGTAACCAAAGAGCCTCTATAGCTGCATTGACAGCTCCTTGATACTCAACCTCTGTGGAAGATAGAGCAACATTATTTTGCTTCTTACTTTGCTAACAAATAGGGCCAAAACCAAGGTGAAATATGTACCCTGAAGTGGACTTGCAAGAATCAAGGTCCCTTGCATAGTTTGAGTCTGTGTATCCAACCAAGTGAAGTCATGTACCTACTACATAATGTATCCCATGTGTATGTGTACCCTTTATGTAGTGAAAAATGCACTTGGAAACCTTTCAATGAAGCTCATGTGGTTCTTGCATAAAGAATGAAACCATACCAACTGCAAAAGCTATATTAGGTTGGATATGTGTTGAGTAGATAAGGCTCCCAACTAACTGTCTATATAATGTAGCATCAACAAGTGGAGTGGTACACTTAGCCTCTAGCATGACAAGGGATAGAAATGGAGTGGGAGAAAGCTTACTATCACTCATGTGAAACCAAGAAAGCAAATCAATAGCATACTTGGATTGAGAGAGTGTGATCCCTACTTAAGACTGTGTGGTCTCAATGCCAAGGAAGTAATGTAGAAAACTCAAGTCTATCATAGAAAAACTGTCCTATAGAGAGGTCCTAACACTAAAAATGATGGATGAAGTGCTCCCTATAATGATCAAGTCATCTACATAAATAACTAATATCAAGTATGAGTCATCCTTCTAAAGAATGTAGACATTCAAATCAAATGACACTTGGTGAATCCTATTGAGAGTAGGAAGGAATCCATTTTGGCATACCAAGCCCAAGGAGCCTGCTTAAGACCATAAATGGACTTCTTCAATCTATGAACCATATTAGAATCTTGTACAAACCCCTCTGGATACTCCATATAAATTTCCTCATGAAGATCACTATTCAAAAAAGCACTCTTAACATCCATCTATTGTAAAACCCAACCATGTGTTGCAACAATAGCTAATGTTAGGCTAATGGAGTTCATCTTGAAAACTAGTGCAAAAATCTCTGTATAATCAATACCTAGAACCTATGAGAAACCTTTGGCAACTAGTCTGGCCTTATGCCTATCAACACTTCCATCCGCTGCAAATTTGGTTTGATAGATCCACTTACATCGAACCAATTTTCTTCCCTTAGGAAGGGGAACTAAGTCCCAAGTGTTGTTTTTCATCAAAGAATTATATTCTTCCTCCATATCCTTGTCCCATTCTAGAATCCCTGATGCTTCCTTAAATGACTATGGATCTAAAGCAATGGCTATATATGCATGTGGAAATGACTTGTGTTGTGACCTATTCCTTCGAGTGTCTGAAGGATTCCCCACCAATGAACCTATTGCATCAAGGGTTTGTTGTGCCCAATGAGGTTTAGTGAAAGAAGAAGGAAAGTCCTCTACTATTCATTGACCCTATGAAGGTGGTGTCTTGCGAGTCAAAGTTGGAGGAATCTCATCTTTTGATTCACTGTCATCACTATGATCACTATCCATGAAGGAGGAAGGAGGAGTTGAAGAAGCTAACCTCGGACATGTTTTTTCAAAGTGAACACTCCTCTCATAAGATATTTCATGAGTCTCTAGATCCATTGGTTTGTATGTCTTGAGATGGTCAAGATATCCAAAAAATATACTTGGTTTTCTTTGTGGTTATAATTCCTTTCACTTTTGTGAAGGTATCCTTGCCCATACTGGAAAACCAAAAACTTTGAAGTGCTTGACACTTCATTTTCTACCACACCATGCCTTAAAAGGTGTTATTCCATTTAAGGCCTTATGCAGACTTTTTGTTTTGGATGTAGTTGGCACAACACATGGCTTTTTCCTAGAACACTTGATCTAGAGACTTGTGCTGAAGCAAACAAGTGGTCATTTCCTTAAGGGTTCTATTCTTTCTTTTAGCTACACCACTCTATTCTAGCATGTATGCAACTAAATGTTGAAGATCTATACCCTCATGTGTGCAAAAGTCTATAAGCCTAGAGTTGACATATTCTCTACCATTATCTATTTTGAGGATCTTGATGGCTTTCCCTAATTTTTTGTCAACTTGAGCTTTGAAGGTGATGAAGTTATCAAATACTTCACTCTTATGAGTTAGGAAAAAGACCCAAGTGTATCATGAAAATTCATCAATAAAAGTTAGAACATAGTGGGCCTTACCAAAAGATGGTACTGGAAATGGGCCAGCTACATCACTATGAACCAATTCAAGAATGGTGATTGCCTTCCAAGACTTTCCCTTGTCATATTTCTCTTTGAGATGTTTGCCTGCTTCACAACCTAGACATACACCCTCTGAATACTTGACTTGAGGTAGACCAATGACCATATCCATGTTGTTGAGTTGTTGAAGGTAGTGATAATTAAGATGTCTAAATCTCTCATGCCATAGTTTACTTTGTATATTTGAATGAGTCAACAAGGCAAGGGAAGTGGACTTAGGCACAAAATGTGAGAAAGAATAAAGTCTTGTCTCATGATTAGCCTTTCGAAATGCCACCATAGCATCATTTTTGAGATTTTTCACCACAGCTATATCAAGGAGGAATTCTACTTTGTTGCCACATCTAAAGTGAGTTATCTAATAGATGGAGAGAAGGTTGGTGCTAAGGTTAGGAACATGAAGAACATCCTTGAAGATGCCATTTTCCAACTCAACATTGCCTTTCCCTTAACTTCCAATTGAGTATCATTGCCCACATATATGTAAGGTACATTTGATGGTTTTAAAGAGGAAAACTACTCCCTTGAAGCACCCATATTGTTAGAGTAAATAGTTAATTTACTAATTATTTATTCTATTTACTTAAGCTTACTTAAGTAAATGCATTTATTTATTTATTATAAACTAGGAGTTCATTATAAGTTGTTGACAATATGAGAGTTTGTTCTCTCCTAAGTCATACTTATCCTCTCACATTGTTCGAGGACTTTTCACCTTATGTGGATGTATGCTTAGTTGTCACACTTATCTCCTAGCATCTTCTAGCTTGTTCTGGAAGATTCCTAGAGCTCTTTATATTCGAGCTCCCTCATTGTATTTTCAAATCTCATAAGACATTCTCATTGTAAATACATATTCTTCTTGTGTTTGCATATTATCTCTCATGTACGTTTAGGGTTTTTCCCTTGCTCCATGCTCTTCCTGTCCTTGGCTTCTCTTTGACAAGGTTTCGCATGCAGGTGATCTTGGGTGTCTTCGGAGTTGGCTTTCATCAACCCCAACATGGTATCAGAGCATTCCTGTTGCTGCTTTGTTGAATATTTTTGAAGCTGTGATTTGGAGTCACAAACCCTAATTTGTTTATGCATTTTTTCTTCAAATCAGGGGAATAGAAAATTTTTAGAACACTTTCAACCCAAACAGACACTACCATTAGATCTAGAAGGCTATTTTCAGTCAGGATTCATATAAAACTTGTCAATTTTGTAGACAGAGCTCTAAGAGGCAAAAAAATTTAGTTGTAGGCCATTTTCGTATGGTCATACAGACAATTTCATCAAAAAAAAAATTTAAAAATTGTTGCAGGGCACACTGCCAAGCGGCCACCGCCACCACATGGCTCATGCTCCATCGAAGCTAGCAACAGCACCGGTCAACTATAGCAGTGCTACCCAGGCAGCACCCAGCCCCGCTGCAGCCCCAGCGCCGCTCGTTCTGCCGCCTCCACTAGCGGCCCCTCCACTCTGTCGGCCCTCCACTCGCCCGCTGCCAACCTTCGCCTACCAGCTCAGCCCTCTACATGGACCATCTGCATCCAATTGACATCCAATAACAGAATAGCAGCCCAGTCAAATTTCCAAAGTAGTGACAATGCTAGTTCTACCACTTGGCACAATTTTCAAGTGACATGTGGACCCTACCACATCATGTGCTTCCATGTGGCTTCCACATGGACCTACCATGTGGCATGCCATGTGGCACTTTTCTTTTTTGTTGTGACAGTAGTTTAGCTATCAATTTAAATGCCCTGACTTGCTGACATCATCATCATGTTAGCACTACATTAGCATCCTTCTCCTTGCATCTCTCCAGGTTCTGTTTTGGAGCTATTTGTGATTTTTTGGCCATAACTTGAGCATATGAAGGTATTTTTCCAATCTAAAAGAAGTGTCTGAAAGCTGGTTCTAAGATGGAGACATTGGTATAGGTATTTTTAGGTTTTGATACATTTTTATTAATCATTTTTTTAGTTGAAGTCCAAAGTTATGTTTTTGACTCCGACAAGCATATCTTTTGCATCCCATGTCAGTTTTTTGAAAACTTTATATTTTTGGAAAGTTGGTTTTGTCACCTTTTCAAAAATGTGGTCCTTTTCTTTAGTTTTTGGCCCATGCTCTTTCTATCATATTTTTTAGCATTTTTGCTATATGGTGGATATTTGAGTATTTTAGGCTCGAGGATCATTTTCCTAGCATGGTTTCCTTTGTTTTAGGTTGTACTTTTTTTTTTGTAGCTTGTTTTCAATTTTGATCATTGTAGTTATCATTTTTAAGCACTTTTATGTATCGCACTGAGATAAAGTGTCACTCTTGCATTTCGGGAGTCATGAACGTTGTTTTGAGTCAATTGTACATGCACTATTTTTGTAAAGCACCATGGGGGGGATAATTTTTTGTTGTTTTAAGCATTCTTCCTTTGTCAAGTGAGTGTCCCTTCCATGACATTAGCCCCATGCAAAGTCAGTGTGACTGTGTCTTTATTGGTGTTTGTACCTCTTTCCCTCTCTTGTCATTTTTGGTTCATCTACAAGAGAACTTTGGCCCACCTTCTCAATTCCCTATCATCTCACCTCATCTACATTAAGGGAGAGTTATGTTGTTATTCTAATGCATCCATGGTTTGATGGTTTGTTAGTGTGAACTATGTATTTAGTGGGTTATCCTATATACAAGGCGATTGCAGTGGCTAGCTACCTATGCATTTTGGTGAGATGGATCATCTACCATATAGACACACTCGGTTCGTGCCTTCTTCTTCCATGGAGCTTCTTCAGATCAACAATTTTCTTCTAGATGGAAAATTTTGTTTCTTCTTCATGCTATAGTGATGCTCTTCATAATCGCTCCTTGTTCATGTTTTATGGGGACATTTTCCTAGTTGGAGGCCTCTTCAGTTCTTCACTAGGTTACCTCTTTTTGGGTGAGGGTTTTTCCACGTGGTTTTCTCTCTTTCCCCACTTTCAGAGGTTGCATTTTCTTGCATTGTTCATGGGTAACTAACATGGCCTCATTGTTGGGACCCATTCTGCATTCATCTTAATTTTGTGAGCTTAAGGCATTTCCCTAAGTTGCACTTAAGGGGGGGTGTTAGAGTAAATAATTAATTTACTAATTATTTATTCTATTTACTTAAGCTTACTTAGGTAAATGCATTTATTTATTTATTGTAGTCTAGGAGTTTGTTATAAGTTGTTGACAATATGGAAGTTTTTTCTCTCCTAAGTCATACTTATCTTCTCACATTGTTTTAGGACTTTCCACCTTATGTGGATGTATGCTTAGTTGTCACACTTATCTCCTAGCATCTTCTAGCTTGTTCTGGAAGATTCTTGGAGCTCTTTATGTTCGGGCTCCCTCATTGTATTTTCAAATATCATAAGACATTCTCATTGTAAATACATATTCTTCTTGTGTTTGCATATTGTCTCTCATGTCCATTTAGGGTTTTTCCCTTGCTCCATGCTCTTCCTCTCCTTGGCTTCTCTTTGATAGGTTTCTGCATGCAGGTCATCTTGGGCATCTTCAGAGTTGGCTTTAATCAACCCCAACACATATGATGTGTTTCTCTTGAATCAAGAACCCATTCCTTAGCACTATTTGTACTAGCTACCAAAGCTTGTCCCTTACCCTTTGAAGTGGATAAAGATCCCTTATCCTTATATGCATTTGGTACATCAATTTTGTGTTTCCTCATTATGTTCACCAATTCATCAATCTACTTATCCTTGCACTCATGTTCATCATGAACATTCTTCTTACAATAGGAACAAGTTTTCTTTGCCTTTTTGTTGGAATTTTTCCCTTTTTGGTTATTTTTCGAAGAAGACTTTCCTTGTTGTGAAGAATAATGTTGAGTTGAAAAAGATTGATTTGAGGAAGATTGTTGTTTTGAGAAGGATTGTTGTGTGTCATCTTGTGGCTTATCCTTCCACTGCTTGTGCTTTTTGTTGGAGTTTTTTCTACTTGAATTACCTTCATTTGCTACCAAGGCTTTGGTCTTGGAAGAGTTGAGAATTCCCATACCCACTAGATTGTCATGTTCTAAGATAAACATTTCTAAAAATGTCTCAAATGAATACTTGATATAGGCACTACCCATCATTAATCTATGAGTATTAAAACTAGAAACAAAAGGAGCATATTTAGGTGGAAGATGAGTCATGATGTGTTTGATCATCTTTCCATCCTTTATGGGTTCACCACAATCCTTAAGTTCTGGCCTATACATGTCTACTTGGGTAAGATAATCTTTGATGGTGTCAAAATTTCTAGGATCCAACTTGAGAAGTTTATCCTCTATGGTGTAAGCCATGTCCTCATCTACTGTCCCATACAAAGCTTCAAGTTTATCCCAAACCTCTATTGGATCAATAAGCTTCCTAATGTGAAATTTGATAGAATCAAAGATATTTTTCAACAAGGTTCCTAGGGCCATCTCTTGTTTGGATTCCCAGTCTTCTTTTCGAGCTTCATTAACATCAACAAGAGGTTTCTTTGCTACACTAGTTACATTACATAGTAAACCTTTTTCTGCCAATGGTTCCTTAATATTTTCTTTCCAAGTAGCATAATTATGTGGAGTTAACTTTGAAAAGAACCCATAATGCAAGAGCACAAGATCAAGGAGATACAATACATAGTGGACACCCCCCTTTTCACTCAATCAAAAAATCTCCTCCCAAATGAATGATTTTGGCACTTTATATAGTGCATTTAAAATAGGCCACTTGTCAAGGTGGACACTATGGACTTTTGATTTTTCTGATTACAACCTCAATATAGATTACAAATTTAGAATTTTACAATGTAGCTAAAAAATACAACAATTGTGAAGCAATATAATGCAAAATAAGACCTATTCCTGAAAGTGGTATTTTTGTCCACATAAGCCAACAATCTAACTATAGATTTTAAAAGTAGACAAAAATATATACACTTTCAAAAAAAATGAAACCCGAAAAGGAGTCTAGATGAGCCCATATGATGCATTTAAAGTTGCAAAATTCAAGATTAGATAGGTATAGTCACTAAAAAATGCTATTTCTAACAAATTCATGCACCAAAACCAAAAAACTACACCACTAGAAATTTTTGGAAATTATACCCAAAATTTTAAAAAATTGCACCTGATTTGGAGTCTATATAACCAAGTTATGCCCTCTCAAAGTTGGGCTGCCAAATCAAAACTGCATCTGAAGAGGGGTCTGAAGAGTAAAAAACTATGTTAAATTTGATAGTCAAATGGTTGTTACAGCAGTTAAAATTTTCTTTGGAATGACGGTTAGATGGTCATCAAATTTAGGCTCGCAGATTGCTGACATCAGCAAAAAATGCAGGCCCCTGTTGACTTGGTGATGATGTCACTCATATAGCTGATGATGTCAGCTATACAAAATTGTATAGAAAGTTTGAGGTGTCTAATGATGTGGTTGTTGATTGTACACCTTACTATCATATAGATGCTAAAGTGGATTTTATTGATGTGTCGCCACATGTCTCTAACTATGCAAGGTGACGTGGATGAAGCATGGCTTACTGGCTGAGCTAGCAGGTGCTGAGGCGGCTTGTAGAAAATGTTGAATCACAAATGTATGTGGATTTATTAACAATGTGCCACATGGAAAACATGGACAAGTCTACGTGGCAAAGAGAGGATTGTTGGAGGGTGGGAGTACCAAAACTAGAATGTTCTCAATGGTAGGTAGAAAACTAAATAGTGGCCAACAAAGATTTTCCAATGCAACGTCGGGTTTTATAAAAGTGACACTGGATTTTATAAAATTGACAATGGATTTTTGTGGATTTAGTCCCACATGCAATGTGGGGCTAATTTGAAACTTTTTATAAAGAAAGGGCCGCACAAAGAAAAACAAGAAATGGTCGTTGGTGCTTAGTGTGTGGGCCGCTTGCTAGGGTATGCCAAAAATATAAATGACCACTAGTGTGGATGTTTGGTTAGTGGGGTATTGTGCAGCCTTTTTCTAAAAAAATTACTTGCCAATAAAAATAAAGAATATTCTCAGCACAAGGCTAGGATGTGACTACCTAGTGCTTGTGCTAAAAAAACTCTTTGCTAATAATTTTGAAAAAAAAATTGAAAATGTAGAGTAATTGCAGAAAAAATTCTAAAAATGCAAAAAAATTGCAGAATTAATAGATCTAAAAAATGAATTTAATAGGTCAATAAAAGACCATACCTAGCTTGCAAATCCAACCTTCGGGTTTTGATTTGCAAAAAAAAATTGCCTCACAATCAACTTTAGCCTAAGGTAGGTGTATTTATAGTCAATCTTCATCAAATCTTCACTCCAAACACAATGGTAAGGTCCACTTCAGCTCTAGATGCTCCCAATTGCTACAGAAGCTCCGGATCTGAATCAGGTCCCTTTGAGAGATGAAGCAACAAGGTCTCCAATGGCTTTGTGACAAGAATCTCCCTCAGCTTTGATACCATGTAAGAATTTTCCTTAGGGTAGAATTCACCCATGACTAAGGAACTCAAACACAAGCACACTAGGAGTGCCTGTATATAAAGGCCTCTAAGATGCATCTAGAATGCATAGGAATCAGCATCACGATAAGTCATACAACCAAGCACATGTTCACCAGATATGGTTTATCCTCCATTAAGCATGGAAGTAAGTGCAAAGATGAGAGGATAAGCCTACAATGGTGTAGCATGCAAATCAGTGTTGTAGACACCATGTGCTAAATTAGGAGTGTGAATAACTGTGTTGTCTACATGACAACTCAAAAAAGTACACAAATTCCTAAGTGTCTCATAAAATTAAATAATAAAATAATGCACTAACCTAAGTAAACCTAAGAAAAGTGTAAATATTAAATATCTATTTACACCAACAATAATTTCGTGTGAGAATTTATAATTCTTGCATGAGAAAAAATCTTTGTGCACAAGGTTTTTCTATATTATCCAAAATAGAATCTAGAATGTCAAAAATGAAGATAAATGAGGCCAAAAAGTTGATTTTTTGGCCCAATGATGGGCACCAGAAGTTTGAGAGTTAAATATGGGTCCCTAATTCAACCAAACACTTCAAATGATCATTATTTGTTAGTAACATCCTAGAATGAATATGATATTATTCATCTAGTATGTCTATGCAAGGTGATCTGTTGCCTTCTAACTAGATGGGGTTTGACATTATAATTAATTAAATAATTAGTTTCAACAATTATGATGAGGATATTTAATTCCATTTTCATGTGTATTTAATTCTAACTAGATGTGGTTTTACTATGCGCTCTCAAAATCTATATTTTAGTAACCACACCAAACTAGTACGAAGGATTTGAATGAATGAAAATGAAAGATTAATCTATGTCTTTGATATTTTTTATGCAAAGATATGAATTAATCTAGGTGTTATTTGAATTAATCTAAGAAATGAGATAAGAAAATTAATCTAAATAAATGCACTGTAATCTAGATGATATTTGAGTTAATATAAGAAATGAGATAAGAAAATTAATCTAGATGATAAGCATGTAAAATAAATTGGTATGTGAATGCAAAATTCTTAAGTGCTCAAGCCAACAATGGTTCAATAGTCTTCACTTGCATCCTCCTTCAAATGAGAGGTCAAGGTTCTCTTTTATAGAATCTTGGACCCAATCAATAGTCAAGATTAAACTAGATGTATGGTTTAGATTGGAAGAAAGATTGAGTCTTCCATTTTTTATGGAGTTGAATGAGGTGAATTAGGGGAGACTATTGATCCATTCAAATATGACCTCATAGTCTGATATTCTAATTAATTAAATAATTAGATTCAATAAGTATGATGAGGATATTTAATTAAATCAATATATTTAATTCTATTTTCATGTGAGATGAATTATGAAAGAATATTGATCCATTCAAATATGACATTCTAATTAATTAAATAATTAGTTTCAACAATTATGATGAGGATATTTAATTCCATTTTCATGTGTATTAGCTAAAGGGGTGGGTTTTAATTTAGTTAAAGTACTAGGACTTGTAACTAAATTAATTTGACTAGAAGGTTAATTTAACCAATTTAGATCAATATTTAGGAGTTAAATAAATTATGTGATTAATACAGATTATGGGTTTTCTACATTTGACACTTAGGTCAAGCAAAGATAATTAGAACTAGAAATGCCTAGTACAATGGGACTTAATTGATCAAGAAATTGATGCTATAATATCGATGCACCAAAATTAGTTTAGAATATAAATGTGGAAATTTAGGGATATTACAATTTGTTCATGAAATATATCATTTTCTATGTATCTTTGGGTAGAGAATAACACATGAAAAAAATTCTATGGTAGATTATCATTTGGGGGAGGAATGAATACTACTACATTAGACTTAATAATTTATATAAGGCAGATGAATATGCTAGATGAAGGGAATTTGAAATATGTTGAAGTATAGGGGAGATCAACACCTTGCTTGTGCATGGTTACATTAATGGGCATCATGAATGGGGAAGAAGATGCAAAAGAGATATATTTGGTATTCGTGGAATTTAGATGTTTTTAATCTATGTTTCAATCAATGCCAAAGGGAGAGATTATTAGCATGAATGTTGATGGTATTCCTATGGGGTAGTATTCCTATGCTCGCAGTGTTGGAGATGTGATTCAGTGGTTGTGTGTTGCATTCATGACAAAGTTTTATCATTGATGTCAACATACTAGTTATTTTGTAAAGACTAACACAACAACAAATAGAGATTGGCTTTGCACAATTCAAGGATTAAATATCAGCTTATGAACTCTTGGGATTATTTTCTAGAGTCTTTCTATATGCTACAATTAAGATTTTGTACAAAAATATAAAGACTAGATAGAGTTATGAAGGATTTGGTAAGGACAACTTTCAGATAGTGTTTCTAGAAAATGGGTATTGTTGTTTAGATTTTATGTCCTAATAGATATGGAATCTGGTTGATAAATTTGATATAAAAGTTGAAGAAATTTAAATGATGCCTTAATACAATATACATAATCATATAATCAATGAGTGGAAATTTATGAAGATTGTGATCTGATAGATTACTTGTAATTGTAAAAATATGTAATATTATAATGAAATGTGCATTGTAATATCTTAAGTTGGTCCTCTATTATTATTAATTGAGAAATCCTCAAGGATGACTTGATAATTTATTCTAGAACTTGGCATAAAGGAAAGGTCATTTCATTGTGGATAGGTACCTAGTGTGGATTTCATAATCAATGAGATCATAATGTGATATGCAAGCTTGAATGTAAATATCTTTTGGATTAGAGAAAAGATTGGTGCAATTGATGAATGGTGATCTTACAAGGAACTATATTTGGAAAGATAATTTGTTGATATAAAATTCTATTATTCAGTGAGGATAGTACTAAAGTTGTTTGGACAATGGGTCCATTTGTCTTCCTTTCAACTCCTAATAGAGTTGACACAACTCCTAAAAGGTTTGGAGTCTCCTAACAAGGATTCAAAGTTTCCTAATAGGTATTCATATGTTCAAATTGTATTTCATTGACTACTAACAGGGTTCATCATTTCACAAGGAACTTTTATATTAGTGCATCATCTTGAAGGCATTATTTCCATCAAGATTTTCCATCTAATCAAGGGTTTCCCTAGTTAACAATTCTTTTGATATTGTATATGGTTATCTTTATATGGTTTTTTCATCTACTATTTATATTTTTCAAAATTAATAAAGACATTGAGGATTGTTTTAATTACATAACTGATTCACCCCACCCTCCCCCCCCCCCCCTTCAAATATCTTGGTGTACTTTACTTTCTAATGTGCATATCTTTCCCATTCAAAAAATATAGAATTATATCACTTTAGTTGTTGGACTTTGAAATATTTGGAGGTGTTGAGAGTACTTACGCTTGCATATGTAGGCATGTAGTGAAGATATGTTCCCTAAATTTCTTGTATTATAAAATGATTCTAGTTTCACTTGGTTACTTGATAAGTTGTAAGTAACTCAAACTTAATATAACAACATAGTTTTTTCATGTTTTATCCTTGTGTCCAAGGATTATTGTGTGAGGAATTACATTTCATTTGAACTAATGCATAAAAATAATCATTGTACAACACATAAAGTACAAAAAATAATATCTTGGGATATTAGTAATAACATCATGATCACAAAATCAAAGTTCTTGAATAAAAAATTCACTATATATCACCATAAAGAATGATGCCATATCACAATAGAATTATCATGTAGATATTATTGAAATGTTAAACACAAGTGTAATATATAATCTACTTCGGCTATGATACCAGTAAAGCCAATAGGATGTATTGTAACCAAAAGAATCTCATTAAGTCACAATACAATTACATCATATGAATAGTCATAAAGGAAATAGACTAGCTTAGATCAAAATAATACAAACCAAAATGCAACCATGGGAGGTAGTATAAGTTCTTACTAAGTATTCTTCTAGTATACCCATTCTTGGGTCTTTTGCTACTCTAAATATTGAGGTATCTCCTAAAGCATCTTTCTTCTTTTGATTGATGGAGATTTCCTCATGTTGCTAGATCTATTATTTCCTTTTCTCTCAAGGCTACATCTTGTCTTTCTCTTTTTCTAATACCTCCCTTGTTGTGGCTTGTGACCAAGAGGTGGTGAAAATATGAATTTATACCAATATTGTGGGTTATTGTGTACATAATTTTCCTCTTCCTTCTCTCTTGTATCTTCATAAATGGGTAATTGATTCTTGGAAGTCATTAGTTTCTAGCAGCCTATACTTTTTCCTTTGTGATAAGGGTTTTTAATTACTTCTTTCATTTATACCATTGCCTATAATTTGGTGTTGAGAAAAATGTGGTTTTGGGGTATTCACTCTCTCTTGGTCAAAGCATGGACAACCTCCTTTAACCCTCTTACTAAACTAATTAGTGTGCATCTAGTGTGGGTTTGTTCTCCTAACTTTCCCCTTTATTTTTGGGATGATTCTAGTTTGAAAAAGGCCATTGGAAACTCTATCAAATTCTATGTGAATTTCTATTAATGTTGATGTAGATGTAGATATAAATTTCAATATAGATGTAAATGTAGATGTAGATGTGTGTGTGCAGACGTGCTTTTATAAGTTTGTTTCCATCCAACATGTATGCATATTTTCTATACTAAGTTTGGAATTAATAAATTATAATTTAATATTTAGCTAACACATATATATAATACATCCATGACCTATTAGTTTTCTTTTTAATAAGTACATCCATGAACTTTTAAATTAAATGTGTAATACAATTGAGCTTAAGTATATAATAAATGTATACTATGTCAAATCATATAGTTCAATTGAGAGTAAAGGATTATTCACCACATTCTAGTTGGCCAAAAATGATAACATATGATATATTAAACAAACTAATATACCTTCATGTACATATAATGTAAAATACTTTTGTAGGACAAAAAAAAGTACCATAACATGGCTCTTCTACTATAGTTCTTGAAGTGCACATGCGATTGGGACAATAATGTTAGAAATATGAGAGGAGTAACTGAGAGGGGAGGGGTGAATCAGTTATTACAAAAAAAAAATCCCAGATCTCTTAGATGTCAATACATAACATAAATTCTATTGAAACTATTATTACTTGGTTAACACACAAGCACCCAGTTAACACTAACAATATATTATAACTCGGAAAGCACTATAATATCAATTCTTACTTAGCAAATATTGAACATGAAAATCTTAAGATATTAACTATGATTAACCTTAATTAACTTAGTTTCATACACATAAAGAAATAGCATGAACACAAGTGACACCAAGATTTAACATGGAAACCCAATTTGAGAAAAACCACCAGTTGCAACTAGCTATTATTTTTCACTCTTCTGAAGTGATCCCTGTTAGGAGCCAACCCTGTTAAAGGTTGAAAAACACACTATTAGGTGTGACCTTATTAGAGAATTTAATCATCTTGTTAGGAGTGGCCTTGCTAGAGGTCTTTAGACACTTCAATCTAGAAATGCCACCTTGTTAGAGGATTTACAAATAGTTGTTAAGCCAACTCTATTAGGAGATTTAGTTCACTGCTACAATGATTAGAGAGTAAAAATAATATGACCTGATTGTTGATACAAACTTATATCTACTAATTTTAGATCTCAATTATGGCTTTAGTACTTGATCCTTCCTGATCAGATATATATATCTTTGTAGCTCCTTAAGAATATTGTGTTTATCCTTCTAATTTGCTTCTTCTAAGCATTGTCTTATCTTCCACACATTCTTACTTACATTCAATCCTCAACTTAACCTTATACTTATATCATATGCATTGTCAAGTTAGCTTGAATATACCATAGAATAATTAATATTCATCTCTTCGGTTGGCTAGAACCAACAAACAAATTTGTTAAGCTCAATATGCCAAACCAAGAAAACCCTTTGTTAGTCAACCCTGCTTGATAGAAACTAACACTAAAATGATTTTTTTGTGTTAACCAAGTGAACTCAATTAACACTACACCTTTTTAATCTTCCTTTGGTAACTAAGTGAGCTTGATTAACACTTAGCTTTTGCAAACTACTCTTTGACACCCAAGTGAACCCTATAGACACTATCTTTTGAACTTGGCAAACATTGGAATGCTTGGCAGACATAGGAAACTATCTTCATCACTCAAGTGAGCTTGGCATACATTGACTGGTAAAGATATATAATTTTGTAAAACATAAAAGATAATATACAATTGATCAATTCTTTTCAACAATCTCCCTCTTTGGCATTGATGGCAACACAACATGTCATAATACAATGAAATTTTTAGAGAAAAAAAAAAGTAAGGATAATATCCATAGTATCATTTTGATTCTCATCCATGAGAACTCTCTCTATCTGTGTGAACCCAAGTTTTCTCTATCTTCAACATCTTCTAATAACAAACTCTCTCTTTGATATTAGACCAAGTTCTCCCTCTTTTGACATCTTATACAAGTTCTTTGTCTTTGACATCTTCAAAAAAAAATTCTATGATATATTATATTCTCCCCCTTTAGAAATTTCTATGATATGACACAACAAACTCTCCCTCTTTGGCATCTCATGCCAAAGAAATTATTCAATGAATTCCAACATACCTAATGTATTGATACAAATATAGTCTTCCCTTTTATCACTGCATCAATTTGATTGATCTTTAACATCCTCTAGTTGATGCATACTAAACTTCATTTAGTAAGCTTTAGATAGGGGAATAACCCCTAGCTTACCTCTTAGATACAAAAATGCATCCTTAGCTAATGGCTTGGTGAATATGTCTACAATTTATTCTTTAGTATTCACATATTCCAATCTCACCTCTTTGTGCTGCACTAATTCTCTCAGAAAATGATATTTTATTTCAATGTTCTTGGTCTTGGTATGCATCACAAGATTCTTTGATATATTAATTTCACTTATGTTATCACAAAAGATAACCACTAGATCTTTGATTTCTACCTTCACACCTACCAATAGTTGCTTGAACCAAAAAAATTAGAATAATTAACTATTGTTGCAACATACTCTGCCTCTATTGTAGACTAGGAGATGAAATTCTACTTCTTACTTATCTAAGACAATAGTCTCTTACCAAGAAAGAATGCTCCACCAATGGTTCTCTTATTATCATCAATACTTCCTACCCAATCTACATCAATGAAGGCTTTCAAACCTCAATTGCCTCCTTTTTTGTACCATAATCTTTAGTACCCTTCAGATACCTCATAATTCTCTTTATTTCCTTCATATGATTTTCTTTAGGATTAGTTGAAAATCTATCTTGCCACCATATTAACTACAAGAGAAATATCAGGCCTAGTATATACTACATATTGTAGTTTGTCAATCATTGATATGTATGTAGCCTCATCTATCTCTTTGTAATCATCATTTTTGGAAAGCTTATGTCTAGTAGACATAGGTGTTCCAATTGGTCTTGAATCCTCCATTTCAAAAAAATTCACTATCTCCTTAATATACTTGGATTGAGTAATGTAGATACCATCTTTCTTTTGTTGAATCTGCAAGCCAACAAAGAATTTGATTTCTCCAAACATTGACATCTCAAATTCCTTACTCATTTCATTTTAAATAGATTTGTACAAATCATCATTTCTAGTAAACAATGTATCATCCACCAATATTTCTACCAACACAATCTTCTTGTTTGGTCCTTCTTTGATGTATAGTTTGTTTTTATCATTTGTCCTTTGAAAACCAATCTTTATCAAATAATTATGAAGAATTTCATACCAAGCTCTGGGAGCTTTCTTGAGACCATACAATGCTTTGTAGAGTTTACAAACCATATCTTTTTTTCTAAGATCTACAAAACCTTCAGGTTGTTCTATGTAGACTTCTTCTTCTATAATTCCATTTAAGAATGTAGATTTCACATCCATATGATACACTTTAAATCCTTTATGTGCAGCGTAAAAAAGTAGAGTGCTAACTATTGGAAATATTCAAGATATGACAAGTTACTAAGAGAGGAGGGGTGAATCAATAACTTTAAAACTTTCCTTTATATTTACCACACATACGTCTATGCTACTACATTCATTAGTTCTTAAACATAAAACATTCATTACACAAGAGAAAACAGTATTTTGGTGACCTAGAAACCTTCCAAATAGAAAGTAAAACTGGGGTGGAGATGATACCCACAAAATTTCAATACTACAGCATAAAGTTGGCCTATTAAGGCTTACATTGACCACTTCTAGTGATCTTCCCTATTAAGAGTACAAAGGACTGCTAGGTCCACCTTGTTAGAGGATTTACAAACATACAATGAAGTATGCACTCAGTTAGGAGATTTATAAAAAGACTATTAAGTCTACCTTGTTAGAGGATTTAGAAGACTGATTCACAAGTTAAGATGAAGTAATGGATCCACTTACAATCGACTGCTGATAAGATCCTTTATGCATTGATCACCTTATGTGATGAATATAACATTTCTGCCTCTATATTGACCTTCCTATATTCCTTGAACTGCTATTGAAAATCCTTCACAGATACTCTTCAAAATTACTTCACATTACTTCGTTGTTCCTTGATATTTGATATCTTACTAACTCGGTGACCTTCTGATACAATGTGTTCACTTCATTACTCGGCATCATCATGCACTCAGTAGAAGTGAAGGCTAAGTCTATACCAATCACTCGATGCAGTTCTAAACTCAGTAACCATGGATGACTTGATAGATGTAGTGTCGCTCGGTAGATACTGGACACTGAGTTTACCTTGCTTTACTTGGAAAACACTATTTCTTCCAATGCTCAATTTTCTCTGAATCTTCATGACACAAACTTACTACTCAGTAGACACTATGAAGCACAGTAGATACTAAGAAACTTGGTAGACACTTCTAGTCTTCACATTGTTTGTATTTACTTGATAGCTTCAGGAATGCTCGGTGTAAACTATATAATTGCTAAGCTTACAAGGTAACCATTGGATGCTCGGTAAGCATTCAGAATTGAGTAAGTGTTGTCACTAATGACAAATATAATATAATGCCAAAAATCTCCCCCTTTGGCATTAGTGAAAAAAACACTTATGAACCAAAACTTATATTAACTAACATTTTGATTTTGATTTACCAAAATTGATCTTTGTAAATCTTCTATCTATGTCTCCCCCATACATATGGCATACATAGCTTTTATCTATACATATGTGAATTTATTTTATTTCTTCACAAGTCTCTTTTACTCCCCTTGCTCTCTTGTTCATCTCATACTCCCCCTTTTTGACAATAATGCCAAAGAATATATACAATAAATTCAAATAGAGACACTAAAATCAGAGAGAAATTTAGAGTGTACCTTGAGAATAAGAGACAATGTCTTATCCCAATTATCTTGCAAAATTTTGCAAGTGGAGAGAGCCACTTGAACTTTTGCAAAAATTTCAATCATATGATCTACTATAGAAAAATTGTTATTGTGAATCAATGTTTTGGAATAGGCAATATGTTTCTACATTTGGTCCATGACTGGAAGGATCATATTTTGGATGTCAATCAGTATAGATCTGATCCTGGCTTCTTCTCTAAGTAACTCTGCCTACTTTTTTGACAAAAATTTCACCTTCATGTGATGTGAAGAGCTCGAACTATGGTCAAGCTATAACTTTGGAGCACTAGCCTTCATTTCCACATCTGTCTTATTTAATTTTTCTTTAACATCCTTGGTGTACTCGATAACATCACAGAGCTTGCCAAAAAGTAATGTTACATTTGTAAAAGATTGCTCAAGATTGCTCAAAATTGTGGTTAATTCTACCTGCTTTATTGCAATGTGCTGAGCAATGTGCTCAAGCACCTTATTGTCAAATTTCTTCTCTGCCTTTTCAATGAGCTTCTCTTGCCCAGAGGTGTCCTCATTGAACTTATTTATAGCCTCTTCTGATTATAAAAAAATGTGTTGAGATGGACCAACATCAACACCAATAGCTTCAATAATTATATTTTTGGCATTCTCTATTATTATGTATTCTATGTCCCTCTCTTCTCTTAGTTGCTTCTGCCTTGCTTTTTTCTCTAAAAGCTGACTGACCATTCTCATTTCGTTGGTTAAGGCAATGTCCAAACCTATCTTGGGAATAATAATTTCTTTATGCAATTCTAAATCTTCATCAATTACTTTACCAGTAAGCAAAAGTTTTAGAGGAGTCTTAGGTTTTATGTCGGTGCTTACTTCTTTGGATTTAGAAACAGAAACAATAGTTGATATAGATGGACTAGCAGAAAAGGCTTAAATTGGTCCGACTGGAGGAATACTAAGAGAAATACCAACTGTATCCAAAATTGATGTGCTTCCCAAAAATGATGTACCAATGGGTAATGTACAGGTTGGAATATTTATAACTAAAGTACTAACAGAGATTAGTGCAATTAGATCTATTGTAGACAAAATTGTAGAATGGGCAGGTGCACCTACTATACATGGAGTAAAATAAGTTGGCACAGTTGATGATGTTGTGATTGATCGCTCGGGTGTTGATGAAGAGGGATGAAGCTTGGTAGATGAAGTAACTAATACTTCCATAGGAGATGCTTGGAGCTAAGGGGTGGTAGGAACAAATGATATTTCTAATGTAGATGCAATCAATCCTTCTGAAGTTGTCTCCAAACCTGATGATGTTGCCAGCTTAGGTGGAGAGTGAGGAAGGGAAGCAATGACTTCTACTACAATCTTCATTGGGTCTTCTTCTTCATTTACTTCCTCCTTGTCTTCCTCTTCAACTTCTTCCCCTTTCTCTTCATCATCAGCCCTTAGTGCTTGATAATCTTCAATATCAATAGTAGCACATGAAGCGCTATCATCTTCTTCATCATCACTATCACCATCATTATCCTTGATCACAACTAGATCATCACTAGGCTTGTGCAGATGATAGATATTCTTCCACATGTTTGTTGAATCTCTTACAACATGCTCAATGTCCTTTATTAGAATCAAACATGTGTGAAATCTAATCATCATTTTACCTTCATTATTCTTCATGGTTTCCTTTACTTCTGCCTAAGTGAGATTTGGTAATAGATTCTTCAAGGATTGTTCATAGATATCTTTTTCTGTCTAAGTGGCTGATTCCCATCTCGGTTGTAGTCTTACTAATAATTCTTTTGAGATCTGAGAAGCAATTTGGTCTGGGGAATACTTCCACTTTCCCATTTTGGTGAGTACTAGCTCCTCAATCTACATCTTCTTTGCATTAGTTTTGGTTTCAAACTTTAAAGCTTTGAAGTTTGTGATGCTAGCTCCTTCTTCCATCTGTTTCAACCTTTCTTGGAAGGTAAGTTGGGGCTTGTTGAATACTATTTCACCTTTATTTTTGCCTTTGCCTCTCCTAGTGAAAATAGCTATGGAGGCCTTTGGAGATTTAGTAATGGTAACCTTCCCTTTCTTCTTTGTTGTCTTTGCCTCTTTCTCTAATTCTTGCTCGTCTTCTTGTTGTTCTTGATCCTCTTCTTTGTCCTCTCTTTTTCCCTCAGTAAGCATTAAGGGACCAGTGACAGTTTTCATCTTAGCAATCTTTCTCTTACCTTTGTTGATTGCTTGAGGTAGCTTAATTTCTAATTCAATTCTATCTTTTCCCTCATCATAAGTACTAAAGATTGGTTTCTTGGGATCTATAAGCTCATTTACTATTGTTTCAATGATGTCCCAGGTTTCATCAATATTGACCTCATAAGGGAGAGGTTTTGCCCATGCAATTTGGGGCCTAACTACCTGAATGCATACTCTATCGTAGTCTACCATGAAACATACATCATCTTTATAGTCCTCAACAAGTTTAGGAGGAATCTTGAACCTATTGTTCATTCTTTCTTTGAAGTCTTCAAAATAATTATCCATTATACTATCAAATTTTACACCCATTTCTACTATAAACTCATTTATTTGATACAAAATGGGAACATCTTTTCTCCATACGACAAAACCTTTGGATGGAAAGAATTTTTGCACATAAAAGAAGAGACATGTTAACAAAGAACTAAATTTTCAAGGATTGTTCTTTGACGACCTGATGCTATCCATATTCTTGTTTAGTTGCCTTAGTAGCAATTATGACAGGTCAAATTCTAAATTTTTGTTTACAACTTTGAATGCTAAGTCTATTGCCTCACATGGCATGCTGTTCAAATGATTGGAACTATAAATCTTGTGAGCAATTACATGAATTTTGAGCCTCAGCTCTACATTGGTAACGGTGCTAATTTTCAAGCCTCTGTCATCCCACTCAACTAGGGTTTTCTTTTGGAGTTCATCCCGACATAGGGTTTTGGTGGATTTAGCTTTGCTCAGAATGGGAAGGCCAGTAATCTTGTGAATCATCTTTTTGGAGATCAATACAAGATGTTCCAACCATAGCTGACCATTGTGAACATGGCAAAGAATATTCCTAATCCATTTTATCTGAAAGTTTCTTGGCAGGTGGGATATGTGTGTTAACCCTTTTGTTTCCAAATTCTTGTGCTTGAGTTTAAGTGAGCCATCAACATGCATTTCTTCTAAAGCACTATCCATTTCTAGGGTTCCTATCTCTTGAATTGAACATTTAAAATGAGTGTGGATATCGTTAATCAGAAGTACTTTTGGTGGAATTTTTGATTGCATGCCATTAGGGTTGAGTGCCTCCGCCACTATAGGAACTAACTTGAAATTTGGTGCTTTCTATTCTACACCCTTGACCAACATCTTTGATCCTCTTTTCGCCTTGCTACTATTGGTGCTTCTGAATGCCATTGTTGCTCAGTAAGTGATGGAAATCTTCAAAAAAAATTCCTAACTGCAAATTTTCTCAAAATCACTTGGAATCACTTGAGATGCACCTAGAGAACTCTTTGCTTTGAGCATATGCTGAAAATTGAAGTTGAATTTTTCCCATTCTAATGAAAAATTTTCCATTAATGCTAGGTACCTTATTTTCATAGTGCATGATAGACATTCATCCACTAACCTAACTCGGCAAGAGTATCAATTCAATAGATGAAAAAAATTCCTTTTACTCTCGACCTTCCTCGATAAGGTCTTGATTACTTTCCTCAGTAAAGTCTGATGCAACTCGGTGAAAGATAACCTTTATGTGATCGTGGTGTATCTGGAATACTAATTGGATCATTTTCATTCCTCATATTTCTTGTAACTACTTATGATTTTCTTGCTGAGTAGAGCTCCAGCGCATTCTTAGGAATTCAGTTTGAGGGGATGGAATCACCCACTCCTTAAGTGACTTCACTTTAATGATTTGAGCTTGTGTCTTTAGTGTATTTGAGGATCCATTGCTACTTCATTTATTTCCTTATGTTGTCAGCCCTTGCTTTCTTTTCATCTTCAATTTTGCCTATATTCATGTAGTTTTTGGCTATATGATTGAGTTTAGTGCATGTGTAACACCTTTTAATAGTGTCCTTATTCTTTAGGTGATGCCTTGCACAATTTATACTAGTGTGTCCATATTCTCCACAATAATGACATCTGCACCAATTATTGTAGTCCCATCCAAATATTGCCTTTACAAGTTGTTCAGCTGGATTGAATAATCTGGATCTGCATTGAGATGCCTTGTGACCATGCTTTTTTCATTTGTGACAGTTACCTTCAAATTTTGGTTTCTCCTTGCATTCATTGGCTTTATGACTATGATGATTACAGTTATAGCATTTTCCATTGAATTTTCTTTTTCCATTGCTCCAGCATTTGTTTGATGTATGACCAATTTTCCCACAATGATTGCATGAGGGTTTTAGATTCCTTTTTGCACCTTGCTTGGAAGATTCACCTTGCTCTTCATCATTGTATCCAAGTCCTACTTTACCTTTTTTCTTATGATGATTCTGTTCATTTTTTTGAATTAGTTTATTCATATCTTCTTGTGATTTCAACATTCTTTTATTGATTTTTTTTTCAATATTTAGGTCATTCTTTAGTTTTTCAACAATTTTCTTTTCACATCTCAGTTCTCTCAATATTCTTTTATTAATTTCCCTTTCATAATTTAGATCATTTCTTATTCTTTCATTCTGTGCTTTCAGAATCCTGATTTCTTTATTTGCTCTAGTGATTTGATCTATGAGGTCTTCATACTAATTGGATTGATTATGTTCTTCATTTTTTGTTTCCTCCAAGTCTTCATTTTCCTTATTCCTTTGTTCCAAAATTTCACAGAGCCTGATTGATTGGATTTCTTGTTCTCCTTTAAGTTTTCTTACTTCTTCCTGCAGAGAGCCGTTCTTTGCTAGGAATTCCTTGATTGCCTCATTAGCTTCATCTGATTTACTTGATAGTAAAAGGTCTTCAATCTTTTCTTCAACATACTAATGATCATTCATTTGTCTTGCAAGTTCCTTCCTTCTTTTCAAGGATTGGGAAAGATGTTCCTTTGCTTCTTTGAGTTGAGCTATGGCCATCTCTAGATCTAACTTTTCATTTTCAATTGCCTTGTTAAGTTTGAATATCTCCATTTGTCTTTTAGATCTTTGCTCAAGCTACCAAACTTTTATCCTAAGAACCACACAGCTTTGATACTAATTATTGGAAATATTCAAGATATGACAAGTTATTGAGAGGGGAGGGGTGAATCAGTAACTTTAAAACTTTCCTTTATATTTACCACACATACATCTATGCTACTTCATTCATTAGTTCTGAAACATAAAACATCCATTACACAAGAGAGCACAATATTTTGGTGACCTAGAAACCTTTCAAATAGAAAGTAAAACTTGGGTGGGCATGATACCCACAAAACTTCAATACTACAACATAAAGTTGGCCTATTAAGGCTTACATTGACCACTTCTAGTGATCTTCCCTATTAGGAGCACAAAGGACTGCTAGGTCCACCTTGTTAGAGGATTTACAAACATACAATGAAGTATGCACTCAATTAGGAGATTTATACAAAGATTGTTAAGTCTACCTTGTTAAAGGATTTAGAAAATTGATTCACTAGTTAAGATGAAGTAGTGGATCTACTTAGAACTGATTTTTGATAAGATCTTTTATGCACTGATCACCTTATGTGATGAATATAATGTTTCTACCTCTGTATTGACCTTGTTGTATTCCTTGAACTACTGTTGAAAATCCTTCATAGATACTCTTCAAAATTACTTCACATTACTTCATTGTTCCTTGATATTTGATATCTTACAACACATTTTACATATATACCTTTTAAATTCACAAAATTGCAAGGTCAGCCAAAATACAAGTGAACAAATATATTACAAAGTCGGTCCAATAGTAAATAACTTAGATTTACTGAACTAACTCAATGACCTTCTGATACACAGTGTTCACTGCATTGCTCGGCATCATCATGCACTCGGTAGAAGTGAAGGCTCGATCCAAACTAATAACTTGATGTAGTTTTGAACTTGGTAACCATTGGTGACTCGATAGATGTAGTGTCACTCGATAGATACTGCATATTGAGTTTACCTTGCTTTACTCGAAAAACATTGTTTCTTCCTATGCTTGATTTTCTCGAAATCTTCATGACACAAACTTATTGCTCAGTAGACACTATAAAGCATAGTAGATACTAAGAAACTTAGTAGACACTACTGGTCTTCACATTTCCTGTATTTACTCGGTAGCTTTAGGAATACTCGGTGTAAACTATATAATTGCTAAGCTTACAAGGTAACCACTGGATGCTCAATAAGCATTCTGAATTGAGTAAGTGTTGTCACTAATAGAAAATATAACATAATGCTAACACTAACACCTTCTAATATTGCAATGGGAGAAAAAGTTTCACCATAACCAATACCTCCCTCTTGAGAATAACCTTTGCATCCTAACCTTGCTTTGTTCCTTGAAACTTCTCTTCATTCATTTTATTTTTGAAAATCCATATAGTGCCAATTACATTCTTATCCTTGGATCTAGGAACAAGAGTCTAGGTATTATTCCTTTCTATCTATTTTTATCTCTTCATTCCTTGCTTCAATCCAACTTTAATTATCCAAAGCATATTTAACTATTCTAGGTTCAAATTCAATAAGAAGACATGTACCTTTCTATTTGTTCCTTTTCATTGTACCATATGATTTGTCTCAAATGATCTACTCAGGTGTATGGTGCCTTCTAATGTATTTTGCTAATATAGATACTTTGGATTTAGAACTTGTTCCACCTACCTCACCATGATCTTTTGCGTCATGCTTAGGTCCCACTATCTATGACTCAGGTCCTTTAGACTGAAACTTGGGTTACAATGGTTGTAACTCAATAGCTTCTCACCATGACTCGATTCCTTTAGACTATGACTCGAGTTGCACTGGCAGCAATTTAGGTGCTTCTAGATATTTTGGGGACTTGAGAGGTGAATTTTATTGACTTCCAATTGGATTAGGAAATGTATCATGTTCAAAGCAAATAAACTTTATGTAGTCTTCAAGTTCTTTGTTGCTCTCTTTTTCACTCTTTTCTGAAAACTCATCAATCTTCACATGTGCACTTTCTATGATCTTATGAGTAGTTAGATTCAAACATTTGTATGCTTTACTTCTGTTGCATTATCCTAGGAATATGTCTTCATCACTTTTGACATCAAATTTACCTTTCCTAGTCTCCTTCAAGATATAACATTTGCTACCAAATACTTTCAAATAACTTACATTAGGTTTGTAGTCATATCATAGTTCATAAGGACGTTGATTTCAATCTTTCATCAACTGTATTTTGTTTAAGGTATGAACTATTTAATGATTTCTTTCTTCCAATATTTGATTGCAACATTATTTTCTATCATTAGGGTTCTTGCACAACCCATGATTGATCTATTCCTTCTTTCTACTACACCATTCTGTTGAGGTGTACTTGGGGTTGATACTTGTCTTTTGATTCCTTTCTTAGCGTAAAATTTATTGAATTCATTAGAAATGAATTCACCTCCTTTATCTGACCTCAAACACTTCATCTTCTTTCTTGTTTCCTTCTCAACTCTAGCTATATACCACTTGAACTTTTAAAAAGCTTCAAACTTATCTTTTAGATACATTATTGGCATCATCCTAGGATAATCATCAACAAATAAAATAAAATACTTATCTCCACTATATCTCTCTATGCCAATAGTCTACAATGGTTTGTATGAACCAGCTTCAAGACTTCTTCAAAATGATAGTTCTTGTTCTTGAAACTTATCTTTCCAATCTTACCAATTTGACAATTTTTGCATAGGTCCATATCAGGTTTTCTCAGACTAGGAATACCTCTCACTCTTTTTTTTTCTTATCTTGATCAAGTTATCAAAGTTCGTATGGCACAACCTTTTATGCCATAACTAGATTTCTTCTACTTGAGCAATGAAACATGAACTTTCACTTAGATCTAGGTCGAATAAGTTACCATTTGTTTGGTTACCAGACCCAACTAGATTTCCTTTTCCATCTAGCAGCTTGGCCTTCCCATTCATGAATTCTACCTTGAATCCAATGTTATTCAATTGTGCCACACTTAGAATATTATGCTTTAGTCCTTCAACCCAATAAGCATTGTAACATATGAGTTCATTGGTTAGAGAAATACAACCTTTTCCTTTTATGCAATACGGTTCATTGTTTCCAAATCTTACACTTACACCATCATAGTGTTCCATATGTTCAAACTTTGTTTTATCACCAATCATATGATGAGGACAACCACTATCAATAATCCATGTATCATTTTTGCGAACATGAGAGATAAGTTCCATTTTATCTTCTTCATCGTCAGATTCATCTCTTACAACAATGTAAACCATTTCATCATCATCACTACTATCTAAATCTTTAGCCATAAAATAGGACTTCTTACTTTTATCCTTGTAGTCCATGTAGTTTTAAAAATCCTTCTTGCCTTTTTATTTGTTGTTCTTCTTTTCATCTTTGTCTTCTCTATTTGGACACCTGCAGCAATGTGACCAACTTCTTCCCAAGAAAAAAAATCAATGGAATTTTACCTTTGTACTTTCCTTTGCCTTTGGGATATCTTCTTGCAAACAGGGCTTCAATGGCTTAAAGATCATTGTTAGAACTATCTTCCTCTTCAGTTTTAGATTGTTTTCCTTTAGACTTTGCAACTTTCTTCTTGAGTGACAATATGGCTTCAAATGAAGACTCAAGATTGTTAGAACTAGGTGTAGACACCTAAATCTGATTCCACCATTAGGTAATCTTATTTAGTCATCTTCTAAAACATTATTGATTAAATATTTTATATTTAATTAATTAATCATCATCCCATAGTTTATTTATTTATTTAATTAACTACAATCTAATTGATAAAATCAAAGGATAACCCAAAACTAATTTATCAATTAAATCCCCTTTCCTCTATTAATTAAATAAATACAAATATATATTTAATTTAATCCTACATCCCCCATTTATTAAATAAATCATCCTAAACCCCTAAAACATCTTTAAACCCTATCACTACCCCTAATCAAACCCATTCACCCATACTAACCTCACTTAGCCACCTAAATAACCCATCCCATCAAAGCTAAGCCACTTAACTACTAACCCCCATTCTAAGCTAAGCCTAATCCCCCTCCTAAACATGTGCACAACTTTAAGCAAGTGTTAAGACTTGCTAACCAAAGCCAAAGTCAATGGTCTTCCTTGTCCTCTTCCATCCCTATCCAAGAGCATTAATGGATCTTACACACTCTTCCTCTCTCATTGCTCCCTTTGACCATCCATTTTGTCCATCCCCTCACACTCATCCTCCTTGTGAGAAGTGTTACTCATTGATTGGCTCCAAACAAGCACAATCCATGCGATCTCCTCTCATTGCATCCTAGCCCTTCCTCACCTTCTCTCCATCCTCACATCCTAACCCTCCATCTCACTACCCCTTGGCCTATAAATTGAGCCTTTCCCGTCTCACAATCCATCATCTACCAATGCAAACTTATAATGCCCCACTAACCACTATAGTATAGCCATTTTACACTATTTCCATGTCAAAACCCACCTACACATCCATTGATGAATCCTCCATTCATCCCCATACTTGATAATAACCCATCACTTGAAACTTGAGCACAAATGAGCACACATCCTCATCTATCTGGACACATCTATGTCATCATAGGTCACACCTAAGGAGCTTACCATTCTTAAGTTATCTTCCTTCATGATGTTCACCTCATCTTATCATAAGTGTTGCTATTATTTAGTATTGTAAATGTTAAATTTGTTATTAATGTTTACAGCATGCTAAGTTTTTATAGCATTACACTAGGAACATAATTATCATAGTTATCTAGCTCAAATGCTATCAATCTTCCCGCTAGAGCATCTAAGGTTATCTTGTTATTTGGATCACATCTCATCTCTTGAACAATTGATACTATAATTGCATAGATAGCAATAAGGGATCTAAGTACCTTGATGATCACTATCACATCATCAATTTTTTTTCCAGAATCATTGATTGCACTTACACAAGCTTTGATTCTCTAAACATATTTTGCAATGTTTTCATCTTCTCTCATCTTCATCTAATCAAACTAACCTCTCAAGCTTTTTGCTTACATTATCATCACCTCCATAGATATCTTTCAATTTGGTCTACATTTCATGAGCAGTAGCACACCCTTTGACTTCATCAAATTCAACATAGTTAAGAGTGAATGCAATGTCAATCATCATAATGTTATGATTCTTCTTTTCAATAATCTCCTCCACAATCAAAGTTCTAGTAGGAGCCTTATACTGAGTATTCAAATATTTCAAACCTAAATCACTAATGGTTTTTAGATGTAGCTTCATAAGTTCCTGTCATGCCTTGAAGTTATATTTTTCCAACTTGGGAATCTCTCTTCTATAAAACATCTTGATCTTTAGCTTAAGTCCTTGAAACCTTCTTTGGAAGCACCAAAAGCTCTGACACAAATTGTTGGAAATATAAGAGTAAGGGGTGAATCAAATATTACAAAAATAAATTTCAAATCCCTTAGATGTCATTACAAAATATAAATTTTGTTGAAACTATTGTTAGTAGGTTAACACACAAGCACTCAGTTAACACTAACAATATGTTGTAACTCGGCAAGTACTATAATATCAACTATTACTCAAAAAATACTCAACATGCAGATCTTAAAATATTAACTTTGATTAACCTTAATTAACTCAGTTGCATATGCATAAAAAAATAGCATGAACACAAGTGACACCAAGATTTAACATGGAAACACAATTTGGGAAAAACTCACCAATTGCAACTAGTTACTATTTTTCACTATTCTAAAGTGAGCCCTGTTAGGAGCCAACCTTATAAAGGTTACAAAACACACTGTTAGGTGTGACCCTGTTAGAGGATTTAATCACCTTGTTAGGAGTGGCCTTGTTAGAGGTTTTTAAACACTTCAATCTAGAAATGCCATCTTGTTAGAGGATTTACAAATAGTTGTTAAGCCAACTCTATTAGGAGATTTAGTTCACTACTACAATGGTTAGAGAATAACAATGATATGACCTAATTGTTGATGCAAATTTATCTTTGTTGATTTTAGATCTCAATTATGGCTTTAGTACTTGATCCTTCCTAATCAGATATATCTTTGTAGCTCTACAAGGATATTATTCTTATCCTTCTAATTCGCTTCCTCTAAGCATCTTCTTATCTTCCACACATTCTTACTTACATTCAATCCTCAACTTGACCCTATACTTATATTATATACATTGTCAAGTCATCTTGAATACACCTTAGAATAATTAATATTCATCTCTTCAATTAGCTAGAACGAATAAAAAATTTTACTAAACTCAATATATCAAAACAAGAAAATCCTTTGTTCCTTCTTGGTAGACACTAACACTAAAATGATTTTCTTGTGTTAACCAAGTGAACTCTGTGAACAATACATCTTCATAAATTTCCTTTGATAAACAAGTAAGCTTAGTTAACACTAGTTCCATCCAACTTTCCTTCGTTAACCGAGTGAGCTCAGTTTACACTCAACTTCTGTGAACTTCTCTTTAATGCCCGAGTGCACTCGATAGATAGTTTCTTCTAAACTTGGCCAATACTGGAATGCTTGGCAAACATAGGAAACTGTCTTTATTGCCCGAGTGAGCTTGACATAGTAAAGATATGACATTTTGTGTAACATCAAATACAATATACAATTGATCAATTATTTTCAACAAATAACATGTGTGATATTTTAACTTCAAAATATAGTGTGCACACTATAATGTGTCAACATGCCTAAGGTGTTGTGGCCAAAACTTTTCCTCCATGTTATATTACATACTAACTTTAGTTTTCATGTGGACAACTTGATCAATTAAATTATGACCAATAAGTATGCTTAATCTTTCAATAATAACACCATCAATTAGTTTTGAATGGAGGTATAAATAGCTAGCATGAGAGGAATGAAGAATAGGTTATTATCAGTTTAGGTCAATGAGTGGCCCTATTATATATTATGGTAGACACCAAAGGGACTAATTAAGTATTAAAATAATTAGACTTTAGACCCAATTTAAACTTTTCTAATATATTATTAAAATTATAATGTCACTTCATAATCATTCACTATGTGGATCTAAATCAACATATTCATATTTGAAAGATTAGAAAGAATATTCTATAAATTAAAGTGGACCATGATTTACAAAGAAAAGAACATCCCCTATAAAAATGAAGACTAATACTATAAAGATTTGTTGGTCAAGTAAAAATCTATAGATACAACTTTACTTATATAAAGACAATAAATAAAATTATCATAAGAAAATAAGAAAATCTTTGATTATCTTATAGATACCTAGATTCATCAAATTTAATCAAATATATTTTAAAAATACAATTAAAAAATACAACAAATATATAATTTGAAATTAGAGTCCCAAAATAATCAATTGAAAAGATATATTATTTATTCCAATTTCAAGTTAAAACTATCAAATAATTCATACTATTACATTAACCACAACATGCTATATTATAAACTGTAGTTAAACTTCAATAAGAATTTCACCTTACACACACCCAAAAGGATTACTAAAATATCTGAAAAGTAAACCTTATATCACACAGTTCATTTTACATCTGCACTGATTGGAACCGAAATACATTCTAGTTTTGTGTTATAAAAAGCAACCAAAACTGAATGAATTCAATACGCCACACATTGTTTTCTTATGTTATCATCGACCATCCAATGCAAAAGAATCAGGAGATCTTTGGGTATCTCAGATTTAAACATGACCAATTCAGTTAGTAACCCAACAATAGTAATGATAAATCTCCAACTCTAAGATAAGTTTAGACCAACCAAAAAACGAGAAACAATGTGAGACCACATAAAAGCCATTGATGGACACTATATATTGGACATCACCTTCCCATCTGCTACATTATACTCTATTTCCTTTGTACAAAATGATTACGAGGAGGTTCTTTCTGTTGTTTGGACTAACCATTTTAGTAATATATACAAGAGTAAGTTTGGCCACCAACAACACTGATGATGAATGGCAACCTGCTACGGCTACCTGGTATGGCCCTCCAGAAGGAGATGGAAGCACCGGTACTCTTCTCCATACTTATAATATTCTTCACACTTCTTCACTTGATGTTATATTCTTGACAAATCTATGATGTTACCTCTAGATTAAAAATCAAGAATTGAACGAATATCTATTTCATTAGAATCATCTAAGTTAACTAGAAAATTAAATAAATATCAATTCTAAGATTTTATATCACTAAAAAAAATTTTGATCCATCACCTTTCATTCTTTTTCCTTGCTTGGAACATTTTACATCATCCAAAATTCTCTTCAACTCATGAAACATGAATCCATAAAGTTTACCCTTTCCACAAATACTCCACTCTAACTTGCTATTGTAATTCTTGAATTGGTTTATAAAGTTCTTGAACCTAGAACATCTCGTATCAATATATGTTGATTCTTCACCCGATGCCTTAAACATCACACACTAAGACTTAATTCTTATGCTAAAAGTGCTAAATAGTCAAAGTTGACTTATTTTTCCAAGCTTAATTTCTTAATTAGTATGTGATGTTTAAGAGTGACCTTCATTATTCACACCCAATGTATAATGTAGGGGGTGCGTGTGGATTTGGTGACCTTGTAGATAAGGTACCATATAGATCCCGAGTTAGTGCAGGAAATCAACTTGTGTGGGAGGGTGGGAAAGGTTGTGGATCATGCTACAAGGTCTGTAAGACATCTCCTTTGCTCATAATTCAAATATGATCTTTTAATTCCACAATATCTATATAACTTAGATGAATAGTATTAAATATGCAGGTAAAATGCAGTGAGGACATATGCTCAGGAGAGGCAGTGCCATTGATAATAACGGATCAATGCCCGGGGTGCTCCACCTCTCAAGTCTGGTTCGATCTCAGTGGATCAGCCTTTGGTCATATGGCCCTAGAGGGCCAGGCTGAAGCCCTTCGCAATAAAGGACAGATCTCTGCGCTTTACAAAAGGTAAAGGATGACCTCTTCAATAGTTACTCAACTGAAAATCATTTGGGTGGACCGTGAATTTGGAAAACTCTAAAGAGTAGATCAAATTATTATCACCATTATCTTGCCCATTGCTCCCCTGGCATTCCTTTAATGTTTCAAAATTAGTTCTTTTTATAGATATTTGAAATAAGATCTCAATATCATGAGAGATTATGTAGGGATTGTGTCAAAGATTATTTTGATAGGATTTCAATCTTTTAGTATGAATAATTAAGGGTTGGTTTGGCCGCGGGCATAGGAATGGAGAATAGGCATGTAATATTGGGAATAGGAATGGCTATTCTAATAACAGCTATTTTTTGGAATGCGTATAAGCTCATTTTAGAGGCAAAATGGGAATATGTATTCCTATTCCCTATTCCAAGTGACAAATCAAACAGAAAATAAAAATCGTATTCCAATTTTTTTATTCCTATTCCATCAACCAAACAGACCCTAAATTAGTCTTAGTTGAAGAGATTTCAACCTTCGGAATTTGCACCTACAACTCATATTTCAATAATATTGCAGGACAAAATGCATGTATCCAGGATGGAACTTGAGTTTCCGGGTAAACGAGGGATCAAGTGAATATTTTTTCTCGGTGCTCATTATGTATGAAGGGGGTGATGGAGATGTGGCAGACGTCAAACTAAAACAGGTTCACATTTCATCTCTTGTGCTTTGACATGATCTGAAGATTGTATTATTATTATTATCAATCTGAGATTGGGTTTGTAATTGTGATGATGATGAAATTCAGGCTGGATCAAGGGATTGGATGGAGATGACACAATCATGGGGAGCTATATGGGCGATAACAGGAGTAGGGCCATTGAAGGCACCATTCTCTTTATCTTTGACATCACTCGCAAGCGCTAAAACAGTGACTGCAATGAATGTCATCCCCTCCAATTGGTACCCAACTGCCACTTACAAATCATCCCTTCAACTCTTTTACTTCACTGCCAATGAGACTGCATATTGAGGCTTAATCCATGGGTGGATTTCCTATGCCTACATATTCAAACTCAAATTTGAAATACTAAATACATACAAATGATGTAACCAAATAAATTCAGGCCTGGCCATTACCGTTTGGCAATCAATAAAATCAATAGTTGGATTTAATTGTGTGTCATTCTTCTTTAGTCTTGTTATATGATTTATTATTTATTGTCTATAATTAATGTGTAAATTAACAAATAATTAAAATTAATCAAAATAGACCTATACTTAATATATGATAATTTATTTTTAAAAATTATTAAAAGTTTTATATACATTATTTAACTACTAGCATATTTATTTTTTATTACATATGATTATTTACTAAAAGATGACTTCCATCAATAGCATTGATTGTTGGGTTTAATTGTTGATATAGTTCTTGTGATTATACTATATATTTTTAATAGTTAGTTCACATATTAAAAAAAAATTAAAAATTGACGGTTCATATTTAAACCAACAAGACCTTATGAATGTTATATACAAGATATAAATATATTAATTAACAAGTAAAAAAAAATTATTTTTAAGATATTCATTTAAACAAGTGTAGTTGTCAAAATGAAAAATACTAATCCTATATGTTAAAAATATATATATTGGGGTGACAATTTCTAGGCATTATAGTACCCCATACAAAACATTTGTCCTACTATAAACATAAAAGGTGACCACAATTAATGCATTGTGTTTTCCCATTAAATATGAAGGATTGTCAAAAAACTTCATGATAATTCAAAGTTTAGATTAGCATAAGAAGGGGTCGGAGCTATTACATAATGGTTATTAGGCAAACCAAATCAATCTCACAAGATGTGGGATCGATCATTAAAAGTTGAATATAAGTTATATCTTGAAGAATAAAATAATATTTTCATCACATCTAATGTTTTTTTGTGTTCAACTATTAGTCTATTTTTATTAATATGAAGATTAAGGAGAACACTTAAATTTGTTTTTATCAAGAGAAAATAAAATTATTTGGATTAGATATAAGTTATATTTTAACTATGAATATATTTTTATTCTTACAACAAAAGACATTTTTTATTAGACTTCTAGAAGTGTTGCATAGTAGTTTAGAAATTTTAATTATAATATAAATTTAGTTCTAAAATTAATTATAAATTAGAACAAAATGGTGAAAGTTACAGAATTTGCAAAAAATGTGAGAAGAGCAGCAAAACCTAATTTGACGATTAGTGCACCCAGAATCGCCACAGCAAACAACATATCATGACGAATAATGACTGCCCTAATAGGGGCACAACTTCCACCCGGCAGCATACCACACACTTCGACAACAAACTGAAAGGAAAACAGGGGATCCCCTATATTCCAATCAACAACAAATATGAAGTATTGAATGAAATTCTATCAAATTTGGACACCTTCAATACTTCTATAAATAAACACGCAGAAAGGAACAGGAAGGTCACAATCTTAAATTCAAGCAAAAATGACAATGGATGGGAAACAATCATATCAAAAAGGGATTGACAAAGAAATTCTTTGCAACAAAACTAAAAAAATTAGGCGAAGATGGAAGGAAAGCAGAATTGGTACTTTCAAATATTGAACCCTTAGTGAAAGAGAGGACTCTGTTTAAAATGGTATTAAATACAACAAGAATAGATAATAATGGCAATCGCGCAATAATTAAACCTAGTATAATCTCTACTACAAACAACATACCGATAAGGCAAAAATAAGCGAAAATCATCCTAGGAAAGGGAACTAGGGTTTTCGAACAAAATCGAAAAACCTATATACCACCACATAAAAGAGAGAATGCAAATTTGGATAATACAAAAATTATTATACATAAAAAAGTACCTGAAACAAAAGGATTAAAGATAATTTCGCCGATAGATAAGGTAAGGGAAACTAATAATAATTTCTTTGATATACTAATCTTCAATGACAAGTACATAGAAGAAAAATGGAAAGAATGTGTAGAGCTTGGAATTTATGTTTGCTGGAGCAGACCAAACAAAAATATATCAAAATTAGCAAAGAAATTGGAAAAGCTATGCAAAAAATAGGCAAGTATTAGCTTTCCCTCAAAATCATCAATTTATTTACATTGTAAAAATAGAAAAATAAGGAATAAAATAGTTTCTATATCAAATTGTTTTGGATAAGATAAACAAGCTTTAAGGGATCCTGAATCCCATAAGTTTTACAAAAAACAAGGCTGATAATACTTTCTATATCAAATTGTTATTATAAAGGACATGTAGTTAAATTTCAAATATGGGAACCTAATTGGAATGACCAAAAAGTGCATTTAATACCAACCTGGTATGAATGCAGTAATATTCCAGTAGAATCCAAAAATTTATATATACTTTAATCAAAATAAGAAAAGCAATTGGGAAACTTATAAGGATAGATTTAGAGTTGGAAAAAAAAATAAAGTTAAATTCTTAATAGAAATGGATAAAGATCAAAAGATAAGGAAGAAAAAAAAAAGATTATAACAAACAGATCCATTTATGAGCTTGATTTTGAAAAATATGAAGGGGAAATTATCGACATTATTAAGACAAATCTAAAGGTAGAGAATAATATTTCAAATATAGAGGAATCTTTTAGAAACGTCAAAATTAAGCAAAAGAAAGGACAAAACATCAAAGTAATCAATAAGGTCAAGCATAAGCAGGGAGATAAACTAGAAGTAAGGGAAAGTATAGAACATAATATACAAAAAGAAAGCACACAAATAGATAGGAAAAGCAAAAATCTAAGACAACAAGAAAGTGCAGAGATAGTAGAAGAGAGAAGTAAAGGAATAGACAAGGAAATACTCATTTTAGCAGCTTTGAAAAATTGTAAAACATGCCTCAAAGAAAATGTCATCATGCAAGAACTAGAAAAAAGTATTAAAGAATGGTATAAAATGAATCATGAGATGAAGCAATTATAGGTAGATATAGAAGATCAAACTATGTTGGGGGAACAATATCACCAGGAACATGAGATAAGAGAGTAGTATAAAGAATTGGATAAAGAAAAGGATAATAAGAATACAAAGACAGAAAGCAACAGGGATAGCAATAGAGAAAACAAATCAAAGGAAGACAAAACAAAGGAAAACAATCAAGAAAATGAGGAAGAAAATAACACAGTAAATATGAATCACCAAGTCAATTCGATAATAGGAAATACTAAAGAGACAAATATAGAAGATGGGGAAGAAGAATAACAATGGAGAAACATAACGATTAGAAAGAAAGCAAAGAAAAAAAACCTATAAATTCTAGCAAACACCATTAGATGGAAAAGATATATTTTCTAAAAAGAACATTGAAAATGCAAAGGAAATTTTGATGCCTGTAGAAGTAGAAGCCTTCTTAAAGGACAAGAAAGAAAATGCTATAGAAGATGATAATATAGAGACAGATCATAATGGTGATCTACAAAAATGAGAAGAATATGGAATAATAGCTAGAACATCTAAGATTGAGAATAAGGAAAGTTTAGAAAAAGAAATAGATGCAGAGGAAGAAGAAAATGAAATAGTAGAACAAATAATAAGAGACTTAGTAGACAAGGAAGTAGATGTGGAAGAATCAAAAAAAGAAAATGAGAAGCAAATAAATATAGAAGACTTTGGTATCTTAATTAATCAGGAAGGATTCAGTACTCCTTATAAATGTGGCAAATCTAAAACAAAAAGAGGCAGAAAATCACTAAAAGAGCTAAGAGAAGTAGATGGGCAAGCCATAGAGCAAAAAAAGATATTTGAGGTACTAAAGTCTGGGAAGGGGAAGAGTCTTCTTGAAGAATTATGAGGATTATTACATGAAATGATAGGGGTCTAGATGCCCCAAGAAAACAAAGAATGTTAAAATGAAATATAACATTATTTGACTCAAATATAATTATGATACAAGAAACTAAACTTAACAAAGAAGAAGGGGAAAAACTAAAGAAAAAAATTAGGAAGATGGAATGCAAAAATGAAGGAATCGAATGGAGCATCAGGTGGAATCGGAATCATTTGGAATAGTAGAGTAGTAGATATTAAGATTATAGTATCAAACAATAACTAGATGGGAAGTGAGGTAGCAAGAAACAAGAACAATCTCCAATTCATTCTCATTAATGTGTATGGTCCTATCCTAAATATAGATAAGCAAACAGTCCGGGATGAAATAACAAGATTCATAAATATTAACGTGGAGACAAATATGGTTATAAGAGGTGACTTTAATGCCATCCTTGATCTTAAAGAGAAATTTGGTGGAGTTCAGAATGTGTCAAGAGCCACAATAGAATTCAAAGGATGGGTCAATACTAATAATCTATTAGATCTACCAACCAACAATGGAGTATTTACATGGAATAATAGAAGAAAGGACTTTAGTTATATTGCAGAAAAATTGGATAGATTATGTTTCAAATGAGAATTAGTAGAATTGGATTTTCCTATAACTGCATCTATACAACCAATAGTTGAATCGGATCATTATCTAGTTAAAATAAAGACTATTGAACCTAAGAAACCCAATAGGAACCCATTCAAATGTGAAATAATGTGGTTCTTAGATAAAACATTTATGGAAAAAATTAAGCAATGGTGGGATGAAGGTAACTTTATAGGATAAAAATGTATTGTTTTGTATCAAAACTTAAAATTCTTAAAGAAAACATTCAAAAGTGTATTTTCCAAGATAAATTGAAAAATGAAGAAGAGATGAAAAAATTTAATAATGAAATTATCAAAAATGGTATGGATAATGAAAAATTCACTAAAGAAAAAGAACTTCTAGCTAAACAAGAGGACATTCAAGCAAAAAAAGAAGTTTTCTGGAGACAAAAATCAAGGGAAAAATGGTTACCAAAAGGTGACATAAATACAAAATTCTTTCATAATTGTACCATACATAATAGAGCTATTAAAACTATTAATCAAATTCAAGACAATAATGGTAGGATAATTGATAATCCAATAGAAATATTAAGGAGTTTTGTAACATATCATGTGAAACTATTAAACAACTACGAGTCATCTAACTTGATCAAACAAGAAATAATGCTTTAAAATATACCCAAAGTAATAATAGAGGATGATAACAGGAAACTTAGCAAACCTTTTACAAAAGAAGAAATTGAAATAGCACTCTTCAATCTTAGCCCTGATAAATCTTTGGGGCCAGATAGTTTCCAAGCTTTTTTCTTTCAAAAGCATTGGGATATTTTAGGAGAAGAATTATGGAAAGCTATTGAGGTAGCCAAGAATGGGGGCTCAATACTTACCGAAATTAACCATATCTTCCTAGCACTTATACCAAAAAAAATTGCAGCTATGTTACCATCAGATTTCGGACCCATAGCTCTTTGAAATACTATATATAAAATTTACTCTAAAGCAATAGCAAATAGGATTAAAACATTGCTTCCAAGGATTATCTCAGAGGAGAAAATTGGATTTGTACCAAGAAGATCAATCATTGATGGACTATCCATCATATAGGAAACCATACATTCAGTTATTAAAAACAAGGAAACTTGTATGTTTATGAAATTAGACATACAAAAAGCTTATGATGTAGTAGACTGGAGGTTTATATGTAAATGCCTAGAAAATTTTGGTTTCTCCAAACAATGGATAAATGTAATCTTTAATTGCATATCTACTCCAAAAATATCATTACTAATTAATGGCACTCCTAAAGGATTCTTCAAGATCTCTAGGGGTATTCGGCAAGGAGATCCCTTATCACCTTTTCTTTTTATAATCATGGTAGAAGCCTTTGGTAGAGAAATCCAAAAAGCACAAAGTGATGGTCTAATAAGGGACACTGCTATAGGGTAAAAGTACAAAGATGTGTCACCTTTCAGGCTGACTTATTAGAACAACTGAATTTGAGTATTTCTATTTAAAAATCAATTTTATTCAAACATATGATCTAGAAACAATTATTCTAGCTATGTTATACATGGCCTCACACTTCCAATTGGAAATATCTATTAAATGCATGTTTTATACTAGTTTTTATCCAATTACTAAAAAAAAAAATTATTTTAGAAAACTGACGTTTGAATAACTCTTAATATTTTTTATGATATTTTTTTAGTAATATATAAACAACATTTTATAGAGCTAAAAGTCAAGAATATTCTCATATAGAGTTTATAGTGCTTTAATTAGATATAGTATATTGTAATTGAAAAATTCTTCAACTACTATTTTAATACTCGAGAAGATGTCAATTTCAAGATAGGAAAAAATATTAAATCATATTAAAAAAAATTAATAATCACATGAAGTTCTAGATGAGAGAGTCCTCTTCAAGAATGTATAATTTTCCTTTTCATTAGAGTATATTTGTTTTGAGAAATGTGGTGGGAGATGAAAACTATTGATTTCAGCTGAGTTGAAATTTGAATCATTGTAAAAGATAAAATATAGATCTAAAGCCAATTTTTTTTTTTTTTTTATTGTTCTAGCTATATATGTTATCTATAATATAATCTAAGATCGAAGGAAAATAAGTTTATTTCTATATAGTTTTGTGGTGGGAATTGGACCCCTAATTTTCAGCATTTTTCAACAAGTAAAAAGTTGTCTTTAAAATTAGGAAAATATATCAATTCTTGTTCCAAATAATTATTAAAAATTACAATCCTAAACTTCATCCATTTCTACACATTTCATTAGTTTACTTCATTATCAAATTCTAATTAATACTACCAATTTTATGTCATTGAATATGAATAGTTATACTTTTGTTAGCCTTTTCCTTTATAAAATGGTGACCCAAGTTTATGCTTTTACCCTGTAACTGAAAATGTTCCAAATACGACTCATCAGTAGTTTGTTGATGATACCATACTTTTGAGAATTAGTACAAAGGAAGAAACCAAAGCTTTTAAAAATATTATAATGGACTACATGACTGCATCAAGAAAGAAGATGAATGTAGAAAAATCAGAAATTTACTTTTTAAACACACCACGAGACATGGAAGAATACATATGCAAACAAATGGGATATAAAAAGAGCAACTTTCCATGTAAATATTTAGGGATTTATTTGGAAAAAGGTGTCTGGAATAAAATAGGATGTGATAACATCCTAGAAAGAATTGACAAATAGATTGAATCATGGAAAGGAAAATGGTTGACTAAGGCAGGTGGAGTAACTAAAATTAAATTCATCTTATCAACTATTGCTAATTACCCATTATCTTGTCTCCCTCTTCCTACCTCTATTAATAAAAAAATGGAAGGGAAGCTTAGAAGTTTCTTCTAGAGTGGAACTAATGAGAAAAAGAAACAAGCACTGATAAAATGGGATAAGTTATGTCGACCAAAGAACCAAAGAGGTTTGGGCATAAAAAACATATGTTGGAAAAATTAGGCTTTAGGAGCTAAACTGGTATGGCAATTATATAAGGAAAGAGATAAGAAATGGGAAAAAATATTTTATAATAAATATCTTAATTCATTAGATCCCTCATCACTATTTAGAATTAGGGAACCCCCAGGTGGATCAAAAAATTGGAATTTTATGATGAAATATAGACCTTTGGTTAGCAAATATCTAACCTAGGATGTAGAAAGAGGAGATGAGGCTTTATTTTGGGAAGACTCCTGGGATGGTTTGCCTCTGATCATTAACACAGGAATATCTAGAAACAACATTTATGAGTTAACTAGCCTATGGGGACCCAAGGTCTCAAATGCCAAAACTTTCATAAATAATGATGAACTAGAGGTTTGGGCTTGGACATCTCTAGACGATGTCAATATACTAGTTATTAATAAAACCATCATTGAAAATATCTTCACAGAAAGAATGGTGACACATAATAATTGTGAAGATAAACTTATATGGGGAGCATCTCAAGATGGAATATATAAAGTCAAGCTTGTAGTGCCTCTCCCATTTGACTTTTGTAAGTCGTCCTGATGGATGCAACCTTGCTGATCTTTTGTTGTGATGGGATCATGATTGTGACCCTGAGTGGTCTACACCGTTGAGGTGTTTGGATTTATGTTTCTTTATCAGTTGCTTTGTTTATGCTTTTGTCTGATCTTTGAGATTATGATGTGATTCTTGGTTCACTGAGGTTTGTGCCAGTGGTTACCAAGATCGATGTGGTATCATGAGGTTGTTTCGTGATTACCTTGAGATGTGTGTAGAGATTGCACTATGTTCTTTTACCATGCTACACTGGACTAGGTTCCTGTAGCAGTGGTTAGTCATGTTTTTTTACTGTGTTTGCTTATGTGTTTTAAATGCCTGTTAATGCAGAGTAATCAATCATTATTAAATGTGTAAGTAATTAGAATGGATTGTCCATGTTGATTTATTGGGTTATGTGCTGAGGCATTTACCTTGTTATATTTCTGATTAGAGAGATATTTGTTACTCATGTTATGTTTACATTTGAGAGGACCCGAGGGTCAGATGCTACACTTTGATTCTAGTATCATGGATTTTAGACTACTATGTTGTTCAGTTAATCATATTGCATGATGATGCCATTTTGAGATGACAGTGTGTTTTGTGATGTTATCTGGTATTTGGACATATCTCTTATTATGTTGTGTGATGAATTTAATGCTATGGTTATTTACTTCATTCCTGCGTTGTTATGCTTTATGCGAACGTGAGTGATGTAAATAGATTATTTTAATATAATTAAATAAATGGTTAAATTAGGTGATTTAATGCAATTATTGCTTCGGCTATATTATTATATGCAATTGCACTTGATCGTCTTGTTTAGTGTGCAGGATTTATATCCCTGGCAGTGGCACATGGAGTTAGTGATTCAACCGTTCATATTTTACCAATGTCGTCTTTATATGGTCGACGTATCCTTTATTAAAATGTTTAATTTAAACCTTTCAGTGATTATTAAATCTGAACTCATTTGCATTATGTGATTAGACCAGTAAGCGTGTCTGTGCATTTAGAGGTTCGCATTGTCGCGAAAGTTGTTAAGGTGATTTTTGTGTTTTTGGGTTTTCGGGCTTTTAATTGATTTATTTTAATTTTTGGCAGCTTTGCCATAGATGAATTCCTATTTATAGGAATAGCCTATTTTCATTTGGGTCGATTCGGGGTTTAACTAGATTGGCTGGTTAAATGCCCTAATCGATTATTTACCCGAAAAGTGAATAAATATCCAAAGAGGAATTTAATTCCTCACTTCTCACTTTTGAATTGGAAAGTTGGAGAGTAAAACCCAAAATCCTCTTCATGAGGATTTACTATTTTGTTCGTTGTGGGAGCTACGGGCGTGGGATCGTCGCGAGGTTGAGCTCGTTGGATCCAGCTCGGGGAAACCTTGGATTGCCGCAATTTTCAGCTACTTCTGCGAGATATTTATTTTATGGTTCAGATTCCCGTTTTGCCCTTTTGGCTGTGAGGTAGGGCTTTCCCGTTTTATTGTTTTTGCTCCATTTCAGCTTCTATTTTTGGTAGCCGTTTGTTTGGAGGCTGAGAACTAGTGTTCCCCTCTGTTTCTGTATGTTAGTTCTACCCGGTTGGGCGGGTATGAACATTTCCCTATTTTTTGGGATGAGGGTTTGGGATTTTGCACCGTTATGCTGGCCGTTTTTGCATACGGTGTTCGATTTTAGTTATTTTTGGATTTTTGGGATTTTTGAACCCAAAGGCCAAATGGGTTTTAATTTTGAAGTTTTTCAATTTTTGGGGTTTTTACCTCGTTTTGCCTATCGCCCTGTTTTCTCAGGTTTTCTTGGCACAATGTGGGTCGTGGACCTTGATGATCCGTTTGGATATCAGTTAGACCACTTTTGCACTATTATGTTGCATTGGGATACGTGTTGCATCTGTACTCCCGACGTTGTGTTCGGTTGAGTGATTTTATACCTGGTGTTATGGTTTCCTTTAGACCTTTGCTTTTGTTTCGTAAACACTAGGATTCGTGTAGAATCCATACTCTCGGATTGAGGCCGATTGAGTGAGTTCATGATGTTTGGTCTTGTTACATCATTGGGATTCGTGTAGAATCCATACTCTCAGATTGAGGCCGGTTGAGTGATTTTATGATGTATGGCTTTGTTGGCTTTGGGATTCGTGTAGAATCCGTCCTTCCCGTGTTGCTTTCGGTTGGGTGTTTTCTTTGCATTGTGTTCTCATTCCTGTCCTTGTGTTATGATCTTCGTGATGGTGGTGTGCCACACACGAGTACGTACGCATACATTTTTTGGGTGACTTGCGAGGCCCGATCTTTCGTGGATTTACCGAAAGTTATGATCATTGGGGTTGGGATGGGAGTATGCATGCCCACGGGCACTTGTCATAGGATGAGCATGGGTAGGGTAGGGTAGCATATGGAGGGGGCTTCTATCCTGTAACCTGGTGACTACTTCCCGGTTGGCAGAGGAAGTTTTATATAAGTGATAATTAAATTAAAACTTTGGGTGGTAATCAATACAAGATAATTAAAATGTGTGGGTTGTGCGCCTTCTGTCATGAAGAGTAGCTGCCCTAAGTTGTGTGCCTTCTGTTGAGAAGAGTAGGTGCCTATACTAGCTTGGGCTTGTCGATGTCAAGCGACTCTCCATGATGTCAGTCCCTCCATAGCAGCCTTTTGAGTGTCTGACCAGGACCTATACTCCTTGCATTGTCTTAGGTTCTTGGTTCAGCCATCATACTGTCTGGCGTGAGTGTTAGCCTTGGATGTTGTGCTTTATGTGTGTTTTTGGTTGGATCATTATCTCCATCAGCACGGTGGGTGTGGACCTATGGATGCCACGTGGTTGGGAGGCGTAGCTACCTTCACCACTGCTAGGGATCAGTGTACAGAGACGATCTTTTTCCTAGTGCAATCGTTGCTGGATGTTTTCACTTGGTACTTCGGGTTTCGGAGTATGCTTTCTTGTGATTTATTCTTTCATTAGAATGCTTGATATCATGTTTAGATGATGTTAGTTTATTTGACGCATTCCCTTATTATGATGTTTAGCATATGATTAGATGCTGTGAATTATTGTATTAAGCATATCTGTTGCTTATTGTTGTTTAGCATGTGATAGGTGATGTTATCTACTGTAGGATTATCTTATGCTTTACTACTAGCATGTTAGATTTCCTTATGCTTATATTGTTGCATGTTTTTAGTAGTGACGTCCCTATTACGACAGTACCGACGATTTGGTCGGTGGCTTGGGATGTTACGCGCTGGGGATGGCTAGGACCCACGATGGTCTTATGATGCTATTGACGGTTGGGAGGAACCACGTACTTAGTTTGGTTTTTTTGTTCCTAAGATGTATTTATGTACATTGCGATGTTGCTTTTGTTCTCTGCGATGTTTATATTCAGTGTGTTCTATGCTACTGTAGTTTAGATGGTTGATGTTCTCTATTTTGTGTTGTTCTTGCACTCGAGTGTTCATTCCTCGAGCCTTTGTGGATCCGGTACTCCCTGGTGTGGAGGTTCTTTGCTCTATTTTGGTCCTTTTTGCTTCTGGGAGTGTTTTCATGTTTCTATGGGCGACATTTGTTCAGCATGGTGCGACACTTTAAAAAGTATCACACGCCCATGCAAACTATGTCGTACGAAACTGTAAAGTATCGCACGGCTTCTTGAGAAATGTCGTACGACACTGGAAGAGTGTCGCACGCCTTCTTGAGAAATGTCGTATGATGCTGAAAAGTGTCGCATGCCTTCTTGATAAATTTCGTACAACACTGGAAGAGTGTCGCACGCCTTAAGGAGAAGTATCGTCCTCCCTTAGTAAAAAGTGTCACATGGTTTTTGTGAAAAAATTGCGCGTGCCATCAACGGGCACTTTTCTTCGTGATCCGATCTTTTTGAGAGTGGTTTTGGATACCCTTTTGGGCATTCTTCGAGCCTATGTTGTTGCATTTTGAATTCAGGAGGTTTAGTTGACGTATATTTAATTCCTTATACTTAACATATATTTTAATATATGTGAAAAATCATTTTAGATAGGTTTCAGACCTCTCAGAGATAAGTTATGGATTCTAGGAAATTTCAGGGCTTCAGAAATCTAGACTTAGCCAATTTTCAGGGCTTCAGGATTTCAAGCTTAGCCAAATTTTAGGATTCTGCATTTTACCCCAGCTTGGTGTTTTGTTGATGAGTGGTCATTTCTTGTGCCCTCATCTTGTTGTTGTCGTTGTTGGCTTTGTTTGTGTGTGTCAATTTGGTAGTGGCATTCGGAGATTCGTTGGTTGCCGGGATTGTGTTGAAGTCTTCCGTTGCGATCATTGTGATCCCTGTATGATGTTGTCATGTGCATTCATACTTGTTAAAAAAAAATATCTTGGCTTGATTTGAATCCTTGTTTCCAAGGATCTCCGGGTAGGGCATTACATCTGGTATCAGAGCCCATGTTTAAACATTGGGATCTCTGTGTTATGTTGCCCTTGTAGTTGTTTTTGCGTTGGTTGAGTGCAAGTGTCTCAATGAGAACTCGTGATCTTTGTTGCTTTGGTATCTACTCGTGATGGACTTGCTTGCTCAGTAGATGCAACTAGAGCAGTGTGTGGAGAAGGAAGTGAGTCTTCCTGGCCTGGTAGGTGGGATCGATGTGCCTTGGTTGGTTGGGTGCTTGTGTGACCCTTTTTGGATGGAACCACTGATTGGTGTCCATGTGTTGGCTTGTGTGCCTCTTTTGTTTCTCCTTGTGGAGTAGGTGCATTGTTTCCCTGTTTTCTCCTGATTGTAAGTTGATGAATGAATCTTATTTGTGATTCTTTATTTTGTTGTTATAATGATGAAATGGTTCCTTTCATTGAAAATGAGTGTTTATTGTGAATCATTGCAAATTTTTAGATTTGCATTATATCCTTGGGTTAATGACTTAAGTCCCCAATCTGATTACTTCTTAAGCTTATGGAATTTTTTATTAATTTGATGGATATTTAAATGTTGCATTGCATGGAAATTATTACTTTTTGCATATGCATGAGATTACTGATGGGATATTGTTTGATGTGTGTGAGTGTGTTCTCTAACATTGATAGGATGATGTATTCCTTAGCATTGTGTGGTGATTTATCCCTCTTGTGTGACTGTACTCGGTCATCACTTGTAATGTGATTTGTTTGATGCCTTATTTTATTTGGCTGGAGGTACTTTCCTCATGTTGTTGGGCTAGCATTGGTTTTTAGTATTTTCCTCTTTTGGAGTATTCATCAAATTTTATCTATCGCTCTCTTTGTGGCAGTTGTCACATTTGACTTATTGTTGAAATGAGCTCTTTTTGGTACTTACTGTTGGAATCGACAATTCTCCCAATTGGGCTCTTTGATTATGTTTCGTGATGACTATTTTGGATGTGTTTTATTGTTGCCCAGTTGTGTGTTGCGACTCTATCATGTTCATCTCGAACCTCTAGTAGTACGTTCAAGGGATAATATCATGGAGAACATGCTAGTGTGTCTTTATTAGATCTAAAGTTGTTATTGTAACTGAATGGTTTAAATGGTGATTAAACTTAATGTTATTTTTGAAAGAAATTGAAAGATATGTACTTGTTTTATGGTAAGTGACTCTTGGACCCTTGCTTGAAAATCTTTCAGTTCATTATGCATTAGTGCTTATGTTATGTGTAATTAATGAAATTATGAAAGAAGAGTAATGATGGTTTCAATGTGTGAATTACCTTTCTCTCCATGCCTTATGTTGTTTTGGGCATATGTGCTCTTGTGTGGATTTGGACATTTTGTCCATTGCTTGTCTTGGTGACCAAGGCTATTGGTTTTGTCTTTGTTGTTTTGATTTGAGTGGTGGCTCAGATCATAGGTCTTGGTCTCTATTAGCTTCTTCATGTTGTAGTCCTTGTCGATATCTTTTCGACACTTTTCAAATGGATTCGATCCGAGTTCGACTGTGAGGCTATGGCTTCTGGAGTTGTTGATCGATGTTATGAGTACCTTTTCGAGTAGAGGCCAATTCAATCATGACATATCGTATTTATGGCCATTGGAGAAGTTTAACTCCTCATGTTATTCATAACGGAAGAGTTATCTTGTCTTCATAATCTACTAGGTACTTGTTGGGGTTCGTGCTCGAGTTTTTGTGTTTCCTATTGCACTGACCCACCCTTGTGAGGTGTAGTGTGGTTTGTGAGCGTTCCTTGCTCAGGGTTGTTGTTGCCTTGTCTTTTGGGAGTGACTCAGTTCTTTGATGAGTCTACATTCTCCTTTCTGGATGTTGACCTTGGCACATCTCTATATTCTTTCTCTCTTGAGAGAGTAGGCTAGTGTGGTTATGCCACTAGCTCAGTTAGTGTTCTCTTGTGAGTACGTTGATGATTGGGGGAAATTGTGAGTTCCCTAATGCATCTTGGGCTGATTTTGTGCAGAGGTTGAGAGTGACTCCCTCTCAGTCCTATACTCTGTAATATCCTCCTCCCTAAGCTTATATCTTCATGTGGATTGTCTCAGTCAAGCTTTCTCTTAAATCATTGACTTGAGGCTGGAGATTGAGTTTAGTGGTAGTTTGGGTGTAGTTTTCCTAGCATGGTGCTAGAGGGACATGGTATCGTTGGACACATGTTACCATCTCGTGAGTTGGTATGCAGAAATTTCGTGATTGTGTCCACTGACATAAGTCTTTGAACCTTGTGAGAAGGTGATATCTTGTTTGGTTGGGTTGTGTTGCCCTAGTTCCCAGTGTTAGTTGAGCTTTTGTACCTTGCAGAGATGTTATGCTCCTATGCTTGGTGGTGAGAAGTCCTTTGGAGTGTGTCCTTTTGTTGGTAAACTTTCATCCTCTTTGTTCTAAGGGTGAGTTTACGTGGATTCCAGAATGATCATGTGTGACATGATAGTATTCTTGGAAAGTTTGGGATGGTTATTCCCCATGATTCCAACTTTTGTTGGAAGTGCTTAGTGTTTTGACCTGGTTTTGTGGTCTCTTGGTAGGTGCATGTTTTGTTGGGCACCTGTTGACAAGGTAGAGTGGCTTGTTTCTTACCTTGTATTGTTGACTCTATGGCTAGATGGGTTCTTCCTAGCGCATAGAAGGTTCCTTGTTGGAGGACCTTGTGTCTGTGTGACACCCATTCTCTCATGGTTAACCTATTTGGGGGTTAACATGGTGGTTTGAGAATGTTGGAGTGATTTGGGTTTGACTTGTAGAGAGTTTCTTGAGTCATTCCTATTGCTCGCTTTTGATTTTGTTCTTGGTGTGTTTGGTTCTATTCTTGGATTGCAGGCTTCCAGGAGTAAGCCTAGTCTTTGGGGGGGATGATGTAGTGCCTCTCCCATTTGACTTTTGTAAGTCATCCTGATGGATGCAACCTTGCTGATCTTTTGTTGTGATGGGATCATGATTGTGACCCTGAGTGGTCTACACCGTTGAGGTGTTTGGATTTATGTTTCTTTATTAGCTGCTTTGTTTATGCTTTTGTCTGATCTTTGAGATTATGATGTGATTCTTGGTTCACTGAGGTTTGTGCCATTGGTTACCAGGATCGATGTGGTATCATGAGGTTGTTCCGTGATTACCTTGAGATGTGTGCAGAGATTGCACTATGTTCTTTTACCATGCTACACTGGACTAGGTTCCTGTAGCAGTGGTTAGTCATGTTTTTTTACTGTGTTTGCTTATGTGTTTTAAATGCCTTTTAATGCAGAGTAATCAATCATTATTAAATGTGTAAGTAATTAGAATGGATTGTCCATGTTGATTTATTGGGTTATGTGCTGAGGCATTTACCTTGTTATATTTCTGATTAGAGAGATATTTGTTACTCATGTTATGTTTACATTTGAGAGGACCTGAGGGTCAGATGCTACACTTTGATTCCAGTATCATGGATTTTAGACTACTACACTGTTCAGTTAATCATATTGCATGATGATGCCATTTTGAGATGACAGTATGTTTTGTGATGTTATCTGGTATTTGGACATATCTCTTATTATGTTGTGTGATGAATTTAATGCTATGGTTATTTACTTCATTCCTGTGTTGTTATGCTTTATGCGAACGTGAGTGATGTAAATAGATTATTTTAATATAATTAAATAAATGGTTAAATTAGGTGATTTAATGCATTTATTGCTTCGGCTATATTATTATATGCAATTGCACTTGATCGTGTTGTTTAGTGTGCAGGATTTATATCCCTGGTAGTGGCACATGGAGTTAGTGATTCAGCCGTTCATATTTTACCAATGTCGTCTTTATATGGTCGACGTATCCTTTATTAAAATGTTCAATTTAAACCTTTCAGTGATTATTAAATCTGAATCATTTGCATTATGTGATTAGATCAGTAAGCGTGTTTGTGCATTTAGAGGTTCGCATTGTCGCGAAAGTTGTTAAGGTGATTTTTGTGTTTTTGGGTTTTCGGGCTTTTAATTGATTTATTTTAATTTCTGGCAGCTTTTCCATAGATGAATTCCTATTTATAGGAATAGCCTATTTTTGTTTGGGTCGATTCGGGGTTTAACGAGTATGTATGCATACATTTTTTGGGTGACTTGCGAGGCCCGATCTTCTGTGGATTTGCCGAAAGTTATGATCATTGGGGTTGGGATGGGAGTATGCATGCCCACGGGCACTTGTCGTAGGATGAGCATGGGTAGGCTAGGGTAGCATATGGAGGGGGCTTCTATCCTGTAACCTGGTGACTACTTCCCGATTGGCAGAGGAAGTTTTATATAAGTGATAATTAAATTAAAACTTTGGGTGGTAATAAATACAAGATAATAAAAATGTGTGGGTTGTGCGCCTTTCGTCGTGAAGAGTAACTGCCCTAGGTTGTGTGCCTTCTGTTGAGAAGAGTAGCTGCCTATACTAGCTTGGGCTTGTCGATGCCAAGTGACTCTCCATGATGTCAGTCCCTACATAGCAGCCTTTTGAGTGTCTGACTAGGACCTGTACTCCTTGCATTGTCTTAGGTTCTTGGTTCAGCCATCATATTGTCTGGCGTGAGTGTTAGCCTTAGATGTTGTGCTTTATGTGTGTTTGTGGTTGGATCATTATCTCCATCAGCACGGCGGGTGTGGACCTACGGGTGCCACATGGTTGGGAGGCGTAGCTACCTTCACCACTGCTAGGGATCGGTGTATAGAGACGATCTTTGTCCTAGTGCGACCGTTGCTGGATGTTTTCACTTGGTACTTCGGGTTTCGGAGTATGCTTTCTTGTGATTTATGCTTTCATTGGAATGCTTGGATATCATGTTTAGATGATGTTATTTTATTTGACGCATTCCCTTATTATGATGTTTAGTATATGATTAGATGTTGTGAATTATTATATTAAGCATATCTGTTGCTTATTGTTGTTTAGCATGTGATAGGTGATGTTATCTACTGTAGGATTATCTTATGCTTTACTACTAGCATGTTAGATTTCCTTATGCTTATATTGTTGCATGTTTTTAGTAGTGACGTCTCTATTACGACAGTACCGATGATTTGGTCGGTGGCTTGGGATGTTACGTGCGGGGGATGGCTAGGACCCACGATGGTCTTATGATGCTATTGACGGTTGGGAGGAACCGCGTACTTAGTTTGGTTGTTTTGTTCCTAAGATGTATTTATGTACATTGCGATGTTGCTTTTGTTCTCTGCGATGTGTTTATTCAGTGTGTTCTATGCTGCTGTAGTTTAGATGGTTGATGTTCTCCATTTTGTGTTGTTCTTGCACTCGAGTGTTCATTCCTCGAGCCTTTGTGGATCCGGTACTCCCTGGTGTGGAGGTTCTTTGCTCTATTTTGGTCCTTTTTGCTTCTAGGAGTGTTTTCATGTTTCTATGGGTGACATTTGTTCAGCATGGTGCGACACTTTAAAAAGTATCGCACGCCCATGCAAACTATGTTGTACGACACTGTAAAGTATCGCACGGCTTCTTGAGAAATGTCGTACGACACTGGAAGAGTGTCGCACGCCTTCTTGAGAAATGTCGTACGATGCTGAAAAGTGTCGCATGCCTTCTTGAGAAATGTCGTACAACACTGGAAGAGTGTCGCACGCCTTAAGGAGAAGTATCATCCTCCCTTAGTAAAAAGTGTCGCATGGTTTTTGTGAAAAACCTGCGCGTGCTTGACGTATATTTAATTCCTTATGCTTAAGATATATTTTAATATATGTGACAAATCGTTTGAGATAGGTTTCAGACCTCTCAAAGATAAGTTATGGATTCTAGGAAATTTCAAGGCTTCAGAAATCCAGACTTAACCAATTTTCAGGGCTTCAGGATTTCAGGCTTAGCCAAATTTCAAGATTCTGCATTTTACCCCAGCTTGGTGTTTTGTTGATGAGTGGTCATTTCTTGTGCCCTCATCTTGTTGTTGTCGTTGTTGGCTTTGTTTGTGTGTGTCAGTTTGGTAGTGGCGTTTGGAGATTCGTTGGTTGTCGGGATTGTGTTGAAGTCTTCCGTTGCAATCGTTGTGATCCCTGTATGATGTTGTCATGTGCATTCATACTTGTTAAAAAAAATATATCTTGGCTTGATTTGAATCCTTGTTTCCAAGGATCTCTGGGTGGGGCATTACACTAGGCTACAATCTTATAATTAATTCACAAAGGTGGGATAATATTGAGATCCCCCTTGACCTATGTTGGGATACTGCTTGTTTACCTAAGGTAGGCATCTTCCTTTGGATAGCATTTCAAAATAGAATTTTAACTGTTGACAAATTTACCAAAATGGGATTTGAGGGACCTTCTAGATGTATTCTATGCAAATACAATTTTGAAAACTCAAAACATATACTATTTGAGTATCCCTTTGCTCAAGATTGTTGGTATTGGGTTAAAAATAAGTTTTTGTGGATAGCTCTTCTCCCATAGGACTTTCAAGGTCTTCTAAGGGGATGACCAATCAAAAATAGGATGAGAATTTATGACAAACTTTGGAACATAATACCATCTATCATTATGTGTAAAATATGGAAGGAAAGAAATAGACAAATATTTTAGAATACAGAGCTTGGTAAGATCTCGTTTCTCAATAAAGTTGAGGTAGCTATTATGGAAGTTATGAACTACCATCTTAGAAATACAATGAAAATAGAAGGGACGTTCTCAAAATGGATAGTAATATGAGGAAAAATTGGACACGTCTAATAAATCCACCCTTAGTGTATCCAAAAAAGAATATCGTAGCTAGGAAAGCATGCATATGGGAAGCACCTCCAATAGGGTGGAAGAAATTAAATTTTGATGGAGCTTCTAAATGGAATCATGGGAAAGCAGAATTGGGATGTATAATTAGATCATAAATTAGAGAATGGTTTCTAAAACAAGCTAAATGTCTAGGTACAACTATTAATAACATAGTTGAACTAGAAGCATTAAAAGAAGGATTAAAATTAAGTATAAAATTGAAAATTAAAAAATTAATTATTGAAGAGGATTCCCAAATTATATTAAAGAAAATTAGAAAGTGACAAATACTAAATTAGATTTTAAATGCTAAATTGGAAAATGTATTAAAACTTATAGATAAATTTGAGAAGGTTAGATTTCAACACATTTTTCGTGAAGGCAATACAGGCACAAATAAATTGGCAAGCCAAGGATTAGAAGGAGAAGACTTTACACATAGACTAGAATTAAATTGAGTTTAAACAATTAGATTTAGACTAAAATACAAGTTTAAAAGATCATGCTTGCATCACACCAAGTAGTAATTATTAAAATAAATGTATAGTCGTAAGCAAGATTTACAGACATGAGGCATCTTGGAAATCATCTTTAATATTAGGTTCAAGTGTGGTAGTGTCTTTCAATTATTTAATTCATACATGTGGGCTGGATTTGTGCACATGAATTCCATCTTTTATTTATAGTACAATTACCTAAAACTTTTCACAATTTTTTATTTAGTTGTCCTTGTAGAAAATAGGTTAAGCATAGAGTTTTCTATTTCCCTCTTTCATGCTCTAGAAGTAAGGAGAATGGTGTTTAGGGGATCAGTGAAGCAGGAAAGGTGGAATAAAATTCTCAATCCAGTAGATGACATTACTAGGTTTGCTATCTCCTAAGTTATTAGGGAGAGGGCAGTTAATTATGATTTCACCTAGCAAACCAATAGCTCTATAATAGGTACCTTCATAGGATGCTTGGCTAGGGCTAGTGTCAAGAAAGGGGAAATTGTCAAGTTATGTTATAACATCTTTGATACCTCCTAGTTAGTAGGTCTAGAAAATGCAGTCTTTAGTATGGATGAAAAATTGTGTATTCCGCTCCCTGATGTCTACATGGCATATGAACACATGGCCAAAAATGGAGGCTAGCATTAACTTCTTTCTTAGATGGAGGGGAGTACATGTAGACCCTAGCAAGGAATGGCTGATCAATTTTCTTCAAGCTTTTGAAGCCTATGTCGAGCCATATATTAGTTTTAATGACCTAGATAGATTGAAATTATCATTGCTGAATTTTATCAAGTCTAGTAGAGAATTAATAGCATATGTATTCCCACTAGGGTCCACTATTGATGATGTGGAAAAGGCTAAGGACATAATTGTTAAGTGCCAAAATTTGCACTCGATATTGAACTGAATGAGTTCAATAATTTTGGTAAAACATGAGAATCACTTCTATGTGGGACATGCAATGAAGTGAGACCTCTAATTTCTAGCTCAGTTCCTATCAAATGCTTCACTTAAATCTTGAAAACTTAGGAGGGAAAGGGATAGAAAGATACAAAAAATCAAAATTAAACCTATGGTGATGCACCTAGAATCTGTGATATTTAGAGAATTTTTACTCTTGAAACCAATGAAATAATCTTCAAAGTCACACAACTTTCCTAACATATACATGCACATAAATATTTTGCAGAAAGGTTGAAATGATTGTTTTCTCAACAAAGTAAAATAAACTTTCACAATGAAGAACACATTACATCTACTCACACAACCTACAACTTGTGCCATACTTTTACCACATAATAGATACAAAAGTGAGATAAAACATAAAGGAAAATGAAGCTTTCACAAACAATTCTATCAAATCACATGAACACAATTCTCCCACTGATAAGAAGATGATAAGAATTATGTCAAAATTATCTCCAAGGTAGCTTCTGAATATCATAAAACGAGTTATAGAATCATGCAAAAATATGCCCAAAGAATAGAAAAATCACTAAGAGCCCAAATTGCATAAGAGAGAACTCCAAGAATGAGTTGCAAAAACTCATTAAGTACAATGCTAATTCAACCAACTAGGTCAAATTTAGGAAAAAGGCCCAAAAATAGCACCTAAAACACCTCCAAATGGCATGTACTTGATGACAAGGTCAAGCCACCTCATACCTCACAATGAAAGCTCTTTAAAATCCCACTAAAAAACCTCCAAACTAAGTCAAAACACTCCTAAATGAACTCAACCATCTCCTAGATTCCCTCCACTTGTTTTCAAACATATTTGTCTTCATCTCCACTTTAACCTTTTACCACTTATTTAGTCATAATATCTAATGACTCCAAAAACATAAGAATAAGTATTTATTTTGCAATATATTTAATAACTATTTGAATAATTTATGATTAATAATTTTAAATACTAATTATATTAATGTTATTGAGCAACATAAGCCACTTAATAATATTAATTTAATAAGTATTTAATACTATTAACTATGAATTATTTAAATAACACAGGATAATATGCAAGATAAATATTTAATCTATATGCAATTTTATGTTTTATCAATACTAATAAAAGTGGTTTATAATTGTAACATTTATATTAATATTGATTTACAACATTTAATAAAATAAATGGCATATACATCACTTAGGCTTTTGGAAGCTCAAAAATATATCTACGTGGCTATGAGGAGATGGAAAAAATTTTAAATAAAGGCAAAGGAAAACAAATGCCTTGCTACTATGCATGAAACATATGAAGAAATATTAGGGTTGCATCCCTAAAAAAAATGTCATTATTTACATCCAATTTGTTTTTTCATGCTTAGTTGTTTGGGAAGAAGAAGATGAGGGTTTTAGGAGGAAAAAACACAGTTCAATATGCATTATTTGCTCTCACTTTTCCTGCTATTTGGTCACTGCTATCATGGCATCTTGACATGGAGTTGTGCTTGATAGATTTTAGTCATTTCTGGAGCTTTAACGTGCCTAATTTTTTGAATATTTGCACATTGATTAAACCTACAATTTAGCATCAATCTATTTGATTATTCATGAGTCTTGTACATGCCAACATTTTTTTGGAGAAACTTTGAGTTTGAATGGAAAAAAATATGAGCTGAATTTGCTTCTTCTTATGCTGCTATCACGACATTTGGTATGGAGTTTGAAAGCTAGAGAAAACATGGCAAGGTTCTACTGAAAACACATTTATTTTGCTGCATTTACTGGAGTTCTCTTGCATCTTGGGTGCACAAAAAATTTAAAATTGTGGGTTTCAACTATAAGTTGTTTAAACAAATTTGTTGCATACCCTTCTTTATTTTTCTCAAGCTTTAATGCAATAAAATAGAAATATGATCATCTGATGTTTGTTACTCTCTAGTTGACTCTGCTGCCATGAGTATGCTTGATATTGACTCTAACCTCTTTTCTCTCCCGTAGCTTTTCATCTTTTATGTTTGTTGATCTCTTTGTACCTATTGAATGTTGAATAAAACTTGTTCTTTGGTTATTTAATCTCACCTTTCTTTGCATCATAACAACATCTACAGCTACTTTAGTGTTGTTTGCTATGATTTTCACCATCTTGTCACACTTTGCCCAAAATGATTCTTCCAATTGCCAGTGTGACCATGTTGTTTTGTCATCAAAAGTTCACTCTTTTGTTACTTCAACATAGCTTGTGAATAGATTTTTCTATTGTTCAATGAGACATTCATGAACCTAAAATTTTGTTTATCTTTTACACTTGGATACAATGCAATATCTGATATATATCTTTGTAACTTGCACTATTGTTCTGTTATTCCTCACTGTTGTTATTTCAACATATTATGTGAGCATATTGATGTTATCATTCAATAATACATTCATGAACCCGAAGCTCTATTTTATTCTTTGTACTTGAGCATAATGCAATGAATGATACTATGTATGAAATAATGACTTTATTGTTGCTCTACCTTGACTTGCTCAATTTCATGAAGTTTCTCTGTTCATTGCTTTCCTTCTATATTTTTCACTTGACACTTCATTATTGAAACCTTTTCCAATTTTATGCAAGTATAACATGAATGAAATGCTTTTGCATTTGAGGGGAGACGAGCTGGCATTGCTTAGATTGAAATGATCTAACTCATTCTTCTCTATTTATTGCAAACTTTTGGACTTTGTAGAGCTAGAGCAATGATTGAACCAGAATGCAAGCATGCAACAGCTAGTCATAACTAGGAAATGACTGGCTCCTTATGACCCTTATGCTATTTCATTTCATTTCTTTATGTACTTTCACTAGAATAGGATAGGATCATTATTTGCAATGAAAGCTAATCTTATAGCTTGTGTGAGAAAACATGAACTTTCAGATTTTCATTTCACTTCTTAGTTGTAAATATCATTTGTATCTATCTTTTGATGAATAATACAAAAACATTCTTGATTGAAATAATGAAATTCATGCACTTTATCTATCTTTATACTTAAATTTTACACATGTGCAAAATTTAGTAACAATAATCATGGTTTGTTGGAAGATAGAGTAAGAGGCACAACATTAAAAGCTAAGTGATGGACTAGATTTGTGGGTTTATAAATGTTAAGGAGTACATGTGCCTAGTTTAAGATCTTTTTACTTAGTAATATATGTTAGATACGGTCCTAGGTGTGGCCTCTTTTGGCTTGTTCTTTGTCTCCTTTTCAACTGATAGGCTCTATTATATTTGTTTTTAGGCTAGGATTTTATAGTTATATTAAGTGTGTTTGCAATTGGTATGGATTAATTCATTATATGGCTTTTTGGGTACATGTCAAAACCTGTTAGTAAGGATATTATAGATGATTGTTTGCACAAATTCTATATAATGTATAAACGACTCACTAATGAATATATAGTTTAGTATCTAATATATAAATGGATCTATTTTGCACTAGTAATTTTGATTTTAAAGAAATAAGGTTAAATATATCCTTTCATACCAATGTTGGATAATAGAAATGAGTAATATTTTTCACATCTTTGTTTAATTTGAATTATGCTTTCGTTTAGCAAAAGAGTTCATCATGTTAAATGTTTCCTAGAAGGCAGATAGTATCTTCTGATGAATATTAGCTTCTATAAAAGTTTATGTTAGTAGTAGAATGCCTTCAGTTCAGCTTAGAAGGGATAGTGAAGATATTAGGCATACTAAGGATTAATGGTAAAATGAACATATAGTAGATAGTAGTTTATATTTAGTAAACAAGCATAAGTATTATATAATTCCATCTCATTAATTCAAATTAGAATACAATTAAAGTAACAATGTTTGATACACATTTGATTAATTCCAATCATTAGATATAATAAAGCTTTGAATTAATGCATTTATGTATATTAAATTGTAGTGGGGTAATCCTAAGCAGATATGAGATAAAACTACCATCTACAACTTTGTTCCTCTGAGACTATTAATAGGTTGTTTCAGGATTTTTCTAATTTGGATTTTGATTACTTATCCCTAGTTGGTAGCAAGTTGTCTCTTGTCTTATAGATGCTTAGCAGGTAACTCGAGGTTTAAAAGCTAGACTCTTGACACCTTAGTACCCCATTCTCTTTACAACTGAAGATTCATCGTCTATGTATCATCTTATTTTGTAAAATTATGAATGTAAGGCTTTCATTCATACTGGGGTATGCCCCTTTTAAGTCTGTATAATATAGGACTTCGGCCCTAAGCAAGACTAGAGTTTTTCTTCCTTCATTCTTTCCTACCAGTGCCCATTTGAACAAAGAACAATGTAACTTTTTCTAATTTTATATAATACAAAAGTTTTGGTCATTTACCAATCCAAAAAAAATGATAAATTAATTTTAATAATTTATTTAATTTAAAATTTAATACAAAAGAAAAGTAAAATAGATTTGTTATAAAAAAAAATCAGATTCCTACAAAAACAAGTTAACTAATTGTGCTAATATTATATATGTTTTTTAAGTTAAATTTTCTAATTTGTGTTTTTATATATGAGAAAAAAATATTTATAATAATAATATAATGCATGCACATAAATTTTATATTAAAAATTCAACTAAAAGAAAAATGTAACCAAAAACTTTAAAAGTTAATATTTTCAATCTTTAAATTCAATATGCACTTAAAAAATTATTAGATTGATAGAGAACTAACTCACTAATGAAAAGTGAATGCAATAGTATTTTCCTACAATAAATACAATAATATGCCAAGTTCCATGATGATTCATGCAAAAACCTTAATTTCAATCATTCCTCGTTAAGAATTCCAACATAGTTTTAGGCGATCTATTATATTTAGTAATATTTTAGTTTCTAAAAATTAATTTTCATATTTAATTAGCTTGTATTAAGCAAATAGAAATTTATTTTTTCTTAGATAGATGGACATTTTTAATTGTTATGTTAAGGGTGCATGTTGTTCGACTATCTGTTTTAACGGTAGCTCATTATAAATATTTATTATTATATATCTAAGTTGTGTTGAATCAAACCCTTGTGTCATCCTTGAAACCTTTCAAGGTTCGAAGGTGTTTCACCCTCCAAACTTTTGAAGATTAGGGGAGTGGATTCCTTGAAACACTTTAAGGGAATGGGATGTGCCCCGCTCCCCCCACCCTGCCCCTAAAAAAAAAAAATTAATAATAATAATTGAAGGTCACAATTGAAACCTTTCAAATATCACCCTTGAAAGATGTTCCCCAAAACTTTTTGAATGTTTATGAATGCCAAAAAAAAAGTTAAAGATGATCCCTACAACTTTTTGAAGGTAAAACCTTTTTTTTAGATAATCCCCAACACTTTTTGAATATGAACCCCAATTTTTCTCAAGAAGAATCCCAAAAAAAATTGAAGATCATAACCAAACTTTCTAAAGATGACAATTAAAACTTTTCAAAGATGAACTCCCCAAAAATTCAAAGATCATCCCTAAAACCTCTAAGATCACCCTCTAAGATTACCCTCTATACTTTTAAAGATAAACTTCAAAATGTTTCAAATATGAAGCCCAACACTTTTCAAAGATGAAGCCTAAAAGTCTTTTAACATCATCCCTAAAACATTTTGAAGTTATGAAATGTTAAGGTCCCAAACACATAACATTTTGAAGTCAGGAAATGTTAAGATCCCAAACACATAAAGGGGTCAAAGGTCTTGGGACCCTTAAATTTTAATTTCAACTATTCCTTCAAGATTCTTAGGGAAAATTATGGTTTTAGTGATCATTCAATTGAAGGCCATTGTTGTCCTTAAACCCTCAAAACTACAAAAGATTTTTTGTTTAAGACCAAAAAAAGAAAAAGGGAAAAAAAGCACAGGGAAAGGGAGAGAAAGGAGATTTCAACATCCAAACTCCTCAATATCAGGAATTTCTTCACAATCTAACTTCACCGAGGCTAGGATGATGAAAAATTTCAAATCCACCAATGCAAGGAAACACTAGATGAAAAAGACTAAAAGAAAAGAGGGGGTCCCTACTTGTCTAAGTAGGAAAGTGGGTAATGATTTGTGAGGCACACCATTGCCATCAAGAGGGAATTTACATAGAGAAACCAAAGGGGTGATTTAGGATTCTTTGCTTGTTTTTTAAACTTTAGAATCTCCATATGGCATTAAAAAAAGACTTAGATTTGGAATACCAAGATGGGCTCATTCATTAAATATCAATTGGATTCATCACTTTATTCTAAATCCATAGTTATTTTAGCTTGATGTCTCTCTCTTATGTATGGTAATATATGTTTAAATGACTTGTTAATCATAATATTTATAACTCTTCAACATTATGGCCAATGAAAACTACTCTTCATGATTAATTCTTAATATTATATACTTAAGCCTTCTATAAATTACTTCTCAAAGTTTAGGATCACTCAAAGATCTTAAGGTATCTTCATTGAAAAAACTAAGAATATATTTTTGATATGCTCTTCATATTTTGTATGGATAACTATAAGCCTAATTGGCTCCAGTTTTGTTAGGGGTCAAATTTGAGGCTTTTTTAGACTTGAACTATATATGGAATTTTACTCCTCGTCACCTCCTCTTTTTCCCTTGACCTCCTAACCTTAATTTCATCACTGCCATTAGACCGAGAACCCAAATCCTCCTCATAAATATTAAAGGCTCTATTTTTCATTTTCCTCCTCCTCAAATTAGAAGCAATCCTACCAGAGTTCCTATGACCTCCACAAATTTCCACATCCGAGCCTCCAAGTTCTATAGTGGGGTGTAATTTGGGTTTTTTCTTAGAGCTTTCCTAAGTATGGATGCTCTTATTTTTCTTGCCACTAGTAGGAGGGTAGACACATGAGATGGCTTAAGGGTAGGGTTAACAGAGCAATAAACAAAGAGGTTGATATAAACATCTATTTTAGTAGGGGCACTTTAGATAACAATATTACAGTGAGGGAAAAGTGCACGATGGAAATTATATAGGCATAAGGTAGAACCTTGGTGAAAAATGAAAAAAATTATTGCCAACTCTCTTCCTTTCATAGACTTCCATGATAGAGGATTCTAAATCTCGAAGGGCATAAAAAGGAATGAAGACAAGATCATGGTAACAAAAATAGTTTAAAATAGGGAAACGATAGGGTAAGTGCAAGAGGTTGGGTCTCACTTTTGGGCAAAAAGTGGAAGTGCTTTTCCTATTTTTGAAATTTCTTGTCAATTGATGTCAAAATTTGAGGCATTTAAAGATTGAATATAAAAAGACTTCAGTAATAAAAAATTTAGCATTCGAAATCTACTTTTTGAATATGTAATTTATTTGTGTATCTATATAATAGTTTTTTTTTAAGTATGGATCTTTAAAAACCACTTTTTCAAAATCCCTATTTCAAGACCATACCACACTCATGTATGGACACCATAATTTGACACAAATAAATGAATTTTCATAAATCCATTTAAAGGGAGTTACCTAATACACCTAAGATTGATGATAATATTTTTCCTTAATTTTTTATTGAATATTTTATTATTATTAATTATTAATTGTCTATAAAAGTAAATTTTAAAACCTCTCGTGTAAAGGCACCATAATTTGATCAAAATTTCACTTTTTCCAAAAATTCTTTTTTTTTAAAACCTCAAAAGAATTGTATGTAGATTGATGACATATAAATTAATTAAAGAAATATTATAAAATAAAAATCACTATTTTACATTTAGGTACCAGCTTTCATTAAAAAATAACGCAAAAATAGTAAATAAAATCATAGCACTATAAAATTTATATTTTTGAAATTAGGACAGTGAGAGCTCTAATGGGTTTTTGTTTCATAAAACAAATTTGATCAGGAAGACCCTCTAAAAATTATTGTAGTGCCTGCCCTCATTTAGATTTTTCTAGATACATTGTTGCTATCATGGTCAAACTCTATTAGACCAGTCTTATGTTGATGGTTAAGATGTTGAGATTACTTAGACTCTACATTTCATGTATGCATGATGATTATTACATTATTTTTGGCTATTGATGATGATTAGTTAGATGGTTTATTATCACATGTGTTTTCTTATAGATACTTACCCCATACTTGCATGTGTATGGTGTGCGTGTTTTCTCTCTTTATGTATGGCATTTCTAATGTGGTTAAGGAAGGAAGTCGTAGTGACCTACTAGTCAGGATCTACACGATGCACCACTTCCTATCATTGTCTATTTAGCTTAGCATGTGTGTGTGTGTGTGTGTGTGTGTGTGTGTGTGTGTGTGTGTGTGTGTGTGTGTGTGTGTGTGTGTGTGTATAGTATGTACACACATAGATTTTATGTAGGTTGCAGGTATTGGGTATCGACTTTCCTAAATTGCCAAGATGAACGTACCCTATCACACTATCTCAATGGTAAGAGAGGGGAGATAAATTCTCAAGTCCAAATCCTAAACTCGTAAACCATTTGTCCTAGAAAGGTAGGACAAGTATCTGAGATGTTTTACCTACCAAATGTGTCGAATGACGTAATTCATGATTTTAACCCCTTAGACTAATTTTGTGTGGATTGTTCTATAATGGGTTTTCATATTTTATCTTAGAGGTCTATGGTGAATTTTCTATTAATTAAGTCTAAAATTAAAAGATTTAATTAATGATTTAATTATTTTGGGGGAAATTAATATAATGTTATGATATTTTGATATTTTGATTTTCATTAATTAAATGGGAAATTAATAGAGTAAAAGAATTAAATAAAAGAAATTGAAATTAATAATAATAATAAATAATAAGTAAATAATAATAATAGAAATAATAAAAGAATTAAAATAAAATTTATAAGTCTATCTAGGAGCAAGTGCACCTCTTGAATGCACGTATGTCTACAATGCAGGAGTTAGCGCACAAATTAAGCACGTGGTGTCTACAACCTTGTGACTCATCTAGAAGGTTGGAAAAGGCTCGTGCTTAGTTGTCAATGCTTATCCCATCTTCTAGTTAATTCTAGAGACATTCTAGGTGCTTCCTGAGAGTTCTTTATATTCATGCACTCCTAGAAGCTCGAGGAGCGTGTTTGAGTGGACCCGCGAACGTTGGAGAAGGAAGGAGATTGCTGTGCAGATTCTGAGGAGAAGTGATTTAGCATCAGTGTCCAGGTAGACACTCATGATTTTGCATATGATATTTTGCTTCTTGCAATTCCTGTCTTCTTCGTGTCTTCTAAATGCTTTTCGAGGATTTCATGTGTTGAATATCTTGGTTGTATGCATTCTTGTCATGGGTAGTTAAATTTCTATATGAGGAAATCCCACATGCATAGATCTGAGGAATCTATGTGGCTAGGGTTTTTCAAATGCTAATGGATAAAACTATTAGAAGGATTAATAGGTAAATTAGAGGACGAACATTAAAGGAAAATTTTTAATTTATAGAATTGGAAAACCCTTTTTGCTTAAAAAGTTATGTATATGTCTGCATGTGTTATTGTAAATGTTTCTTTTTAAAATACACACACACACACACACACACACACACACACACACACACACATATATATATATATACAAATTTTCATTTAAAAATGTTGTAGTGTTTATTAAAATCTGCACACACACACACACACACACATATATATGTTTGCTAAAAATGATGTTTATTTTAATGGTGTCGCAGTGGAAAAAATGTTTTTTTTTTAAATGAAATTATTTTTGAAGTGTTTTTTTAGGAAAAAATGTTTTTGAAAAAATGTTATAAAAAAAATTTATTGCATTGAGGGGGGGCACGAATCATACCCCTTACCCTATGGGTGGCAGAGACTTGCCATTACAGGGACTACGACGATAGGGGTACTTTGTACCTGCTGTCAGCGCAGTGCCTGCAACAGCAGGTACTGCGTACCGCATGTTTATTTTATGTTTTGTTTTTTTTTTAATTGATATATGTGTAATTCGATTTTAATATTATATTATTATTAAAAATATTAAATATTAATAACTTTTAAATATTATATATTATATATATTATTAAATATTAATTATTATATAATATTAATTTATATATATATATATTATAAATAAAATTTTATTAATAGATTACTTCTTTTAATAATTAATCATTTGTAATATTTTAGTCTAATAATATAAATTTAATTTAATTGTTTAATTGAATCTAGTTGTGAAGGATAGATTATTATGAGGATAAACTGTAGTCATTGAACTCGATGGGGGAATATTGTCCAAATACGTATTTATCCTATAGGCACTTTAGAAAATTGAATTCTAAGAGTCATGGGAAAATCTTTAACTTATTAAAACTAATACACGGGTTAGTCATAAGGAGGATGAACAATGTTCCTTCATACTCAATTCATCTATGCAATTTTAGTGAACCAAAACATGTGCTTGTATTTTGTGCTTTCTCTATGCTTCTTGTTTTAGGTTTTGGGTTGACTGGTTGGTTGACCAGTTATAGGACATCTACCAAAGGCTCGAGGGTTATGATTGTGATGCCTTTTGATTTTGATCTTTATAAACCCAACCATGGTTATGAGATGGTATGCTGATTGATATTTTTTTCAATCTTCTTGTGTAAGCTATGACATATGTAACCATTTATGAGTATCGATCAGTTGTATTTGGATTACTTTCCAGTCACCTTGGTGGGATTGAATTGTTTATCTGATCTTGATGATGTCATGTTGTGACATGTTTTGACTCGACCATTTTGGAGTCTTTAATTAGTATTACTTTGAGATACTTTTTGGTTGCTTGTTGAGAACCAATGGATATAGTGATTATCAGTGATACCTTCAATTGCCAATAGAGAACTGTTGTGGTCATGATTATCTATGGATGTATTTCAGTTGCTTATGGAGATTTGATGCTTTTATTGTGGATTATCTTTTGGTATTTTTTCAGTCACTTGTATAGGACTGTGGTGATTTTGTGACTTATGATTCCATGAGCCTAGGGTAGGTTATCTACTTGTAGTGTCGGGAAGTGGCTTGCAATGGGGGTCGAGGCCCTAAGTGGCTGCCAAGGTAACTCATTGTAAGTTATTTAATAAGTGGAAACATTACACCTAATACTGACTTAAATGAACCTAATAAGATAATTGTTTGTTCTCACCCATGCCTCGAGTGCTAGTACAGACTAGGATGGGAGTAGAGAGAACACTTGGTTACAACCTTTCATTCCGTAGTATGCCTTGTCAGTATGAGAGGATACTAGTGGCTACATAGGGATCACTAGGGGGCCAGGGTCTATAGAGAGACTACCAAGGTAACTCTAGCGTGATCCGTGCAATGACACTTTCTTGCTTACATAGTAGGTTCCTACATGTCTTTGTTGTGCCTCTAGGATTAGATGCCGGTTGTGTTGAAACCCTTGAGTAGTATACTTTTACAATTCCTAGACTTAGAGAGTATTTGTGCTATGTGATTTGATATCCTGTTTGGGACTTGAGATTATCTCCTCAGTGTGGTGGGAGTGGACCATTTAGGTTCATGCAGTCGGCTGGTAGTGTTTTTTCACTCTTATCATTTGAGATCCGTCTGAGACACCATGGCTGATGCATTCTTGTTGGCATCTATCTTCATTTTGTTCTTGGATTATGATGGTGGACACGTATCCTTATATTGATGATTATCATATGATAGATGTTGTTATTTACTTATCTTATATTTAAATTTGCATGATTATAATTCTTATGCATATGTTGTAGCATGGTTAGATTTCTTTCTGCATATGATGTGGTATATTTCAGGAGTGACATTCCTACTATGATAATATTGATGATCTCTTCGGTGATTTGGGATGTTACGCATGGAGGGATGGCTAGGGCCCACGATGGTCTAATGATGCTATTTATGGTTGGGAGGAACCGTGCACTTAGATAATTATGTGCTATGATTTTTTGGTTATCTATTATGATGGATGTTTACATCTTCTATGATGATGTATCATGTATGACATGTGGTTTCATTTACTTTATTGCATTTGCATCATGGATTAGAATACAATGATGTACTTTATTTTCCTACATGTATATTCTTTTATGTCTTTCATACCCTGTGGCATGTATAGTGGATGATTGAGCATTCGAAAATGTAAATTGTTAAGGGACATTTGGAACCAAAGTATATTGTTTTAAGAACGTTGGACTTTTCATTATTATTTTATGTGGATATGGTATTAGATGGAATTAATATTAGTTGATTTAATTGTGATTCAACGTTAAGGGATCATGGAAGAATGTAACTTGTTATGTATGTTTATATTTACTTTCAATTAAATGTTTGTTATTGCTTCCGCTATTGTGTGCATGATGTAAATGGTTTAACTTTCATGTTCAGAAAAAAAAAATGCTACCAAACTTAGTAAAACTTTAGGTTAATTCTTTGGATCCCTTAGCAGGGCGTTACAATTATGGCAAGGCATGAATTTGTTAGTTCAATGCCTTAGCCAAATCTTGAGAGGTCAAGGCATAGGCTTGGTCTCGCCAAGCCTATACCAAACCAAAATTTGAGGTAGGAGAAAAAAAATCTAGCCCTATGTTGTAAGAAACAGGCACCCATTATTTGAAATTCAAAAAATGAGTACCCATTTTGAAAAAGTCAAATCAGCATTTAAAATCCCCCAAAAAAAAAATTTAGAAATTTTAGAAATGGGTACCCATTTTTTACTTTTCAAAAACAAGTATCCATTTCTAAATAATACAATTTTTTTATGTTTTCAAAAATGGGTACTTGTTTTTTGAAAATAAAAAAAGGATATGCGATTTTTATTAAAATGGGTGCCCATTTTTCAAATTTTGGATTGGGTCCTTGAGCCTAAAATGGGTACCCATTTTTTTTAAATGGATACCCATTTTTAAAAGAGCATGATCTCAATCTGCAGACTTCTACAAAATTGAGACCCAACTTCTTGCTTCTACTTGATAATAATAGCTAACACCAAAGTATCCCTCCAAGCCATGTATTTCATAATGAGAAAACATAATAGATTCCAAAGTTTGAGGAGTTGTTCATTATCAAATCCACTATGAAGTTTGACAATATCTTTCTTCACCTTGTTGAGACTGGTCTCATTTGATACTTTGGTCACTTTTTCCCATATTTTGTCCCTTAGTGGATAAACTAGTAGACTAAGAAATGATTTCCTTGTAATTTTGAAACTGATCATGCTAATTGTAATCTTTCTCTTGTTTTAAGAATTAACCAATTACATAGAATAAGTCTCACCATAACCATTCATGGCCTACATATAAGGAAAAAGCTCACCTTGCTCAATAGTCATCCAAGTGAATGGATCATTGAGCCATTCATCCTCAATCTTTCTTGGTTCAATCCTAACCATATCTCACCCTATTTCTAAGTCAAACCCATAATTCTCCAAACTCTCTAGCATGATAGCAAGGAAATTCTTGAAGTGACAACAAATTTTATAACAAGGGCCACTACTACTGGTCTTTAGAAAATGGAAATCCCTTATAGAGTAACCACTAAAATGATATGGAATTTCTAAGAATGGAAATGAGATGAGTCACTTCTTTTAGTACAAAGCCATGTCTAAAATGGCAACCATACCTAAAAAAATTATTTTGGATTCATTTCGGAGATCATGATTAGCGAAGAGGGTTTGATAATTATCTCCACCATAAAATAAATCAAATTTAAAATCTCTCACAAAATCAAATCAAATATCTTCTATAAGAGTCACATTATGAGGAAAGGTTCTTAATTTATTTCCTCCAAATAAAGCATGGCTGAGTTCAAGAAAATAGAAATTTGAATAAATCATAATCTCAGCCAGATAGATGATTTCCCAAAGGATCCAATAGAAAGATGCAATCGCTAATAACATGGTCATGGTTAAGGGGTCAAGGATTTTTCTCTCCCAATCAATTATTGAACATTCATTGGTAGAGGGGGCATTCGTCTCCACATTTAACTCCATCAACCTTAAATCCAAACCAATCAAAAATCAACAACCATAGTCCCTTATCTATAAGTGTGCTACATAATGAAATCCTTGAGTTGAGCTAGGAGAGGCCAAATGTTATTAGGGATATTTGACACTGGCCAACCAACATTCATACTCCTTTTAGTAACTTCAACAATTAACATAGTCAATGACAATCTTGTTCCAACTGGTAGAGACTATCAACATTAGACTCTATAAAAGGGCTAGGGCCTCTACAACATTACCATAATTAGCTCTGAAATTTTCAATATAAGTAAGTATCAAATTTCCCATGTGATCATGAACTACATCACCATCTCCACTACCACCATTTCTAGTAGCACCATAAAAATTAAGTTTAATCCAAGTAGGAGGAGTGTGTCATTTATTATTAGTTTTGAGTACCATTTTAGAATTGTCAAAAGTATGAAAGGGTTAGGAAGGTTTCAATTAATAGCCATCCAAAAATCCCTTAGATATGGAGTAGAAGAATGTTTCAATTGGAAACTAAAATATTCTCTTGTAGCAGGTCGACATAAATATTATCCACCACATACACAAGGTTCTCCTTACCTCTAAAAATATAGGTGTTTATCTCTTTCCAAATATTCCAGAAAATATGGGGAGGGATCATCTTCCACAAAATAATGGTAAGGGGGTGTATCTAAGGATAAGCCCAATTGAAAGAAAAATGTTGTAGATCATCTCTAAAAACATGTGCAATAAATCAAACTTAGGTAGAATTTTTGACTAAATCTCCAAGGAAAAAGGAGAGGAAATCAAGAGATGATTAATTTCTTCTTCAACTTTTTTATATGGAACACACACTGCAACATTTGGGGTCACATTGTGATAGAAATTTGTGATGGCAGTGTAATTTGTGGTTATTTTCATGTTTTCTTTTTATAATTTTCCCCAATGACATTACAATACTAACATTGGCATCATAATTGCAATGCCCTCACGAGTATAAAACAAAAAAAAAGAAATACGACAATCATTTTTCTTTTGTTTTGATTTTGGAGAGAGGTGCACATGAAAGAGGTGGAGACGTATGAATGTTGTTGTGGCACCCATGTGATTGGTGCATTTGGTTGTTGTGCCCTTGTGATCTTTTCATTTTGTTGTTGTGCCCTTGCTCTATGATTTCACTGTTGTATCGTGCCCTTGCTTTGAGATTTCATTATCATGTCCTGTCCTTGCTTTTTGATTTCATTGTTGTATCGTGCCCTTGTAATTTGCATGCCCTTGCTCTATGATTTTCTTCTCGGTGAGAATAGGTATGTATGTAAATGTTCTTTTCCTTTCCTTCTAAACATGTATGTCTTTATGTTTCCTTCTAAACATGTATCTCTTTATATATTTAGTGAGTTTTTTTAAAGGTGCTTATTACATATTATCTACACAATAAAAAAAATGATCCAACAGCATACATATTCCAAAATCTAACTAATAAAACAATAGAACTCACTCAACCCATGCTAAGTGACTTACCTCAAGATCCTACACAAAAATAATGCAGACTAGGAAAAATGGTCAAAGTTCACAAGAAATTTTACAAAAACATATCATAGTAGATATCTTTATATATTCAAAGAGAACTTTTTTAAGGTGTTTATTACATATTATCTACACAATAGAAAAAATGATCTGGTTGCATACATATCCAAAATCCAAATAATAAAACAATAACACTCACTCAACCTACACTAAGTGACTTACCTCAAGATCCTGCACAAAAATAATGCAAAGCAGAAAAAATGGGCAAAGTTTGCAAGAAATTTTACAAAAACATATCATAGTAGATATCTTTATATATTCAGAGAGAACTTTTTCCAAATCCAAATAATAAAGCAATAAAACTCATTGAACCCATGCTAAGTGACTTAGCTCAAGATCCTACACAAAAATAATGCAGACCACAAAAAATGGGTAGAGTTCCCAAGAAATTTTACAAAAATGTATCATAGCAGATATCTTTATTTATTCAAAGAGAACTTTCTTAAGGTGCTTATTACATATTATTGCATAATAGAAAAAATGATATAGCTGCATACATATTCAAAAATCTAATAATAAAATAATAAAACTCACTGAACCCATGCTAAGTGACTTACCTCAAGATCCTACAGACAAAAATAATGCAAACCATGAAAAATTGGCAGAGTTTGCAAGAAATTTTACAAAAACATATCATAGAAGATATCTTTATGTTGGAAAACTTATTGAAAAGGATTACTATCAAAGAGGGAGATTATTGCAAAGAAGGAAGATGGTTGATAAAGAATGTTTTCAATCATTGTTTTGTCATTGATGTCAAACCTGCTATTTTCTAGAATGACAATTGCTTATAAGATCCAAGTACTATCACTTAGTTGATTGATGAAGAGGATTTAATCAACAAGATGTAACAAGAGCACCTTAGGGAAAGGTTGAGTTATGGTTTTGTAATGAAGTGCAAAGATCAGTTAAGACAATGGTAAAATGATGTATTGATAACATACTTGAAGATACAGAGGTTGGCCACACTTAGAAACATTGAAGGAATAAGTTGCAACAAGGTTGTCTGTAAAGCTTAACTAAGTTCATTAGTGAGTGTTGAGCAAGCTAGTTCAAGCTGAACAAATTTTTAGTTAGTGGTGAACAAATGAAAAATCTAGTGTGTGTTGAATGATATGGAAGGAGTTGGGCATGTTCAGGTGCTGAGCATCAGTAAAACTTAGTAGATGTTGAGCGAATCCATAGTAGGTGTCGAGTATTAGTAAAATATAGTTGATGCCAAGTAATACACTATGTGCCAAGCACAATAATTTTAATAGTGTCGAGCTGCTGCATTATTGGAAAGGTCAAAGATTTGCCAAATCTAAGTTGACAAAGTTGTTACCTTGAATTTTGTGAACCAATTGGAGGATAAGGATGATGAGCTACTGGCACAGAATTCTATGTAAACCATTTTTGAGCAAATTTGAGAGGATTCTTCATAATGTTTCTAGAAGAAACAAAATGTGGGTTAGATTCAATGAATCCTACCTAATCCATTCGAACTAAAATTAAAGGAGGGAAGAATCAAGTAGGAAAAGCAATTCCAGACTTTTACTTAAGGAATCATAGGCCAAGAAGCTAGAGCTGCTAGAGTGCCAAAATTGCAAAGTGGTTGAAGGGTGTCAAGAAGAAGACATTAGGAGGAGAAAGAAGAACAGAGCATAGAAACTCTGCTTCAATAAGTGGTCAGAAGGAAGATTGCACTTGTACATCGAGCATGAAGACTCAAGGAGACAAAGCTTGAAAGGAGGGCAAGTTGTCAAGAGTTGCAGACATTGAAAGCCAAGAAATGTGAAGAGATGAAAAGAGATCTAAAATCTACAAGATAAGTTGTGAATTGTAATAGGTCAAAACCCCTTATTGTTACTCTCTAGCAATTGTATCAGTTAGGGTAAAATCCTATGGACTTAGTTTAGTTTAACAGCCATTTGTAAATCCTTTAACAAGGTGGCATTTCAAGTGAATATTCTAAAGTCCTCTAATCAGGCCCACTTCTAACAGGATAGTTAAATCCTTTAACTAGGTCACATTTAACAGTGTGTTGTAGCTTTTAATAGGGTGGGCTTTTCATAGGGCATCACTTCAAAAGAGTGAGAATTGAGTAGCGTGTTACTGGAGGATTTTGTCCAAATTGGGTTTCAACGTTAATCACTATGTTATGTGTTGATTTTTCATGTGTTATGCTTGCATGCTGATTTACAATAACTTGCTAAGTAGAAAAGTTTAAGCTTGGATGAATGAACAATTTTGAAGGCTTACTTTATTTGATGAAAAAATTTTAAATTGGACATTTGGACCTTGAATAACTGATTCACACACACCCCCCCGGAAGTTATTCTAAAGCATTTCTAACAATTGGTATTACAGCCATCTGCTGATTTAGTTTAAAGGTACTAGAAGCAGGTAGATCGAGATGTCCAAGAGAGAAGTTTCCAAGCTTAACAAAGATAACTTCATTGCATGGCAAAGTCTGATGAAATTGCACCTTGGATCAATGGGTTATTATGCAAAAACCTTAATTGGAGTGGACTATGTAGATCCAGCTAGACCCCTCTCTGTAGATGACCTGAACAAAAGGAAGGAGCGTAACCAGGCAATGCTGGAGATTGCCTCTGCACTCAATTATGTTGAATTTGATGACATCAAAGGATGTGATACTGCATTCAAGATGTGGAAATCCCTGTTAGATATCTATGGAGGAGATCAGAATGTTCAAAGAGCAAAAAGAGAAAGCCTCAGAGGAAAGTTTGATGACATGAAAATGGAGGAAGGTGAGAATGTTGCACAATATGCCTCTAGAATGAAAGAAGTGGTAAGTGCAATAAGGATTCTAGGTGGTCATTTGGAATATGATACTATCAATAGAAAATATTTAAGAACTTTGCTTCCCATCTATGCTATTAGAGTTTCAGCCATCCAAGAGCTAAGGTGTGTACCAAGAAACACACTAACCTTTGAAGGAATAGTAGGAAGACTTACTACATTTGAATTGTCTAATTATGATAACTACAGACCTAAAAATCTTGAATTTTCTTTCAAGGCTAAGCTATCATTGAAAGATACTGAGGAAGTGAAATCAAAGAAGAAGAGTAGAAAAGGAAAACATGCATCTAGTAACAGCAGCACATATGAGGAAGATGTGGAACAATTGGAAGCACTACCAGCTAGAAGATTCCACAAAGGCAAAGGTAAATTCAAAGTAAGTTGCCTATCATTTGTTTTAACTGTAATGAAGTAGGACATATTTCTACAAGGTGCACATAGAAGAAGAACTACAAAGAAGGAAACAAGTACAAGAACAAAAGAGAAGATGATAGAAGAGATTACAAGGACAAAGGAAAAAGATGCTACATTGTTGAAGAAGATTCTAATGAGAATGATGATGAGGTAGTTTATGTAACTATGAAGGATGAATCAGATAAAGATGAAGCAACGGCACTGGTAACCTATTTGAACAAAAATGATAAGTCGATCATAGACAGTGGATACTCACATCACATGAAAGGAGACAAAAGTAAGTTTATTACCTTTACCCAGTATGATGGAAATAGTGTTAGATTTAGAACTGATGCTCCATGTCAAATCAAAGGAAAAGGTTCTATTAAATTTACAAAGAAAATTCCATGTGACAATGCATACTATGTTGAATGACTAAACTACAATTTTTTGAGTCTGTCATAGTTAGGCAATGTAGGCTACAAAGTAGAATCTGGAAACAAAATTGCTAAAATATATGACACTAATGGAAATCTGATAGGAAAAGGTGAACAAACTAGGAGTAATTTGTTTTACTTAGATATGGAAGATGCAACCTATCTTATTGTTACACTTGATGATGTTTGGTTATGGTATAAAAGGCTATTTCATGTTCACTTTGACAATCTGATTAGCATCAGCAAAAAGAAGAAAGTTAGAGGTTTGCCTAAGCTGAAGAAGCCAAAAAGCACAATGTGAAAACAATGTCAACTAGGGAAGATGACCAAGTCAAGTTTCAAAAGTAAAGTCTACACTTCCAAAGAAGTACTAGAATTAGTCCATATAGACTTATGTGGCCCAATAGAAGTGCAAAGCTACCTAGGAGATAGATACATAATGTTATTTCTAGATGACTATTCCAGGATGATGACTGCCATGTTCTTAAAGAAAAAGTCTAATGCATTTCAAATGTTTAAGTGATATTTGGCCAAAGTTGAGAAGGAAATAGGTAAGAGTCTAAAGTACCTAAGGTCGGACAGAGGAGGAGAATTTACATCAAAAGAATTTGAGATATTTTGCAATGATAAAGGAATCAAAAGACAAAAATCAACACCAAGAACTCCCCCACAGAATGGGATTGTAGAAAGAAGGAATAGATCAATGATAGATTGTGCCAAAACATTGATGATGGAGAAAAATGTTGCTCTAAAGTACTGGAGAGAAGCTATACGTACTATTGTTTCCACCTTGAATAGAGTCCAAGTCAAGAAAGGAACAAATGCAACACCTTTTAAACTATGGTATGGTCACTTACCTAATGTAAAATATTTCAAAGTGTTTGGTTGTAAATGCTATATTCTTAAAGATACTAGAAATGGCAATTTTTATGCAAAGAACAATGAAGGCATATTCCTTGGATACTCCACTAGAAGTAAAGCATATAAGTGTCTGAATACTAACACTAACAAGATTTTGGAGAGTACAAATGTGAATTTTGATGAGCATGCAAAAGTCCAAGTTAATGAATCTAGGAAACCAGAAGATTATAGATCTTTTGTATACTTCTATGAAGGAATGCCAACTGAAGGTGAAGATACTAGTCAAGTTGGGAATCAACAACAAATTTTAGTATCAGCCAAGTCACAACCAGTGAATATCGAGCTACATTTAGAAGTCAAGTTGTAGAATGAAGAGAATGCACATTCTGATTCTAAAAATAGCACACATGAAAGAGATGATGAAATATTAGATGGAGAAGTACTAAGTGACTCTAAAGCTAAAGGATCAAATATGGAAAGAAGGACAAAACCAACACTAGCCAAGTATGTGAGAAGACATCACCCTGTAGAACAAATCATTGGTGACAAGGATGCAAGACCAATGACAAGAAATAGACTAAGGAATGAATCATGTCTGCTGAGCAAGATTGAACCCAAAACAGTGAAAGATGCATTACAAGATGATAAAGCTATGGAAGAGGAGATGGATCAAATTGAGAAGAAAAAAACTTGGACCTTAGTTCCTAGACCAATTGATAAAAATGTAATTGGTACAAAATGGGTCTTCAAGAACAAACTTGATGAGAATGATGAAATAACAAGAAACAAGGCCAAACTAGTTTGCAAAGGCTATGCACAAGAAGAAGGACTAGACTATGGGGAAACATTTTCCCTTGTTACAAGAATGGAAGGAGTAAGAATTCTACTTGCATATGCTACTTACAAAGGTTTCAAAGTCTACCAAATGGATGTGAAGTCTGCTTTTCTGAATGGTATACTAGAAGAAGAAGTCTACATAGAACAACTAGAGGGATTTGTTGATGACAACAACAAGGATATGGTTTGCAAACTACATAAAGCACTCTATGGTTTGAAGCAAACATCTAGAGCATGGTATGAGAGACTGCATAAATACCTTCTAAAGATAAGATTTGAAAGAACAGATGATAATAGCAACCTATATATCAATGTAGAAAAAGGTAATGACATTTTGATATCTAAAATCTTTGTTGATAATATAATATTTGGAGGAAAAGATGCTCTATGCAAAAATTTTGTTGATCAAATGAAACATGAGTTTGAGATGTCAATATTTGGGGAAATCAAATTCTTTATTGGATTGAAAGCACATCAATTGGAGCATGGCATATTTGTGACCCAATCAATATATATCAAGGAGATACTCAAGACATTTGGATTAGAAGACTCAAAACCAGTCAGCACACCAATGGTAATAGGGCATAAGTTATCCAAGAATGATGAGTCAACCAAAGTGAATCAGACAATGTATAGATCAATGATTGGAAAGTTGCACTATGTTGTACATAGTAGACCAAACATTGCATTAGTTGTTGGAATAGTGGCAAGATTTTTTGCCAATCCAAGAGAAAATCATCTGATGGCAGTAAAGAGAATACTAAGGTACCTAAAAGGAACTAATGACTTTGGTTTATACTATAAGAGGAGTGAAAAGTTTGAGTTGAGAGACAAAACTGATGCAAATTGGGGAAGTAATATTGATGATAGAAAAATCATCAATGGAGGAGCACTTTTCTTAGGCAAAAGATTGATTACTTGGACCAGCAAAAAGTAAAGTTGTACCTCACAGTCCACAATAGAAGTTGAATATGTTGCTACTGTATCAACTGCACTAATATTGTATGGATTAAACATCCATTGCAAGGCATGAAGGAAGAGGTAAATGAACCTGTGATACTCTATTGTGATAATATGAGTGCCATCAACATATCAAATAATCCTATAATGCATGTCAAAACAAAGCATATTGCAATCAAGTATCACTATGTAAGAGAATTGTTGGAAGACAAGCAAGTAAGAATGGAATATGTTAGTTCAAAGGAACAGATTGCTAAAATCTTTACAAAAGTACTACCTAAAGATGATTTTGAGTATCATAGAGGTAAGTTAGGGGTGATACTCCTAGCCAAGGCTACTTGAGATAAAGCAACACTGCCCTGCATCAAATGAGTTGATTGTTGCCATAGTACACATTAATGCAGAGGATATTTACTTTAGGATCATGCCTAAAGTAATCAAAGTGATAAAGTTCCAAATCAATCACAAAGCAAGGTGATAGTGGGAGAAATTGGAGTACCTAAAAATGCTATACTTGCATGTTAAGATGCCGAAACAGTATGTCTTTGGCATTGTTGTCAAAGAGGGAGAAGAATGAAGAAACTAATCAACAACTAGTTAATAGTAGAGGGAGAAGAATGAAGAAACTAATAAACAAAATTTGATCAAATAGCATTTAATTAGATAGAGGGAGAAGTAGCAAGAACTGATCAAATCTACAGGATCAAATGGATAGTGGGAGAATGTTTAGATATGCAAAAGGAAATAATAGCTCAGAGGGAGAAATTAGGAATCAATCAGAGGAAGATAGTTTATCAGCAAAACCTTTAGAGGGAGTCATAACCTAGTTTATGTTGCTAATAGAATGAATAGTTTTGAATAAAGTTTTTTTTGGCATTTGTTAGCATTCTGTTAACTTGTTTGATCAGTCTAGTTTTCCATAAATGCTAAAGAGGGAGATTGTTGCAAAGAAGGAAGATGGTTGATAAAGAATGTTTTCAATCATTGTTTTATCATTGATGTCAAACTTGTTATTTGCTAGAATGACAATTTATTATAAGATCCAAGTACTATCACTTAGTTGATTGATGAAGAGGATTTAATCAACAAGATGTAACAAGAGCACCTAAGGGAAAGGTTGAGTTATGGTTTTGTAATGAAGTGCAAAGATTAGTTAAGACAGTGGTAAAATGATGTATTGATAACATACTTGAAGATATAGAGGTTGGCCACACTTAGAAACATTGGAGGAATAAGTTGTAACAAGGTTGTCTACAAAGCTTAACTAAGTTCATTAGTGAGTGTCGAGCAAGCTAGTTCAAGCCGAGCAATTTTTTAGTTAGTGCCCAACAAATGAAAAATCTAGTGTTTGTCGAGTGATATAGAAGGATTTGAGTGTTTTCAGGTGCCTAGCATTTGTAAAACTTAGTGGATGTCGAGTGAATCCATAGTAGGTGTCGAGCATCGGTAAAACATAGTTGATGCCAAGTAACACAGTATGTGTCGAGCACCAGAATTTCAATAGTTATGAGCTGCTCCATTATTGGAAAGGTCAAGGATTCGCCAAATTTGAGCTGACAGAGTTGTTATCTTTAATTTTTTGAACCAGTTGAATGATAAGGATGATGAGTTGGTGGCACAGAATTCTATGTAAACCATTTTTGAGTGAATTCAAGAGGATTCTTTGTGATGTTTCTAGAAGAAACAAAATGTGGGTTAGATTCAATGAATCCTACCTAATCCATTCAAACTAAAATTAAAGGAGGGAAGAATCAAGTGGGAAAAGCAATTCCAAATTTCTATTTAAGGAGTCACAGGCCAAGAAGCTAGAGCTGCTAGAGTGCCAAAATTGTGAAGTGGTTGAAGGGTGTCAAGGAGAAGACATCAGGAGGAGAAGGAAGAACAGAGCACAGAGACTCTACTTTGATAAGTGGTTAGAAGGAAGATTGCACTACTACATTGAGCATGAAGACTCAAGGAGACAAAGCTTGAAAGGAGGGCAAGTTGTCAAGAGTTGTAGAGATTGAAAGCCAAGAAATGTGAAGAGTTGAATAGAGATCTGAAATCTGCAAGATAAGTTATGAATTGTAATTAGGTCAAAACCCCTTATTGTTACTCTCTATCAATTGTATCATTTAGGGTAAAATTTTATGGACTTAGGTTGGTTTAATAGCCATTTGTAAATCCTTTAACAGGGTGTTATTCCAAGTGGATGTTCTAAAGTCCTCTAATTAGGCCCACTTCTAACAGGGTGGTTAAATCCTTTAACTAGGTCACATTTAACAGTGTGTTGTAGCCTTTAATAGGGTAGGCCTTTCATAGGGCATCACTTCAGAAGAGTGAGAATTGAGTAGCATGTTACTGGTGGTTTTTCCCAAATTGGGTTTCCATGTAAATCACTGTGTTATGTGTTGATTTTTCATGTGTTATGCTTGCATGTTGATTTACAATAACTTGCTAAGTAGAAAAGTTTAAGCTTGGATGATGCACAATTTTGAAGGCATAATTGATTTGATGAAAAAGTTTTAAATTGGACATTTGGACCTTGAATAACTAATTCACCCCCCCCCCCCCCCCTCCCCCCCCTTAGAGCTATTCTAAAGCATTTTTGACACTTTATATATTCAGAGAGAACTTTTTAGGGTGCTTATTACATATTATCTACAAAATAGAAAAAATGATCCAACTACATACATATTCTAAAATCCAAATAATAAAACAATAAAAGTCACTGAACATGTGGTAAGTGACTTACCTCAAGATGTTGCACACAAAAAATGCAGACCACGAAAAATGGGCAGAGTTCGCAAGAAATTTTAAAAAAACATATCATAGTAGATATTACAAAATACACAAAATGATTTTTTTACTGTACAAACTATTCATATTTTGTTAAATAGAAAAATAAATTGAGTTGAAAGCATGAACTATGCAATATTAGTTCAATTTTATCAACCCTAGACTCTTTTCTTAGCTCCACCATATGCTAGGTGATCTTCTACTTGTAAGATATACTCCATTTTTTTTTTTCTTAAGCCTTTGATTTCCTTGGTCATTTTGGGATATGGATGAGTTTTTAGTCTCTAGCTTATTGATGCTAATCAAGAAACACATTCACTCCAATAGTTTCCTTTATAAGCATAAAAACTAAATTCCACCATTAATAAAAAGAACTACAATGATCTCAATGCCAAATGTAATTGATTCTTGAAAGGCATGTGGAGATTAAGTATTTTTCTGATCTAATCAAAGGAGAAATAGAATGTACCTGGATGACATCAAGATAATATAACACTTAGAGTTCTTGTGGGTTGAGCCCCATAACCCAAATTCTTATATGATCATCTAAAACAGAGAGATCTAATGGTAGCAACTTTTGAATTGGGTGTGCATGAATATCCACTGGGTCTATGAACAACAATTCTAGGAGTTGTTTGTGCTTGTCTTGATACTACTTGGATAGAAAACATGGTATGCCCAACTCAAGGGAATTACTTCCCAAATTAAAAAAAAGAAAAAGGTTATTGACTAACAAAAAGTTTGTATAGTAAAAATAAGGTTATTGATTTTGGTGTGGACTAACAAAATATACATAATGATATTACATTGTAAACAGGGTTGTATTAAATATTATGTTTAATTCATAATTATAGTTAGATACTATATGACTCGTTATTTGAACTGTGTTTCCTCTATTTTTTTACTAAAACTTTATGTACCAAGATCTTACTTTGTGCATACTTTGATTGTTGTAAGTATATGATGATTAGTTGGTTTAGTATTTCATTAAATAGTATCAGACACACAAATTATCTATTTAATTGAACTCCTTTTTGAGTTCTTTATTCATACATTTGCAACCAATTTCCTTAGTGTTATCCTAAGATGATATGGGCTTTTCTATGCATCATAAAAACATAGAGAAAGAAATTGAAAATCTATTATAGAATATATATATAACAATAGAGAAACAATACAATGAGGAGATGCAAGGATTTAGGTTACTTGAAGATAGAGAAATAATTTTTCAATTGAAAATCATTTAAGCAATTAGTTTCTCCCAGCTAGTAGGATCAAATATAGGTTTTCAAGGTGATAAAATTGCATATACAGATGCATCACTTGCATGCTAGGAATAAAGTGCATTCCCCAACTTATAATGAATGGTTGGATATAAAGGCTCCATATATTAGCCCAACAATGGAAGCCAAGGATGTAACCATACATGTATTGACATAGTCTCCCCGTGAGGATCCCAATTATCTATGGTTGAAATTAATTTGGGCATCACTATATGATCCAAAATGTTATGAAGTATTTAATCTATAGTAACTTCTCCCATCTCTCCAAAAAATGTAGCATAGGTTTAGAGTCCCTTGGTTCCCAAGAATTCGTAGCAACTATTCTTACTACTAGAAGAATAACTTCAATGAGGAGTTGAGTGAAAGGAGTTGAAGAAGAAAGTTCTACTTCTGTGTAAATGCCATAATTATGAGGCTCATTCCCTTGCAAAAGCCTCTACCACAATGACATTACCTCTAAACCATGCAAAGGATTTTGAAGTGGTTACAACCTTGAAACACTTTTATAATCAATGACATATCAAATGTAGATGCAATACATGACAAATTCCAAGGTGACCATGAAAAATCCTAATCTATTAATATCTTAAATGCAATAAATTAGAGAGTAAGAATCTTGTGAGAATTGTGTTTTCTTTAAAGATCTCATTCACACAAACTTCAAAAGGAGAAAGCAGATAAAAAATGTACACAAAAACCAACAAAATGTTTCAAATGAACAAATCTGAGAAACCATCATTTAAGATATTTGGATATGCTAGTTGAAGAAAATGCAAATATTGTTTCCAAGGTGATCATGACTGAACAAGAAAGAATGTAATTCCTGCTATAGTTTGGTCGAACAAAGATGAAGTTTTGACACAATAATGACTCATGTTTAACACCATTCACTCGCACATGGATAAACTGATAGATGGCTAAGTTGAAGGAAAAATTAATTTGATTGAAATATGAACTAATGAGGAATCATGTGAAAAACTCCCTAAATGTTCAAGAAAATAAGAGGAATGAAGAGGAAGGGGATAGAGGATAAGGGCATAGGTGTTTGATCCTTGATAGCTTTCATTTCAACATTCAAGTTTTCAAGATTGGTGAACAACCTCGGTTGTGGACCTCTCATGTCAATTAGCACTTTCTGTACTATTTCAACACCATGTTCTTTCTTCTGAGCTAACAGTTCTTCAAGTGTATTTTCTTATTAAACATTAATTTTGTAAAACTTTATGTACTATTTCAACATCAAATGTTTCTTGCAAAACCTTATGAGAAGCTATAAACATTAAATACACATCCAATATTTTTGCAGATATACACATTAATTACACCAAATGTTTCTTTTGAAACCATATGTGCAGATATAAACATTAAGTACAATATGTCCAATATTTTTGTAGATATATACATTAATTACACCAAATGTTTCTTTCAAAACCATATGTGCAAATATAAACATTAAGTACAACCAACTCAATAAGGTTACATGAATAAGTTATTCCTACGAAGAAGGATCATGTCAGATAATACAAGGGATTTCTATCAAAATAGGGAGACAAACACTAGATTGTTGTCAAACTTTTAAAGACCATGTGATGACAAATGTTGTTGTCCTCGCAAGTGTTGTAACATCTTAAAGACAAGAAGAATCAAAATCAAAACAATTAAGAGACATTATTGGGAGAATGGTCACACTGAAGGGGGGTTTGGTTATCATCAATTGGTAAGTTATTTGTTATATTATTTTCACAATTAATATACTTATTAACCACAGAATGGGGGTTTGATTATCATTATTTTTGTATAGGTCTATCTCTCCATGGTAGTACATCATATGGATCAACACATCTTGGAGGAATATGAAGGTGTGAATATGGAGGAAAATGGAGGTGTGAGTATTGAAGGAGAAGATCATGATCCCATAGAAGATGATGATCATGCTCTAGAAAATACATTTGAATATGATGGTATGAATGCATTGATCCATGACATATTTGGTACTAGTGTTTCTGTTGCTATTGCTACTGATGATGATGGTGGTGGTGATGATTATGATGTGGATGACATTGAGGTTGTCCATGATATACCTCTACTTGAAAAGGCAAACACAACTCTTTATGAAGGATCCCAATCAACTCTTCTCTCTGTTGACTATTTTCTGTGAATTTGAAGGTTATGAATGGCTTATCCAACATAAAAATCTCATGTGTGCTAAGGTTTGTGATATATGTCATAGTCTATAAAATGTGAAATATATACCATTAAAATTTTTTATACTAATGACTAATTTTTTTTGTTGTAGATTGATAGATGACTATTTGTTACCACCATCAAATGTTCTCCCTTGCTCGTATTGAGAACTATGTGCCACTATGAAACATATTAGAATAGAATATCAATCAATAGATGTTTGTCCTCAAGATCATGTAACTTATCATAAAGACCATGAAAACACAAAAAAATGCCCCTAATGCCATATGAGCATATATCAAGATGATCAAGTGACAAAAAGGTGTCTCGCAAGGTTCTTTATTACATCCCCATTATTCCACATCTTAAATGATTATTCAAGTGTAATAGCTTGGCACAATTTATGGATTACCATGCACATAATAGAAGTCAAGATCACATTAATTGAATGCTTGTGAATGGTTCAGCATTGAAGGACATAGAGATAAAGTGGCCATGCTTTAAATAAGAACCTCAAAATCTCAGGCTTTCTTCGGCAACTACCAGTGTCAATCTGTATGGAGAGATGAGATTCGTTTACTCAACCTGGCCTACTTTTGTTATCAATAATAACCTTCCTCCATGGATGTCAATAAAGAGGGAGCACATTATGTTGGCAATGATTTTCCTAGGTATTTAATTATTTTATTGTTACCTACATGTAATTATAAGTCTTGGAGTGAAATGACCACAATAATTATCTTATGTTGTTCATTCAACTAGGAAGTACCAAGTGAAAGATATGAATGTATATATTGCACCTCTTATCGACGAGTTGCTGATGTTATGAAATGGCTCAACTATGTATGATATCTCTAGACCAATTGGACATAAACAATTTCCATTCCATGCAATGTTTATGTGGACAATTCATGATGCCCCAGGGTTGACACATTTTTGTGGTATGTTATGTTGAAATATAGTTGTACACAATAATCCTAATTCCAAAAATGAACATGTTTAATCTAATTGTATCATTATCTCTTGTCCAATGTGTGGTCCAAAGATGAAATCTTGTCATTCCAAAAGTTTAAGAAAGCAAGTGTTTGATAAGAATAGACACTTTCTCCACAAAAAACATAAGTTTTTAAGTGCCAAAAAACATCTTTTCAATGGGAAAGAAGAAACTACATCAAAGCCACAAAGAATGACATCTCACTTATGGTAGTTGGAATATAATAGAATTTGAGGTTGTCAAGACATCAATACTAACGACCTTCCAAAGGGACTAAAATGTTATCCCAAAGAATTTAGTAGGCTGCCTACTACAAGTAGCTACAAATTGTGCATTTGTTTGAAACCATGCATACTGGAAAAAATATAATAGAGACACTGTAGAAAATATTGGATGGAAGGCGTGACAAAGAAAAACTTTCCATAATTTGTAGTGACATTCATGATTTTCAATCATGCAATGAAAAATATCACTGAATTAAATAGCAATGGAGACCATATTAATGCAAGTGCCCTTCCTTGGTTATTAACGTAGCAACAAAGTAATGCCATAAAAGAAGTCATACGGAAAATGAGATTTCTTATAGGATTTGCTGCAAATATAAGTAATCTTATATCAAAGAAAAGTGAATTTTGCCCAGGGCTCAAAATACATGATTGGCATACCTCCATCAAGGTAAGTCACAGTCTTTTGTATTTACAATATATTTGTTGAACTGCATTCAATTTTCATTGTATTGTGTTAGAAAAGAACGAAATGATCATTTGACAATTTTTGTAGTATTTGCTACCCCTATTGCTCCCAAATGACTGACAATAATATCAAACAATTGATATATGATCTTGAAAAATACATGAGGTAAGCAATGATATTTGTTCAATATATCAAACAAGTAATATATTATAAAGTCTCGTATTTATATGTTTTTGTATCTTCAATCCCTTGTAGGTTGTTGTCATCTAAAGAAATCCATAAAGAAGATATAAAACATTAGAATAAAATAATTACTCTACTAATGTGTGAAATGCAAAAGTGTTTACCTTCAACTTTTTTCAATGTGCAAGAACACTACCTCATACACCAAGTTGAGGATATTGAATTGTCTGGACCTATACAACCTAGGTCAATGTGGATGGTTGAGAGACACTTGAAATTTTTGAAGGGTTTGGTTCAACAAAGAACATGTCTCAAGGGTTCTATGATTGAGGGATATATGGAATACTAGATGATGGCATATGTTACTCAATATCTTCCTAATCTTGTAGCAAAGACCCATATAGATTGCATTTGAGATCTTGACTCCATTAAAAAAATAGAAGGGGAGTACTTGGTGGGGAAAGCAAGATTTAATAAAGTGAAAGGTAATAAATTATGAGATGTTATTTTACTTAATTAATTCTTAATCTTTAAAATAAATCTGCTTTATGTCATCTATTTACTTTTGTACAGCTGCTAAAGAGTGGGATGCAGTGCATTTGTTAATTGCAAACAATCAAGATTGGATGATGGTATGGATTGAATGATGTCAGCATTTTGGTCATGGATTAAAATGGAAATTTGTGTCTTCATTGGTTAAATAAGCTCATTTTAATAGAGATCCCAATGTTGCACAAAAGGAAGTAGATTTAGCATATGGTTTAAGAGATCTCCAGGTACTTATAAGTTTGTTAATCAACCATATGTTTTTGAACTCGTGGTGGAATAATTTATACATGTTTGACATTATTGTAGGTGAAACACCACAAGAATAGGTTTTGAAATGGTTATAAATTTTGCATCAAAGATTTAGATGACACGAAGAGAACTTGTGATTCTGGGATAAGTGTAGTCTTCCAGGTGACCAATAGTTCATCTAGAAATGAGTTACATCCTTAACAATCTCAAAATTGATATTATGGCATTTTGGTTGATATGGTTGACTATGACTTTAATTTCTTCAAATTAGTTCTCTTTGTCATCAAATGGTATGGACAATGAATCGATCAAAATGATCCGAATAGAACTATTATTGAGCATGAGAATGAATTTCCAATTATTAATATAAAGTTGTTTGAGCCAGTTAGGGATGAGCCCTATGTTCTTCCAAGCCAATGTGAGCAAGTATTTTACTCAAAGGTTCCACATAAACTAGGTTGGTCATTTTTTGTTAGACATGATCCAAGAGGAAGGATGATAAAGTATAATATGATGGAAGAAGAAGATACCAAGGAAGAGGAAGAATTGGATCATGATCAAGAATTAGTTGATGATGCTCCTAAATTAAATCACGTTATTACTAATCATGATGATGATGCTTCTACTGATCATGATGATGATGATGATGAGGAGGAGGAGGAGGAGGAGGATGATGATGACCAGGATAGTGGTGGTGATAATGTCGATGATGACGATGATCCTAATGATGAGATGGATGAAGAATAATATCAATGCATATACAAGTAAACAGTTTCTATTCAATTATTTATTTCTAAATTATTAATTCAAGTAAACATTTTAAATTTAATTTTGTGTATTAATACAAATTTAACTATAATATGTGTTGGGATTATGAAAACATCTTGTATTGCAATTACAGGGGATGCAAATGATGAGCGTGTTGAGGTCCAATTTTGCGGGCAAGATTATATGGTTAGATAAGGTAAAGAGGATGACATGTTTGTTAAAATCTTTAAAGTCTCAATTTTTTAAAATTTAACCTTTTTATTTGTTATTACAGATGACCAACCTTTGCAAAGGACACAAAGTGCACATCCATGGGTGAGAAAAAATATCAATGACAACATGGATATGCCTCAGCAACAATATAGGGAAAAATTAAAAAAGAAACAAAAAGGAAAAAGAAATGATTCATGTGAACTTATGTAACTTATTTGATAATGATTGATGTTTATGTTTATTGATGTTTATGTTAAATAAAAAAAGAAACAAAAAGGAAAAATAAATGATTGCATTCTCCAAGGTATTCTATTGTTTCTATTTATCTGCAATCATGTTTGATTGCATTTGATAACTTTTTTTGTAAATTGGGAGACATGCCAAGTTATTGTTTCCAAATGCCAAGTTCACTTGATTGCATTTGATAACTTTTGTTGTAAATTGGGAGACATGCCAAGTTATTGTTTCCAAATGCCAAGTTCATCTTTTCATTTTAATATTTTATGATGTTTCATGCTTTTCTACTGGTCAATTTGTAGACCATTCTCAAATGTAGATTAATATCATTGAAATTTTTGTTATCCTTGCACAACATTCAAAATCATAATCTTATGTAGATTTGAAACCTCGCATTCAATGCATTATAGATGTAGACACTTGTCCCATCCTTTATATTCTTCCTGTCATCGAATTTATCACAATGGTACAATCTAACACCTACCTTTAATATAGTAAAGTATAGTATGGTCTCTTCTCTTTATCCATGCATTCATTTCTCTTAAAAAGGTTTGAATTTTGTTTAGTTCAAGGGCATCCAAGGGAGAGCACAAGTTGTTTTCAACTAATGCAAATGATGCAGAAAGAAGATATTTCTTCTTTGGTGTTCTAGGGGTGTTGAGGAATCTGTAAGTTTTGTGAATTCTTTACGTCATCAAGTTTCATTATAAGATTAGTTTTAGATTTAGTTGTGTACATTCAGTAATTTATAATTATTGTATTTTTCATTAGTGATCTGATACAAAAGAGATTGCTTTTAAATTCATAGTATTGGCTTTCTGATCAACATGATTATGAATGAAGACTATGTAATTGCTTTTTTAACCCTCCCTCCTTAATTTTTATGAGCAATATCTTAGATCAATCTCAATGAACAAAGATCTATTAGAAATGGGGAATACTGAGAGGGAGGGTGAATCAGTATTCTACAAACTTTTGTTGCCAACTTGATATTATTAATTACTTTGTACCATGCATAAGAAAGTAAATAAGTGATGTTGAACCATGCATAAAGAGACCTCATAACACCATATTTGTTAACTAGGGAAACCCTGGCCAAGGGATAACAACGGTGGGGATGATACCCACTAGATAATATACTAATATATATGGTCCTTGTTAGAGGATGGACATTGTTAGGAGTCAATGATAAAATTCATTATAGAGAGTCCTTATTAGGAGACTTTGAATCCCTCTTGGGAGATATGAACCCTGTTAGGAGTTTTAGTACAATAGATGCAAGATTAGCCCACTACCTAAACATGCACTTCCAATTACAAGAAGAGCTCACTACCCAAACAAGTAATTAATCTTTAAGTATAAAGGTGTTGTAACTTCCTTCATTACTAATCTTTGACTTTAGCTAGATCTCAAATCACAAAATCAGGTTCTCAAAACTTCTCATATATCACTTCACAAAAAGTTTGAAATATCACTTATTATAATATAATTACACACTTCTTTTCGCAAGATGTCCTTTGCATAAATGCAATGCCTTTTCAAAAATTGTTGATAGGTTGGCTAAGACCATAATGTACTTTCCAACTTAGAGTAAACATCTAGGATATTGGCCCTAATTGGTCAAGTAATTATTTGTAAACAAAATAATTCCTTTACCTCCAAGTTTGATGTTCAATAAATCTTGAATATATTTTATTCATATAGTCTAGACTGGTGTCTAAGGTTATACACATCATCATCAATATGTATAAAATTTACATTTAATATTTTTTCCAAAAATAACATCATATAAATAAGTTATATATTAAATATTGTTCTTTGTTCCTGACTGATAATCACATAACTGCTTTCACTAAAACTTGAATAACAAGTGTTAGAGTTAGTATTCTTGCACATGATGTTAGCCACATGTCCAACATACTTCCTTCTTCTTGCATGTAACCTCATTAATCATAATATGACATCAGTAACAAGTTACATACAAAACAATACACTATTGTAAACCAATTCATACTTAGACAATTTTCTAGGTATCAAAAGCTAAGTATCTTTATTTTTGAGGTTTTCTATAAGAATGTACATCATGTGTTTCCATAAATGAAAACAATTACATATCTTCATTAGCCAATTGTCAAAAATCTCCCCCTTTGGCACTAATGGCAATAAAATATGGGAAATTGGCTAAGTATCAAAAACTTTTCGAAAACATTATAGTATTAATACATTAATCATCTTTTACAACTTATCCATCTTACACATGCTCCCCTTTCAATATGATTTCATACTTACCTTTCTTACAATTTTCATATGCATCTTCTCTCCCTTTGACATTAATGACAAAGGTCATAATGTCAAAAAAATGTCAAAACTATTCATCTTCTGTCAAAAACTCTGTTCATATGCCTTAAGCTGATAACATCTTCATGCAATCATCAAAACTTGCCTTGAGACTATTCAAACCTTTTACTCATGTATCCTTGGTTTTTTTAGTAGAAGTAGGAATTGTGCGTAGGGAATATGATGCAATCTCAACTGCATTGAGATCAGAGTAAAAGAAATTTGAATAGTTGTCCTTAGCTTTGACACATTCCTCCAACTATTTCTCAATAGTTGATATCTTCAGAGCAATAGACACTCTAAATTCTAATAATCTCTTCAAATTTTGTTCTTTCTCGAGTTCTAATTTCCTAATATCACTATGAACACCAGCCACTTGTCCTTCAAAGTCATCAACTTTGTTGGAAGTTTGGTGTATCTGGCTTGTTAGAGCTTCTAACTCACTCGATTTTCCTTCAATATTGTTGTCAAAATACTTGGTGAAATTATGAGATAAAGTAAACTTAATGTAAAATACCTTACCATCTTGTTGACATCTTTGAAGTTCTTTGATACAAGTATCAAGCTTTAGCAAATCATTCTTGATATTTTGACAAATGGTGCTAAATAAATTAGCATCATGAGAAATCTAGGTCTTGAACTCCGCAGCATTCAATAGATTTGTAAATTCCTCATCAAAAGACTTTAACACTACTTGTGCCTTCTATTCAAGATCTGCCTTTATATGGTTAATTATTAGAGTACTATGTGATCTGTCAAATAAATCCATTAAGGTTCTTTGTAAGTTCTTTACTTTTTTGTTCTTCTTAATCAATTTTTTCAGAGATGAGATCAAATCAATTTGATCATCATCATCACGTGTTAGGATAGCAAGTGAAAGTGAAGTAGATGAACCAGATGATTTAGTTTCATCTTCCTTTTTCTTCTTCTCTACTACCTCCTTAGCTCTTCTCTCTTCTTTCTCTTTCTCCTCCTTTTCTTTTCTTTCCTTCTCTTTCCTTTCTTCCTCCTCTACTATTTTCTTCTTTTCTTCTTGTACTCTTCTTTTTATTTCTTCTTCAAGCAATTTCTACTTGCCTTCTTCGATCTTTCTCTTTTCTAACTCTAATTGCCTCTTTTCTTCTTCAATTTGTTTCAACTAATCTTGAATGACCTCGGCCTAAGATTCAAGTTGATTGAAACTTTCAAGAGGGTTAGTATCATCAATGTTGATAGTAGCATTGGTCTACTAGTCAATTTGCATAGTGTCAACACTTACTGACACTTTCAAAGTTTTGGGTGCTAGTGTAGGTGTTGCCTTTGACTATGTCATCATCTGACTAATAGTTGCAATTGTTTTACTCCTTATTGTATTATTCTCACCTTCCATAAATAGAAATTGTCTCAACTTGTTCCTCAAGTAGGGTACCAACTTGTTCAACAATTTCTTGACTTCTTCCTCATCATCTATTTTGCATATAGTCCTTAACATAGACTTATGAAGTTCCATATCCTCTTCCTGAGCTAGTGCTTTCTTCTCTATAAGTCTGTCATAGACTTTTTGATTTACTATACCTTCAATATCCTCAAGTTTTAGATTGTTAGCAATCATATATCTCATAGTAGAGATATCAATCTGATCTTTCTCAATATCATTATATAAATCATGGAATTTTTTCATCTGAAAAAGTTCCCTTCATTTGCAATGGCTAAATTGATCTTCTCAATGTTCAGCTTCCAAGGTTGCCTTTCTTTCCTACTGTCTATTTAGAAACAGTAACTTTTTCTACCTATTTCACTTTCTCTTCTTCTCTGTCTTCTTTTTCACTAGATTCCACAATTGTCAACAATGACTTCTGTCTTTCTCCTAGTCTAGTAGCCTATTGCTTGATTCTTTTAGTCTTGGTAGTCATAGCTTCTACTTATCTTTCATAATTTCTCTTTGACTCACATGGTTGTTTAGTTGATACTATAGCATATTGAATGCTCTATTCTAAAGGATTTTTAGCAATTAACACACTAGATGGTTGCCCAACTGATAATGGTTGCACATATATTATTCCTTGTTTCATTGTTTGCCTAACTACCTATGATTCACTTTTTGTCATACTGACCTCAGTTAGAGTTTTCTTCATTATTCTCTCAATCTTTTTGTGAGATGCTTTCTCTAAGGATGCTTGATAAGCTAACTAGGTATTCTCTTCATATGTCCCAAATATGTACTCAACTTTGTCCTTTATGGAATTCAACAATAGATCAATATATCCAATTACTACATCATCACTTAACTCATAACTTAAGGGATCAAGGAATGTTTTCCAACATTCTACTACTTGAATATGAGTTAAATTTTTATCAACCATAACACATATATCATTTGTGAATCTATCTACGATTGTAGGTGCAATTCTAAATCTTTGTTTCATCCCATTATGAAATGTTTTCATGATCAAATTTTCATTGTCCAAGATTTTTTCTACTGGATGTCTTCTACATACATCTCTAATCTTTTCCATTGTACATCCCTCACTACTCATAATATTTGTAACTGATAAGTATGGAAATCTCTAAATTACATGAAAGAATATATGATTGATCAATGATTGGAATCTAGACACACCATTCTTAGTCCTCTTGATTTTCACTAAGTTTTCAAGGAGTTGCACTCTCAAATTTTCACTAAGGTTAACTTGTTCTTTCTCTACACAAATCTAATAAGCTACATAGATGAATCTTGTTGATAATTCATCAATCTTAGGATTTTCCCAAATGGAATAGGCAATGATTATGCTTAGGAATCTTACATCATCTTGTTTAATGGTGCTAATCACCATGGCCTTCCCATTATAAACAATCGTAATGTAGCTCTCAACCTTCTTCTTAACTAATTTCTCACCTATAGGTACACTGCCTTGTTTGCTAAGACCAGTTACCTCATTAATAAGGTTAGGTGAAATGTCAAATACATTGTCTTCCATCCACAATTTTCCATGTCATGAATTCTACTTAGTATGATCTGATTCCATTCTTCGCTATCCAATTCTTAGTAAAAGTGATATTTGGATAGGTCTAGTTCTTTCAAATGTTCAAATCCAAGCTTTACTGATATCTTTGTTCATATACTCGCTCCCAATAGTTTCAAACTTCCTATAAAGATAACTTCCTACATCTTCCAAATACACTACATTGTTCAGAGTAATAGATAATGTTGAATTAGGGTTTCCTTCTATGGGTTTCATGGAAACAACCTTCAATTTTGGTCTCTCCTCATTCTCAACACTATGAACTATTGATATATCCATGATTTTATCAAATATAACTTTATCAAAAAAAATTGCAAAGAAATTTAAAAATACCTCTTTTTGAAATAGGATTTAGTTTGAAATTGCATTGTCAAGTTGCTTCTGAGTGCTCTATGCTTCTGATGTGATCGCAAGAAAGTGGTAATCAAGTTTGTATTCCATTTTATTCATTCAATTCAAACTTGCATTAATTGCATACTTTTCAAACACAAAAAATATATCAGTTACATTCTAAAATCAAATATCTATTCAAATTATTTGTTCAATCTTCAAATGCTACTCAAGGTTTACCATAGCTTCCTTGCATCATGAAAATGCTCCAAGGAACTTCGCTCTATGAATTTTTTTGTAAAAACATAGTTCTCATCTTCTTCTATAGAATTAACTTTCTTTATTATAACAATAACTCTTAATTCCTTTGTAACAAGTTCTGATAAGCTCCAATTTGCAAGTGAGCTTAGCTACAATCTAAACTTATCTTGATACACCTTCCCAACTTCACTACCCATAGTTTGATCTCTAAATGAAGTTTCAAATTTTGGTGTGGTGATTAAAATTAATTCAACTTAGTTGAATCAAACTCAATTACTGACTTCAATTTTCCTGTCTCTGCATTATCTAACTTTTCTTTAAAAATATTCAACCCCTTCATAAATGCCTCATTAAGTTCGTTGACTACATTTGTTTGTTCCTCATTGTCTTTCTTAGCTCTAGAGTTCTGTTCATGATTCCTTTTGTTACTTCTGACATTTCTTCCACTGTTCCTTCTATTTCTGAAGTTTTTTCCATTGTTCCTTCTATCTACAAAGTTTTTATCCATTCCAAAATACTTTTTTGTATGTCCAAAGTTATTGCATAATAGACATACTAGAGTTCAACTTCTAGGATTTTGTTGATCAATAGGTGCATGATAATTCCAAGTTATGTGTCCAAATTTATTACACTTATAACACACGATCTGCCTTCTTTCTTCATAAGGGTCTTCCTTCTCTTGATGTTCTCTCATTAGATTTTCTTCTATCTATAGGATCAGTATTTCTAGACATTCTATAATTCCTTGTATCATTATCATATCTAGATTTCCTACAATCAATTACTTTATGACCCATACCATGAGAATTATGACAATAAAAATTTGCAACATGATTGAATTACTTATTTGTACAATCTCTTTTCATATGACCTATTTCATTACATTAAAAAAATTTACCTCTCAATTCATACCTAGTTTCCTTAGGAGATTCATCTTGCTTTGGTTCATGCAATATCTCAGCTTCCTTGTCTTGTCCAACTTTTTTGGGTTTCTCAGAAGATTGACTAGATTCAATCTTATCATCGGATTTATCTTTTTCTTTCAGATCTGGTCTATTTTCAAGTTTCTTTGCAGACATGTTAAATAGATAACCAAGACCAATCTTATCATAGGTAGGTCTCTATATTGAAATTGAATCATCAAGATTTTCTCTGCTAGAATAAATCTTTTCAAGTTGTACTTTTCTTTGAGTCAATTCACCTTTCACAATAGTGTTGTACTTTTGAAGTTCTTCATGATCTTCTCTTAATTCTTCAAGCTCAGATGTCATCTTTTCTAGATTGGCTCTAAGATCTGAATTTTCAATCTTCAAATCATATTCAACTTTGCTAGGATCACTCTTCAAGCTCAAATTTAGATTGGTAATCTTCAATTCATGCTTCAAGATCCTGTACTCTATTTTTAGCTTTGAATATTCATCATCTTCAACTTTAGATTCAGTAGTTTTAGGCTTGGATTTAAGATGTTCAATCTTGTCCTTCAGTTGTCCAATGTATACTTTGGAGTCTTCATATCTATCTTTTAGCTTATCTCTTTCTTTAGTAAGGAGATCAATCTATTCAAATGCCTCTTCAAGGTTCTTCACCAACTGTTCCATATCCATAGGGATCTTACTCAAGTTGGTAAGCTCGTCTAAGTAACTGTGCTCTGATACTGATTGTTAGAAATAGGGAATACTAAGGGCAGGGGGGTTAAATCAATATTCTACAAACTTTTTTTGCCAACTAGATATTATTAATTACTTTGTACCATGCATAACAAATTAAAAAAGTAATGTTGAATACAAATAATAATCATGCATAAAGAGAACTCAACACCATATTTCGTTAACCAGGGAAACCCTGGTGGGGATGATACCCACTAGATAATATACTGATATATATGTTCCTTGTTATAGGATGGTTCCTATTAGGAGTCAATGAGACAATTTGATATAGAGAGTCCCTATTAGGAGATTCCAATGCTATTAGGAGTTGTAGTACAATAGATGCAAGATGAGCCCACTAGCCAAACATGCACTTCCAATTACAACAAGAGCTCACTGCCCAAACAAGTAATTAGCCTTTAGGTATAATAGTTTTGTAACTTCCTTCTTGACTAATCTCTGGCTCATCTAGATCTCAGATCACAAAATAAGGCTCTCAAAACTTTGCATACATCGCTTCACATAAAGTTCACATATCACTTATTACAATACAATTGCACATTTCTTTTTGCAAGATGTCCTTTGCATAAATACCATGCCTTTTCACAAATTGTTGCAAGGTCAGCTAAGACCATAATATAATTTTCCAACTTAGGGTAAACATCTAGGATGTCAGCCCTAATTGGTTAAGTACTTATTTTGTAAACAAAATAATTCCTTTACCTCTAATTCTAATGTTTGGTAAATCTTGAATATCTTTTATCCATACAGTCTATACTGATGTCTAAGGTTGTACACATCATCATCAATATGTATACCATCTACATTTAACCTCTCTTCCAGAAATAACATCATATAAACAAGTTATACGATAAATATTGCTCTCTATTCCTAACTGATAATCCCAAAACTGCTTTCACTAAAACTTGAATAACAAGTGTTAGAGTTAGTATTCCTACACACAACGTTAGCCACATGTCCAACATACTTCTTGCTTTCTCCATGTAACCTCGTTAGTCATAATATGACGTTAGTAACAAGTTACATACAAAAAAATACAGTGTTGTAAACCAATGTCATACTTAGACAGTTTTCTGAGTACCAAAAGCTAAGTATCTTTATTTCTAAGGTTTTCTACAAGCATGCACATCATGTGTTACCAATATAAATGACAACAATTACATACCTTCATTAGCCAATAGTCAACAAGATCATATTTGCATCTTTGATCTTTTCGAAGGGTTTTTTGTCAACATTTTAGATCATTTTCACTGAACAAAGATCATGTTTACATCTTTTTCTTTTCCTTAAGTCTTTACTGCTTTTCATCAAGACCATGTTTGTGAAGTCTCCTCTCTTTTTTAATTCCATATCTATAATGTAGGAATGAAGAGGGGCAGCAAAAAGATGCACACAAGATTATATATCAAAATAAAGCATTACATCGATTGAACGTCTATTTGAGCTTCAACTCTTACATTATATAACTTTGTTACACATTTCTACATTCAACTTACAAACTTTTGTTCACAACTTCTATCTGGAGAGTACATAACAAACATTATATAGACATTATGGAGGAGAACAAATTCCCATAAAGTATGTCAGATTGCAGACGTGACAATGGACTGAATAAACAAACCTAATAAGGGCTCTTCCTTGTAGCCCTACCTTGGGATTTAGGTAAGAAATCAAATGCTTCCAAATATTTACTAAAACTAAAGGCAGATTCAAACACCCATTAATGAACTCTTTCCAATTTCAAAATGTTAGGTTCTAACTTGTCTATGCATTTAGCTTGTTAATTAATGAACTTGGATATGCATTTACCTTACCAAAAGCTTTCCAACTTCCAACTTGTGGACTCCTAGCTATTGAGGAGATAATCAAAACTTCAAACCCTTTCCTTCAATGAGGGTTTCATGGTTATTTTAAGAAACCAATCTCAAACCTCCATCATCTCAACTGCCAACCCTTCCATTAGATTCTCCAACATCCCATGAGTGGATACAAACTTTTCTTCTCACATGCAACTCTAGACAAATTTTGTCACATTTTTCCATAATGTTGTTTTATTGTATTACACATGCAACAACAAATACCTATTGATTCTTGGCCACCTCTAATAAAAGAAAAAAAAAATTGGTGTTAAACTATTATATAGCAATAAAAATAAGCCAAGAACACATTCTCAACTCCCTTAACTCCATTTAGTGGTAATATGTAGTTAAAGAGGTATTTCACTCTAACAAGGTACATAATTTGTTGTCTAAAACAGTGAACAATGAGAACTTTAGCAAAACCCAATGATGTTATGCACACCTATAACATCATAAATAACTCTAAACTTCATTACTATATATAAGGAGCTCAAGAATCACTATAGAATGAGATATGAGAGAAGATACAAGGATTGTAATTCAAACACCAGTACATTAGAAAAATTTCAAAAAATAATTGATTTATTATACAAGATTATACACCATGGTTTTTTTCATCTTTCTTTTCCATATCTCGTCTCTCTATATCTTCTACCTAAGATTACATTATTTTATTCAAAAACATGACCTTTCACCTCCTCTAAGGGCTCATCCAAGATGGATGACGTTCCATCTCCCCAAAACTTGTCACTTTGCAAAAATGCTGACAACAACTTTTTTTGGACAATTTTTTACTTCTTTTTTTTGGTACATTTTGGATTTTATGCTTTTGCATGCTTTCTTGGCACCCTAAATAGGTCCAAAAGCTTATTATGACCTTTTACCACTACACTTATGGCCTTACATGACATTTTTCACGTTTAGACTTTATTTGACCCACATTGCTCAAAACATGAACTTGGTCAACATGATATTAATTGAACACTTAATAACATGAATTGAAACAACTAATACACTAACCTATGAAGACTCAAGAAACATACTAATTATGACTCCAAATCCAAAGGAGATAGTCATATAGCAAACTTGCCCAAACATGAAAAATGGAAAGAAATGTCAATCATAATAGAAACAAAGGCAAATGATAAGACCAATAGAGTGACTTAATACATTAACTAAAAATGAAAAGAAACAAGTCCACTGGGTACTAGAACTCACTAAGGAATATTCGAATTGTTTAGTATCAAGTGTTTCTAACTCAAAGATAGCTTTTGGAGGGCATAATTTGGATGGCAGTCAGGGAAATTCAAATTTGGAATTAGGTAACTCTTTGTCGTTACTAGCAGATCCAACCATGAAGACCATAGATGATGCAAAAATGACAAATAGTAAAGTGGATTTTGATGGCATCTTGGCTATCACCAATATTGGCCTAGACAAAGCTAAAAAGAGGATTGAGACAAAAGAGGGTGCTAGATGCAAGCAACTTATGACATCTAATGAGACATGAAATAACCAAATACTTCTTAAAATAGCAAGTGGTAATGCATCAAAGAGCACATGCTACCTTACTCACAGTTCCAGTAAAATACATGAAATCAATGATGATAAAGAAGCAAATGAAGACATTGGTGCTCTTGCTAACAATGCTAGCAATAGTTTTGGCTCACCACATACTTCAAATGAGCCTTAGGTTCCTTATTTCAAAAGGAAAGTCATACCTCAATTTATAGAAGTTGAGTTGCAAGACTATTTCAATAATATAGGTAGTGAATGGACATCTAATATGATTATTGTAGAGACATGAAGAACCATTACCCAGTCTATAAATAAATTTACCATTTTCTAAATTAAATCTATAGAATACAAATCCTATTAGAACAAAATTTCTAGTTTCATCATTATTGGAGATTTGTGCTTCATAATCATATCATCGGAATCATATTTGTGCATTGGCTTCTACTGCAAGTATGTTCAAATATATTATTTCTGGAATTGTTCTTAACATCTTTTTGTTTGCAAAAAATTGAAGATGTTCAATACATTCGAATAGATGTTAAGGTATTCTGCAAAATTTGAATTTATAATTTCATTGTTACACTTTATTGCCAAATTGATTTCATCCTATCATTAGTCCAAAAGACATTCGTAAAATTTGAGAATGAGATCTAGTAAGAAGTTAAAACAAATTCTAGAAATGAATGTAGACCTCACCAAATGGTGATGAATGGATGAAATATAACTATCTTCCTTGGATATGAAGGTTGTAGTTAGATTTGAATCATTATTTACCAACATCCAATCTGAAATCAAGGTCTTGTCTTGCTAATACATGGTCATAATGAGACTTGCAATCAAATTTAACTCAATATTAAAGACTTCCAGATGTCCAAAAAATAGAATTTTAGTTTTGGTAAAGGTTTGGAGTTGAGATTTTATTACTGGTAATTGATTGAAATTGAATCACCCAGCTGGCAGTTGCCTAGACTTAGGCTCCAAATAACTAATGTGTGGCTGCTAGAGTTCTCTCAGCTTAGGGTTTCAAATGATAAATGATAGGGACTGATCTCTATCACCTTCAATAATAAAGGAATGGAAATGGTCTTCAAACCCTCTCATTTTCCCTACATTTTTAAATAGAAATGATCTTTAAATTATGGTGAATGACTCTATTTATTTAGAAGATAATTTGGACTTGAAACAATTACTGATTACTATTACATTTGGACCTAAATTGAGACCTAAACTAGTGACTTGTCCATTACATATCTGACTTGTCCACATTTCATCTTTTCTTTTTGATTGTGAGCTTATTCAGTATGCTAATTTTAAGCTTCTACTTACAGTGTTGGGACAAATCCATTAGTTACAGGAATGTCTTAGCATGATGGGAGCCTTTCAAGCATTCCATAGAACATAAACTTGATACCACAAACTACTTGATATTGATAACCCAGATTTGTCACATGATTCAATGTGAATTATTCCTCGAATATATGGACTCGACATGTATCAAAATTATAGAATAAAAATCACTTCAAAAAAATTAGACACTTTGTTGCTAAACATTTGTTATACTACTGATGACCATGATTCCATGTTTAATATTCTTTCACAAATGCATACTAGTCAAGAGGGTATTTCATACTCAATAGATGAAGAACGAGAAGTTTCCCAATATCCCATCCCTCCATAGTAGAAGCTAGAAAGTACAAGATGTTCTTTCATATTTTGAAAAGCAAACATGTATCCCTCATGGTAGTGGAAGAATCAAAGCGTGTTATTCTTTGTGTAAAATCTTTGCATGCTTCCATAATTTTTCCTGAACTCTCACATGTAATATTTTCTCATATTGTCTTTGTACTACATTTTGATTAATTTTTGTGATTTAATTTTCATTAACCTCTGTTGAATATTAGTTTGATCTATGTTATGTTCAATGAGCCTTGTCACAACATACTAATTCAAAGATGGAATATACATGCTTGCAAAGTTCAAATCTTAGCAACCACAGGGACAACCACACCAACAGAAGTTGTGACCAAAACCATATGAGAAAGAGGAACCTCCAAGAAAGAGATGAGAAAGGAAGACACACATCCCCCATTGAAACACCAATAGGCAAAGTCGATCAACAAAAGAAAAGGAGCTCTAGTGACACCATTAACAACAAGACGAACTCGAACTATGACAGAAGCAACTGGTCTCATTGATTTTAGGGGATATGTATATAATGTTATGTATTAAATATTTTCTATTGAAATCAGCTATTATAAAAAGATAATAAAATACAAATAGATTTAGAATAAAATAGTTAAAGTAGACCTTGTGCAATTGAGGACATTTACAATATTAGGTAGACTTGTAGGAGAGCAAATGGAGTGTGCTTCAAAAGGATGAGATTTGTGCTACATGAATGAAGTTGCACCATGTTGAAAGGATCTTATAAAAGCAATGTTAAGAAATATAAAGGTGTGGTAAATCCCTTGGCAGATGTGTAGATAAGTAAATACAACACAATATCTCATCATGTGTCAAGACATCAGATATAACATTGAATGATACCGAGAGGAAAATATCTGAAGAACATGTTTTAAAAAAATTTATGTTTCTTTGTTAGAACTACATTTTACTATGTTGATCACACATGTATGTTGTTTAGTGCAAGTCATGTAGTTTCCTCTTTGGCCCCTCTCATAGAGATTGTGTAAGACATTCTTCTAAGTTGTCTGATTGATACTAATTCTACTCAAGTGTTTCACATATAGTGTTGCATTTCCATTTCCTTTTTATATTACTATAGATAAGAAGCCTAACATCATGATTATTTCTCCATGGAGAAAGCCATGGATTCAACATACATTTTGTGTGCAACATTAGTTTGTTGAGGACTTGACATGAAAATAGGCAGACGACTGCTAAATGTTTCCAAGTGGCCTTTTGGCGATGGTTTGCCTGTTTTCATGTCAAGTCCTCAATAAACTAATGATGCACATAACATGTATGTTGAATCCACAAATTCTTTCATGGAAAAATAATCATTATGTTGGGCTTCTTATCTACAATAGTATAAAAAGGAAATGGAAATGTAACACTATCTGTGAAACACTTGAGCAGAAGCAGTATCAATCAGACAACTTAGAAGAATGTCAAACATAATCTTTGTGATAGGGGTCAAAGAGGAAATTGCATGACCTATGCTAAACAGTGTACATGTGTGATCAACATAGTAAAATTTATTTCTAGCAAAGAATAACAAAAAAAAATTCAATATATCAATAGTCGTCGCAATTGTGACGGTCTATCTGATGGAAGGTCATTAGAACAAGAGCATTGTCGTCACACCCACGGCACTATTTTTTCCTACCATCATGGTTGTGATGGCCATTCTGATGGTTGAGTGTTGGTCATATAGCACAATTGTCATTATTAGGACAAAAAATTGAAATTGTTTGATGTCGCAATTGCGATACCAGCCTATCATAATTACAATAATGTCATAGTGATTATTTACCCTACCTTCTACATAATTGCAATGACTTTTATCATCATAATTGTGATGAACGAGGTTTTTGTCGCAATGTCCAACGCCAAAAGTCTGACACCTATCCGACGGGAGCCAATTCTTGGTACTGTTGCTTGGGTGATAGTTATCCATTACAATTGCAATGTCCTACTATCACAATTCAGGTTCAAATTTAGTAGTGACACCAGTTAGGGAACTAAGAACCCCTTTTTTTTGAATTATCAAGGATTGGGATTTTACCATGAAAGCTATCCCACCAAAAGAAATTTGATCTTAGGGAGCAAATAAGAATTCAAAATGTATTTCTAGTAAGGAGGGGCCTCTACAAAACTAACTAGAAGGAGGTAGGAAGACTGAACAGTTTAATCAGAGTGACTTTTATCCCAAATAAATTTCTATGGAAAATTGGGATTATTACCCCTCTAAGGAGACTCTAAGGCTTCTTCACTAGAATAGAAGCATGATGGGTTAATTGTTGATTCACAATAAGAAACACGATCCATTATTAGGGAGGATAATTATGACCTTTAACGATGGGTTTTATTCTCTTTAAGATCATGCATATTATGGTAGAATTTTCTCACACAAAGAGGTTTACCTCCCAACCAACTATCCTCCCAAAATATGATTTTGCCTCTTCTATTGACAATCCATCTAAGACCTTTTCTTAGGGACCCCTTGCTCCTAACAATATTATTTCATATTTTAGAACCTGGAGGGAGGTCATTATCAAACAATAGGTAAGCAAAAGAGGAGTGATGGAAGTAATTAGTAGCTTGCATGATATCACCTCAACCCCTAATGCTCACAAGCCAAACACCAACCAATGTTGGTGAGGAGATCCTTATTAATATTGGTTATTCTTCTCATTCACAAGCCTCCCATAGTTATTGGTTTGTGGCATGCCTCCAAATTAATAAGGATAATCTTGGCCTTTTCCTCAACCCTCATCAAAAGGAAGTTCCTTTAGATATTTTCCAAGCTATCTGCCATAGTTTTGGAAATTTAAAATACTGAGAGGAAGTAGATCGGAATACCTTGTAGAGAAGCAGTAAGTAATTGAAGCTTGTCTAATCTACTTAGCCCTTTCCAACCTATGACCTTTCTCTGCATTCTTTGAAGGATAGTGTTTCAATAATGAGAAATTACCTCCTTAACAGTGAGGGGGAGACCCAGACAAGTATCACGCAGATGAGTAGCATGACAACCTAACACTTGGGTGATCTTCCTCTACAAATCTTGGTCCTTATTGAAGATGTTATTTTTTCTTTTATTGAAATTTATTACTTGTCCCAACATGCGAGCGTAGTCATCCAAAAAATTCTTCCATTGCCTTGCTTCAATAACAAAAGAGATTCCAAATAGGAAAGTATCATCTGCAAACTATTGTAGGACTTCAAGAGGGGGTTAGGAAGACAATATTACACTTTTTATTTGTTGCTCCTTTTTCCTATTAGATATTGAAGGAAGTCATTATTACTAATTTTATTCCTATAGTTTATTCTCCTCCTAACAATTTCTCACAATATTTTTCTTGAGTCACATATAAATAAAATATATATTTAAAATAATAAAATAAAGCATTCTTATGTATTTGTTTTTTTGTTATAAGTTGTTTTTGTTAGAATTCAACAACGAGATTTGTACCTCACATGTATAAGAAGCATTAATACACTTGTAGTTGTCAAATCTCAATTTTATTGTGTATGTACGTTATTCTTATTTGAAGTATCTCAAATAATCTTATTTTGTCTACCATAAGGTTCTCCCTTTTAAAGTAATTTTTCTATTTTTATGCCCCTTGAACTTTGTAATAAAAAATATTTTAAAATATACTAGAACCCCACAATATGGAGGAGCTTCCACTCTCAAACATAAATAAAAATCATTCTTTCAATATCAATCTAGATTTAATGTGCAAGATTATCACTTCCCATTGTATAATTTAACAAATAAATTGTAGTTGTTAAAATTTTTGTAAGCAAGCAATAAGAAAAATTTAATGTTGTATTAAGGATTTTCTACTTCTTTATAGAATTCATTAATTATATATGATACTCTCCTTAGCTTTATTTTTATCAATTAGGGAAATTTGAGGGTTTGTTGCTTGGTTTTTGCTCGTCTTAGTAGAAAGTGCACCACTCATGTACCATTATTGCATTATTATTTTTGTTACCTTTTCTAGTTCAATCATCCTCATTTTTTTAGTGTGAACATCCCCAATAGGCCTAAGAGTTGAGTTGGGTCATTAGGAACAAATGATATAATCTTTTCTTTTTATGCTCAAAATTTTAATTGAACATTATAACAAGCTTTTGGGAGATTGAGGTACATATGCTTTTCTCACCAATCTATTACTCATTAAAGTCTTCGAGGTCCGTAGATAAGTTGATTTTGATATAAAATATATTATAGGAATTGGTGGAGAAATAATATCTTTCAACATGTGTCATAAGATGTTAAGATGTCAACCATGAATAATAAAAGGCACAAAGGTAGGGCAGACTTGCTAACACAAAGCATAGAATGGAACAATGGTAATAGACCCACTAATAACAAATCGTAATTCCAAGAGAAAAGTACCAACAAAGAATTCCAAATATGCTTAAATCATTCCCAAATATAGACTTCATAAATTTAATCTTGAAAAAAAAATCATTTTTTCTTGTTTAGGTTGGGAACCTCTTTGACTAAGTCAAGGACTAAGAGTTGTCCAATTCGTCAAAATCTAATCAAAGCGTGATTCTAGCCTTATCCCTTATGGTGAGCCTTTGCACTCCACATTAGTAGATTCATTTAGAACCATTCAACTTCACCTACAAACCAAAAGCATGTTAACAAGACATTTTGTTGTGAAAATATTTTTGTAAATAAAAGTTAGTCCCTCTATTATGATGATACATGCACTATTTAAGGTTACATTCTACTTGTGAAGGCATATTTCTTGACTATTAGCCTAGAAGACATTATTACTTTTCTTGACTTTTAGCCTAGAACACATTTTTACATTTCTTAACATTAAGAGATTTCAAGATAAAATAAAAAATAAAATAAAGAAGTGAATAGGGTAATATGAGGAGCCTGTGTTTATTGTGCCTTATCATTTTTTAAGATGCATGACTTGCCTCCCAAGCCTTAAAATAAGTACTCTTATTTTAAGTATTCCAAATAATATTTTTTATCTACAATAATGTTCTCTTATCTCTCTCTTTTAGTAATTCTTCTAATTTAATGGCCCTTGAACTTTGTAATAAAAAATATTAAAAATCCACTAACACTCCAAAATATTCAAGAATTTACACTCTCAAAAATAAATAAAAATCATTCTTTCAATATCAATCTAGATCTAATATGCAAGTTTGTCACTTCCAATTGTATAAATTAACAAAGAAATTGTACTGGTTAAAATTCCTATAAGCAAGTAATAGGTAATTGTGTATGTTGTATTAAGGTTTTTTTATCAATTAGGGAAATTTAAGGGTTAGTTGCTTTGTTTTGAGTCCTAGTAGAAAGTGGACCTCTCACATCGTTATTGCAATATTCTTTTTTCCACCTATTCTAGTTCACACATCTTCATTATTTTTAGGGTGAACATCCCCAATAGGCGTAAGAGTTGGCTTGGGTCATTAGGAACATATGATCCCGTTTATGCTTAAAAATTTAGTTGTTGTAACAAGTTTATGGGAGATTGAGGTAAATATGCTTTACTCACCAATCTATAACTCATTAAAGTCTTTGATTTCCTTAGATAAGTTGACTTTGATGCAAAGTCTATTCTAGGGTTTAGTGGAGAAATACTATCTTTCAACACGTGTCATAAGAAGCCAAGAGGTTGGGCAAACTTGTTAACTCAAAGCATAGAATGGAACTATCATGACACACCCACAAACAACAAAATTGTAATTTCAAGAGAAAAATACCAACAAAGAATTCCAATTATGCTTAAATCATTTCTAAGTATAGATTTCATAAATTTAATCTCAACAAAATCAAAAAAGAAAATTGTATTTTCTTGTTGGAGGTTGGGAACCTCTTTGACTAAGCTAAGGACTAAGGGTATACATTCTGTCAAAATTTGCTCAAGACACGATTCCAACTGACCTCATCCCTTATAGAACCATTCAAATTCACCCTACAAACCGAAAGCCCATTAACAAGATATTTTATTTTTAAAATAAAAATTAATCCCTCTATTTTAAAGATACAAGAACTATTTAAGATTGCATTCTACTTAGTGAAGACTATTAGCCTACAACACATTATTTCTTTTCTTGACTATTAGCCTACAAAACATTTTTACATTTATTGGCTTGAAAGAGATTTCAGGATAAAAATAAAATAATAATAATAATAATAATGTGCTTGGAAGAGATTTCAGGATAAAAATAAAATAATAATAATAATAATAATGAAGTGAACAGAGTAATATGAGGAGCCTGTGTTTAGCGCGCCTTTTCATTTTTTTAAGACGCTCGGCTTGCCTCCCACGCCTTGTCACAATCTTTTAACAGAAACTTCTTTATCTTTCTCCTCTCCCGCTGCCCTTATTCAACAATTCATTCAATCTTTGGCTGTTTTTTCTTCAAGGTACTGTTGGTTTGCTATCTTCGATTGAGTCATGGTATGTTGTTACTGACAGAGTTCATGTGGTGCTGGTTCAGGTTGTGATGGAAAGGACAGGAAGAGGAAGAGGCGGGGGGAGGCCCAAAAGAGGAACACCAGCAGTGAAGCAGTCCAAAACAAGATCTGTGAAGGCGGGGCTCACCTTTCCAGTCGGTAGAATTGCAAGATTCCTCAAGCGGGGCCGTTATGCTCCTCGAATTGGAGCCGGCGCCCCTGTTTACCTCGCTGCTATTATGGAGTACCTTGCTGCAGAAGTAAAACCCTAAATTCTTTCAACTTAGGTTTTTAAATTTTTGATTCTTTAAGAAAATGAGGGCGTAAATGCTTTTCATCTGATTTGTAGCTCGTCTTTAACATGAACGTTCAGCTGAATAATATTTCAGCATGAATTTGAACGGCAATGTCATAATTTTAGTTCAAATTGGGATTAAATGCATTTCATCCAGCCCTTGCCTTCATTCCATTCGGGCTAAGGGCTAACCACGAGCAAAGTGAGGTCATGAACACTGTTTTTTAAAAAAACTTGGGGCTAAAAGTATTTCATCCAAGTTAGATGAGGTCATATGCAGGGAAGCTCATCATCCACATGAACACTGTGTTTTAAGTCTTTTTAAGAAAACTTAGGGTTAAAAGTATTTCATCCAAGTTAGACGAGGTCATATGCAGAGAAGCTCATCTCCAACATGAACACTGTATTTTAAGTATTATTTTTAGTGTAAATGTGATTTCATTCAAGCTAGATGAGGTGAGGTCATTTATAGAGGAGTTCATCTTTAATATGAAAATTTAACAATTATATTTAATAATATGAATTTGAACTTTGGTAAGAAGAATCAGAATATCATCATTAAACCATCATTTACCACTAGAGACAATATAATGCAGGTGTTGGAGCTGGCAGGGAATGCTGCGAGAGATAACAGGAAGCGCAGAATAATACCAAGGCACATAGAGTTGGCAGTGAGGAATGATGAGGAGCTGAACAAACTTCTTGGTAATGTCACAATCTCTGGAGGTGGCGTCCTCCCAAACATCCACCAGATTTTGCTTCCTCAGAGATCAGCGCCCATGCTTATTAAGAGAAACGCCCCAGAGTCTCAGGAGTTCTAATTTTCTCTCTTTATTTTACTCAACTGCCATCCACCGGAAGCTCTAGCTTGGCAGATATTGCTTTTTTCAAATGGAATTTGGATTTTGATTTGTTTACTTCATGGTTTTTGCTCTATGGTTGATAAATTCAAAGAGCTAGTTTGGTCAAGAACTTTTCTATCGCCTTGAAAGTTCCAGTTTGTTCCCCAATTGGGTGTATTATCGCCTTCAAAATTTCCCCTCATTAGACAATCTGGATATCTAAGGAAAAACTTGATATTTGGCTCTTCAATTCAGTTTAATCAAAATTGGGTTTTCATTTATTTACTTCATGTTTTGCTCTATGATTGATATATTCAAAGAATTAGACTTTTCCCTCGCCTTGAAAGTTCAGTTTGTTCAGCAGTTGGATCTATTATCATCTTCAAAATTTTCCAACTCATTAGGCAATCTGGATCTGTGAGAAACTTGCAGAAAACTTGAGATTTGCACTTCGATCTAATCAAAGTTTATTCGTTTGGTTACTGAATTTCTTTAACTATTCATTCTAATTAATTTTTAGATTCAATTATGTGTAAAATCTGTTCATCCCTTATATAAGAAAACCTCGAGGTTTAGAGTGAGAGAATCTATTCATTTTATAAGAAAATCTCCAAGCAAGCAAACTGTGTAATTTTCAATAAGTAAAATATTTATAAATCAGTATAAGTTTTTTCAATTTTTTTAATGGTTACAATGGATTGAATAGATTTTTTAAAATATATGTCATTGTGTGTTTATTAACTTATTGTACTTGCCTATTCGTTATGTGAGATTAGTAAATTAGTTTTGAACATATTAATCAATTATATGCAAGCATTTTTACCTAGTTTCAATTTTTGTAAAGTTTTAATATTTTTATCAATTTTAAAATCGAAATACAAGTACCCTTAATTTAAAATTTAACATTGTCATTTAAAATTTAAAACATTACCATTTAAATTATTCAATTTAAATTATTTTTTGATTAATTGTTGATGAAAAATAATAATTAGCAAATTATATATTACATTTTATTTATTTTGCTATACATAGTACACGGTAAAAAAAATGTTCAATAAATAGAGTTAATTTCTATTATATTAATTTATAATACATATTACATATTACATAATACTTAAATATTATATAGTAGGAAAAGTGATAAGTGTATTATATATTTTCTAGTACAATTCATTCTAAGGGCAAGTACATGCCAGGCACTTGTTATAATAATAGGGAAATAAATGTCTTATTATTGTATTTGATACTATTGTAATCATTTGCACTTGTATTTTTTATTAAATTTTAATTTCTATTTTTTTTTTTAAATCTTTAATGTTTGAAATTATTTTACTACAACTTTATTTGACTCATATATCTAGAGTTTCTAGGCGCTGATTTTGAGGATATTTTAGAGCTTACAATTTATCAAATAGTATATAATAAATAAATGAAAAGTAAAATTATTTGTTAAAATATAATGATGTTTTTTTATCTTTCTAAATGAAAAAAATAGACTATTAACTTTACTACTCTACCTAATTAAACTACACTACATTATACCTAATTAAGTGCTTACTACTCTATAATTTTATTTTTAAAATACTTTTATGTTTATGAACATAAAAATAAAGATATATTTTATAACATATAGCAATTTTATTTTATAAAAATACTATTATTATTTAGTAATATTATAAGATTATATATATTATATTATTAAAACTATCCTACTCTCGTAATTACTATTACACATAATAGCATGTACTTAATTTGTATTAATTTTATTGAATATGATTATTAATATGTAATATATTTTATAAAAAGTAGAGAAATTTTATAATGAATAAATTTTAAAAGTAGTTAAATAGAATCATTTTTTAAAAATTGAACTTCTATATCTATTCTCCCAAATTAAATAGTTTTGAGTTAGAGTATGTCCATAATGGAGCATATTCCATCAATAAAAGATATTTATTTAATATGACATTTATAATTATGAGAATTTATTATTCTAGAAAGAAATTTTTTTAAATTAAATAATCAATAGATCAAAAAGATAGGTACAATATCAAAAGAAGGGAGGCGAACCTCAACCTCCTAGTTCAACTGGTAATCCATGATCAGTCAACTAGCACAATATGTAACAGTTTCAGCGAGATTACAAAAAGAGAAATTAGATAAGCTAATCCATAATATCATCATGATCATCAATCCACACAGTCCATCCCAGCTCTCCTTCCATCCAAACAACTTTCTTTCACTCAAGAATATGAGCAAAGAACTCAAGTCTATCAGAAAAAGGGCCTCTAGTATCTCGCATCTCCTTAATCAGCCGCTTAAGGGCTTCTTCAAAAGCAGCCCGGTCATCGATAATGCTAGCCCATTCCAGCCCATGCTTCATTTTGTAGATGAACATAGTAGTGTGCCCATCACGAAGAAATCTTTTCAGCTTGTCCTTTTCAAGTTTCATAATGCAGCACACTTGCGAGATAATCTTAAAGTGTATGAGTTTCAATTGAAACAAAGTAAGGGATCTACCAACATCTTGGAATTTTTCCTCATTTCTACTTTTCCAAATAAACCAAAGAATATGAGAAGAGAGAATATTCCAAAAAAAGTTAGCATCCTTCTTGAGACCAGATATGTTTCCAAGAATAGTATCCAACACAGAGACATGATCAGTTATAGATATTCCAAAAAAAATCCATATAATCCTAGCAAAATGACAAGTAAAGAAGATATGTCTTAAATTTTAAGGAACCCTGCAATTAGAACAAGAGTCAGTATCACTAGCCTAATTTTTAACGGGAAGTCTATCAAGAAGAAGCTGCCATTTAAAATGTAAGATTTTGGGAGGAATATGAGACTTCCAAAATTTGTCAAGGATTTTGTGTCATTCAAGAGAGTCCAAATTCATATACCAGGTGGTATTCAGGTGTGATAAGATAGAGTGATCTTTATTAAGCACCTTATATATATCTTTGGCTTTGATTTTATGTAAGAGGGATCCATCATCCCAATGAAAATATAAGAATCTATGGGAATCCACATCACATCTACGGGGAAGATTGAGGGGGTGACAGGCATTAATTATCATATTATAGGTATGTTTATGAGAGTCAAGAAGGTTAAACTTAAGCCTAATATCCTGCCAACTCGCAAGGTTGTCATTCTCCAAAATATCAATAAAGCTCTTGATACCATGGTTGTTCCAATGTTTTGCAGAACACCCTTGAGTCAAGGCAAGAGGCTTGCCATTATGTTGCAGATTCCACCATTCTAGAAAGAAATTAAAATTTTAAACAAATATAATAGAATATAAATAACTAATTCTTAAAAGGTTTTTTTTTAATTCAATAATAATATTATTAAATATTATTTATATTTACAAATTATATCAATTGTAATTAATTAACATATTTACATTTTCGATCGGTAAGAGGCTGAAGCCAAGGTTTATTATTATTATTATTTGTTGTGATTAATTATTTCAATTATTAGTTAATTTTGAGGAGATTTGAACCCAAACCTCCCAATTAAAAGGCTCACAATTTACCATTGTGTTGTAGGCTCTTGCCTTGTTGTAATAGCTTTTTAATAGAAATATATATAATTTTATAATTTTATAAAATAAACTTATATAATTTAATTAATAATTATCAATTGTGTAGCAATTTTTTAATTTATATTATTTTTCAGATAAAACTATAATATATTATAATTCACAAATTTGAATTATGGAGAACCTTTTTTTTCTGAATAGACCTTTCTCAATACAATCATTTGATTTTTTTTCAATGTGTGAATTATACGTCTGAAAAATAAAGCATTTGATCAATTGACATCATTCTAATATCTCTTGGTTCAAGATTTTTTATTTAATATTTTTTTAAATAATACTAGTACTATTGCAAAGTGAATGCAGTAGTACTAGTCTACGGCAAGTACAATAAAATATATCTATTTTCATATATAATTATTTTAATTTATTAAATCTAAGAAAATTTTACAACAAATTCAAATATAACCTATTGATAGTTTATGTAAAAGATCATATATAAACTGAGATATAATTGAAAAGTACCACGTAGTAGCATTTATATATGTTAACTAAATATATGAACCTAGTACAATGAATAAAAATATTATATTATTGTTTGAATATGTATTTTATATAAAATTTAGAATTTGATTGATTAAGTAATTAAGTGAAATAGTTAGTTAAAAATAATTTTTTGGGTAAAATTTGTAAATCTACTATGCAACAAGTTTGATTTAATTCATAAATATTTTGATAACGTGAAAAAAAACATTGAAAGAGTAAAAATCATAAATAAAACTATTGTCATATTCAAAAGAAAAAATGAAGCATTGGATTGATAGTTAACTATATAGTAATAGATAAAAGTAGTTCACACACATATATAATTAAAATACTAAATACTAATTATAAAACATAATAACTAGCCTAAACTATAATATGGAGAGGTCTCCCCAAAAGGGGTCCTATAAGACCAAATTAAATGAACCAATCATAGTTGAAGAAATAGTTATAATAATAAATTATATAAATAAATTAATATACAAACTTTATAAATACTTTATTAATAAAAAAATAATTAATTATGATTAGTGGATATTTTATAAGCTAATTCACTAAAAGTGTGAAAATGCAATAGCACTAGCCTATGACAAGTACAATAATAATTGAATTTAATGTAAATTGATTTATGTTTAATGATGTTATGAATTGATTCATGTCTAATGATTTTTGAACTTTTAGTATTAAATTGAAACTAAAGAAGTATTATGAATTTTAAAGAAATTTTTAAAAATTATTGAATATATGTGTTTGAATTGTGTGTTTAAATTATTTCTCAACTAGAGTACTTCCTTTCATAATTATTGATATGATTCCATTATTTCTACCTAACTTATTATTTATATGATATAGTTGTGTATGTGTCATTATTTATATAATTTTAAACTCGTAACAATTTATTTGGTGTAATTGAAAAAATGTACTTAAAAGTGTTAAAGATTTCTTTTAATGATTCCATAAAATCTAAAAGTCACACATTTTATATAATATTTACATAATATCATATGATTTAATTATATATTTATAATTATACTTTACAATTTAGTGATTATAAATTTTCTTTTCTTACTTTTCAACAATTTACAATATATTTATATGTATATGTATATATATATATATATATATATATATATATATATATATATATATATATATATATATATATATATATATATATATATATATATATATATATATATATATATATATATATATATATATATATTCAACTTCTCTCAACCTCTTTACAGGGCATCCATGTGTACTTGCTTTCACTCTTTAAACTCCCAAGAAGATATAAAGAGATTATTGAAAAAATTCAAAGAAATTTCATATGGTCTGGAATGGAGGGCAAGAATAGAATAAGTTTAGTTAGCTGGGAGAAAGTTTGCTAACCTAAGTCCATGGGGGAACTGAACATTAGAAGAATTGGGCATCTAAATAAGTCCCTCCTGGCTAAGGTTAGTTGGAAAATGATGTGCTCCTGGAGCAGTTGGTGCAGTATTATCAAGGGCAAGTATCTTAGGGGTGATGCTTTGCACCAACATCTTTGGACCGTGACCCCCCACCCCCCCCCCCCCCCCCCCCCCCCAACGAGTTCTAAAATTTGGAATAACATTGTGAAAACACACAATATGTTGAAGAAGGGTGCACATTGGGTGGTGGGGAATGGGAACAAAGTCAACTTGTGGGAAGATCACTGGCTACATGATAGTCCCCTCACAAATACCAAGTTCCAACCTATAAGCGTTTCTTGTACCAAACTTCGTGGTACCCTGGTTTAAAATTATATTGACCTTAAGAACAAGTGGAAAAGATTGTATAATCAAGACAGTCCTAGAATGAGGTTGCATGTGGAACTTTAAGAGATGCTACAAAATTATCGTATCGCCTTTGTCCCATTAGAGGATTCTTTGATATGGAAGCCACCCCCTCTAGAGAGTTCATAGTGAAATATTCTTATGCTTGTTCTCTTGAGGGTGGTGATGCCCTGAAGGATTGGAAGAATGTTTGACACCCCTAGATCCTACCATGGGTAAATTTCTTTTGGGGGACGGCTCTACATGGAGCCATCCTCACAATCCATAATCTACAAAAGAGAGGATTCTAGCTAGCTAATTGTTCTGTGTTATGCTATAAAGTAATGAAATCCATTCGACACCTCCTCATACATTGTATTGGTTTGGTTTTCAATATGGTAAGAACCCATTAATTTTTGTTGTGAAAATCCAAGTATCCTTTATGTGATTAGGGTTTGTTATTCTTTTGATTAAATTGTGCCCTAGAAAATCCCTAATTGTTATGCCCTAATATCATTTTTACCCTAGATTCCTTGTTGAAATTGTTAAAATTGATCACATTTTTTAAATTAAGGCAAGATTTTTCAAGAGGCCCTAATACATTTCAAAATTTTCTTATTATAAGGTTTTTTTTCAATCTTTTTGAATTCTTTTGTGAAACTATCTTTTTGCCCTAGCTCTTAACTCATTCTTAACCCAAGGTCATGTCACAGCTTCCCTTTCTCCTACATGGGTTACCTTTTGATTCAAGTTGTGAGGTTGCAATGGTAGCCCTTAATCTTCCCTAAGATCAAGGGCTGTCGTTATGTTTCTATGAAGAGATGCTATGCTTTTAAGAATGAAATGATGACACGTAGCATGTATGGCCCACTTTGAAGTAAGTTGAGTATGTTTTTCTTAGTCATCGGATCAAACGTAGATCTAAGGTTGTTGTTATGTCACTAACAAGAATTGCTTGATTTTTAACCATGGCAACATAACAACAAGGTGAAACGTGTCTCATACATTTCAACCATTACATGGAGGATGTAAACAAAGTGACAAGTTTCCAAGTATCAAATTTTGATTGGTTTGACTGCCAAGTCAGAGGATGGAAGATGAATCAACTTGCAAATTATGTTTTGTCCATCAAATTTTTTGTGAATCAACGACCTATTTTCAAATTTTTAGAACATGTCATTCTGCTCTCTATAAAACATTTATGATAACTAAAGACCTCTTGTGTGAATTGATATGAAAGCTATAATGGAAAAATTGATCATTTCATTTTGAAAATAGATTGTTGAAGAACTAGAGCATAGTGCCTGTTGAAAAATTGTTTGTTGTGTGAAGTCAGATTTTGATTTTCTACATCAACAATCTACTACAATAACTAGATACGAATTTTCAAGCCAAGTAAGTATTTTTCTATCCATAAGAAGAATTTGGGTTTCTTGTATCTGTTAATTACAATGCCTCCAAAGAAGGGTTTCTTTGGGTAGAGGGATTACATGCATAAGAATATTCATGATGATTTGCTAGAGCAATTAAATGAGTCCACTAACGATCTTATGCAAATGAAAAAACTAGTCCCGATCAATCCAAGGTTAAAGATAGCCGAGGGTGTGTATGATAGGGGAAATTGGACTCAAGATGAAGTGACGTCTAAAATTAAGTTGCAGTTATTCAAGAAATGGTTCCTAGAGAGAAAACTATTCACCCTTAATGGCAACATTTGGAACTTTGACCTGGGAAATTTGGTTGTCCCAAGAGTGTTTATGGATTCAAACCTCCTCACCCCTATAGCCCAAATGTATGACCTAATAAATAGAACTGTAAGGGGAGTATACAAGGAATGCCTAGCGAAAATTACACCTAAGGAAATTCAAGAAGTATTTGGAATGGATCCTACCTAATGGTATCATGAGATCATTGATTTTCAAGGTTTAGAGAAGGAGTATATGTCCCAGAAAGATCAAATTAGGAAGGGACCATTAAGAGGACATCTAGCCACTATTGAAATTTTGACATTAGTCACAGCCTCTACCTGAGAGCCTTTTAAGAAGCAATTCTTTAATTCTAGTGCCATATATATATATATATATATATATATATATATATATATATATATATATATATATATATATATATATGTATGTATATGTATATGTATATGTCTTTGTGTAGGGTTTTTGGTGAGGATGGACAAGATTATATGCCAATCAAATTCATGTATATGATGATACAGATTTTTTCCTTTGAGGTTAGTATTATTTTTTATTTTGCACCATTCTTGGCCAAAGAAATCCATGTAGGATTAATTAGGATTGCTAAGGGAAAGATTGAGAAAACATTTGGTCTCTATTCTATGTTAATGCACATGTTTCTTTTCAATGGAGTTTAGTACTTTGAGAAAGAGATGGAGTTGACAAGGGAACATGAGGGAGAGCCTCTACCAATTCAATTGTGGAGTGCAGATATGACTTGGGATGCAGGAGAAGCAAGTTTTGTAAGGTTCAATAGGTATTTTGCATCTAGGTTGAGGATTCTTTTATCAAATGATAATCCAAGGATTCCTAAGTTTCTTTTCTATTTTATTAGACCTATGGATTCCCCCAAATATTTGAAATTGTCCCATAATTAGGTAGATGTCATCCCATATCCAATGTCTACTATTTTCAGGTTATAAGGAGACCCCACATGTGCTACCTTACCAAGTACCTTTTAAGGTAGGTTTAGCAAAAAATTTGTAGCAAATAGGTGGATTCGAAGAAATAGAATTGACTGGTAGATCAAGGGGTTCCATTTTCCCAACTTGTACTATTGCACATCAATTTGTAATTACAAAGGGTGGTTGGTTTAATGATAGTGAGGGATTCTTTGAAAATTTGAGACAAAGAGCCAAGGGCAAAGCTCACAAACATGATATCTATTATCCAAAATACATTATAAGAAATGAATTTTCCTTGCAATAGAAAGAAATAAAAAAGGAGAAGTGGAACGTATACTCTAGGGTGCTAGAATTCATTAATTATTTTGAAAAGGAATATACCAACTGAAATATGCCAAAACATTAGTTGATAAGATAACTAAGCTAATGAGAACATTTGCATAGATCATGGACACCATGAACAAGAAGAAAGCCCTCCTTATTAGTACTTATCCTAACAGAGCAAGGGAGGTAATGAAGCAATTATCTTTTACTCCTACTATAAGTTCAGGTCAATTGCTCATTCAAGAGAAGACTGGCTATAGTATAGTCAGGATTGAGGAACAAGGTGGTGTCAAGGGGAAAGAAAAGGTTGGATCAAGAACTAGTATTTTGACAAGAATACCTCAACTTGAAGAAAAGCCATTGAAGCCAATGCCCAAGAGGCAGAAAATAGAAGGAAAATAGGTGTTTCAAGAAGAGATTTATTCATCATCTCAATCTCCCCTACATGTGGGAGAAGAACAGCTCACTAGAGATTAAATTAAACAATGTGGATCCCAGGGTGGAGTACTCATCACCATAGCAAAGCTAGAAGAAGGATCTCTTAAAGAACCCCCTATGCCCAGCCTGGAATTAACTGTGGTTGATTTTAAAGGGAACGAGCTAGATCTTGTAATTAAATAGGCTAGCCATGAATTCTTGTTTGATAATAATTTTGTAAAATCAAGGGCTTTCTATCAATTTACATGGAGAATGAATTGCAAACTTTGAGGAAAAATGCAATAAAAGGAAAATTGAACAACCTGAGAAAGAAGACTCTATCATAAAAAGTGAAATTAAAGAAGAAATGATGTAGGAATTCAAAAATATAACTCCTTAGGAAGGTATGAGAATGATCAAATCAATTGGAGTGCCACTTCTTCCTAACTGGGACATTGCAGATGCAATGATTTTTAGTGTTGTTAAAAAGGAATTGAACACTGAAGAGAAAAAGCAGATTGCACTTAGTGGTGTAAGATATAGTGAGGACCATGTTGCTTTGGTTATTTGGTCTTTCACAAGAGGATCTAGGACTCTCTCTTTTGATCCTAGTGACTCTAAGTTAATGGGTAATTTAATTCTCAAAAGAGTAGAGGATAGCCCAAATGAGGAGGCAATAGAATTAAGTATTGGAACAAAAAATCTCACTTGGCAACTACAAAAAGAGAAAAGAGGTTTATACAATACTTACAACTGAAGTATGAAAAGGTCTTGGCAGCCTACAATGAGGAAATCCAAAAAAGGCTTAGACTTGAAAATGAAATGCCAAGATATAAAGGGTTTGGGGCGGGGTGGGAGGGTTTGTTAGAGTAATAATATATTGCCTTATTAATTAAATTATTAAGTCACTTATTATCTCTAGTTTACTTAAGCTAAAATTTAGGCATATAATAATTATTTATTTTATTAATTATTATCATGCAACCTAGGTTTTACCTGATAGGATTTTGATCTCCTTTTATAAGGATTGATCTCTTTGTAATTTTATTCATTCATTTTTTATTATAGAAATTTATCTTTTTTCTTATCAAGATTGTCTCATCTATAGATCTGAGAATTCCAGCCTCCATAACTTTTGCTTCTCTCTTTCTGTGACAAGTGTTTTCATGCAAGTTATCCTTTAGAGTTGTCTGGTTGATCTTTCATCAACTTCAACAATTAACAAATGCCTTTTGCAAAGGATCAGGTGTATTCTTCTCACCAGCATTTTTAGTAGGAGGAACAATAGGTTTCCCATCTTTCCATTGGGTGGTATAGGGAAAGTTTTGCAACTTATTTTGTCTGCTAAAGTTGTTGAATTGTGATTTATCACTAGTGTTTGCTTTGTGGGCATTTCCAACTTGAGGTTCATAGTTTCCAATAGAGTTAACATTTGATCCACCTTATCCTCCTCGGGCTTCTTGTTAGCAGGAAGCTTATCACCTTCTTTCTTGTTGCTACAAGGATTGAAAAGCTTAGGATCATCTCTTCTTCCTAGTTTTCCAAAGGCCTTCCTATTATTTTCAATATTTATAGCCATTCTAAGGGCATCCCTTAATGTTCTAGGATATTTATCCCTTAAAATGTAAGCCATCTTACTATCAAAAGTATTGAAATATGTTGTAAGACAAACATTCTCCTCCAACCTCATTACTTGGAATAGTTTGTACATCCCCTTTTGAAATATGAAATTTAAGTCAAATTTGGACTCATTCTGACTTTTCTCTATATTGTTGAACTTATTCAATATAAAATTAGCATTAATATTGTCTCAATACTATTCTGTGAAACACTTTTTAAGATCTTCCCAAGAGCTAACACTATTATCAGGCAGTCTCCTATACCCATCTCTGGTAGCTTCTGTGAGGGAATGCACAAATAGTTTCATGACCACATCTTCATGTTCAACTTCATAATCATTAAGCATGTCCTTAAACTTTCTAAGGTGTTCTTTACCACTGGTAGTATTATTAGCAAAAAAAATTGTAGCCTTATCTCTTAGATCATTTGGGACAGGGTTTGGGTGACTAGGGATACCTAGGAAGGATATTTTCTTATACCTCTCCATGTACATAGGTCTCTTTGTAAAATCTAAAAGACCAGAAGCAGCAACTTGGGTCCAAATATTTGTTTTCCTAGCTGAACGTCAGTTTATTGTGCTAGTATGGTAGAAGAAGAGGAAGGTTCAGGCTAGGAAGTAGTGATATTACTCATTATAGGTCCACAAGTCCTAGTAGAAGGCATTCCTAATGAGGATTGACTTTGTTTTGTACTCAAACCAAAGGTAAATGTTAGAAATTGAATTTTCTTTCTCATTTTTGCTACTTGGGCTTCATTCTCTACCTTCTCAAGTTCCTTGGTGACATCCTCTCACTCTTTCTTAGCCTTCTCCAACTCTAGATCTATTTTTGACATGGTAGGGACATTTTTGGATGTAAAAGTGGATTCATTTATCTTGACACCTATTACCTTTTGCTTATCTTTATCAATAGCTTTAGTAGTTAGATCAATTACTTAGATTTCACTCTCCTTTCTGATCGGCTCGTATGGATGGATTTGTACAACCACCAGATCTCCTTTTCCTTGCACAGCCCACTCATATTCATGAACTTTACATCTCATCTCCCCAATATCCCCAAACTCTAAATGCAATGAAGTGGACTTATCTTCTAACTTCTTATTACGTTCCTGCAAAGAAGCCATTCTCCTAAGTAGGTTGTCTCTCCAATGAGAACATTCATAATAATTTGTTCCTTCTCTTTTTCCAAGCGGACGCATTTGGCATCTTCTTTAGCAACTCTTTTCCTAAGTGCTTCTACTTCTGTTAATAAATCATCAAGATCAGTAATAGTAGTATATGATTATGTAGGGTCAATCAGGTTTCTTTCAATAAAAGGAACATGTTTAGGTGAGATCTACTTGACTGAATGATTCTAGGTCTGATATATTGATTCATTTCTCCTAATCCACCTAATCTAAAATTAGTATCTCCCATGGATGACACTATCTTGTCTTGGTAAAGTTGTTCCTCTTGAAAAGGTGTTGTAAAAAGATTACCTAGAAGCCTAGTACTCTCGGATTTAAAACTATGGGAAAAAGCTTCTTTCTCAACTATAGGTTGGTATTAGGGATTATCTCTAGGCTTCCATGTATGACTGGACTCCCCTTTCTTCTTAGGCCAAACTTTCTTACCATCTTTTGGTAGCTATGTATACAAAGGGATTTATGGGTTTTCCCTTACATATGTTCTTGTGTTTTTTCTTTTATCATCCATTTCTTACTTATAATATAAGCACTAGTTAACAAAACCTTGACCGAGTCACCACCCACTAGGGGAAAATAACTTTACTATGGCTAGAGGATAGGAAATTTCATGGAAAAAGAACTTCTAAACACAAATCTGACACAAGGGCCCAACCTAGAAAGACTTTAATATTGTATACTTTGGGAAATGTAAACTCTATTTGGCATCAAGGCACTATGCAAACACATCTTATGTCATACAGCTTCTCTGGTATTGGGATTCTTTCATATTCTCAAGGTTTATCACTTAAAGGAACCAATGCCAACCATAGGCACAAGGAAAAAATGAGCATATGATAACAAATGTATAGCTTATATCAAAGATTCCAACATTTTAGATATGATTTTATTTTCATTGCTCCCTAGTAGAGTTGTCATTTTTGTTGATGTTTTAAAACTATAGGTCTCAAAATACCACCAGGATACAAAATGAAAGTGGATGCCTAGGGGCAAGCTATTTCCCATTTTCAGCAAGAACTTATTAAAATCTGGACCAACTTAACAAAGCACCAGGGCTTTCTACACTTTAGGCTTTGCAAAGCCAAGGTGGGTATACCTAGGTATTGATCAGGTATTCACTAACATTCCTTATTCAGTATTTATCCCTTAGAGAAAAAAAATGGTCAAATATCTTCTTGAAATTTGTAATCAACTTGTTGATTTATAGTAGCCATCTATAAACTCAAAGAAAGCTATTACAAAAAGTGAATGACCAACATGTAGTTCTCTATTACAAACTTTTAGATAATTGATTTTGATTTAAGTGTGAGTTATGCAACCAAATGACTATATCAATTTGCATCTCAATTGATAACTAGTGCCTTATCCATTATTACATAGAGTCATACCAATAAATCTTGATCTATTTAATTGACTTGCAATTAAATTTATCAGTTGTTAACCCTAAATCTCATTCTTATGGTATCCCGCCCATATACTTAGAAACCCCATCAATTCATAGAAGCATTTACTTAATTGCTTGAATTAAAACCAACAATAAACTAACATATAGCCTATCCCAACTGCATTAAATTGAAAGATATTTTCTCATTCAATTTCAAAGTAACAAACATATAAAAAAGGAGACAGATATTCATAACTTATTCTTTTGTATTAATCTTCTTGAGAACAATACATTTGTCATATAAAACTCAAAATACAACTCAAAATGTTACAAATTTGTCATTTAATATCTACCATGTTCTTAGAGTACAAAATTGATACAAGACACGATTGACAAAAAAATTGGATCAACTACACATAGCAATAGCATTAAAATATAACAGAATTCAAACCCTCACTCCACATCTTGGGAATCCTTTTATAGACAAGGATTTCAACAAGCTTTAGATGGGAGGACACTTGTTAGAATTTTTATTCAAAAACAAATACAAATATATTTTAGAAACTTTCTTTTCACAAACATTCTCTATACTTGGAAAAATTTGGGGAAGCAATTCCAAAACTTGGCAGGTGGTGACTTTCTTTAGGTGTCTCCGTGATGAGCATGTCGGCACTATAATAACCTGTCTCTATCATTGTCTTTTCTCCATTTTGTCCCTTCTATCATCCAACTATGACTTCTAACTACTTCCTACAGGCAGAGCTTTAATCTCTCTAACTACCTCCCACATGTAGATTTCCCTCTTGGTTGGCCATTGAGTGCTTCTTACCCCAAGTCACTAACTGCCTTGTTCTAATGGCATCTGTTATAGCCTTTGGTTCAATTACAAACTGGTTTATATCTATTTCAACCTTTAAAATGAAATCAATTAAATCATTAAAAGGAACATCACTTTTATCTTCAAAAATAGTTTCTACTCCTCCTTGAGCTAGCATTGAATCAAAAGAATCTGACCACTCTTGCCAGTCCTTTAATTTATTATTAGCATCCAAAATTGGTGGGATGTATGGTTCAATCCCTCATGACAAAACCTTCATTTTTTTTTTTATAATTTATAACTTAACAATAAAGAAACCAATTATTTCTTTTATTATTTCCAGGCCTTACTTTATTATTAATATTTTGTCAAGTAAATCTGGCTTCTTTTCCATCAACAAAATCAATATTTCCAAAACTGAATATATGGCCCCCATTGATTGAAAATAGGTGGTAGCTATGATATTGTTTCATTGCATACATGATCAACACTTTGCAAAGAAATGAAAAGGCTATGAGCCTGTTGAGATATCTCCTTTATTGTATCTATCATATAGCCTATCATACCTTTCAAGACATTAATCGTTATTTCACTACCTTGTTGTGGAGATTCAACATCTATGCTCATTCTCCTTGGCTCAACATCACCTTGCGCCAACTTTGTTTCCTATGTTTATATTTCTTGAGTGACCCTACCTAGTTGTTCACTACCGGTCTATGCTCTGCTTTGTTTTATAGTACTGAGTTTCTCCTTTTGCAACTCTATCCTTTAGCTCCTAAGCCTTTGCCTCCAACTCATTCATTTTTTGGCTATACACATAGCTTTTCCTTAGCTCTTTCTCATATAACTTCCTAATATCAACATAATCATGGAAGGTTTTTACCAGTTTAGTTTCTATTTCTTCATTTTGGCCTCATTTATAAATAGGAAGTGTTTCATGGCCTTTAGAAATTTTGAACCAGAAGTACTCTACATGGTCTATACTATCATGTTACCTTGAGTAGTATTTTGTATATCCGTCAATTTTGTTTGTTTGTTTCAAGTGTCATGCTCCATATTGCTAAAGATTCAGAATCTTCATTGAAGTCTGATCCCCTTTAAAAACCATCAACACCAAATGCCTTATATGAGATTGAATTTTCTTGTCTCTTGATTTGATCAAGCATGAAAGCTTTCTCTAGATCCCATCTAGGCATTAGAAGTATTCCACTTCTCTGAACAAGGTCCCTTGCCTCTATAGGTGTCATCTCCTCACTTTCTACATCATATGCATGTAATTTATCAACCAATTCTTGGATTTTCTCCTCCAATTCTCCTGGATTGAGTTTCAACACTAATTCACGCTACTTTAATTTATACAAAAAGCTCTTAAACTCTACAAATTTTAGGAATTCATCATCCTCCATGAATTTTTATGCTTGGATGATCCTGTCATCCATCCTAGTCAATTAGAGAATTCTCTATTGCTATCACTCTATCTTGTAAATAGTTCTACCTTAAATCAACAAAGTATTGATTCTTTCTAAGCATTAATTATAGTGTCCTCTATTTTACCTTATCAGGTATTTGGATCATTTTTTGTCTTTTGTTGCCCTTGGCAACCCATGACACTTCTATAGGCTCATCCTCTTTAACTCTAAGACAATATTAGGTTTAGGGGAGTCACGGTTCACTCTTCCCTCTTCACCTCCTAGTTTTTTAGGCATATATGTCATGATTTCATTGTAACCATCTACCATTTTCCTTAGTCTGTGTGGATATGGGACATCTAAATAGAAGCCCTTAAAGCTTGGGTCTACTTTCTTCCACTCATTTTATACCCTTAATATATCATTGAATTTCCTCAATTTTTTTAAGCTTCCCCTTCAGCTATAAGGTTTGTGATCAATTCTTCATAGGGTGACTCCTTGGTGTTGGGCAACACATAGCCCCTAATCTCCTTTAGAGTATTTCTCATGAAGCCCTCTGGGTCATACATTATGTATGGGATAGTGGGTAGGTTGTAGTGGCAAAAAATAGCATGGATTTGATCTAAGGATTATTTTCCAATTGAAAAGTCCCCTATCCTGAAACATCTATATAAAAAGGTTCCCTTATGCACTTTTGGCCCTAAATATTCCATATTTACCACGAATAATTGCCATGTGAATTCAATGATGGCAAGTCTAGGAGGGATATATTTTGGTAGTATATGTGGTGACTGGGGACATGCATAAACTCTCATAAGAGAAAAGGTTTGAAACAAAAATATATCACCCCAATTATGATCTAGCCTCTTAGGTTCATGTAATATGGTTGTTCTCAATCAACTTTTCAAAATCTCAAGGGCCCTGAAGAAACTAGGTTCTAGCATTTTCATTAAAATGAGATCAAATTATTAAAAAAGGAAATAGAATTAGAGTAATGGTAAAACCTATCCCATACCCATTTCCATAGTTGCATGGGCAGCTCTCCATTTGTATCATATGTTTAGTCTATGAAATTAGGACTAATATATCCCACATTCTTGTATAAAATTAGATGCATCAGCAACAAATAATGGTGGAACCTAAAATTCCCCAATTCTCCTCTTTATGTTGATCCAATTTGTTCTTACATCTTCTCAATAATGTAGGCCACATAATCATATTCCACATTGTGGAAAGCATCATGTATTTCTTGGGCTATAATTTATATTGACCCATATTAGACCCATTGCTCCCCACCACCTTGTGGATACCATATATAGTCTTTTGAAAGTATTTTTTGAATTTTCCCATAGGCATCATGTTATCCACTTTCTTAGGATAATCCCCCACTTTCTTGAGGTCCATAGGGATATGCTACATCAAATCCTTCCTAGTGTAAGCATTTGTATTTCTCTCAAACTTCCCCTAAAGTTCATCTATATCTAGCGGGACACTCATTTGACCCTCCAATCCAAAAGCTACAATGAATGAAGCATGATCCAATGTACACAGAATACTCCCATCATGTCTATGGAATTATTTGGTTGTCAAGTTATAAGACTTGATTAGGGCCTTCACAAAATCAACATCTACATACACTTCTGGGAATAGTAGCTTTGCCAAATTCTTCCTCCATGGGTTGTAGAAAGGGATCTTTTCAAACCTATTATTGTAGAAATATCTAAAAATATCATACCCATTGACACCAGGAAAAATTGCATCCTTGTAGAATGTGTATGGGACGTTGAAGTCATGATCCTTTGTGTTGGAGTTCTTTCTAGGTAAGGAACATATCAGGTGGGTTTAAACCTAATACCAGGAGGTATAAGATAGGGAGAAGCCTAAGGATGAGCTAAATCCTATATTTAGCGGGGCTAAATCTTAGTTATGGGCCAACATTAATAGAGTCATCAGGACTCACTTCACTTTAGGCTCTACAAGGCTAAAGCGGGCAACCCTTAGGGATTTATATGGCTATTTCCATGATGTTCTTATCTTCACAACTATCCTCTGTAGTAGAAATGGTCTATGTTCTTCTATGATTTGTTGATAAACTTCCTAATCATAGTAGTTAACTATAACTAAAAAAGTAGATGCAAATAAGTAATGACCAATACTTTTAGTTCTTCAATACATAAAATGGTAAATTGATATTTGATTGATGATTGAATCAGCATAACCCAAGTATGCAATATAAAGAACATGTAACCTCTAAACTGATCAGTCCCTTATCCATTGGGTATTCAATAAGTCAAAAACACACATGGATACCTAAAATATACTCATATATCCAAACATATGATCTATCTATCTAGCTTGCAAATAGACATCAATCTTCAAATGAAGTTCATACTTATCAAATCCCCTTATGATTCCTATAGTTTTTTCAATGCAATATCAAGCACATTACTTAGGACCTTGACCAGAAAAAAGACACACAACAACATACAACTTTAAAAACAAGCTGCAACTTGATGGTATGCACTTTGGGCATATATCAACAGAGAACTATAAACCCATAGAAAGGAGATAAACTTTAGAATGAAACTTTGTATTAAGTTCTTTGAAATCAATACATCATGGTATGAAAATAACTCAAAGAAGAACTCAAGGGATGATTGTATTAGCTAATTCTCAGAAGAAAACTACACTATAGTGGTTCATAATAGAGGAATACTAAGAGTGGTATCACAGTTGTAGAGGAAATTTCAAGTAGGCTGGAACCAACAGAGTGGTCAAACAGCAATGAAAAATGTCTAGAATTGGAACCTTTCAAAAAGAATAGAGGAGAAACTTATAGACAAGAAGAGAAAAAGTCTCCCAAATATGAAATCTGATTTTGACAAGTGTCATCCTTAAACTTCCTCTTCCTAATGTTTGTAGAAATTGATCTTCTCCATCTGTCAGCAATCAAAACCACAAATGTTGTTGCAGAAATATCTTCTATATCTATTTAAAGTAATCATAAAACCCCCTTTCTAAAGGAAATTGATACACATCCAGAAAGTGCAGATACCTCAATCTAATCTTGCTTTGAATCCTTAACTACCGCTGCCAGTAAAACATTCATTACTTCCAACTGCCCATTTTACATTCAATTCTTGTTTGGTGGTCAATGAAATCTAATCTAATGCAAATATGATCTTATATGATTTCATTTCAAACTAAAAACATCAAATTTGCACTTTAAACAGAGGAACCCCTATAATTCACAAATTTGCCTCTAGTTGTTTCTAGTGAATACCTATTTGAAAACTAACTACAGAAATGAATAGTAAATCTCTTCCTAGTTCCATCAATATATTACACTACATGTTTCTGATAAAAACCATGCCTCTAAGGTCCATTTGAAATTCTAGCCCCCGGGCTATGAATAGAGTATAAAATGAAAAATTTAAATAAACTATATAATATTATTAAATTTATTTAAAACTTTCAACTTTTAAATTTCATGTGCATTCAAATTAGAAAAAATTGATTTAAATATTTTATTTTATCCTTTATCCATTTCCCCTTGCCACTTGTCAACCTTTCATTTGCCACTTTACCAAGGTGGGCCCTGCATCATCATCAACATTTGAAAAACTTGAAACATTTGAAAATTATGAGTCTACGATATTACAATGAAATCGTAACATCTTAACATTTTAATTTTACTGTCCTGATCTTATCTTCAATATTTGTTTCACATCCTAATATCTTACACCTTCATCTTTGGCCTTCCAATCACATGACACACTAGGCATTTTCATGACATCATAAATGAACTTTTGAAAGCCTCCAATCATATGAGGGGTAAGATCTTACCTCCCATTTTAAATATTTAAAATCTCCCAAAGACTTTTGTGTATCATCAAAGACTTCCCTTTACAATTCCCTAATATGGTTGTAAGATCATATCTCCACCAACTCTTTCTCACAACCTCACGATGAGCCTCTAGTTGATTGCCATGTGGCCACTTTGTAATCATGCATTTCTTTGGTGAAAATCTCTCTTGTACTAGTCACCAACTAGCTAGACCCACCATATTAGCTCTACCTTTAAAAGGTCGACATCTTGTAGACACACTATAATTGAGTGCCCACATTTTTAAATATTAGAAATCTCCATTTTTGGATGCATGTGGGATAAAATCAGCAAATCCATGCTTGAGGTTGTTGCCTTGCAACACCATGTCATGGGAGAACTTATAACTCTTAGTTATGGGAGTGTTCTATTGTGTGCGACTAGGGAGTGAGAAATTACAGTGGTGGAGAAAACCACCTTAATCAAAAATGACGACCCTTGCCCATCATGGATATTGTAGCTATCATGAACTGCTTCAACTTATTTAATCATGGGACATGGGTGTTCCCTCAACATGTGTCCCCTCAACCTCATTGTATACATGGATCAGCCCAACTCCACCCCTAATTGCTCTTAGACCTTGCTCCTCCAAATAGCTTGAAATATCAAACATTGTAGGGGCAACACAACATTCAGCACATGATCCACCCTCATATGTAGCTAGTGGTAGAGCAATTCCCTTCATCTATAGCACCATTTATGTTTCCCCCATAACATGTTCAGAAATGATCAATCGAGCACACACTGGGCTGCAAACATGGAAAATATTGAGAGAAAAGACAAGTTGTGAGTACCATTGTGAACCAAAATAAAAGGTGCCTCCATCTCCTACATTGCAGACTTCAGTTTCTTTTCCCTAAGCCCTTATGAATCTTTCCATTTGTTTACCTCTCACCTACACTGCTCTCAATGTCGCTTTGTAATCATTTCAAAGCTTTGTCTGTGAGGATCTCAAAATCTATTGTTGTGGTTTAATTTGGACATCACTATATGATGAGAAGGCTATGAAATGTTGAAGCTAGTAATATTCTACCTTCTTCCTCTACTACAAACATTTTCCCTATCCGCAACATCTCCCAACATTTTCCTCTCACTATGGAGCTCTCTATCTTTCCTTCTAACATAGACTAGCTAAAATTTGCAAATATTGATCTCAAATGTTTCAGACTCAAGTGTTTATCATGACTAATATGTGATTCTCATATGTAGGGGAAAACAAGAAAGTTGAAATTAGCGACATAATTTGTTGCATAGACCTTTGTATAAGGTGTGCACCAATTTTATAGTAAAGATCACCATTGAGGCATGGACTCTACACCAATGCTAACATACATATTTTAAAATGAATTCATCCTTTAAAAACTAGGTGTTAAAAGATTGTTCTAACCACTATTGCAGAAATTTTGGCAAAGCTAGTACTATTGTGGTTCTGAGCAACTAATGAAATCAGTCGGGCCCCAAAGTGGATCTGGCTAAAAAAAAATTATTTTCAAACAATTGACACTGCAAAGTGATCCATTGAACAATTGTTACTAATTGGATTCAAATTTGACGACTGAACTATCATTTAGAACTCGTTTTCAACTTATTTGCAAACTGTGAATTTTCTGCCCAAAAGACCTATATGCCAGCTTTAAAAGCTGATAGAAACACCTAACTGAGCCCTGGGATCTGAAATATTGGTTCTTTGTTCAGCATCTTTGCACCCTACTAGATCTTGTCACATGATGATCACTCAGTCAAAAGATATTGGCATTCAAAGTTGCCTAGTCGAAACTGCCTGTAAATAAACAACTTAGAAAATTGGAAAGTGTGTTTGGTTTTGGCTTTAAAAATAGGGCAAATGGATACTTGAGGGCTCAAAAAATAGGGAAATAGTTCATTCCCATTAGGAGAAAATAGATTTTTGATTTGGGCTCATGATGAATAACAAGATGCATTTGGTGAGCATGCAAAGTGGGGTACTCAAAATTGCAGAACATGGGACATCAACAAAAAAGTGGTTTTTGCAAATGGAAAGGCCCTGAGAAAATGTGCAAACGGATTCATCAAGGTTTACAAACTGTCACACTTGAAATATTTTTGGATTAGAATGTAGTGATACAAAGCATTTGATCTCATCTATTATTGATTCATAGTTACAACATCTCAAATAGGGGCACTGACTAATCTACATTTTATGACACTAGTAAAAAGTTATAAATTGCATTCGGAATCACATTTGCAAAATAATCAAACTAATTCATCATAAGCTCAAATCCAAAGCATAGCAAGTGTGTGACCTCTAAAATGTAATACAAAAGGAATTTTCTTAATATGGTCAACTGGGTCAAATTTATAATAGGTGAAACAGGGCCTCCCAGATTTCTGAGAAATATGCATCAACATGACAAAGATAAGTAACCAACTTTGAGGGATTCAAAACCTAGTCAAAACATATCAAAATGACTCAAAAAATTGCAACATAGGTTCACTGATATGAATACTAAAAAATTACAAAGTGGTGAGTTGTGAAACATTACCAGGCACAAGATATTCAAATACAAACTAGGGCTCATGTCGCTATTTGACACTTAGGCAAAAAATGCAGAAACAAACACTGCTCAAAAAAAAACTTCACGAAATGACTCAGAATGATAATTTATCATTATAGGATGCATAGAGATGTTGAATACAAGGTGTTATAAGCATAAAAAACCTCTTAGGTCTTAATACGATAGCCAGGTACATAAGCATGAAAATGCATTTATAGGGCTCAAAGTGACTCAAAAATTTGGAAAGGTACTCAAAATGGGAATGTAATTTTGAGTCCCATCAATTTGTAGAGATTGTATTTGATGATTTTTGGAATATCTTCATCCATTCATCTGCAAATTTGTTCAACTTTCTTTATTGAATCTTTCCTCCCTTAGAGGTTGATGTTTCTACAACCTCCATGTCTTTAACTTGAATCTCTTCTACTTCTTTATTTGACATTATGGCTATAAACAAAGTCTTGAAGCTATACAACTAAAAAGTGAAAACTCTAAAATCTTTAGATTGAAACTCTAAAACTTCTTGAATATTCATGCTCTACAAATGGTATTTTTTATCAACGTGGAGAATGTCTTTTATTTCGTGCATCCTTCATCAACTCTTTTGCTACACTGATTTCCTACATGCATGAGCTTTAATTCAGTTTTTCTATCATCTCATAGAGCGTTGACTTGATTTTCCAACTTAGCTTTTTACTGTACCTTCATCAATTTTAATTGGTCAAAAACTTCTTATCATTTTCCAGCTCAGAGAAAGAAAAAAAAAACTTTTCATGTCATACTTAGTGCTTTTAATCTTTGGCTCCATTTTGAAATTCAAACCCTTCGTATCCTCGTAAGCAAGGAAATTTTCCTTTATTGTATCCTATCTTTGGTCCTTTATCATATCAATGGAGAGCCCTTTTATACTTCTTAAAATTGCACGCCTTGTTGGCATTTTAAAATGACATGGTTGTAAATTACCCCGATGAGAAAGAGATACATCTAGGGATAGCTAACTCCCATCTTCAACATATCATTTTAGACATCGGGCCAACGATAAGGTTAGACTCTTCTTCTACTTCAAGCTCTGCAAAACCTAAGTGGATGGACCTCAAATTCAATTTATATGGTACCAGTGCTAAACATATTCTTGAATATATTAATAGTAGATTTAACCCTTATTTCTCCTAATGACTCATGCAATAACATATATTTGTAATAGCTAAATGCAAGACAATGCAATGCATAAGCTGAGTGAGGGTTAGACTTTGAATAACTTTCAACATGAAAGGGAGAGACATTTGATTAATGATGTTGAATATCAACACAACCCCAAATATGAAACAGTGTGAACAAGTGATTTTTTAACTAATCAGTGCCTTATCTATTAGGCAATTCCATGAATTAAATATATACATCTATGATATTCAAGATATATTTCATACACCTAGACATCCAATCTTCACAAGATAATTATAAAGCCTCTCATACGATGCTCTTGATGCTTTCTTCAAACCATATAAGCTTTGTGTAGTCTACATACCATATTTTTGTTGTTAGAATTAACAAATCCTTCTGGCCATTCAATATAAACCTCTCCTCCAATATACCATTCATAAATTTAGACTTAACATCCATTTGATAAACTTTAAAACCTTTGTATGCAAAGTAAGCAAGTAGAGTTCTTACTCCTTCCAACCTTGCAATAGGAGAAAATGTATCACCATAGTCTATCCCTTCTTCTTATGCATATCCTTTATAGACTATTCTTGTATTGTTCCTTGTGACTTCACCATTTTCATCTAACTTGTTTTTGTATACCCACTTGGTACCAATCACATTTTTGTCTTATGGTCTAGGAACTAGAGTCCATGTCTTATTTTCTCAATTTATTCAATCTCTTATTCCATGATTGTACTCTAGTCCACATCTTCTAAGGCATCTTTCACTATTTTGGGTTCTTTCATGCTCAACAAACATGTATCATTTATCAACTTGTTCCTTGTCATTGATCTACCATCTTTATCTCTAATGATTTGTCAAGCAGCATGATGTATCTTGGCATACTTAGACAATCTTGGTTCAGCTCTGGCTTCTACATTTGGTCTCTCAACTTATGAATCACTATGTACATCTCTGTCAAGTAGTTTAGCATCTCTTTTATGTACACTACTCAAAGAATCAAAATGTGCCTCAACTCTATTCTATAACTCACCACCTGAATGTAGCTCAATTCTTGAATGCAACTCGGCATTCATAGTTTGTGACTTAATAGTCACTGAAACTTGTTGGTTTGGAACTTGATTTATAGCATCTTCATTAGTAAGCATACCTTCATAAAAGTATAAAAATGATTGGTATTCTTCTGGTTCCTTCATAGGTCTAGCCTCATATACTTCTATATATTCATCAAATTTCACATTTACACTTTCCGCAACTTTGTTAGTCTTAGTATTTAGATATTTATAAGCTTTACTTCTTGTGAAATAACCAAGAAATATACCTTCTTCACTTTTTGCATCTAGTTTACCATTCCTGAAACCTTTGAGAATATAACACTTGGTTCCAAATACCTTAATATATTTTACATTAGGTGAGTATCCATACCATAGTTCAAAAGGAGTTGAATGAGTACCTTTCTTAACTTGTACATGATTTAAGGTATAAATAGTTGTATTTACAGCTTCTCTCTAGTATTTCAAGGCAACATTTTTCTCCATCATGAGTGTCTTAACATAGTCCATTATAGATTTGTTCCTCCTTTTAGTAATTCCATTTTGTGGAGGGGTTCTAGGAGCATATGTCTATCTTTTGATTCCTCTATCATTACAAAACATCTCAAACTCATTTAATGTAAATTCTCCTCCTCTTTCAAATCTCAAACATTTCAAACTTTTACTAATTTCCTTCTCAACTCTTGCTAAGTACCACTTAAACATTTGTAAATCATCAAATTTCTATTTTAGAAACATAACTGTCATCATTCTAGAATAATCATCAACAAGCAACATAATGTACGTATCTCCTGTGTAGCTTTGCACTTCAATTGGTCCACACAAGTCAGTATGAATAGTCTCTAATATTCCTTTAGAGGTATGAGTTTTACTCTTAAAACTTGACTTTGACATTTTTCTTAACTAACATTGTTTGCAAATTATATTGCTAGGCTTCTTCAACTTAGGCAAACCTCTGACTCTTCTCATGTTATTGATACTAACCAAGTTATCAAAATTAACATGAGATAACCTCTTGTTCCATAGTGAAACAAGTGACATCCTTTATATCAAGGTAAAATAGGTTACCTCTAGTTTGATCACCTTTTCCAATCAGTTTTCCATTAGTATCATATATCTTAGCAATCTTGTTTTTAAACTGAACGTTACATCCTAAATTATTCGGTTGTGATACACTTGACAAATTATAGTTAAGTCATTCAACATAGTAAGCATTTTCACATAAACTATTCTCTATGAGCTTGATAGGACCCTTTCCTTTTATTAGACATGGTGCATCATTACCAAACCTTACACTATTTCCATCACAATAATTCAAGGTAATGAACTTACTTTTATCTCCAGTCATATGATGTGAACACCCATTGTCAATGATCCATTTGTCATTCTTGTTCACAAAAGACACTAGTGTAGTTGCCTCATCCTTGTCAGATTCATCCTTCATTGCAACATACACCACTTCATCATCATCATCATGAGATCCATCTTTTTTTTTCTCTTCAATAATGTAGCAAGAGTTCTTACCTTTGTCTTTTTAGTCTTTGTTGTCTTCATCTCTTCTGCTTTTGTACCTGTCACCACCTCTGTAATTCTTCTTCTCTAGATATCTAGCAGCAATATGACCAACCTCATTGCAATTGAACCATGAGATAGGTAACTTACCTTTAAAATTGCCTTTACCTCTATGAAATCTCCATGCTAATAGTGCTTCAAGTTGATCTACATCTTCCTCATCTTTGTCACTATCATTGGATGCATATTTTGTCTTGTTTTATTCTTTTCATTAGGTTCCTTCAATGAAATCTTAGTTATGAAATCAGATTCCATATTTTTAGGTCTATAATTATCAAAGTTAGACAATTCAAAGAAATGAGCCTACCTACCAGACCTTCAAGAGTTAGATCATTCCCTAGCACACATCTTAGTTCTTATATTGTAGAAAATGTAATAGCATAAATAAGTAGTAGGGTTCTCAAAACTTTACTTAGCACAGTGGCATCATCTATTTTACCAGTAGCTCCTCTTATCACATTAACAAAATCTTTTATCCTAGAGAAATATTGAGCAATATTCTCACCTTCTTGCATTCTTATATCATTGAACTTACCTCTAAGACTTTCAGCTTTGGCTCTTAGAACATTCATGTCACCTCCATAGATAGTGTGTAGAGCATCCCACATTTTCTTTGCACTATCACAACCTTTAATATCATCAAATTTGGCATAGCTTAGGGTAGAGGAAATCTCCAACATTGCTTGGTTGTATTCTTTCTTCTTTCTTAGATCTTTAGCAATTAGGGCTCCAATAGGATCAGCATGCTCAATACCAATGGCAGATTGTGCATGATCTACAAGACCTCCTATGTATAGCTACATCATACTTTTCCATGCAGGAAAGATATCTCCATTAATATTGGGTACTTCTCTTTTTGACATCTTGATCTTTTTGCTTCTAGTACCTTCAAGCTAGTCCTCTTGAGTAGATGGCTCTGATACCAATTGTTGGAATTCTTTAGAATAATAAGGGGGTGAATCAGTTATCCAAGGTCCAGATGTATAATTAAAACTTTTCACAACTTGGTGAACCCATATCCATAGAACATTTTCACCATGCTTACATCCATTAGATTATGCAATCACTTAACTTGTAGGTTACTGTCAAATCAATTTGCAAAAATGTAAACATGAAATATAATAGATACAAATAACACATTTGACATAATGATTTAATGTGGAAACCCAATTTGGGAAAACCCACTAGTAACATGCTACTCATTCTCACTCTTTTGAAGTGATTCCCTATGAAAGGCCAACTCTGTTAGAGGTTACAATGTACATTGTTAAATGTGACCCAGTTAAAGGATTTCAATCACCCTATTAGAAGTGACCCTTGTTAGAGGACTTCAGATCATTCACTCAGAATGTCACTGGGTTAATTGATTTACAAATGACTATTAGGTCAACCTTAATCCAGAGGATTTACCTTAGATTGATACAATGATTAGAGAGTAACAATAAGACTTGATCTAATAACAACTTAAAACTCCATTTGTAGATTACAAATCTTTGTTTCAGTCCTCAATTTTGCTTGTCTTTCAACTCTTCAACTCTGATAGCTTGTTCAGCCTTCAAGCATCCATACTCGTAAGCCTTCTTGATTTTCTTTCCAATGCAGTCTCTTCTCTTAGGTCACTGAATGAAGAAAACACCCCAGACTCCTTCTCTTCCTTAGGTTATCACACATGACAACCTTTGCTTCTAACCAGCCATCTCTATAAATTTAGAATTAAGATATTTTTCATTCATGCTCCATCCTCTATTTTAGGGTTAGGTCAAATTAGGTAGGATTCAATGAATCTACCACTTATTTAATTGTATTCCCTTCTAGAAACTTCTCCTTTAAATGATAGTACTTAAATCATATAATCAGTTGTCTTACCAGCAAGTAGCAGGTTTAACATCAGTGACAAAACAATGATTGAAACATATTTATCATACTTGTATCAATCTATTTTCAATAGTATTCTTATCAAACTAGACATTAAAAAGTCTCATGAAATAGTTGATTGGAGGCTCCTTTGTAAATCCCTTGAGGCCTTTGGCTTTTCCAAACAATGGATCAATATGATCTATGAATGCATACTCACTCCCAAAATGTCTATCCTAGTTAATGGATACCCAACCGTATTTTTTGAGACTTACAAAGGCTTAAGACAAGTAGATCCTTTATCTCCCTTTTTGTTTGTTCTTATGGCACAGGATTTATGAAGGTCTATTTCTTGAGCTATGAATGAAGGCCTCATCAAAGGTATTAAAATCACTAGTGAGTTAGAAACTTCTATCTACGAATAGTTTGTTGATGACACTATGCTCTATGGATGAATATCCATTGATGAAGCTAAATATTATAAGGTCATACTTGGACAATATACTCTGGCCTTGGGCCAAGAGATTAACCCAAAAAAATTGAAAATTTTCTTCTGCAATACCCCTAGCTTGGAACAACAAATATGTCAAATTTTAAACTTTGATAAGGGAATATTGTCTTGTGAATACTTGGGTTTGCCCCTAAATATAGGCCAAAATATAGGTTTTTGATCCACTAAATTATGGATCTCACTATTAAGGAAATTAAAAGAAAATTGGAGTCTTGGAAAGGAAAATGGTTGTCAGTTGCAAGAAGATCTACAATGCTCCAATATGTCCTATCAACACAACCTATATATAAATTGTTTGTATCAATGTCCCTGCAAGAAAGAGGAAGAAAACAAATAAAATTATTTTTACCTTTTTTCTAGAAGGGGTAAGGGGAGAAAAAATAAAATTTCCTTATTGTCCTTGGATAAAGTGTGTAGAAACAAAGAGCATGGATGAGTAGGGGTAAAAACATAAAAGCCCAAGGGAAAACCTTGGGTGTAAAAATGGCTTGGAAATTGTTTAGATATTCCCATATCAAATGAGATAAGATCCTATTACATAACTATTTATCAAACCCTAACCTTATGAATTTATTTAGAGAGAAATCCCCTCTCAAAGGGTCTAAGATATGGAACTCCATGTTGGATTGCATAAATATCATCCTAGACAAACTTTCATGGAACTTGGGGAATGGGGAAGACACTTTGTTTTGGAAATATTAATTGGGGAGGATTCAAAAATTTGGATAAGGAATTTAACTTTATGTCCCTACAAGAATAGAACTTTCCCAACTATTATTAACCCCAGCAATATTCTAAGGCTATAGGGGGGTGCTTTGCATCTACACCATGAACTACATTCAAATGGAGGATGGAAAGAATCAACCCTTACCTCCCATAGCCCATAGAATTTTAGGCAATCAGCCCATAGAACTAGCAAGGCAGGCTCTCTCACAATGGCAGAAACCAAAACAAGTTAATTTCACCAACAGTGTTGGTCAAATCGATGCCTTCTATTGCAAAGAACATTTAGGGTGACAGACCCCGCTTGTTTGTTGGTTTGGCTAAGAATGTATGTAGAGTGGACAATTACTAAATTACATTCAATATACTTCTATGTTTTGTTAGTAGGGTTGTACAAGAAACCTATTACTTTCATGGAGGGAGGGAACAACCATATATATATGCCTGAATGAAGAGGGGTGATTTGTTTGCATGTAGAGTGTCAACCAGATCTTTCTAGAAAGAAGAGAAGGGTAGTCCAGAGGAGATTGAAGGTGGTTTTTCATTGAATGGATAGAAATTATTTGATAACTAGTAGTAATGGGGGGCAGCAAAGGCATGGATTGCGAAGAGGCACACTCAATTTAATATCATCTTAGGATCTAAATGGGAATATAAGGTTAAATATTATGTGATATGTGCATTTGATGAGGTGGGTTGGCAGTAGAATGACTTAGAGGATTTAGACATCACAAATAATAAAAATAAAATTTTAAGTAAGCAATTAAAATCAAGGAAGGTGACCTTCCATGTGGGAAAAGAAAAATATGCAATAGAAAAGAGTATAGCTCCAAAATGATGTAATAACAAGAAATTAGTACACCTATAAATATTTATTGGGATAAAGAATGTCTCCCTAAGGTTGGCATTTTCACATGCTTAGTCCTCCATAAAAGTGTGCTAACATTACATAAATTTAAGAGGGTGGCTTATCTTGACCCTAGTAAATCCCCTTGATTTAAAAATGAGGAGGAATCTATTGACCACTCTCCTTTTCCAACTAGCATTGGAAAAAGTTGAGTTCCCAATTAGGATGGTCCTTGACCTTTCCAAATTCAATCTTGGAAATGCTCTTGGCATGGTCATTCCTAAAGAAAGATAGTATCTATGGAAATGTATGGGTCTCAACCCCATCGATTTCCTTTGGTAACTATGGAAAGAATGCAATAGAAGGACATTCCAAGTAAATAAGATGGATGTTATGCAACTTATTAATAAGATTGAGTCTTTTATCATTGAACTAGCCAAAAATATCATCGTGAACTCATGTTTGAAAGATGTGGTAATGTCACATTGGGATGAGAAAATGAGATGGAAATAGATAGGTCTTGAGATTCCTCCCTTTATAGGTTCAAGCTCAATCCCAAATAATAAAAGGAGTGTATTTGGAATCCTCCAAACCATGGTTGGTTTAAAATCAATTTTGATAGAGCCTCTAGGGGTAATCCCAACAAAGCAAGCATTGGATGTAGTATTTATGATTTAGAATGTTTTGAGGTAGCAAAGCTAGCTAAATTGATAGGAGAAGAAACCAATAATTGGGAATAATTAATGACAATCATGGAAGGATTGGCCTTGTGTAAAAATTTAGGTTGTAGGAATGTATAAATACAAGGAGATTCAACAATTATTATCAATGTCCTTTATAAAGGATCCCTTACATATTAATGATTGGCTCCAATCCTATCAAAAGATCTTAAGCTTTGTCTATCCCTTATGTATAATTTCCCCTAGGTGGTCACACTATATAAGCATTGCATGTTTAGTGAATTTTTTTCATCTATCTATGGATGTACATGTTTGCATAATATATTATTTTCAAGAAAATGCGTATTTTTTTATTTGCATTCATGTATATGTCTTGGTTATTGGTTATTGACAATGAAATTTGATTGTCATGGTTCTTATCCTCAACATATTATCACCATAAATTTGGATTGACTTCTCAATAACACATGATATGTTTTATTGGACTATGAATTGGATTAAAGGCTTAAGTAGTCCAAGTGAGTTATCACAATTAATTATACTCTAAAATGTTCTTGGGCTATCTTTATAGTTTCAATATTTATCTATATTAATTTGGTCAAAGTTTATAAGTTTTTTTAAGGGAAAAAGTAGATGATGCTACTATATACATTTAATTATAAAAAACCTAGTTCAAAGGCTCCATGGGGAAAGAACTAAGAAGAAAACCCAGCTTCTCAGACCCATTACAATATATTCATTCATTTACAATCTTCAATAGAAGATAATATAGCCCAAAACTTAAGCCAATTTGACATCACACAAATTGGCCATTAGTAAACATATAAAATCTTTAAAAATATGTCATGTTAAAAAATGAATGACTATGTAAGCCAAAAAATAATGATCAAAATTGGCATATCTACCAACATTGACCACAATTCCAAAATAGCCATCACAACCAAATGAAGAAAGCACCAAAAATAATGTATGCATGCACCTAAAATTGCATTCCACTAGAATGAATGATATATACATACGCCTAATCAATTCCTAGCTTGTTCATCAAGAATAATAGCCATCGTCTTGGAATGAAAACTAAGTACCTTATCCATGTCATGATCCACTATCATTACTTCATCACATCCTAGGTTTGAAAGATGATCAGCAACCAAATTACCTTCCAAATATATATGGAAATTGAGCATGATTCAAAGGAATCAATAAGCCTCCAAATTTGTTTATAGATAAATGCCAAATTTTAGTTAATGATTTTCCTGTTAATGCAGGCATGAATAGAAATTAGGGAATTACCTTCAACATGGATTCGAGTACATCTCAAAGAACTAGCAATCACTAGCCCCTATAATAACATACAGGCTTCAACCACATTATTCTTTCCCTGTGGGATTGGGGATGAATATAAGGCAATCAGAACCCCAAGATGATTTCTCAAACATGCACCAATACCTAACTTGTCTAGGTTCCCACATGAATAAGTTATTCTAATATGGCTACATAATTTTAATAGTTTCACATCAAAATATATATATAAATTATTTTAAAAAGTCTAATAGGTTAATATACTCTCTGTCACTCCTGGGTATTAATTAGATTACAACACACTCTTTTTTTAAGATTATGATTAGTATGGATAGCTAGAAGATAAGCAGCAATGGGTTTGTTTGGATATTACTAATGGAATGAATATCATCCTTAATTTTATGCTTACTTTTCAATATTGTTACTCTTAATCAACTAATGGAATAACTTATCAATAATATAGATTATCTTTTCTGAATACAAATGTTTGTCTTTTCTTTCCTCATTGGATTGCCTTACATTTATTACCTTTGGAGTACAGGGATGTTGACATTGTGGAAATCATTGCTAATAAAATAGGCATCTTCATTAAACATGATCTTATTCCTTTTGAGCTTCCTCAAAATGATCCCATAGTTTGCATCCTTATAGATGCCTTGAAAGAATTGCCTGAATAGATCAAAATTAACTCAAAATGGGCAGTTTGGTCTCAATCTATTGTTATTCAAAGTGAGGATGCAATTCATAAATTTTAGTACAAATTAGGCCATTTTACTTATCAATGTAAAATGCAATCTCATTTTGGGATGATTGTATGTGTAGACCATTGTACTAATTTTGCAAATTGTTTGAATTGGGGTTCCAAAGAGGTTACATAGGAGACACCTAGTAATGAACTTTCACTTTCAATCAATCACTCACCATTCTCTCCTTTTAAGATCATTCTTCATTTTTTCAAGTTGTTTACCTTCTTCTAATTCACGGTAAGTTTTTTTATTATGATCAAGATATACCCTCCTCCTCAACTTCAACTTTGTCTTCCAGTTGTTAGCACCCTTCCTTGTATTCATTCGTATCAATCCAACTTAGATCTTAACACAATTGTTCATCATCTAATGTTCCAGACTACCCATCTAATATTTTAGATATCAGTTTAGTATTCCATAGTAATTCTATTGTGGAACTTAAAGCTTGAGACTTCAATGATAGTATGATTACAGAGCTCCCCATGACAATAATTCATGAAACTATATTAGAGGAAATTTATTGGCTCTCTAGTAACCCAAATTCATCAACTCATTTTTTTTGCTTAGATATGTTCCTTGTCAGTCATCAATTGATATAGTGACCATAGAGGAAGATAAGCTTGAGCACCAGTTGTGCAAGTTCAATGGTTGTGAATATCTAAATGAATCCTTTCTACTAAGGGATTCCTTCACAAGGGATTAGAAGAAAATAATTTCACGTGATTTTGAGTCTTTTCTTGATGAGCTCTTTGAGGATCATTTGAATAGAGATCTGAACAACCTTCCTCAAAATACCATCTAGAGTATTATGATGATAGAATATGTTAGAGATAGTGAAATCATTGGTCAACCAAAAATAGACCAAACTAAGGTTGTTCAAACCATCCCTTTCAGAGGATTTGACCATAGTTTGATACTATCTACTGAACAATATCCTAATCAAAAGGCTCAATGCAATATGATTCCCAAAAAGAGAGGAAAAAAAACTAAGGGAGACAAAATCAAGGCAAAAATAGTAGCGGGAATTCCATTCACATTGGATGAAAAATTTACATCTACCAAAAGATTGACAAGGAGAACTAAGGGTTCTCCTTGTTAGCAATGAGAATCACTTCTCAGAATGTCAGAGGCTTAAATACCTTTGACAAAAGAAATAGAATCAAGTTTGAACTTGGTTCTATGAGAGCAGACATCACTTTTTAATAGGAAACAAAAATGTCTCAAGAGAATTACAATAAAATAATTAGCAAATGGCCCTAGTGGAATTTGGTTCATAGGTAGGGCATTGGTGCTTCAAGTGGCCTTGTTGTATTATGGGATCCAAAAGTAATTCAAAGTCAGCTTATATATCAATAAGACAATTGGAAACTATTGAATATTATGAGGTTTAATCTCTCTTTTATTTTACTGAATGTTTATGGTCCCACAACTCTAGACAAACTGATATTGTGGAAACATTTAACACATGTCATTCAATCACAAAAAAATCAACTTATTACTCTAGTGGAGACTTTAATGCTATTTTAAAACCATCAAAAAAGTTGACAAAATATGTCCTCCCATGAAAACTATTCAAGATTTTACCAACTTTCTAGAGGATAATAACTTATTGGACATCAAGCCTAACAATGGTTCCTTCACATGGACCAACAAGAGGGCTAAGTTTTCTTAAATTGTAGTCAAACTGGACAAATTCCTTGTAACTCAAGATAGGAATCTATCAAAAATCACATTTCAATCTAAAATTATTGCCCACCCAGGCTCAAATCATTTTCCCATTGCCATACAATTATTCTTACCACTAGTAAATCCTAGGATTCTAGCATCAACCTTCTTTTAAATTTGAAAGGATGTGGCTCTGTCACCCATAGTTTTTTTCATTACTTCAACATTGGCAGGTTAATTCTCCACTCTATACTAGTTCAAAAATGTATTAGTTTGCTACAAAAATGAAGTGTGTTAAAAACACATAAAAAATGGAATGAGATGGTCTTTAAAAATATCTTTAAAGAAAAAGAGATTTTTAAAAAGCAGTCAAAGGAAACTCTTGAAACCACTATCAAATAGGGTATGAATCAGGTTAATTTGGTCAAACAAAACAAGCTTTAGTTAGAGTGGGTAGAACTTTGTACCAGAGAAGAGATATGTTGCCGACAAAAGTTCTAAGAGTTGTGGTTGAAAGAAGGTGATAAGAACACTAAATACTTCCATGCTTCTGCTAAACAAAAGAGAGCTGCCAGTCACATCTTCAATATCAACAATGTAGAAAATGGGCTTCCAATTTTAGACCCTCAGGGGATTCAAGAGGAAGGAGTCAAACTTTTTAAGAACTTATTAGCTCCTCCTATTTTTCCTATTTTCCATGAAGCACAAGCATAGGATCTTCTCAATGTTATACTCTCTCTAGTTTCAAAATCTAATAATGCACTATTAATGGCTCCTTTCACATTGCTTGAGCTTAGGAAGGTATTTTTCTCCTTGCCTCCAGATAAAGCCCTTGGGCTAGATGGATTTTCAGCATTATTTTTTCAAGCATGTTGGGACTTCTTAGGTTGGGATTTACTTGGGGTTATTGAAGAACCCAAAAAAAGTAAAGCTATGTTAAAATACTTTAATACGACTAATATAGTTATTATCCCCAAGGTTAAGTATCCCAAAACCTTTACAGATTTTAGACCAATTTCATTATGCAATACTATCTACAAAATTGTTACTAAGGCCATATATCTAAGAATGCAACATTTGATACCTAAACTAGTCTCACTTGAGCAAGGTGGTTTTGTCCCTGGACAAGAAACCATAGATGGTGCATTAGTTTCCCATGAGGCTCTACACTCAATTAATTCCTCCAACTCTTTAAATTTCATCATTAAACTTGATATGATGAAGGCATGTGATTGAGTCTACTAGGAATTCCTTTTCAATGTTCTCCATAGATTTGGATTTTCAAAAAAATGGTCTAAATGGATTAGAGCTTGTATTTCGGAAGCATAGTTCTCCATTAGTATAAATGGAGTCCCTACAAGTTTCTTCTCTTCAACACAAGGGGTTAGGCAAGGAGATCCTCTATCCCCAGTACTATTTATTCTAATGGTAGAAGCACTTAGAAAATTTATTCAATAGTAGCATGCTCTCAGCCATTCGCAAGGTACAAAATTTGGGAATTCAAACATTTTGATTACACATTCATTATTTGCTGACAATACGTTGCTTTTTGGGTCATCCAATGTAAAGGAAGCCAAGAAAATCAAACATGTTCTAGACTCATATACAACTATATCAACTAAAAAATTAATGAGAATAAATCAAAGATATATCTTTTTAATACAAATCAAATTATTTCTACAAGGATTGTTAATATTTTGGGGTTCTCACAAAATCATCTCTCGTCTGTGTACCTAGGTGCTCCTTTCTTCATGGGGGATAACAAAGAAAGCTACTAGTCTCTTATAATTAATAGAATTAAATCTAAATTTGTGGCTTGGAAAGCTAGATGGCTCTCACTGGGAGGAAAAATTCTTCTCATCAAAATAGTGTTGTCTGCTATCCCAAAATACTATCTTTCAGTGCTAAAAGTTCCCCCTTTAGTGATTCAGACTATCCAAAAGTTGATTTGAGAGTTCTTATCATCTGGAAACATATGGAGAAAATAAAATACCTCTCATCTCTTTGCAAGATATGGCTCAAGTGAAATATTTGGGTGGGATTGGAATTCACAACTTGGTACAAAGAAATAAAGCCTTTGGTGCCAAATTAGTTTGGCGAATGTATTCTAAACCCTAAAATAAATGGTGCCAAACAATGCAATACAGGTACTTAGATAATAATTGTCCCTTAAGATTATTCTCATTGCAAGACACCCCAAAAGACTTGGCACTATGGGACTTTATGAAGAATAGTAGCTACCAAGTTAAATTTTGGAGATATTCTTGGAATGGATCCCCTCCTCTTCTCAAATTAGGCCCAAGGGATATCTTGATCATCTCTTCAAAAAAATCATGGGGAAAATATCTGATTGATTTTGTCTCTAGAATTTGTTTATTCTTCAAAAAAGTGATCTGGAAGGACCCGGGGGAGCTACCTATTTCACCCTTTGATCAAGATAGATTTCATCAACTATTCTCAAGTTTAGTGGTTTATCTTTCTGGACAGGAAGGCTGGCTAATCTGGGCCCTAGGGGAAAATGGCTCATATTCAATCAAAGAGGGTTACATGATTCTCCAACAATGGGAAGCTAATAAAACCCCTTCCCATACATTCTCATTTTGTTGGAATCAATTTACTCTCTCGAAGGCTAGGTTATTTGCTTGGATTGCTTTGAGGAAAAGAGCCCTTGCAAGTTATTGGCTTTCTAAATTCCATATCTTGTAGCCCTTTAACTACCATCTTTGTGATCAAGAGCTTGAGGATGGTGACCATCTCTTTTTGAATTGCCCCTTTACTTAGCAATGTTGGCTTTTTATCTTAGATAAACTACACTACTCCACTCCCCTCTTGAATAAACTGTGGGATCTCTTCCAATCTTGGCCAAAGCTATATTTGAATTCCTTCTTCTCCAAACTCTGGACCTGCATGTCAACTCTAATTATTTGGGCTCTTTAGTGGGAGCACAATAAGTGGATTTTCCATTAGCATCCCTCCACTATTGATAGTGTTCTTATCACCATTGAAAATTTTATATCTGAAGTTGTTAACACTAACCACACTAAACACAAATGCAACTCAGTTTTGTCTAACTGGGACAAAACTATTCTTGGTGATTGGAAAACCATACATATACATATTGGATGGTGTCAAAAAAAAAATGCTTCCCCTTCAACAACCAAAGACAAAATCCACTAGATTCTAGATATGTTAAACTTAACTTTGATGGTGTATCAAGGGGCAATCCAAGTAAATCAGGTGCAGATGCTTGTATTCGAGATCATTATGGTGATGTGCTTGTGATTAAATATAATCCCTTTCCTTTGGGATCAAAAAATATAGCAAAAGCATATGCTCTCTTCCTTGGTCTAGTTTTGGAAAAATGAGGGGGTTTTGAACTGATACATGTTGAAGGTGATTCTATGCTTATCATCAATCCTACATAAAAAGAGAGTCACATAACTGGTAGCTGGCCTACATCCTCCAACAAATCTAGCATCTCCTAGATACCTTTGAAGAAGTTCTTATCTCACACACCCTTCATGAAGGGAATGCCCTTGCTAATTATCTTTCAAATCTGGGCTATGATGGTTATTTGTATGATGAAATTTATCTAGCACATGCTACTAATAATAATGAAGATTTACAAAAATTGATTGTCGATGACAAGAAAGCTTGTAGTTGTCAAGAGTGATTCGAGTTGTAATGCCCCTAATTTATGATAAGGAGGTTGATCACTAATTTAGGATACGCATATTTCTATTATAGGATACACTTCTACATCTTGGTTTTGGTGGTCTGTCCTTTCACCTCCCACAAATCTGTTATTTACTTTGAATGATATCCAGTGTGAACTCTTTATTGGGGCAATGATCTGTCCAGTTGTGCACATGCAAAGTTATAAGATCTTTATATCAACATTAATCTTGTCATTGTGATGCACCAAATTTTGGAATCAAAAAGGATTTCTTATCTACAAAGTGCCTATGATGCATCTCATGTAATTTGACTTAGGTGGACCTATTGTTGTGATTGTAGACTTAGAGGAATAATTAGTTGATGATGGAATTTGGTGTTGAGGTGGAATGATAGTTTGAAATGGAGCTACTTACCTTGGGTTTTGGACAGCATTTTATGTTTTTTTGGTTTCCAACTTGGAACGGACATGATTTTTTTTTTTGGTTGGGCAATTGTAAATCGAGATACTCCTCTAGTAATTGTAATGACGAGGATTCTAGGTTTTCTTACTTGATTCTTTCCCAGATGAGTCTTTGAATCAAAGTAATTATATATATATATATATGGTGGTCACCCCATTTCTCATTTTAAAAAAAATAAGATAGATTGTTAGCTTCTTGTGGTAGAAGGCTTTTGTTGATTCTCTATAGGTAGTGCAAGCTGGCCAAAGGGTCTAAATAAATTGATTGCGGCTAGGGATTGGAAAATGTTTATAATTTATAGTGTTGTAAATATTCACTGGAAAAAATTCAAGGACTTCACTTTACTATGTCTAGTTAATGCCCCTTCGAATCAATATTGTACCACTTCTTAATATTACTAGAATATTGGCTTCAACCTCTTATTTATTAAAAAATAGGAATATAAATTTATTTTTTCAGTTAATATATTAAAATAAGAAAATACCATTTGTATGATTTGATTTTAAAAGAAAAAGATTGAAATGTTGAATGAATTTTATAAAAAAAATTATTACATTTCTTTAGATAGAATTCATTGTTCGTTTTTCTAAAAATTGAAATGAAAAATATAGATAATTAAAAAATATAATTAAATGTTATATTAAAAAAATTAAAATGTAATATAATAATTATTCCAATTTTAGTTAATTTGACAATTTAAAAAAATTATGGAAGAGATAGAAAAAGAGAAGACTAAATATATTAGTCATTTAGTTGAGAAGAGGCTTTAAGACAAGGGACTTAAATAATTATTTGATCCTTGGATAAATTTATTACAAGAGGCAAATTTTATTAAATAGATAGCTAATATATAGTCTATATTTATAATATTTCGAGGGTTGAATTTTTTCAAATTTAATTTTAATTAAAGGTGAATGGTGAGAAAAAATCAATGCCTCCATGCATCTCAATGTATTTTATATATAGAGTATATATTAGCTAGTAGTAGTCACAACACACATAACACATTTGATTAATTTTATTTGATTAGGATTAATATTTAGGGTTAGAATTTTTGTCATGGACAGAGTATTAGGGTTAGAAAATGTTTTAGATTTATAATTATGATTAGAGTTAGGGTTTATTGTTAAGGTTGGGCTTATGGTCATGGTTAGGAGTAGAATTATGGTTATGGTTAGAGTTAAGGTAAGCATTTGGATTAAAATTATAATAATTTTCAGGATAGGAATAGGATTTTTCCCAGTGTTAAGGACAAGCTTGGAATTACTATTAGGCTTTAGATTGGTATTATAATTAGATTAGAATTATAATTTTATAGAATATACATCATGTTCAAGCTTTGGGTTTAGGTATGATTAGGATTTCTACCATTCTTATGTTAGAGAAATAATTAGGCTTAGGCATGGGCTTAGCTTTAAGGTTACATATAGGGTTAGGGTTAAAATCAATATTATGCTTAGGCTTAGGGTTGAAGATTAAGATTATTATTGTGGTCAATATAAAGGTTTACATAATATATAGAGTTAGCATTAGAGTTAGCATTAGGTTTACAGTGATTATTATGGTTAGGAATAGGATAAGGGTTTAGCTTGAAATTGTGTTGATAGTTAAGGTTTATACGATGGTTTGTGCTTTGGATAGCTATTAGGGTTGTGATTAGGGTTAAGGTTTAATTGATGATAAGGGCTATGGTTTATTCCATGTCAAAGTTAGTGTTTGGGTTTAGGTTATGGTTAGGATCAAGAATAACATTAATATTAGGATATGGTTAGGATAAGTGTTTAGGGTTGTGGATATAGTTAGAATACTATATATAATTATAGTTAGGGTTATGGTTAAGGTTCATTTTATGGTTATGGTTTCCTATTATGGTTAGTATTTATGATTTTAATCATGATTAGGATTTTAGGTTAAATCTTAATAATTATTTTTAGGATTAAGGTTTAAAATTTATAATTAGAGTCTAGCACTTACAATTAGAGTTACGAGAAGGGTTAGGTTTATAATTTAGGATTAGGGTTTATGATTTACAATTGAGCATCTATGATGAAGGCTTAGTGTTTAGGATTTGTGGTTTAGCATCTTGGATGAGGAATTATCATTTAAGATTGGGGTTTGGTAATCAGGATTAGTATTTTGGTCCAGCATTTATAATTTACACTTGGGATATATTGTTTATAATTTTGCTAGCATTAGGTTAGGGTTAGGATAAAGGTTAATTAATTGAGGTTAGATTAGAGTTTAATATTTTGGGTGTAGGGTTTTTGTTAGGATTAGGATAAGGGTTAGGGTACAATATTTTAACATGGTTAGGGTTTACATTAGGGTTAGGATTTAGGTTTAGGGATAGCATTAGATTTAACTATTATGTTTTGTAATTTAGATTTAGGGTTGAGAAACTAGTGTTAGAAATAAGGTTTATCATTCTATGATTATGGTTTAGCACTTAAAATTAGGGTTAGAATTGGAATTTAAGATTTATGATTTGGGTTAGTGCTCAGTTTAGTATTTAGGACAATGATTAGGATTTAGGGTCTATAATCTATGATTATGGTATATCATTTGGTATTAAGGTTTTTAATTAGGACTAGGATTAGGGTTCAATATTTGGGATTAGGAATTAGTGTGTATGATTAGGGATAGGCTTACGATTTAGGGTTAAGATTAAGCTTTAAGGTTTACCATTTAGGATTAGAGATTGACTTAGGATTCAAGATTAGGGTTTATTATTTAATATTGGGGTTGAGGTTAAGAAACTAAAGTTTTTAAATTTGAATTGAAGGTTATGGTTAGGATTGGGGTTCAAACATTGGTTCACATCGTGGTTAATATTAGGATTAAAATTAGGGTTTACATAATATTTAGTTTTGAATTAATATGATGTTTTAAATTAGGACTTACATAGACTTCAAGGCTAGGATTCAGGGGATGGCTAGGGTGATGGTTAAGGTATAGAGTCAAAGTTAGTATACATCATGGTTAGGGTTTGGGTAGTTTATATAGTTAAGTTTAGCTTAACTGAAGTTATAGGAAAAATTAGGCTTAGGTTTAGTTTTAGGGTTAGGGTTAGGGTAAGAGTTAAGTTTATGCTCTGGATAAAAGGTTAGTGATATGGTTAGAATTATCACTAACATTAAAATTTACATAATATTTAGGGTAATATTCATGGTTTGGATTAGGGTTTAGGTTAGGGTTAGGGTTGGGTTTGGGTTTGGTTTAGGTTGTGCTTATATTTGGGATTATGGGTATAGTTAATATTTAAATAATGGTTAAGGCTAGGGTTTAGGCTATAGCTAGTTCCTAGGGTAGGGTTAGGGTTAAGATAAAGAAAAGTGTTATGTTTTAGGCTAAGTGTTAGAATTATGTTGAATGTTAGCATTTACATGATATTGAGGCCTAAGGTTACCTATTTGAATTTAATTTTGGGTTAGAGGTATGGGCAATGGTAGGGTTATGGTTAGAATCACGGTTAGGCTCAGGCTTAGGTTTTTCTTAAGATAATGGTTAGGGTAAGGGTTGTGGTTATGTTTAGGGGTATATCATAGCTAAAAATAGTGGTGATATTAGGGTTAGGTTTTGGGATGGGATCAAAGATAGGATTATGGTTATGATTAGAGGTATCTCATAGTCATGATCACTATTAGGGGTAAGGTTGGATTTTTGGATATGCTTATGGTTAGTATAAGTGTGTAGGATTTAATTATGACTATGGTTAAGGTATCATATTACATTATTATTAAGGATATGATTTTAATATTAGGTGTATAATTTTATGTGATTTTATTATTTTCCTATATCATAATAAAATTCAAGAAAGTGGCTCATGATTAGGATAAAGTTAAGGTTAGTGTTCAAGATAAGGTTGGTGTTAGGGCTATATAAAGTAGTATAATTTTAGGCTAGTGATAGGGTTAAAGATTGAGATTCAAATAAGAATAGCTTTATAATTTGAGATATAAAGTGGACTAGGGAAAAAAGGTTGATTTTGAATTATTATTTGATTTAACTTTATTAAAGAACCCTAAACTAAATTTGAACCCTAATATTTTATATTCTAATTAAAATTTTACCATATAACTATTGAAAACAATTATTCAATTATATGGTGTCTTTGATGTTACACAAAATGTCAAGCCTTTATCGAATAGTCAGTGATAGTCAAGCTCACTCAAACATCAAAGGCAATTTCATGTATATGTTGAGTGTTTAGTATTAACCAAGTTTAGAGATAGTATTGACAAAGTTCACTCAGTTATTGAAACCAAGTCAATATTAACTAAGTTCAAATAGTTATCAAAGGAAAGTCAACATGAAGTCAGTATTCACCGATTTGGGTCAATTAAACACAGATGTCTTGTTCTAACCGAGTTGGTTAGTGAATGCAGGGATCCTCTGTGTTAACCAAGTACTCAATTTTGTATTAGTTGGTTGTCAGTATATTAAGTTAGTTAAACTTATTGGTTAATACAAGTCGACTTAAGGGGTGATAATTATTTGATTAAAAGAGTATTTAATTTGACTTAACAAGGTGAATCATATAAATATAAGGTCAAGTTGAGGATTGAAATAAGGAATTGAAGAAGATGAATTAAGGAAGAAAATTAGAAGGATATCTAAGTTTACTAACTTGTAAAGAACATTATGATCAAGGTAGAAGAAATCAAGCTAAATAATTGAATTATATTATTAGGATTAAGTAATCAAGGCATAACAGACATCTAAATTAGCAAAGTCACTAGCATCTGTAATCAGATCAAGTAATTATTACTCTCTAATAATTGTAGTAGTGAATCAAATCTTCTAGTAGAGTTAACCTAACAGCTATTTAGCAAATCCTCTAACAAGGTGGCATTTCTAGATTGAAGTTTCTAAAGACCTCTAACAAGGCCACTCCTAACAGGGTGAATTAAATCCTCTAATAGGGCCACACCTAAAAATTTGTTTTGTAACTTTTAACAGGGTTAGCTCCTAACAAGACTCAGTTTAGAAGAGTGAAAAACAACAACTAGTTATCTTTCGTAGTTTTCCCAAATTGGGTTTTGACATCAAATCTTGGTGTCTCATGTGTTCATGTTATTCCTTTATATTTTTGAAACTAATTTAATTAAGGCTAATCACTTTTAATATCTTAAGATCTACATATTTAGTGTTAATTGAATGACAGTAATATATTTAGTGTTAATTGAGTGGCAGTGATATATTTAATGTTAACTGAGTGATAGTAACATATTCTATGTTAACCAAGTGACAGTAATATATTTAGCTTTAATCAATTTTCAAAAAGGATTTCTTTTAAAGTTGTGTTGACATCTTAAGGGATCTAGGATTTGTTTTAGTGGTAATTGATTCACCCCTCCCCTCTCAGTATTCCTTTGCATTTCCAAAAATTGGTATCAAAGCTATTGGTGCTTGCAGATAAGGTTTCAAGGACCTAAACTAAAGATCAAGATTACTTACAAAAGGGAAATTCCTAAGCTAAATAGAGATAACTTCCGAGTATGGTAGGAACTGATGAAGTTGCATTTGGCAACAATTGGAGACACAGGCCTAAAGTACCTAGAGAATAATTATGTGGCACATACTAGAGCTTTGACTATGGACCAAAATGTGGAAAATAAGAATCACAACATAATGATGATTAACATTGCTTCTACTCTCAATTATGTTGAATTTGATGAAGTCAAAGATCGTCCTATTGCTTATGAAATATGGATCAAGCTAAAATATATCTATGAAGGAGATGACAGTGTGAGGAGAGCTAAGGTAGAAAGTCTAAGAGGTCAGTTTGATCAAATGAAGATGAGAGAAGATGAAAAAATTGTACAAATAGTGAAAGAATCAAAGCATGTGTGAGTTCAATCAAAGTCTCAGGAGGGAAAATAGATGATGTGAAAATGGTCAGCAAGGTACTTAGAACTCTTCTTCATATTTATGTAATTAGAGTTTCAACTATTCAAGAAATGAGATGTGATCCCAAAAATGATATAAATTTGGATACACTAGTGGGAAGGTTGATAGCCTTTGAGTTAGACAACTTTGATAGCTATGTTCCTAACTCTGGTAGCATTGAGTCTGCATTTCACGCCAAACTATCACTCAAAAAGAAAAGTGGAAAAACTAAAGGCAAACAGTTTGACAATGAAGATGAAGATGATTCTGATGATGACCTTGAAACCATTGAAGCCCTACTTGCAAGAAGATTCCCTAAAGGAAAAGGAAAGTGCAAAGGTAAAATGCCCCTAATCTATTTTTCTTGTAAAGAAGTTGGTTATATTATTGCAGGATGTCCAAACAAAGAAGGCAAAAAAGAAAAGAAGTACAACAAGTACAAAGGAAAGAAAGATTTCAAAAGCTACAAAGATAACAAGGATCAAGGCAAGAAATCTTGTTACATGGCTAAAGACTCAAATAGTAGTAATGATGATGAAATGGTTTACATTGCTATTAAAACTAAATCAAATGATGAAAATGATAAGATGGCCCTCATTTCTCATATTACTAAGAATGACACATGGATCATAGATAGTGGTTGTTCTCACCACATGACTGGTGATAAAATAAAATTTGAGCACTTGGAACAGTATGATGGTGGAAGTGTTAGATTTGGAAATGATGAACCCTGTTATGTAAAGGGAAATAATTGCATTCATTGACTACTAAACTTAGATGTGACAATGCATATTGGATTGAAGGATAAAAACACAATCTACTTAGTGTGGCACAATTGAACAACATTAAATTCAAGGTAGAATTCATGAATGGAAAGGCCAATCTGCTAGATGGAAAAGGAAATTTAGTTGGGACTGGTAATCAAACAAAAGGTAACCTATTCTATCTAAATCTAACTGAAAGATCATGTTTCCTAGCACAAGTAGAGGAAAGTTGATTATGGCATAAAAGATTGTGTCATGTAATTTTTCATAACCTAGTCAACATAAGCAAGAATAAAAGAGTGAGAGGCATTCCAAGTATAAGGAAATGTAATATGGACATTTGCAAAATTTTCAAATTGGGAAGATGGGAAAGACAAGCTTCAAAAGAAAGAATTATCATTCTAAAGAAGTTATGGAGTTAGTTCATACAAATTTTTGTGGACCTATTGGATAGAAATTGTGAGGCCTCACTTGATTTTTCCTAGCATAGATGACCTATTTGCATTATGATACCTCTAATTCAACGTTTTGATACACTTTTGAGACTATAGGGTTATGTCATTTTAATATTTGCATTTTGATGATCCACACTTATGTCTGCACATTTGGACCTAATTGATATATTTAATGATCTCATTTCATGTTCTAAATTATTTCAACAGCTTTAATAGAAACTAAATTTTAGAAATGCTTGAAATGTTAAATTGTAAATTTAAATAGAAATTAGTGTTAATGGATAGATTTTGATATGCAATAGGACCTAATTCACATGCTTGGTGACTTAAATGTCATGGATTCAGTATTTCATCACTATGATAGAAATTAGATTATAAGGTTTTTCATAATGTTATTCACATCATGTTAAGTAAAGATCAGTATTGATATGTAGGGACTGATATTTTAATGTTTCAATATTTTACATGAAAATGATTAGAAAAGGGAAAGTTAATTTGAAATGATGAAATATGCAAGCCTAATGTTGAATGGGATAGTGATTTATTGCACCTATTTAGTTATTGCTTACATGATTTTCTTAGACTAATAATGCTTGACTTTAGTGTGCAAGAAGTGGAACCATGGAAATTTTTGGGGGGGAACAAGGTCCAAACCTATGGGAACATAGTTTAGCCAAGGTGAATCTTTAGAAGATTCAAAAGCCTCATTGTGACATATTTTATTTCGTAAATGTGAGCTTGCTTGTGTGTGAAATTTTTAATCATAAAGATGCATTAGGGACATGTAATGATGATGTGGATTGTGCTTTTATGTGTCACTTAACACTTGTGGATTTTGTGTGTTAATGACATGCCATATAGGGTTTTGGTAATGGTTGCATTTTACCCTAAAACTAATTACCTTGTTAATGATTAAGTAAACCCTCTTGACAAGGGGTAGGATGGGTCATTATGAAAAGAAATTCGAATTTAGACTTGACTAGGATTTTGAAGGCTCTTTAGGTGGTCCCAAAGTGTCATTTGTGTCAAAATAAGCTACCCATATGATAGTATAGTATGTTAGGGACCTAATTTTGACCATGTTAGTGCCTAGGTAGCCTAGAGGGCCCCTTCACCCATGCATTCTTCCACCAATTCGAAAATGGAGTTGTCACATGAGTTCTTTTCCCTGTTTCCACTAAGTCAAAAATAGCAACTTAGGGGGAGACAATTTTTTAAGAGGGTTGGGTGTTTTTGCGAAAATAGTTAGTAAGAAAGCCTTTTTAGAGAGTCTTGGACAAACTAGGGGGGTGTTCACCCACTCTCTAGGTTTAGAGATAGCTAGGGTTTTGGAGGGAGGCTAAGGGAGCTCTTCATCAACTATGATACTCAAACCATGACCATTCTTTGCATTTTTATAATGAAGTTGTAAGTATGTATTGTTGTTGTGGATACATGTATTTTTATTGTAAATCCTTGTATGTGTTGTGATGGTGTGATTGTGATTTGGGGTTATATGCATTCTCATGGTTTTTATTTCTTGATCTCTTTGTTTGGTTTTGGGATGTTGAATTTTTAATGGGTGTGAAGGCTTCACTCACCCTTTGGGAAGGGAGGAGAAGACCAAGGTGAAGGGGTCAGTTGGACTCGAAATATAGTTGATAACCTTAAGAGTATGGGCCCCATTGTATGCCATATTCATTCATATATTTCTTTGGGGGTGATAAGGGAAAGATGGTGTAGAAAGGAAGTTTATGGAGTATGGGCTTCAAGGAAGCTATAGCTATTGGAAGTATGTTTAGAGGATTTTTGTGGAAGCCCTAAAAGGGCATGGAATTTTTTGATTTTTGAAAAGCACGAAAGGGCATGAAAATTGTTTATTGTAGATATGGTATGATATGGCAAGTCTCCTATTTGAAATAACACCTTCACCCTATGTTCAAGGTTCCATTGGTGAACCATTGTGAGATACCCTTGGGATGGGATTATTCAAGTGTTGTAATGTGATGTTCATGCATTTGTAAGATTGGAATGAAACCTAGGTTGAATCTTGTTTCCCCTGCTCGGTGGGTGGCTTCATAGAAGCCTAGGATGGGAGGTGAGCCTCCATGGTTCCTAGTTTTTGTGTTGTTTCTAGGTTTTGTGAAGATGAATTCCTTTGAAGAGATTATGGTTTGACCCTTTGGTAATGTTGAAGAACCAGGTGTTTGTGAAGAGATAAATCTTTTCTATGTCATCCATAATGTATTGTAGTATTAAGTTTCCATTGTTGTGTTGTCAAAATGTGAAAGGGAATTTACTTCCTATTATACATTGTTGTAAATGTGTAAAGTGAAACTTGATATTTTGCATATAGTTGTCTTTACAAGAGAAATATTGTGTTCTTATCATAGTTGAGCAAGAAGGTAAAAGATCATTTCATGTAAAAAGTATATCTAATATTGTGGAAACCATATAGAAGTTATGCAGTTTAGCACCTTATCATTATCTTGATTTTGTATTCAATCAATAACTAAACCCTATGGAATTCTCAATGTGAGAGGAATATTTTAATATATATTTAATGTAGTTTTGAGAGTGTTCATTTAATTTTGATGTAATGGAAAATATCAAGTTTTGAATAGTTCATATGTATACATAGATAGTGATTCAACATGCTTCAAAAATAATAATAAATAATCTCATTTGTGAGTGTATTCATCCTTTAGAAGATTTATAGCTGATTAATGAAATATAGACAATGTGTAAATTTTGAGTGTTCTGAACCAATGAATTTCTAGACTACATAGATGCAAGAAATCACATTGATTTACTACCAAACAAACTACCTTGATGTCATAGATGAAAATAACTCTCCATATGTAATAGTTTAAAAATTCCTAAGAGAGAGTAAGTTGTAGATGTACTTTTTCTCTCTAGAATTTGTATGGAGAGTTGGAAATAATATAGACCATTAAAATAATCTAGGGAATATCCCTTAGAATCATGTGTATATAGAGAGACAATAACCCAAAAGGATTGGTTAGAAGAAAAGAATAAATAAATTAATAAATAAGAAGAAATATACCAATACACAAAATCAACCTAAGAACCTATCTAGGTACCTAATCCATGTCAACTCACCTTGAGATGATTATATAATACTACACCTTCAAGTGCAGTCACATGAGTGAAGGTGTTCCCACATATAAACTTGATCCAAACAAAAAATTAATAAATAAATATAAACTAAACTTAAACACCAATAAAGCAATATAGTCTAAAGTGAAGAGGGACCATATTTCAAACATTAAAAAAAGGACAATGTTCCCCACTAGGCATCCTCACCTTTTTGGCACATGCTAAAAAGTGTTGAGGTTGACCCTTTTGTCTGACATAAGTCAGAAACCTCCATCTTAGGTGCCTATCTTTTGGAAAGGGTGAATTTTTTATTTTTTGTTTTAAACATATTAAAACCTCCATCACAACAAGCATCTCACACCTTTGGGGGAGTAGTGGGGGGCTTGGAAAGTGGCCTATGTTAGCATATGATTATGTCGTAAGTCACCTCGACCTTGGGAAAAGGAGATATGCATCCTTCTAGGTGATTTGGCACCTTGGGAAAATGGTAAGCCATAGTTTGGATACGAGTAAATGGATTAGGTGCCTAATTTGGTGCTAAGGATATATAGACTTAGTAAATGAAGGTAGTTAGGATTTTTTGGGAGGTAAGGTTGTTTGTTAAATAGGATTATTAGTTAGGAGGTGTAGTTATTAGGTGGGCATGGGGTTTAGGAAAACAACTTGTTAAAATAAACTTAGGGAGTAGGAAGATGGTAGGAAGATTACACGTAATGATAAAGTGCCTAGTTAATATTAGTTTATTTTATGAGAATTTACTAATGTGATTGGGTTTAGACATGTGTAATTACACGTTAAAGGTAAATTGCTGGAAATAAGGGGCGAGTAAAGTGGGGATATAGGTAGCAAATTTATGATTTAAGTTGCTACCCCAAATAATTATGATGTTTTTTATTTTTTCATTTTATTTTATTCATGGAAAGGGGTAAAGCAGAATAGTAGGATAGGGGTAGAGATAGTTAAAAGATTAAATATTAAGAATTAGATTTGTGATTCTTATTTGGGCTTTTATAGTTCTTTTAATTAAAAGATTAAATATGATGGGAGACACAACCCAAGAACAGAATGGAACCAACAGAAAGGGAAAATTATATTAACTAAGAAAATAAGCTAGTACAAATAGTCCAGAGAAAATAAACTTCAAAACATGCCCTAAGGGCTTACAATAGCATAAATCTGGAGAATATTTCTCCTTTTAGCACCCCCTCTCAAACTCCACTCTGAACTACCTTTTACAATGCCAGAAATCTCCTTAAATAGACCCCGGAGGGTTAAGGACTAGGAGTACATTCTAGAAAGTGCTAGTAGGCATCCACCGACAAAATAGAAGGTTCCAGAAGCTGTGTTAGAAGTCGGTGCAAATCTAGAAGAATCCAAAAACGGTAGCAGAACTTCTGGGAGGCATAACTTTTGAACCGTAGCTCCGATTGATGAACCGTTTACATTTTCGAAAAGCTCTCGAAGCGCTTTATAGCCCTATGGACAAGATTTTCTTGTTCCCCATTTTTTGACCCTTTTCAAGGTCATTTAATGCCCCAAACCTGACTTTGAAGCATTCTTAGGAGGTCTCAAAAACCCAAAAAACTGCAATAACTTTCAAACCGTGGGGCCTATTGACCTGATTCTTTTTCTAGAATGCTCTAAATCATGATTACATTCATTTGGCCAATTCACACCTTCTAGTTTACCGAAATGATAGCTCAAATACATGCTCCTATTTTTTTGGGATTTTTAAACGCACTGATAGTTGAACTATGAGAGTTGGAACCTTTATTTGAGCCAAATAGGTATCCAAAAATGTAAAGACATGAAACAGAAATTAAGTCTAAGTGCATTTTTTTGGGTGACACAGGATTGCCCTTATACCTCTGGATGCTCCTGCATCAGACACCCAGGGTAGATTGAAAAGTGACCCTATCACTTTATGGATGGTAGAGGAAATCCCAAATGGGAAACCTCAGCTGCTGAAATCCAAGTTGAGTCCTCGATTGGTCATCCTTTCCATTTGACCAAATACTCTTCATACTGCCTGTTTCTGGTACTCCTACCCACACGATGATCTAGAATGTCTTCTATCTCCTCCTTCTTACAAGCAGGAATTGGACATGGCTCTAAAACCAGCTTCTCATCTGCACCATCATCATGATACTCTGTTAAATCTGCAATGTTGAAAATGGGAGAAATGTGAATACCATCTGGCAGCTCCACCTCATATGCATTTCCTGAGTTATGTTTCTTCAAAACTTTGCAGGGGCCAAATTTCTTCATTTTCAACTTGTTGTAAGTACCAACTGGAAATCTTTCTTTTCGTACGTGCACCATGACTAGATCCCCTACTTGGAATTCCTTATGTCTTCTCCTTTGATCAGCCCTAGCTTTATACTCTCGATTCATCTTGATAATGTGTGCTTGAACCTCCTCATGTAGACGCTTGATGTGTTCAGCAAATTCCTCAGCTTCAGCACTTGTTCTCTCCCCTTGTTCTATCTTCCTCAATTCTGGTGCAGTCCTTGGGCTATTCCCATATACAATTTGAAATGGTGATTTTCCAGTACTCCTATTTACAAAGTTATTATAAGCAAACTCTGTCTATGGTAGAATCAAATCCCATCCCTTGGGCTTATCTCCAACTAAACATCTCAGCAAATTGCCCAGACTTCTATTTACCACTTCTGTTTGGCCATCAGTCTGTGGGTGATGCGTGGAACTGAATTTTAAGTCTATTCTCAACTTCTTCCACAATGTCCTCCAGAAATACCCCACAAATTTAGTATCTCTGTCAGAAACTATACTCCTTGGAAGACCATGTAGTCTTACCACCTCTTTGAAAAACAAGTCTGCAATATGGATAGCATCATGAGTTTTGTGGCATAGAATGAAATGTGCCATTTTGGAGAACCTATCAACCACCACGAATACTGATTCATTACCCCTTTGTGTCCTTGGCAATCCAAGAACAAAATCCATACTTATGTCCTCCCATGGCCTTGATGGAACAGGCAATGGCTGATATAGGCCAGTATTTTGACTAAACCCCTTGGCAACTTGACAAACCTGGCAACTCTGTACAAACTTCTTCACATCCTGTGTAATTTGAGGCCAAAAATAATGTTCTCTAAGAATGGCAATGGTCTTATCCCGACCAAAATGTCCTGCCATCCCTCCACTGTGTTTCTCCTTAATTATATTTTCCCTCATGGAACTCCTTGGAATGCACAATTGACTACCTTTGAACAACATGCCATCCTGAATCAAATAGTCTAACCACTTGGTTCTATCTACAGCAATAGGTTTTTTACAAGCTTTCCATGCTTCAGCAAAATTAGGATCCTCGGGGTACAAATTCTTGAGTTCATCAAACCCAACTACTTCAACCTGCATTGTTGTAAGCAACTACTGTCTCCTACTTAGTGCATCTGCAACCCTGTTAGATTTTCCACTTCTATGCTTCAACACAAATGTATAACTCTGCAAGAATTCTACCCACTTCATATGCCTCTGATTCAATTTACCTTGGCTATTTAGGTACTGTAATGCCTGATGATCAGTATACAAAACAAATTCCTTTGGCAATAAATAGTGCCTCCATTTCTTTAAGGCTTGAACTATTGCATAGAACTCTTGATCATAAACAGAATACTTCTTCTTTGCATCATTCAATTTTTCACTAAAATATGCAATAGGCTTACCTTCTTGGCTTAATACAGCTCCAATAGCGCTACCACTAGCATCACAATCCACCTAGAATACTTTTCTAAAATCTAGAAGTGCCAACACAGGCTGTTCAGTCACCTTCTTCTTTAGCAATTCAAAACTTCTCGCAGCTGCTGCAGTCCATTTGAACTCTTTTCTATCCCCTCTTATTGTATCAGTTAGGGGTGCACATATGCCACTGAAATTCTTAATAAACTTCCTGTAAAAACTAACCAGACCATGAAATGATCTTACCTCAGTAGAAGTCCTTGGAGTAGGCCATTCCAAGATGGCTTTTACCTTCTCTAGATCCATTTTGAGACCTTCAGGTGATATAACAAATCCCAAATAGACTAACTCCCTTTTTGCAAAGACACACTTCTTTAGATTAATTAACAATTTCTCTTCTCTTAGCCTTTCAAGGACACTACGAATATGCAGTAAATGTTCTTCCAAAGTCTTGCTGAAAATTAAAATATCATCCAAATAGACAATAACAAATTTTCCCAAGAATTTCTTAAGTACCTCATTCATGAGCCGCATGAAGGTGCTTGGGACGTTCATCAATCCAAAGGGCATGACTAACCACTCATAAAGACCCTCCTTGGTCTCGAAGGTTGTTTTCCACTCATCTCCTTCTCGAATCCGTATCTGATGATAGCCACTCTTCAGATCTATCTTTGTGAAGTACTGAGCTCTACTCAAGCAGTCCATAAGATCATCCATCCTTGGTAAAGGAAACCGGTACTTGATGGTTATCCTATTTATAGCTCGAGAATCTGTACACATCCTCCACTCTCCATCCTTCTTTAGTGCAAGTACTGTAGGTACTGCATATGGACTTAGGCTCTCTCGAATCAAGCCCTTCCTCAACAGCTCCTGAACCTGTCTATTTAGCTCCTCTGTTTCAGTAGGAGTCATCCTGTGAGCAACCTTGTTAGGCAAACTAGCTCCTGGAATCAAATCTATCTGATGACTGATTTTCCTTACTGGTGGAAATCCATCTGGAACATTATCAGAGATAATATCTCCAAATTCCCCTAGTAAATCTGAAACTTCAAATGGTATTTCACTACTACCTTCTTTATCTTTCCTAGGAATCAAAGCATAGCACATACGCTGATGTTTCATGCCATCTAAAAACTTCCTTCCATCAACAAGACAAATCCTAGCACTGCTACATACCTTTTCACCTTCCTTTTTCATGGGCTTCAATTTGTGGCAAACTCCATCCTTTGTCAGAGAGTATGTGTTTGCATGTCCATCATGTATTGCATGTCTATCAAACTGCCATCGTCTACCCAACAATAGATGGCAAAAATCCATCGAAATAACATCACAGAGAACTTCATCATGGTAACTCCCAATTTTGAATTTTACTAAACATTGTTCACTTACCAGGACCTTATGATCATCTTTTACCCAAGAAATCTGATAGGGCTGGGGATGTTTCTCCCTCTTAAGCTTCAGCTTAGAGACCATCTCTTCTGATACCAGGTTATCAGTGCTACCACCATCAATGATCACATCACAACATTTATCCTCACACTTGCATCTGGTACGAAAAAAACTCCTTCGTTGTCCTAGGTCATTCTCACCACTTAGTAGGACTCTTTCATTTACCAAGGTCTCTCCTCTTTCTGCATCCTCTGAATGTGATGATTGTGCATCCTCATCCACATGAGCAACCCTAGCTTGGCCCTCAGCTCTCCTATCTGTCCTTCCTTGTCGTTGAGGGCATTCAAAGGCACGATGACCTTCTTCATTGCAATGGAAATAGGTTCCATGGAAGCCTTCTCTTCCTTGTCCACGTCCTCTACCTCTTCCTCTTTGATTTCCAAAGTCTTGATCATGGGAGCGGTTGAAACCCTCATTCCTCTGGTTTCTGCTAGTACCCACATCTTCATTTTTCTTTTGGGTTTCATTGCGGCCTCCAGATGATCTACCGCTTCCCCTTCCTCCTTGACCGCGCCCTCTTTGTCTTCCTTCAAACCTTTTATTCAGCTTTTCTTCAACTCATAGGGCAAACTGGTATGCCTCTTCAACGATGGTCATTCTTACCAGACTTAATTCCTCCTGGATGCTAGGTCACAACCCACTGATATAACGAGCAACCTTCTCCTTATTTGCTTCTGCATGCCCTGCTCTAATCAAGAGTCGGTAAAACTCCTCTGTATATTCTTGGACTGATCTTCCTACTTGCTTTAACCCATGCATCTTCTTAAACAGATCAAGCTCATAGTCCACAGGAATGACCTGCTTCTTCAATTTTTCCACCATGCGCTCCCATCTTGTGATCTTCTCCTTTCCTCTTCTAAGTCTTTCTAGTTGAACATCTTGCCACCAAATTTTGGCATGGCCTTTCAGTTTGGCCTTTGCAAACTTAACCCTATCTGGGTCCCTTATATCCTCATTCTCAAAGTATTCTTCCAGTTCATTGATCCAATCGATCAACTCATCTGGTTTCAGATTTCCTGAAAATATACCCACTTCAATTGTAGGTCTTTTCCCAAACTTAGTAATGGCCCTAAAAAGCCTATCCTCTACCGGATTTAGAACTTCCCCGTCTTCTTCCTCTTCTGGTCCCATTACTTCCTCTTTATTGTCATACTCACTGTTGTCACCTGCGGCAACATTTGCTCCTCTATGAAGCTCCTCTTGCAATGCTTGTACCTGCCTCTGGAGGGCTCTAACCTCCTCAGGATCAATAGCTCTGGCCCTTCCGCCACGCTCTCTTCATGGAGGCATCTTCTAACTCGATCCCACAACCACACAGTCCTGGTGTAAACTACCTCATAGTCGGCGCTCTGTCTACACACTCAGGAAAACCCTCTCTGATACCACTTGATGGGAGACACAACCCAAGAACAGAATGGAACCAACAGAAAGGGAAAATTATATTAACTGAGAAAATAAGCTAGTACAAACAGTGCAGAGAAAATAAACTTCAAAACATGCCCTAAGGGCTTACAATAGCATAAATCTGGAGAATATTTCTCCTTTTATCACCCCCTCTCAAACTCCACTCTGAACTGCCTTTTACAATGCCAGAAATCTCCTTAAATAGACCCTGGAGGGTTAAGGACTAGGAGTACATTCTAGAAAGTGCTAGTAGGCATCCACCGACAAAATAGAAGGTTCCAGAAGCTGTGTTAGAAGTCGGTACAAATCTAGAAGAATCCAGAAACGGTAGCCGAACTTTCGGGAGGCATAACTTTTGAACCGTAGCTCCGATTGACGAACCGTTTACATTTTTGGAAAGCTCTTGAAGCGCTTTATAGCCCTATGGACAAGCTTTTCTTGTTCCCCATTTTTCGACCCTTTTAGAGGTAATTTAATGCCCCAAACCTGACTTTGAAGCATTCTTAGGAGGTCTCAAAAACTCGAAAAACTGCAATAACTTTCAAACCGTGGGGCCTATTGACCTGATTCTTTTTCTAGAATGCTCTAAATCATGATTACATTCATTTGGCCAATTCACACCTTCTAGTTTACCGAAATGATAGCTCAAATACATGCTCCTATTTTTTTGAGATTTTCAAACGCACTGATAGTTGAACTATGAGAGTTGGAACCTTTATTTGAGCCAAATGGGTATCCAAAAATGTAAAGACATGAAACAGAAACTAAGTCTAAGTACATTTTTTTGGGTGACACAGGATTGCCCTTATACCTCTGGATGCTCCTGCATCAAAATATTAAGAATTAGATTTGTAATTCTTATTTGGGCTTTTATAGTTCTTTTATTTACTTAATTTCATTAATTAATAATGGTATGACCCAGAGTTATGATATAAGCTTAACGAATTTATCTTCGTATAGAAATGATCCAATTTAGATGATAATCAACACTAAAAAGTTGATACTAATAATAAGATTTTAGAGAAATTGAAATTAAAATAAGTAGTATTTGTATATGCTTCTTCAATAGTCAAAATAACGGTATGGGATTAGGTTAATAAGTTAGAAGTTTAATGAAATGACAATGCCCAAGAGCTCATTAAAATTTATATACCTAAATAAAAGAAAATAAATATATTAAAATAAAATATTAAAATAAAATAATAAAATAAAATAGAGTAGAATTGGACATAGAACATAATGAGATAAGGTCATATATGTATATGGTAAGTCAACTTGTAATTGGAACACCTAGGACAACTATAAAAATCTTCATATTAGCAAAACTATTGAATTATTGCAACTACATTGATATAAAATTGGTACTTCACATTCATATACATAAAGCCTTATTTCCAGGTTTGGATGTGGATTCAAAATGAAATTATATCATCTAGCCTTTATAGTATAACTTAGACTTCCAATGAATATTTGAAAACTAATTGGCCTCCCATGGAAACTTGAAGTACTAAATTTGAAATGAAAACAAATTCTTCTACATCAACTAAAATTATTTATCTCCAACTCAATGATTGATTAAAGTAACATTCAAATATTCTTGAGGGATATGAGTAGTTATACTCCAAGAACCCCATAGTTCTATATAATATTCATAATAGAATATATGTTTATGCACTATCCTTTAGTTCACCTTTCGAAGAAAAAAATTTGTTGTGTTTTGCCTTGTAAATCAGGGTATGATAGAAATCTATTGTGGAGATAAGTACTTAATTTTATTTTTTGATGATTATTCTAGGATGATGATAGTGATGTACTTAAAAGATAAATCTAAAGCCTTTCAAAAATTCAAGTGGTATCTGGCTAAAGTGGAGAAAGGGATGGGAAAGAAACTAAAATTTCTAAGGTCAAACAGAGGAGGAGAATTCATCTAAAATGAATTCAATGAATTCTATAATGAAAGAGGAATCAAAAGACATGTATCTGCATCTAGTATGCCTCAGTAGAATGCCATAGTAGAAAGAAGAAATAGATCCATTATGGATTGTGAAAGAACATTGATGATAGAGAAAAATGTTGTAGTCAAATATTAGAAGGAAGCAATCAGTACAACAATTCATACCTCAAACTAAGTTCAACTGAAGAAAAATACAGATAAAATGCCTTATGAATTATGGTATTGCTATAGACCTAATGTCTATTATTTGAAACTAATTGGAAGCAAGTGTCACATCTTAAAAGAAACAAGGAAAGGAAGGGTACTCCAACAAAAGCAAAGCATATAAATGTCTGAATCTTATTACTCACAAGGTTATAGAAAGTGCACATGTAAAAATTGATGAGTTTGCAGAAAAGAGTGAAGAACAAAGCAACAAAGAACCTAAAAATTATAGAAACTTTGTCTACTATAAACTTGATACTTTACCTGAAATTCAAGAAAATGCAATTGGAAATCAATAGTCTTCACCATTTGAGTCCCCTAAATCTCTAGTTCAACGCAAGTTGCAGCCAATGCAACCTGAGTCACAGTCTGAGGGACCATAGTCTCAGTTAGAAGGACCCAAGTTTTAGATAGTGGAACTTGAGTCGTAGTCTAAAGGAACTAAGTTACAGATAGTGGGACCTGAGCAAGATTTAGAAGATCATTTTGAGCATGGTGAACTAAGTGAATCAAGCCCAAAATCTAGAAAGAAGGACCCTATACTTGCTAGATATGTCTAAAGGCATCATGCACCCAAGAAAATCATTAGAGATCAATAAAAAGGTACAATGACAAGGAAAAAATTAAAAGGTACATGTTTGCTTATTGAGTTTGAACCTAGAACTGTTAAAGATGCATTAGACAATGAAAGTTGGATTGAGGCAATGAATGAAGAGATTAAACAAATTGAAAGGAACAAAACTTGGTCTCTTGTTCCTATATCTAAGGACAAAAATGTAATTGGCACAAAATGGGTATTTTAAAATAAGTTGAATGAAAATGGAGAAGTATCAAGGAACAAGGCAAGGTTAGTTCACAAAGGTTATGCTCAAGAAGATGGTATTGATTATAGAGAAAAAATTTCTCCTATTGCAAGACTAGAAGGTGTTAGAACACTACTTTCTTATGTTGCACATAAAGGATTCAAAGTATATAAGATTGATGTAAAGTCATCTTTCTTGAATGGAATACTAGAAGAAGTCTACATTGAGAAACCTGAAGCTTTCATAAATCCTAACAAAAGGGATATGGTTTTCAGATTAAAAAAAGCTTTATATGGTCTCAAACTAGCCCTAAGAGCTTGGTATGAAAGATTACATAGTTATTTGGTAAGAATTGGTTTTCAAAGAAAAAATGACAATAGCAGTCTATACATCAAGAAGGACTAGAAAAGAAGATATTGTTGTTAAAAAAAATTGTAGATGATAAATTGTTCACTAGACATGATGACTTATGAAAATCAGTTTCTAAGGAAATGAGTAAATAATTTGAAATGTCAATGTTTGGAGAGATTAAATTCTTTTTTGGCTTGCAAATTCAATAGAAGAAGGATGGAATCTAAATTACTCAATCAAAATAAATCAAAGAGATATTGAAGAAAATTGGAATGGAGGATTCTAGACCAGTTGGAACACCTATGTCTATTGGACATGAGCTTTCCAAAAATGATGATTCTAAAGAGGTAGATCGGACCACATACAAATCAATGATTGGAAAACTTAAATATGTAGTACTCACAAAACCTGATATTGCATTAATAGTTGGTATAGTGGCAAGATTTTTTGCTAATCCAAAAGAAAATCATATGATGGAAATAAAAAATTTATGAGGTATATAAAAGGTACTAAAGATTATGGTTTGTGGTATAAGAAAGGAGGCAACTTTGAATTAAAAGCCTTCACTAATATTGATTGGGTAGGAAGTATTGATTGCTAGAAACATACTAGTGGTGGAGTATTTTTTCTTGGAAGGAGGCTAGTGTGTTGGACAAGCAAGAAACATAGTTGCATCTCTTAGTCTACATCAGAAACAAAATATGTTGTAGCAGTAGTAAAGTTTTCCAACATCATTTGGTTCAAATAATTGTTGTTAGGTATGAAGGAAGAGATCAAGGATCCAGTAGCTATCTTTTGTGATAACACCAATGTAATTAACGTATCCAAGAATCTAGTGATGCATACCAAGACAAAGCACATAGCAATAAAATATTATTTCCTGGGAGAATTAGTATAGAAAAAGAGGTGAGATTGGAATATGTGAATACAAAAGAACAAATTGTAGACATATTCACCAAGTCATTACCTAAGGATGTATTTTTGTGTCTAAGAGGTAAGCTAGGGATCATTCCCCTATTTGAAGCTCATTAAAAAAAGATTAGTGATGCATCAACCAAGCATTTGAAGATCAGTCAAGTTGATGCAATATTGTTAGAACAGATTGCATATGAATCAGTATATCAAGTACATGGAAAATCTATTGAATGTTGTCTTTGGCATGAGATGACAAAGAGGGAGAGTTTTCTCTCATACCAGAGAAATATTGTATGATTAAGTCAGAGGGAGAGATTGTAGTTAGAGAGGTCAAAGAAAATCATTCTATAGGGAGAGATTGATGTCAGAGGGAGTTCTCATTGATAGAGGGATTTCTCATGGACAAGAATCAAAATCAAACTAAGGATATTATCCTTCTATTTTTGCTCTAAAATTTCTATGTACTATGACATATTGTGTTGTCATCAATTTCAAAGAGGGAGATTATTGAAAGCAATTATTCAATTATATGTTGTCTTTGATGTTACACAAAATGTCAAGCCTTTATCGAATAGTTAATGATAGTCAAGCTCACTCGAGCATCAAAGGTAGTTTCTTGTATATGCCAAGAATTTAGTGATAACCAAGTTCAAAGATAGTAGTGACAAAGATTAGTCGATTAATGAAGCCAATTTAGTATTAATCAAGTTTAGTTGGTTATCAAAGGAAAGTTAGCACAAAATCAGTATTGACTGAGTTGGGTTGGTTAACCACAAAACTCCTATTCTAACTAAGTTGTTCAGTGAACAAAGGGATCCTCTATGTTAACCAAATACTCAATTATGTATTATCCAACTATCAATATATTAAGTTTGTTAAACTTATTGGTTAATACAAGCTGACTTAAGGGATGATAATTGTTTGATTAAAAGAGTATTCAATCCAACTTGACAAGGTGAATCATATAAATAGAAGATCAAGTTAAGGATTAAAATAAGAAATTGAATAATATGAATTAAGGAAGAAAATTAGATGGATATCTATAAAAAGACAGAGTATCTGAGTTGATCGAGCTGTAAAGAACATTCTAATCAAGGAGGATCAAGTAATCAAGCCAAAAAAGAGATGTGAATCAACAAAGTCAGTTGCATCAACAATCAAGTCAAGTCAGTGTTACTCTATAATAATTATAGTAGTGAATCAAATCTCCTAATAGAGTTAGCCTAACAACTATTTAGCAAATCCTCGTACAAGGTGGCATTTGTAGATTGAAGTGTTTGAAGACCTCTAACAAGGCCACTCCTAACAAGGTGAATTAAATCCTCTAGTAGGGTCACACCTAAAATTGTGTTTCATAACCTTTAACAAGGTTGGCTCCTAATAGGGCTCACTTCAGAAGAGTGAAAAATAGTAACTAGTTGCAATTGGTGGTTTTCCCAAATTGGGTTTCCACATTAAATCTCGATATCCCATGTGTTCATGTTGTTTCCTTTATGTTTCTGCAACTAAATTAATGAAGGCTAATCACTTTTAATATCTTAAGATCTACATATTTAGTTTTAACCAAGTGACAGTAATATATTTAGTGTTAATTGAGTGATAGTAATATATTCAGTGTTGACTGAGTGATAGTAACATATTCTATGTTAACCAAGTGACACTAATATATTCATCTTTAACCAAGTTTCAACAAGGATTCATTTTAAAGTTGCGCTGACATCTTAAGGGATCTAGGATTTGTTTTAGTGGTAACTAATTCACCCCTCCCCTCTCAGTTACTCCTTTGCATTTCCAACAATAACTTTAGGCCCAATTCTAATTCATCCCTAATCCTTAGCAAATTCTTAGTCTAATAATAAATATAATTAAAATCTAACCATGCACTTAATTAAATGGTTACCATATCTAGTTAAATATTGATTAAACTCTATAAATAATTGAAATCTAACATTTATATCAACTTTTATCCTATTTGAAACCTAATCCCAATTGATAATATGTTAATTTGATGTAAGATGAATCTTAATTGAGCCCCAAACATAACTTTATTTGTTTTTAAACAAAAAGAAAGACCCTATATAATTATGTTTATAATAGAAAGTGGAATTTACATAGAAAAAATGGCATACAACCATGAAGTTTTGAACTGTAAATAAAGAAAACCCTATTAACTATCTAGGGTCAATTTGCAACTCTAAAAAGTAAAACTGAAGAAAATTGGTATGCCAAGAAACAAAAGTCAATACCCACATTATGTAACCTTCAAAAAATGAAAAATAACCTAAATCTAAGGACATAACTAGATAAGAACAATAGAAACCAAAAGAACTAGACACCAAAGAAAACAACCTAGATCATTCATTGACTCCATGACCATGTTTGCAATAACTAGAACGATCACCATGCACAAAACCACAATGACCTTGGTGATAAATTCGACCATGAGAAATAATAGGTAGTTCCAAAAAAAAATTTGGCCACAACCCTTGGACCAGGCTCGATCTTAATTGGAATACGATAAATTATAATGCTAATGTTGCATAAGAATAAATAGTGCACTAATAGTACCATGAATCTGTTGGAAATAAATTAATTATCCAACCAATAGCATGGTCGACACAGAAAAAGGAATTAAAAAACATGTGCAGTCATTTATTGTCATCCAAGCACCAGCCAACACATCGGTCGCACCATCTACTATTAATTGTAATGCTAAGAAAATTTTAATACACATTTTCTTATAATTAGAATAAGTTGGTATTGTGATCAGAAGAGCCCATTTTTGGGTTTCTCCATGGCTTTCTCTCTGTTGTGTGTTATGTTTTTCAACTTGGTATCAGAGCCAAAATGAGTCAATATAGCAATAAGTAGTTCCAAATTATTATTTTGGCCACAACTCTTGGACCAAGCTCAATCTTCACTAGAATATGGTAAATTATAATGCTAATGTTGCATAAGAATAAATAGTGCACTAATAGTACCATGAATCTGTTAGAAATAAATTAATTATCCAACCAATAGAATGGTCGACACAGACGGAAAGGAATTAAAAAACATGTGCAGTCATTTACTATTATCTAAGCATCGACCAACAACTAGCCTCACTATCCAACATTAATTGTAATGCCAAGAAAAACTTAATACACATTTTCTTATAAATAGAATAAGTTGGGCTTGTGATCAAGAGAGCCCTTTTTTGGGTTCCTCCATGAATTTCTCTCTCCTTTTGTGTTATATTTTTCAACTTGGTATCAAAGCCAATATGAGTTAGTATAGCTCTATGATCAGCAGAGCCCATTTTTGGGTTTCTCAATGGCTTTCTCTCTACTTTTGTGTTATATTTTTCAACTTGGTATCAGAGCCACCACGAGTCAATGTAGCTCTATGGTCCACTATAAATGTTGCAGCAAACTATGATATGTGGTCTTATAGCATTTATTATGTATTTTCTTATAAATTCAATGAACTAGGTCTTTGATTAGTAGAGCCCATTTTTTGGGTTTCTCCATGGATGTCTCTCTTGCTTTCTCTATTCTAATTTTTAACTGAATCTACTTAACAAATTTCTACCCAATCTCATCCAAGTGTTCATTGAGTCTACTGTTAATGCACTTTGAACCCATCTTTTCAAGTACCACTTTAATGAATTCAAAGATAAGGTCATGTGAGTACCAATAAAAAATGTTGTCCCTCTTAAGCATACCCTCAAATAGAGCATCATCACTCCAAAGATTATAGTTCTCCAACTCTATTGTGCACAATTTGAAATGATTTGTTGATGCATTAATTTTGAGCCAATGTAATGAGATCATCCTCCAATTGTAGCAAATTGAACACATTTGATAGAAAGATATATACAACTTGGTTAGGGTAAATGAGGTGGCGAGTGAATGGAGACAGGATATGCTTACCAAGGACAATGTGGATTTTTATGTTATTCACTGAAAGTTGATATAAAAAATAGCATTTAGGGCATCATTGGTGAGTTCACTTGAGATCCCATGTTGGCCATGAGATGGATAAATAAAAACCCTAAAATTTAAAGGTAAATAGTCTATTGTTCTATGCATGCAATAGGAAAAAGTTTTGGGAATATTACCATGAACTAGTTTAGAAGAGCACATAGTTGTGAGTTTCAAAAGGAACATGGAACATGCACAATCAGTAAGAGAGATGATGAAGCAAAGTGGTGTATAAAGATATTAATGGAAAATGGATGGGAATCTATAATAGAGAATAAAATGTGTCATATCTAGAATAAATTGAGTGTGGAAAGGTCATGAATATAAAACATTGCATGTAAAGGGAGAGAAAAACATCACATCACCCTATTAAGCATAAAAATATGTAGAAAAGATGGAAAATGGACAAGACAAAATTGGAAGAGAATAAGAAATCATTGTAGAAAAAATTGATATCAGTAAATATGAATATAACACAAAGAAACAAATAGGTAAATAAGCAGTAGCATGCACTACTAAGGGAAAAAATATTTTTAAGGTAGCTCCATCAACACAAATTTTGATGATATCTTGAGAAACTTACTCACCTTGCTACTCGTGTTTCAACTAGTTACTAATTTTGAGTTAATTATTGATTTTGAGAAGATTAATCACTTTCAAAAAATTCAAGTTGGGAGTCTATTTTGGCTTCAATCAACAAATGACATCTTCACAAAATTAGAGAAAAAAATATAACCTGATTAAAGAGACCATTGATTATCTTCAAAGTATTGTACCAAAATACAACATAGACAAGCCTAAAAGAAACCAAGAGAAGTCTAGATCATTCATTACTATTACAAAGTATTTATCTAAATATATAGATGAGAAGGTTCACCTGAAAGAGGAATCTAAATAGGGTAAGTTTTTACAATAATTGGGATCTAGATGTACAAACACATTCTCTATATGTGTATAGTCTTCAATTGTTGGATGCCACAAATAAGAACACAAAAGAGATCAAGTCTACTAAATTGAAATCTTGACTAGCATATAATACCTTCAAGAATTTTAAGATTTGAATTGTTTTGGGAGATCCTCAATAGAGGAATTACACAAAAATTGGTTTTTAAAGAAAATATTACTATGCCCTTAGTAAATATCTAGGAAATGTGTGGAGACAACACAATACTAATGAGCCATGCTATCCTAAAGGCACAACACATAGCTCTCTGAACCCAACTCTATTGAATATGGAGAACATTTACTTACATCTATTTGTGTTCATGAACATGGTCTTAATAACGCAATTCAATAGTGAAATGATAAAAAATGTAAGTGAGTTGACCACTTCATGAACTTAAGTAATCTTTCTCCAATCGTGCTCATGCGGATCTTGAAATTTTGAGTTTTTTATTCAAATATGTATAAGTGTCAATTTGGGGATAGCTTCATATCAGCTGACCTACCACAACCCCCTAATTAGAGGCCTTTGGTAATTCAAAACCTTTTGGTTCTTCTAAAAGGTTTAGAGGTGTATATAATTGCAGAAGATTATGAAACTGAGGATGCTCATGTGGAGAAATACTCTAGCATTGCATCCAATGTGACTCCAGATAAAGAGTTTTCATCTAATCACATTGGTAAGTATATGGCATGATCTTGGACTACTCTAGTTGTTGATTCATCATATCCACTTTATAATCCATACATTCATTATGATCTTCCTATACCAAATGAAATAGCATAGCTACCTAAGGGCCATTTGTGCATGATGAGAACTAGTAAAGTTAGAGATCTAATAATTCCTTGAGGCATATCAAACTGCCAGTATGTTCCATGGAGTTGGTTTGACTAATTTTCCTAACTTCATTACAGGAGTGGTTAGGAGATCGTCTAGTGGCAACAGTCAACCACATACAAATATAGGGGAAGGTGGTTCCAAATAGGACATTTTAATACATCCTATAGCTCTAATACCTCTTCCAAGGAAGACACTTCTTACTGTAGATTCTACACCTCCTCATCTTCAGCAAGCACCTATAGCATATGAACTTAGGAGTGGATTCTCATCTTTTCTTATGGATGAGGCCATTGATCCAAATGTAGTCTCCATACACTCTCCTAAGTTATATGAGATTGGATGTTCATTCCAGCTATGAAACTAGAAATGGATTTTATATATATATATATATATATATATATATATATATATATATATATATATATATATATATATATATATATATATATATATATATATATATATATATAGAGAGAGAGAGAGAGAGAGAGAGAGAGTGTGTGTGTGTGCGTGCGCGCGCGCGCGAGCGAGCGTGTGTGTGATACTACAATGACATCATTTGCATATGGAGATTTATAGGCATTTTGTGATCCTATTGATCAAGATACACATATAAGTTGATTCATTTAATTTGTAAATTTAAAATATTTTGAGTCAAAATGTATTTCTTGGACTCAAGTCTTATATCTATTCTAATGTATATCTAATTTATTTTCATATAATTTATAGACCACTATAGTAGGTGCACCATTAGGTAAGGGAAAGATGAGACATGTTGATATTATTGATCAGGATACACAAGTAAGTCAATTTAAATTAAATTTGTAAGTTTAAAATTAATTTTGAATGAAAGTATTTAGATTGGACTCTTCTAAAATATTATTTAATGTATATTTAATGTTTTTAAATATATAATTTGGGTAGACCCCTACAATAGGTGCACCATTGGATGATGGAGTAGGTGGTGAGGGCCACATGAATTAGTCTACAACTAGAGATATCTAGATTTATATAGTTTTGTACATTGCTTGATACATTTCTTGTTCACATTGATGATACTTGTTGATATATTTAGCATGATACTTCTAGAAACTCGTTGATATACATACACATTTGGATATATTTTGGGTATTGATCTTATATATATATATATATATATATATATATATATATATATATAGCATGTGTCATATGTTTGATGACTTTAAGTGAACATTATTTGTTAAAGGACATATAAACATAATATGTTTTTAATGATTTTAATTTATATTAAGGTGACACATTTAAATAATATCCAAAGATTTTACAATGTGTAATTTGTTGAATATGTACAACTTAATTTACATAATGTTTAAAAGTGTTTATTTAACATGTTTAAATTTAGATCATTTGAATAATATATAATATAAGTAAATTTTACAATGTTTAATTTGTCAATAATGTGTACCTAGAAGTGTATGCTAAGGTATCCCTATGCATCATTGACTAATATAAGACTTATTACTGCCTAATGACACCTATTTCATCCTATTAAGTGGCATTAGGAGTTATTAGAACCTATAAAATACATAATGACCTAGTAGACTCCCTAGGTCCCCTTAAGACAAATATGTATCCTAATTACCTATATGTGTACCATAAGTGGTTATTGTGTGTTCTTGAGTAATACAGGCTCTTTATTACCTAATGATGCATGTTATGTCCTATTAAGACACATTAGGACCTATTAGAACCTATAACACACATTGTGAGCTAACATGACTCACTAGGTCCCCTTAAGACAAACATGTTTTCTAATTAGACATATGTGTACCATAAGGGGTCCCTATGTTATATGGACTAATATAAAACTTCTCATTACCCAATGATGCATTTTACATCCTATTAAGACAAATTAGGACCTATTAGAACCTATGACACACAATATGACCTAGTAGGACTCATTGGGTCCCCTTAAGACAAACATGTTTTCTAATCAACTATATGTGTACCATAAGGGGTCTATATGTTCCATTGAGTAATATAAGACTCATTATTACCTAATGACACCTATTACATCTCATTAAGACATATTAGGACCTATAACACAAATAATGACATAGTAGACTCACTAGGTCCTCTTAGGACAAATATGTATTCCAATTACTTATATGTGTACCATAAGGGATCCCTATATTTCATTGAGTAATATAAGACTCATCATTGCCTAGTGACACCTATTTTGTCCTATTAAGATACATTGGGACCTATTAGAACCTATAACACACATTATGTCCTAGTAGGACTCCCTAAGTCCCCTTAAGACAAATATGTAAGTACCTATATGTGTACCATAAGGGGTACCTATGTTCCCTTGAGTAATATAAGATTCTCTATTACGTAATGACACATATTACATCCTATTAAGACACATTAGGACATATTAGAACATATATAACACATTATGACCTAATAGGGCTCCCTAGGTCCCCATAAGACATATATATGTCGTAATTACCTATATGTGTATCATAAGGGGTCCCTCTCTACCACAAAGTAATATAAGACTCATTATTACTTAATGACACATATTACATCCTATTAATATTCATTATGAGCTATTAGAACCTATAACACACATTATAATATATTAGACTACTAGGTCCCCTTAAGACAATTATTCATCATAATTACATGTGTGTTTACCATAAGGGGTCCATATGTGTTGTTGAGTAATATAAGACTCATCGTTACCTAATGAAAAATATTACGTCTTATTAAGAGACACGAGACCTATAAGAACCTATAACACACATATGACCTACTAGGACTCCCCAAGTCCCCTTAAGACAAATATGCATCCTAATTACCTATATGTGTATCATAAGGGGTCCCTATATGCCACATAGTAATATAAGACTCATTATTACCTAATGAAACCTATTACATCCTATTAAGAGGCATTATGAGATATTAGAACCCATGACACTTGTAATAACCTATTAGAATTACTAGGTTCCCTTAAGACAATTATTTATCCTAACTACATATATGTGTACCATAAGGGGCCCATATGTGTCATTGAAGGATACGAGACTCATTATTACATAATGCAAAATTTTATGTTCTATTAAGACACATAGGACATATTAGAACCTATAACACACATTGTGACCTAGTAGGACTCCCTAGGGACCCTTAACACAAATATGTATCTTAATTATCGATATATGTACCATAAGGGGTCCCTATGTTTCGTAGAGTAATATAAGACCTATTATTACCCAATGACAAATATTACCTCCTATTATGAGCCTTTAGGAGCTATTAGAACCTATAACACACATATTGACCTAGTAGACTCACTAGGTCCTCTTTGTTGGTGCCCAAAATTGCGTTCTCATTTTGAGCATCTATTTCAAATTGACTCAAATCAAGCCCCATAAGTGCTCATAAATGTGATTGTACTCTATTATACTTTTGAGGCCTAAGAGGTGTTTAATTCTTCTAACACCTTCCATTCAGCATGTCCACTTGTTCCATGATGGTAAATTGACATTCCGAGTCATTTGGCGAAGTCTTGTTTTGAGCTAGTGTCATATCTGCATTTCACCTAAGTGTCAAATAGCGATAGGAGGCCATGTTTGCAAGTGAATATATCGCACCCAAAAAAATTTCATGACTCACCACTTTGGAAGTGTCTAGTGTCCATATCCAAGAACCTATGTTTCATATTTCAAGTCATTTCGAATCCGTTTGACTAGGTTTTGAATCCCTCAAATTCAGTAATTTATAGTTTTCATGCTGATGCACATTGCACATAATTCTGGGAAGCCCTGTTTGATGTGCTATAACTTTTTACCAATTGACCCAAATGATGAAATTCCTTTTACATTGCATTTTAGAGGTCAGAGACTTGTTATGTTTCAAGTTTCAGCTCATGAAGAATCCGTTTGTTCAGTTTTCAAATGTGATTCCAAATGGAATTTCTATGTTTTTACTGGTGTCAGCATTTGCAAATTTGTCGAAACCCCTGTTCGTGACATCATAACCTAAGATCCATGATAGATGAGATCGAATGGATTTTACCACTGTGTTGTCCTCCAAAAGTACTCTAAGTGTGCCAATTTGTAAGTTTTGACAAATCTGTTTGCACACTTTTCCAGGTCAATTCCATTTGAAAAAATTGCTTTTCTAACATTGTTCCAATCTGCAAAATCCAAGTAGCCTACTTTGACCACTCACTATTTGTGGCCAGTTATTTGTCATGAGCCTAAAATACACATTCATATTGTCCTCATGACAGAGAACCAATGCCCTAGTTTTTGTCTTCCCAAGTGTCCATTTGCCCATTTCTCAAAGCCAAATCTAAACCCAGTTTATTGTTTTCTGACTTGTTTTCTTGCAGGCAATTCTAAGAAAGTAACTTTGATGATCAATATCTTTTGACTCTGAATTTGTCATGAGACAAGATTCAACATGGTGCAAGAGTGCAGAACAGAGTATTAGTATGCCAATTTTTAGAGCTCGATCAAGTGTTTAGATCAGTTTTTAAGGCCAATCAAAGGACCTCCTGACATCAAATTGATAGTTTGTAGAACAGTGATAAAATGAGTTCTAAATGATGATTCAGCAGTCGAATTAGATTCCAATTAGTTTGAGAAGGTCGGTGGATCAGTTGGATGGTTAAGGTGTTTGAAAACAAAAAAAAATTAGCCGGACCCACTTTGGGGTCCGACTGATTCCATTAGACTAGTAAAGATGATGATACACCATATGGAGCCATCAAGGATGGGTTGATTCATTTGAAAAGTTCTTAAATTATATTGATGTTCACCACATACATCTATATGGCACCTCACTTGGGGGTTCTCTTGCACAACTTTTGTTCATTATCATCCAAGATGAGTAAAATCTGCAGTGCTCTTAAAAAAAAATTGGGAAACTCATCATTTTGGAGATGCAATGCCTTGGTCTTCCTCGGTTTGATTAGACTCCTTGCTTTATGCTAAAGTGGTACATTCTGATAGGAGTTCATTATGGACCTTATGAACGTTTATTCCAGACTCTGTGGACTTTGTAGTTAATCAACTTGAGACCCTCTCAAGGGAAGAATTGGCATCTTGTTTGACATTAAACACAATGATTGCTTCTATTGGATGATTACTATTTCTAAACTTTGCACTCACAATCATGGATACAAATGATTATTGTGTCATACCTCAAGTATTGAAAGACCAGTTGGGTGATAGGTACTCTGGTGTGAGGAAGGTAATAAAAAATTGGTGGCAATTTTCCATTTCTTACATGACCAGATGAAGTCAATTTACATCTACACCTGCATTTGAGATGGGTTGGAATTGAAGGAGGAGCTGACCCAAAGAAGGAGCACCATATAAATGGGTAGTCAACGCCAAGAAAAGAGCCCCCCATGTTAAAATAAGAAGCTACCAATTTCAAAGCCACTCACGCAGTAAAAAGAGGAGCAACATGCATTCAAAGTAGCAGGGAAGGTGTTGGGCGTTCATTTTGCACAAGGTCAACGGCAGGAATCCATAGTGTAATTCCTCTCTTGAAAAGCAAATCTTTTTAAGGATCCACTCCAAGGTTCAGTGTTTGTCTTGCGACGTACCAAAATCTGCTCAATAGAAGATAAATGTGAATGTTCACGAGGAGGCCTTTGCTGGTTCCAAAAACTCTTTTACCTTGGAATTAAGTAAAATCTATTTGCTGTCTCAAAATATCACACCAAAAGAACAATATTTTTGTATTTTCCATTTTTCAATGAATGCAACTCTAACAATGCAACTATTGTGAAGTCCTATTCTAACAGGGGGTTAGCAAAGCAAATAATGAAACTGAAAGCAAATAACATGAAATCAAATAAATTGAAATTGAAATTCCTAAATGGAGATAAGCTACAGAACACAACACGTTGCGAGTTAAACCTTTGAAGAAATCGGTAGGAAACCAATGAAAATAGGAGCAGCACTTCCTAGAATCCACTGATGCAATCGTCAATGAGAATCTTTAACAAATTAAATGATGTTTCACTCTTCATCAAATCGCAAGGCCATAGAAAGTGCACTCATGCGAGACAAAAAGCTATGTAGACACAATCGGGTGATCTCTTCTCAAGCTCGTTACGTCAACAAAATTCATATATCTGTAGCAAACACCAGAACTAAAAGATCACACAACTAGAAAAAACACAATAAACCTTTGGCTCAATCACAATCTCATGAATAAAATTCACAAAACAATGACACATTCAAACAAGAATAACTACACTCTGAATGCTAGCACCAAAAGCATAACTTTATTGCATAATAATAGTGGCCCTTTTTACATTTTACAATGGGGTAATTATAAAAAATCATCTCCTCAATTTGTGTTGAGAGTGAGAGATATCTTGATGTAATAAAATGCTTTAAAACATTTAAACAAACTAAATATATACAAACTGACAATCTAATTGGTGCTTAGAGGGGCTCCATCCATATTTTATTCATTAATTGGATGCATGAGCCCATTACATGTCAAAAAAAATGAAAGTTTAGAGAGAAAGTAGGAGAAAGTCATCAGTCGAAGTAGAAGTACATGGAGATACCAAAAATAGAAGCTGGCCCTTCACTTGATGTGTGTCGGAGTTAACTTGCCATCAAAATGTGCTCCCATTACATGGAAAGTGCTATTTTTGGAACTGGTAGTCAACTGTCGGCGCACATCTAAATTGTGAAGCCACATGAAAATGCAGAGCTGCGGACCTGCATACCTGCAGACCTAAAAACCTACAGAGCTGCGAACCTGCGGAGCTCAATTAGCCAAAAAATCAAAGTTCTCAATTTTGAAAATGGTTTCTGGGTTTTTCTCAAATGAGGTTTTAGATCACTTTTTGTATACGCTCCATGCCCCTTTCTAATTATTTACACCCTCTTTATAGACAATTACTTTCATAAACTTGTAGTCCCTCTACTTCTTCAATAGAAAATCTCAAGGCACTTGCATTGAATCTTGTCCCCAATAGCTGCATAAGATAAGGAACCTGATTTGCTTTATGTGTCCAACCTCTGTATCTTTGACCTTTATCTTCTCTCCACCTATCCAATCCTTCCCGACGAGAAACCAAGTGATCTAGATCATCCAAAACAATCAAATGTTTGCAACTTTTTCATATTTTTTCACAAATTTTCTAGGTATTTTTAAATGAACTTTTTGGAGGTCTTTTGCTCAAAATTTTGAGTTGGAACCTTTGTCGATCCCTAAAGTTACTGTTTTAGGGACTGAAATTAGATCGTTAGTTCTTCTTTCCAACGGTGTAAGTGGTTTTGAATTCCAAGGCCCGAGTCAAAAGTTATGACCTCAACAAGTTTAGGATGCCATTTTTACCTACAATAGAAGCAAACATTAGTCCGTGGAGTTAAAAATGCATAGTAAAGACACACTAGGTACTCAAACAAAACTAGAGGTGGATCCTGAAATTTGGCTAAGTCTGAAATCCTGAGGTCCTGAAATTTGGCTAAGTCTGGATTCCTGAAGCCCTAAAATTTCCTAGAATCTTTACTTTATCTCGTGGAGGTCTGAAACCTATCTCAAAAGATTCGTTGCATATATTAAATTATATCTTAGACTTATACTTAAACGATATATTTTAAACCCCTTATATGGCTATTCAGATAAAATTGGAGGTGAAAAAGTAGCTTCGCAAGGGCACATGGTGCCTTTGGTGGCGTGAGTGCAGGTGCGTGCGCACCCGCGAGCGTGAGGTACACGGCGAGTGACACGGGCAATCACATGCCCGCGAGTGCGAGGTGCGTGGCGAGCGGCACAAGCATGCGCACGTGTGCAAGCACAAGGCACGCGCGTGGAGCGAGCGCGAGGCGTGGTGCACGGCACAAGCGAGTACAATGTGACGCGCCTGCATGAGGCGCAACATGAGCACACACGTGAGAAGCGGTGCGCGTGCGTGGCGCAAATGTGTGAGGCATGGTGTGGCGCTAATGCGCATGAGCGCACGTGCGTGGCTCGAACACGAGCAAATGCATGTGGTGCTTTTTCCAAAAAAAAATTGTTTTTTTTTTTTTTTGTGTTTTTCAATTTTTTGATTTTTTTGTGATTTTTCGAATATTTGACTCTAAAATTCTAAGGTCTAATAAAACTCTTCTTCTCCCAACTCCTAAACTATGAGTCCAGGAGTCAAAAAATGTAGGGGGTCCCTATTCCTACTGAGGAATGGGGCGTGTTTTGTGGACACCACAACAGGAGGCAAGGTTGTAAAGTTTGTGGGGCAGAATTAAAATGGAGCCGCAAGTAAAGAAAGAAAAAGTGATACAGAGCAGCTACCCAGCAGTGAGGAAAGTCGTCCCATCTTGAGTCAGACACCAATGCAAAAGAAACAAAGGCAGTGTCAAGTGAAGCTGCCAGTATAAAGAAGGCCACAAGCAAAGGGGCAAATCATTGTAGGGAACCCGTGCAACCAATTAAGGTAGAAAATCCTTGACCTCGTAGGAAGCAAGAATGAATCCTTACGCCAAAATGAGAAGGGGCTCCACATTAGATAGTAAGCTCAGTGCAAGCATTGGAAAGAAATAAAAAAGCATCTCATGCCCATAGCAGTTTGAAAACAACTTGAAGAAAACCCAAAGCCACGTATTATTAATGATTTTTATTTTGCCCACCTATAAAATAGAGGAAGCAAGGTGTGTGAAGAATGAGGAGGCGGCATGAAAACTGAAGGAGCCCTTCACCACTAAGCCATAGTCAAAGACAATAAAACCCAATCAAGTCCAGACAATTGCATCCAAAAAGGAAGAAACTAACAGCAAGAAGATATCCACGCTAAGCAAACGAATGAACCTCACGTCGTTTCAAAGAAAAGCATGCCGCTATAAAAATGAAGGAACCTGAGTAAGGGGCAATCCATCATAGGTCTAAGAAAAGACTGTATCTGAGGGGAGAAAGTCAATGACAACATATTGTCCCACATCAATTGTGTGGTAAGTTTCTATGTGTTTAAATACTATCGCACAAGACATATAAGACGTCTAAAAGATGTCAACTTTTTGAAGCCAATGAAGACACCAAGTTTGTGAAGGGCCCCATCCTACCAATGTGCATGTGGACAACTAGCAAGGTAAAAAGGTATTATTTTGAACAAACATTTAAGCAAGTTGATGTGGTGCATTCTGAGGCAAAACTTGAGACTTCGACACATGTCAAGATCAACGATTGGTGCAAATTCGTAAAACTAAGATGCTCGACTGTTAAAAAGTACAAGAATGTAAGATTTTGACAAGTGGCACGAGTCTCAGCTAGTCGTGAGGTGGCACCAAAGGAGAAATTCAAGACGGATTCACCAGATGCTATCACGTGTCAAATTCGACGGACGACGCAATCCCGCTTAATGAAGATGCAAGGCTGTTAAGAAATGCAGAATTGTGAGGAAGCACCATGTGTCAGCGGGTCCCTCTCAACTGATGATGTGGTAGATGATGCAAATCAGGCAAGCCAATCATGGAGCGCCACGTAGCATTGGTGAAACAAAGGTTTGACCCCAGATTCAAAGGATAGGGGAAAATTTGGAAATCATAAAAAATAATATTTTATTATTTTTTCAAATGAATGCACATTAGGTTTTTTAAATACAAAAAGGGGTTTTAATCTAAAGTTAAAAATTTAGATTAATTTAAATTTTAAAGGATATGCATGCCTGAGTGTTCTAGCAGAGGGATATTTTTCAAATTGAGATTTAAGAGGTTTCTGAGAGGCTAACATAGCGATGCTATATATTGCTAGAATCATGAAAAGACAAACTTTTCAATTATGGAGTTCGTTTCTGCATAGGAATTTAAGGGTTCAAGTTATAGCTAGAAATGTGAAATTTGGGGCCTTCTTAGTGGTATAAGCTAAAATTGAAAATGCAGTTGCAGGATTAGTAAAACATGATAAAAATGCAGTTGGGGTCGACTTTGATCAAATTCAATTAGTAAAAGCTCAAATTTTACCAACATTTTCCATAGGCTTTCAGATATTTTGTATGCATAAAAGTTTTCATCATTTCATCAAAGATATTTGCAAATCAGTAACAAAGTAATGATGAAACCAAATCATCAATCTATGAAAAGAAGGAGGTTTTGTAACTAAAAAAGATTGGATTCCAAGTGGACACATGTCAGGCATAAATTAGATCCAAGAATTCATCTTCTCCTATATCTCTCTATCTTTCATTCATTGTAAGGGTTGGCAGTTTGCTCTGGGTAATACCAGCAAGGTTCCAATGTTCTACTATTGAAACCAAGATTGTACATGGTTTTGCTTCTTGACTATTGAGTTGAGCTCTAGTAGTGAAGGTCACACATCCACCCTGTGCAGATTTTCATTTCATATTATGTATTGTTGTTCTGAGATACTGAAAATTGATGCTAGATTAGTTGACATATCTTGAGCTTCATTTAGTTTTACCAGTCTACTATATTTAGTCTTTCCATGGATGAATATAAAGGTGATTTACATGAATTATCTGAGTTCTCTAATTCTGTCTCCTAATTCTTCATGTGCTATTAACTTTGAGATTAAATGGATAAGGTTAATTTGATTTAAGGCAACTTGGATGAGTTGTATGTTAAATTTGTTGTTTCTTTTGACTCAAGGAGTTAAGTAAATGCTTCAATGTTCTGATAGGGTTTTTGGGTGTATGAAGGGGATATTGCATATGAATGGGATTTGGAGATTTCAGTTGATAAACATGATTGCAATACAAACAAGTTAGGTCATCCTACTGGTAATGACTCTATGTTTCAATGGATAAGGCACTGATCACTAAATCAAATGCAAGCTTATATGAATGTCATTTGCACAAAATCTTTAATTCAAAATAAATTCAATATTTCATGTTTTTGTAGTGGGCTGAAAAGAATTAACCCTCACTCAACTTATGAGATTCATAGATTTGCATTTAGTTTTGTAGATTTATGTTGTTTCATGAGTTATTAGGAGATATAAGGATTTTCATTTGTAGTAAATAGGTTCAGATTAATGTTTTAAATGCACTGGTACCATATCTTAGAACCTCAAGGTTAACCCACCTAGGTCTTGCAAAGCCTGAAGTGAAGAAGGGTCAAGCCTTATAGTTGGCCCAAGAGTGCAGTCAAGTGCATTCATCATAGGAATTTGCTAGCCTTAGATGCATTTGTCTAGTTTCTTGGTTGTTTGTAAAACTGTTAAATTAGGATCCAACAAAATGGAAACTCTATTGGGAAAGCTATGAAGTAATTCTTTGTTGAAAGGACGAGAGTCTCTGGTGTTCATTGAAAATTTCAGTCCTACTCTCAGTTGGGTTTTGCCCATCCGAGTCACCAACAAAATGGCAAAAATGCTAGGGAGTTGAGATGGAAAATAAACCTTGTTAAAAGGACAAGAATCTCTGGTGTGAATTGAATATCTCAGTCCTATTTTTCAGTATGGTTTCGCCCATCCGAGTCAACCAACAAAATGGCGACTCTGCTGGGGACTTGTGTTGAGATTCATGATAGACAAAACTTGAGAATTTAAAGGAATTCAACACAATAGAAGGAATGACATGGAGAAAGTTTTTATACAGCAATAAGTGATGTGTTCAGTCCATTTCCTTAATATATTTTCATGTTCCCCAATATGGTTTATTCTCTTACAACAGTAGTTCTTGAATTGGTTGTAATTTGTGTTGAGAAATGAGTATACCCTCAATCAATTCAGTTTTGTGAGTTGCTATTGTAAAAATCAGAGTCAAGAATCTGAAAATGAAGTGTATCCTCTTTCCAAGGTATTAGTGATCTGCAAGTTTTCCGTATTGAAAGTCTAGTTCAGAATCTACAAATGGTAAAATTGTTTCAAATATTTGCTCAATAAGTGTGAGTGGTGACTCTGAAGTAAATCTCTATACCAGTGCATGGTTTTTCTTAATATCAGAGGCTTTTAGTATTTTTGGGGAGATCTAGTTTGTTGGGAAAGAGAAATTATAAGTTTTTTGATTAATGGTTTATGTGGTTGCTTGCATCTGCTAAAGAAATTCATTTCAAAGGGTGAATCACTATTGTGATTTCATTTTCCTCTTCAAGGATATGGCGACTCTACAAAGGACTTTATCTACAGTGTGAAGGATTTCATATTTGCACCCTGTGCCAATCAGTAGATCTAAGGTTTCAGACAGCAACACATAAAGGTATTTTAGTTTTCATGTATTTGTCATTCATGAAAGTTAAATGGTAGAAATGGATGCCTCCATCTAGTGGTTTCAGCACTAGGAAAACAGAGGTAGGAGTTTTAAAATTCCAAGAGATGGATTCTGAGTTTAGATCTGAAAATGATATACCAACTCTTGAAAGTATTCATGAAGATATTGCTTGGTTGAAAAGAGAAATTCATAATGAGACCAGAATTGATATAAGAAATATGATTGGTGATATCACGGGTCTTAATGGATTTCAAACTTACATGAAGTTTAAATCAGTAGTTATGAATCTTGATGAATCCTTTAGACCGGAGAAGTCTTCATGGCCAATGGTGCTCTTAGAAGTTTTTATGCCGCATTCAGTTGATTGGTCAGCCAAGTCAAGATTAGAAAAGATTATTGAATTCCAAGATTTTATCATGGAGGTTGAAAGTGCTTTGAAGGCTAATGAGTCTAATAGTAGTGAATACAATGAGTCTGTTGAAAGTAATAATGAATATGAGGAGTCTCAGTTTTATGAATTAAAGGATAATAATCAGCAAATTGATGATGTACATAATGTGGATTCATCTTTTTGTGATGATGAGTGTAAAGAAGAGGAAAAGTGTAACAGTAATAATAGTCTTGCTTCTAGTGATGAATGTGAATGTTTTAAGATGTCGATTCGAAGGAAGAAGATCTATGATATGATCAGAATTCTAATTTTTTAGAATATGTTACTAATAAATCTATTGTTGTAAATGTGCCAAGCTATCCAAATAATGATCACAGCCAAGGAGAAGAAACTAATAATGAAGTCTTGTTAAGTGTTGATGAGATTTTTGATTTGTTGGCTCATGATTTTGAAAGGTATGTTAACCTATCTACGGATGCTTGTGCTTATCCATGTTCTTGTTGGAGTTGATGAAATCCAACTTTGAAGACGCCCAAGATCACCTACATGCGAATAACCTATCAAAGAGAAGCCAAGGAGAGAATAACGTGGAGCTAGGAAAAAACCCTAAACAGACATGAGAGAGAATATGCAAACACAAGAAGAAATGTATTTACAATATGCATAATGAGATGTTGTGATAATATAATGAGGGAGCCTGAACATAAAGAGTTTCAGGAATCTCCTAGAACAAGCTAGAAGATGCTAGGAGATAAGTGTGACAACTAAGCATACATCCACATAAGGTGGAAAGTCCTCGAACAATGTGAGAGGATAAGTATGACTTAGGAGAGAACAAACTCTCATATTGTCAACAACTTATAACGAACTCCTATATTATAACTAATAAATAAAATGCATTTACCTAAGTAAGCTTAAGTAAATATAATAAATAATTAGTAAAATAATTATTTACTCTAACACCCCCCCTTAAGTGCAACTTAGGGAAATGCCTTAAGCTCACAAAACTAAGAAATGTAGAATGGGTCCTGGCAACGAGGCCATGTTAGGTACCCGTGTACAAATGCAAAGATAATACAACCTCTATAAATAGGGAAAGAGAGAAAACCACGTGGGAAAAACCCTCCCCCAAAAAGAGGTAAGAACCTAGTGAAGCACTGAAGAAGCCTCCAACTAGGAAAATGTCCCCTAAAACAAGAACAAGGAGTGATCATGAAGAGCATCATTGAAGCATGAAGAGGCCACAAAACTGCCATTAGAAAAAGAAATGTTGATCTAAAGAACCTTCATGGAAGAAGAAGGCACAAACTGAGTATGCCTATATGGTAGATGATCCATCTCACCAAAATGCATAGGTAGCCAGCCACTGCAATCACCTTGTACATAGGATCAACCACTGAATACATAGTTCACACTATCGAACCATCGAACCAAGGATGCATTAGAACAATAGCATAACCCCCCCTTAATGCAGACAGGGTGAGATGACAGGCAACCGAGAAGGTGGGCCAAAGTCTCCTGCAGACGAACCAAGAATGACAAGAGAGGAAGAGAGGTACAAACACTTATAAAGACACGGTCAAACTAACTCTGCATGGGGCTAATGTCATGGAAGGGACACTCACTTGACAAAGGGAGAATGTCTAAAAATAGCAAACAACTATCCCCCCCATGGTGCTTTATGAAAATAGTGCATGTATAATTGACTCAAAATAATGTTCATGAACCCGAAATGCAAAAGTGGCACTTTATCTCAATGCGATACAAAAAAGTGCTTCAAAATGATAGCTACAATTATCAGAACCAAAAACAAGCTAAAAAAAAACATAGTACAGCCTAAAACAAAGGAAACCATGCCAGGAAAATGATCCTCGGGCCTAAAACACTCAAGATATCCACCATATAGCAAAAACACAAAAAATATGATAGAAAGAGGATGGGCCAAAAACTCAAAAAAAGGACCACATTTTTGAAAAGTACACAGAACTAGCTTTCCAGAAATATAAAGTTTTCAAAAAATTGACATGGGATGCAAAAGACATGCATGCTAGAGTCAAAAATAGAACTTTGGACTTTAACTAAAAAAATAGGCAATAAAAATACATCAAAACCTAAAAATACCTACACCGATATCTCTATCTCAGAACCAACTTTTTGATACTTCTTTTAGATTGGAAAAATACCTCTGTATGCTCAAGTTATGGCCAAAAAACTGAAGGAAGGTCCAAAATGACCTAGGAGATGTGCAAGAAGAAGGCTTGATGATGCAGTGCTGATGTCAACAGAACCCTGGATTAAATTTGGCAGCTAGACAGTCGTCGGCACAAAAAAAATGCCACGTAGCAGCCACATGGCAGTGCCACATGGATGCCACATGGTGGAGCAAATGACGTGGCAGGTGACATGGTAGGGTCCACATGGAAAAGTGCCACGTAGCACCCAGGCCACGTGTCACCCGCGCGAGTTGCCAACAGTGCGCAAAATGCTGACGACCCTGCTGATTGTGCTGCTGATGAAGGCAAGAATGCAAAGCTGGTAGCGAGGAGGAGACTGGGTGGTGCATGAGCAGAGAGACGACAGAAATCACTGGCGAAGTTGAGCAAAGCAGGCATCGCCACCAGGAGGAAGTGGTGAGTGAGTCGCAACCAAGGTTGGGTGGTGTTTGAGCGGCAGGCCAGGGGAGACGGAGCATAGGCGGCGCTCTAGCCGAGCACGGGTGGCCTTGAAGTGGCCGCTAGGCGATGTTGTGATGGCGCAACCTAAAAAAAAAAATTATTTTGAATCATCCATACGTCTTCGTACAGCCCTGCAAGCAAAAAAAATTTGCCTCTCGGAGCCCTGTCTCCAAAAATGAAAAGTTTTATATGAATCCTAATTGCAAACAGCCTTCCAAATCCAATGGCAGTGTCCATTTGGGCTGAAAGTGCTCCGAAAAATTTTTTGTTCCCCTGATTTGAAAAAAAAAATGCACAAACAAACTAAGGTTGGTGACTCCAAATCACGGCTTCAAAAATTTTCAATGAAGCAGCAGCAGAAAGGCTCTGATTGCATGTTGGAGTTGATGAAATCCAACTTCAAAGATGCCCAAGATTGCCTGGATGCGAATAACCTGTCAAAGAGAAGCCAAGGATAGAAGAGCATGGAGCTAGGGAAAAACCGTAAATGGACATGAGAGAGAATATGCAAACACAAGAAAAAATGTCTTTACAATATGCACAATGAGATGTTGTGATAATATAATGAGGGAGCCTAAATATAACAAGCTCCAGGAATCTCCTAAAACAAGCTAGAAGATGCTAGGAAAGTCCACATAAGGTGAAAAGTCCTCGAACAATGTGAGAGGATAAGTATGACTTAGGAGAGAACAAACTCTCATATTGTCAACAACTTATAACGAACTCCTAGATTACAACCAATAAATTAAATGCATTTACCTAAGTAAGCTTAAGCAAATAGAATAAATAATTAGTAAATTAATTATTTACTCTAATAGTTCTACATTTCCATATGGTGAAGTCATTTCTCCTAAATTTTATGATGAAGAAAATGTAGTTTCAGAATATGCTCTATCAAGTTTGGGAGGTGTACATGATGATAGTTCATACATTAATACACATGATGGTTTCTACGTTGAGAATGAAAATGTAGAGATTAGGTTTGTTGTTGGTTCATTATTTTCTTGTTTTCATGAGGACAAGATATATTCAGATGGCTCATGTGATGAGAAAAGTAGTACTAATGAAATGGTTTATCCTAGTGAGTTATTTGAGGAAGAAATTGATACAGATCAACATGTTGTTAGTAGGCAATTTCATGATAATTCTTGTGAGTTGGGATCTAATCATTTTGTTGGAATATGAAGAAAATACAACGTATGTTCAATCTGATTTGTGGGGTACTGATGTTGCAAATAAGGAGAAATCATATTTTTCATACTCTTCACACCCAGAGGCACAAGGTGAGTTACAATTTGACTCATGTAACTTGTTGAATGGAGTAGAGTATCAAACTTTTGTGTTTTCGGTTGAAGGAATCCATGATTCAGTCAGTAGTGATTAGTTTTAGTTTAATGTTAGTTTTTATTATCACATTGATTCATTTTTTCATAGTGAGCAAGATGAAGAAAGTATGCCTAATTTTTATATGCACTATGGAAGTAATGATAGTAGTTTTGTTTTGCCTAACGAAATGATTGAAAATGCTGATGTGTTGGGTGAAAAAAATGGGAATAAGAATTCCATCTTACCTCAGAGAAATGTTAATGAAAATCAGGTGTATGATAGAGGTAAGGAGTTTTGAAAACTTTCTGGTGGCCTAGGGCCATCGCATGTACATACTAGTTGTAGTTGTTTCCTGTTTTCAATAAAGTTGTTCAATAGAGTTTTTGAAGTCAAGTGTGTGGTCTGCTTCTCCTAGAGATCTACAATCTTTCCATGCCCACAAGGGGCATGCATCCCTAGATAGAGCCACTATTGGCGCTCAAAATTATGTTCTCATTTTGAGCATCTATTTCAAATTTTGAGTAAAATCAAGCCCCATAAGTGCTCATAAATGTGATTGTATCTGGCTGTACTTTCAAGGCCTAAGAGGTATTTAATGTTTCTAACACCTTCCATTCAGCATTTCCACTTGTTCCATGATGGTAAATTGACATTCCGAGTCATTTGGCAAAGTCCTGTTTTGAGCCAGTGTCATATTTGCATTTCACCTAAGTGTCAAACAGCGATAGGAGGCCATGTTAGCAAGTGAATAGCTTGCACCCAGAAATGTTTCATGACTCACCATTTTGGGAATGTCTAGCATCCATATCCAAGAACCTATGTTTTAGATTTTGAGCCATTTTGAATCTGTTTGACTAGGTTTTTAATCCCTCAAAGTTGGTAGTTTATTGTTTTCATGCTGATGCACATTGCACATAATTCTGAGAAGCCCTGTTTGACATGCTATAACTTTTGACCAGTTGACCCAAATGATGAAATTCCTTTTACATTGCATTTTAGAGGTCAGAGACTTGTTATCTTTCAAGTTTCAGCTCATGACAAATTTGTTTGATCAGTTTTCAAATGCAATTCCAAATGGAATTTCTATGTTTTTACTAGTGTCAGCATTTGTAGATTTGTCAGAACCCCTATTCGTGACGTCATGACGTGAGATCCATGATAGATGAGATCGAATGGATTTTACCACTATGTTTTCCTATAAAAATACTCCAAATGTGCCAGTTTGCAAGTTTTGACGAATCCGTTTGCACACTTTTCCAGGTCAATTCTATTTGTAAAAATCACTTTCCTGCCATTGTTTCAATCTGCAAAATCTAATTAGCCCACTTTGACTAATCACCATTTATGCCTAGTTATTCATCATGAGCCCAATTTGTAGATTTATATTATCCTCATGACAGAGAACCAACGCCCCAATTTTTATCTTCCCAAGTGTCCATTTGTCCAGTTTTCAAAGCCAAATCCAAACCCAATTTAGTGTTTTCTGACGTGTTAACTTGCAAGTAGTCCTGAGAGGTCAAATTTGACGGTGAATATCTTTTGACCCCGAATTTTTCATAAGATGAGATTCGACAACGTGAAAGCATGCAAAACAAAGAGCCAGTGGGTCAGATTTCAGAGCCCGATCAGAGGTTTGGGTCAATTTTTAAGGCCAGGCAAAGGACCTTCTGGCACTAAAATGACAGTAGGTAGTAAGGGGTAAAAATGTGTTTTTAAGAATAATTCAATGCTTGATTTTGATTCTAGTCAATTTGAATATCTCGGTAGATCAGTTTGAGGATTCAAGTGCTCAAAAACAAAAACAAAATTAGTCAAACCCACTTTTGGGCCCGACTGTATCCATCGTGATTGATAGAGTTCAAGGGAATTTAGAGATGTTTCAGAAGAGAGAATATAATGGTGTTGATCACTATAAAATCTATTTTCCTTTAGGTATGAAAAATTTTGATTTATAGAAGATGACAATAGTGATTCAGATTTTTCATATTTTAACCAACTGCAAGAAGTATTTGGTACAAAGTGAGGTGTCGAATGTTGACATAACCATTTTGGAAGATTTATGGATTCAAAAATCTAGTAACACATTCATAACCAAGAATTGATCTTCAGTTTGCTAAAATAGTAATCAGGTTGGTAAAGTCCAAAATTTTAAAGCATTGGACTTTATTGAATGGGAAGATTTTTTGTATCAAGTTGTGCATGCGTGGAGTTCTAAATCAGTATTTGTCTTCTGAATAATTCTTAGTCATCAGTTTTTATTTATGAAGCTCAGTATTAGTGGATATGGTGTTTTCAACATTATCAAATAAACTAAATTATGCACAAGCAATAATTCATTGATCAAATTCTTACATGGAACAAATTTAGGGACTCATTGGTTACATAAAATCATGTTCTTTTAAACTTTTTGGAATTCCATGGATGGAAGTGAGCTGGAGAAATAAGGGGGTTTTAAGGTTTTGCCTCTAAAAATGAAGAGCATATTTCTATATCTAAAGTGCACAGAACAACCAGTGGCAGGAAGGATGCCCACATTGTGAAGCCATTGCATCTTGCAGACAAAGAATGAATGCAGTGTATGAAGTAAGGAGCCGCCTTTCAAAAAAGAGACCACGTGGAGGGGAAGATGTTTTTGCAAGCAGTCAACACCATCAAAAAGACAAAGCCCACGCACATGATGCAGCGACAGGCATACTAAGAGCAAGGTGACTTGAAAGGAAGCTGCAGGTTTTGAAGCCCACGCACATGATGCAGTGGCAGGCATACTAAGAGCAAGGTGACTTGAAAGGAAGCCGCAGGTTTTGAAATTTAAAAAAAAACACAAAACCATTCTCCCCATTTGCTATGCATAACAAGTTTGGTCCTCTGAGCTTGAGAACAAGAGTAGCCAGCGAAGATGGAGAAGAAGCCATTTGAATAGGGGCAAAAAAATAGAATGATGGTAGAGAAGAGACAAAAGAAGATCTGTAAAAAAAGTTGTAAGAAACATTATAATTGGTAGTTTCTCTTCTTCAACATTTCCAACGCAAGCCAAAATGAAGGCAAGAAGATGGGGAAGTCGGGAAGCAGAGAATGCCAAGTAAGAAAGCAGTGCTAGTAAGGGAAAATCATAGCAGACATGAATAACAGAGAGCTGCATGAGAAGAAGAAATAAAATGCCTATGCAACAAAGAATAAGGGATCCATCTGATGAAAAGTCTAGAACATCATGAGCTGAGGTGAAAATAGTTACATCAATTATCCCACACTCATTGTGCTAAGGGATTTTTGATGTTTAAATAATATCACACAATACCATTAAGATGTCTGAAAGACATTAGCCTTTTGTAAGGCAAGTTGTGCTTGGGGGGACCTGCATACACAAGGAGGACAACTGGCAGTCAGCCTAAAAAATAATTTTAGACCAAAGTACAAGTGTGGTGCCATGGTGAGTTCACAAGATCATCCATGAGATTTTGACACGTGTCAAGATCGAGGGCTAGCACAATTCTGCAAGAAGAAGATGCTCACCAGTTAAACAAAGCGAGAAAGCAGGAAGATGACACATGGCGACAAGTCTCAGGTGAAGTGAGGTGTTGCCAGAACAATGAACCTCAACCAAGTGCATAAGATCATGCCACATGGCAGATCTAACAGCCAGTGCATCCCTGCTTCACAGAAGTGCTCGATCGTTAAGTATTACAGGCATGCGAGGAAGTGAAATGTGGCAGTGAAGCCTAGATGGTATGATGTAGCGATGACATGTTGGTGCTATCTAAGTGATGGTGTGGTGAGTTGGCAGGCCAATCTGAGGCTGCCATGTGACAGAAAAGCTTGGTCAAACCAGGTTGACCCCAATTTTGAAGGGGGTGGGTAAAAAATAAAATGATTTTAAAATTGTCATTTAATTATTTTCTCAAATGGTATATGTTCAGATTTTAAATTTAAAAAGATCTTTTTCTAAAGTTTTAGCTTTAGAACTTTTTAAAATTGTGAAATTTTGAAATTCAAAAGATGTGCAAACCTGAATTTTATACCAAAGGGGTGATTTTCAAACTGACTTCCTAGGTATTTCTGAGAGGCTAATATAGTGATGTCATATATCACAAGAATCGTGAGAATTTGAATTTTTTGAATATGGGGTTAATTTTCACATAGGAAGTAGTCTATTTGATCTACAGGAGGTTTTCTTCCAGATTCCAAATTTGCAACTGCATTCAGGTATTGATGTTCAATTTTGATTTCTAGTAGGGTAATGACCTGAATATGAATAAAAGATAAGGAAAATGCAATTGGGGTCGAGTTTGGTCACATTCAAATTAGTTGAACCTCAATTCCTCCAGCATTTTATAAGGCAGATCAGATATTTTGGTGAAACAAAAGGGTTTTCATCATTTCATCAAAGATATTTGCAAATCAGTTACAAAGCAATGATGAAACCAAATCAGATCAATGTGTAGAAAGAGGAGAGAGGTTTTTCAGTTGTAAGGGATTAAATTCCAAGTTGACACATGTCATTCTGAAATCAGATCCAAGAATTCATCTGGTCTATATCTTTCTTTCTTTCTTTCATTGTAGGGGATGGAAATTTTGGAAAGTTTCTCTAGAATGAAGGCATTTAGTAGAACTAGCCCTGAAATTGATGAACTTTGAATGGAAGATATGGGATGTGCTGGTTCCAAACTATAAAGCTTTTTCTTTGGCTGTGATACCCCCTTCCCATCCCATCAGTTTCTCATTCCCGTCATTTTCTTTCTTTTATGACAACATATGTTGTTGTGCAGTCTAGTTTATTAGATATTTTGTGAATAAATTTTATGCATTTTCATGTATTATTTCAAGGAAATGAATACAAAGAACAGAAAGGGTTGAGTTTCATTTTAAATCTTGTCTCCATTCTCAGTGAGTTGTAATGTTTTATGATCTTTGAATAAAGAGCTTAGGTCATAGTTGTAGTCCCTTAAGGCTGTATGTTTTAAATGCACTGGTACCATATCTCAAAACCTCAAGGTTAACCTGCCTAGGTCTCGCAGAGCCTAAAGTGAAGAAGGGTCAAGCCTTATAGTTGGCCCAGTGTCTAAAAGGATATGTCAAAAATGGGAGTTAGTTGCCCATAGATATGTTTTGTTCTCATCAGAGTAAATTGGAAATCGGTAACATTTTCAAACACCAACACTCTTAATAAAAATATGTGTCCTAATTACTTTTATGTATACCATAAGCAATCCCTATGTGTTTTTAACTAATATAATACTATTTATTACCTGATGAAACCTATTATGTCATATTAAGACACATTAGGAACTATTATGTAAACTATAACACACATAATGAACTATCATGGGAAATGGTGGATTAAGAAATTAGGTGTGTACAAACCAGAGGAGGATGTTTAATGTAGAGTCTAAAGCATTTGGTAAGTGTTTTGCTATCATTGCCCTTGAAACCCTCAAAATAAAGGTTTTCTGAAATCGTACTATACAGACACCATGGAGGCTTGAAGCCAAAAAAATCTTCAAGCCATAGACAATGTGTAACAATTTCTAATAGACACCTATAGGCCTTGTTAAGGAGTTTTTAAAGTTATTGCAGGTTCCTTATTTCTAGGACTAATAGGGGCTCCTGGGGCTACAAGGAAAAACAAAGCAATTTGGAGTTGTGTGTGAGCTAGACCTATCAAGATAATTTAGAATGGCATGAGATGTGTCAATAACCTTAGAAGGAATGTGAAAAATTAATTTTGACCCTTTGATGGCATTTGGTGGAGTTTTAGCCTATTAAGCCAAAAGATGCATAGTTAGGGTTTTGGGGTTAAAAGAAGTACAAACTAAATTGATTGGTGAGTTTTTTAGAGAAAGAGGATTAGGAGGGAGTCCTCTATGTTGGGGTTAGATAAGTGACCCTAAGAAGGCTAAAAAGTAGCCTTGATAGAGCAAGAAAAATTCTAAGTGTAGAAACTTCCCATTATAAGTCTTTATATATCTTAATTGGGTTTAATAGGTGTTATTAGGTAATATGGAGTCTTTTATTAGTAAACAACACATAAGGACCCCTTATGGTACGCATATAGGTAATTAATATACATATTTGTCTTAAGTGGACTTAGAGAGTCCTACTATATCATTGTTGGTACAAATATGGACCTAGTATTTAAAATTTTCAATCTGAGATCCTGAACCTCTTTGAACTAAGATTCAAAGTAGTTTGAAGTGGTTCGATGTTTCAAAATGGTTCATCTTGTAGGTTCATCAGTTTTCCATATTGAAATTCACTTTCTAGCTTCCATGCCTGAGTTCAAGTCCAATAGTTAAAGTGTATAAACAAAAGTCTAATCTATCTGTAATTGACAAATTGAATTTTAGAACCCTCGTTCTTGAATTGTATTCAGTTGGGTATTTTAATTAAAAAGGGTTTTGAATAGAAATTGAATTATAGAATGCAAAAATCGATTGGTTTATTAGATTTTCCCTACCAAAGTATTGTTAGAATTTTAATTCATATATATATTGGTGGGCGAGGCCACCAACCCCCCACCCACCCCTTTTTCCCCTACCTACCACGACAGCGAGAGGACTATCTATGGCCATTAAAGGGCTACGCTAGTAGACCCTACTACCTTGACAACAAAAGTACTGCTAAGAGCTGTCGTGGCAGTGACCTAGCCTATGGCCTCTAAAACCATTAATGGTAAGTTGTATTCTATATTTTTTTTTTTAATTAGTTTTATTAAATTAAATTAAATCAATAATATTTGTATTAAAATGTTAATTTTTAATAAATGTTTAAATTCTTAAATGTTAGTTTTAAATTTTATAAATGTTATAATTATTAAATGTAATAACATTAATAGTTATTATTTTATTATTAGATCAATAATTACTTTATTAATAATTTAATATATTTATTATTTTATTAATAAATTAGTGACTATTATTATCTTTAATAATCTAATGATTATTGAATTAAATATTAATAATATTGAATTAAAATTGGAATTAATGGATTATGATATTGTATGTGCAAAGTAGAATTGGGAAAATAGTAAAGTTTATCAAACCAAAAATGTATAATGAAATGGAACTTAAACATGATTGTAAACTCAAACTGTGTGAGCTCAAAATCAAACAAAACTATGAAACTACACTATTTGTTGGATGCTTTCTTGTATGTTGGGTTTGGGGTTGACTCAGAGTGTTGACCAGTTCTAGGTTGTTTACCAGAGGCTGGGAATTATTGTTTTGATAATTACATATGATGTTATGATTTAGTTTATGTGTACTTTCTTGGATCAATCCTATTAGTGATGCTTGTATTTTGACCAAGTGATTTTGGTACTTGTCAGTTTCTTGTCTAGAGAATTGATGTATGGTATGTGGTCTTTTGAGATTTTTTTGCTTTATTGAGCTTAGGATAGATTATCTATATATAATGTCGGAAAGTGGCTTGCAATGGAAGTCAAAGCCCAAAGAGGCTCCCTGGGTAACCCATTGTAGGTTGTTTAAATAAGTGATAACATTACATTTAATGAGAGTAAAATGAACTAGCAAGACTCATTGTCTTTCCTCACTCATGCCTCGAGTGCTAGCACAGACTAGATTGGGAGTAGAGATGATGCTTGGTTGAGACCTTGCTTCATTAGTATACCTTGTCAGTATGAAAGGATACCATTGCCGCATAGAGTCACTAGGGGGGCAAAGTCTAGTCAAGCTGCCAGGGTAACCTTAGAGTTGACTCATACGATGACACTTGCTCTCGTACATAGTAGATTCCCTACGAGTCTTTATCTGCCTCTAGGTTTTGATGTTGTTTATATCTTGGTACCCTGAGTTAGATTGCTTTCAAGTTTTCCCTTGACCTAGATATTACTTTTGAGTTTTGAGTTTGTTATCCTATATGGGACTTCAAACTATCTCCTTAGCATGGTGGAAGTGGACCTTTTTGGGTTACCATGAGGTCGGATGGTAGTGGTTTTTACTTTACCATTAAGATCTATCAGTTCTATGTCGTGGTTGGAGTTCCTTATTCTACATTTTCTTTCATTCTATCTTATGATGGATAGTTATACCTGTTATATGTATTTTATTTCATGGATCTTAAAGAGATGATGTAATTTATTTTATGATATATATTCTTTCATGCTTTCATATCCTGTGACATGTACAGTGGATGATTGTGCATTCTTATTATTGCCAAGTGACATTCAAGACAATTATATATTCAAATGGATTTGAATTTGTAGTTAATCTTTAATGTGGATATGTTATATATATTAGATTTAGTATTGTTTAAATTTAAATGTGATTCAACGTCTTGGGATACTTAAGGAATGTAATCTATTTATGTGTTGCTTATGTATGAACGTATGTTATTGCTTCCATTGTTTTATAGTTGTTATTTTATGTTATCTTAAAAAAATGATTGGCAAACTTAGTGAAAACTTTAGGCAAGTTTTTTTGGATCCCTTTGTAGGGCATTACACACATGCCTTTGCACTCCATCATTAGGGAGCTCTGAGCCAAAATCTAATTTTGCCAATTCATGGAATACCTTGGATAGAAGGGTTTAGAGGAGAGCACTTTCTTAGTGTACATATTTTGGTGCCCACCATGGGGCAGAATGTTATTGTTTTGCCTCTCTATTTGCATTTAGTCATGCATTTTAGTTGCTTGTTTTGTATTTTTTTATTTTTCAGACAGGATTATCATGCAATATTTTCTGAATATCGTATGATAATTTCTTCTATAATGGTACGATACATTACCAATTAAAGTCTCACATCCCCTTTCAAGAACTATCACACGATAGTTGTAAAGTTTATCGCATAGAGACAAATAATTGCTTGCGTGTGCAAAGAAGTATCATACGATACTCTATTAGCACAAAATATCACCTGTCTAAAACTATTTGTTGTTTGAGTTATTTGGTCAAATCTTGGACTTTGAGAATTCTATTTTTAAAATTTATCAAATTATTTATTATTTAACATCGATGCTTTTGCAATTTTATGGTGTTTTGGACTAACCCTTTTAACAGACTAATGCAATTTGTTTTGTAGGGTTACTCAAAATTCCTTGCAAAATTTTTTTTAAAAGAACACATGTGAAAGATCTTATGCTAAAGGGACACTAGCTCTTGTTTGCAGGGTTGCCCAAACAAAGAAAAAAAGAAAAAGAAAAACTAGTGTGTTTGATTATTTCAGTATGTGTGCAGCTTCTATACTAGTTGTTTGCTTTCATTAGGCACATAAAGCTTGCAAGTAAGATCTTTCAATGATAGGAGAGTATGCTTTTCACCCTTGAGGTTAATCAAAAATCTTGACCCACCATTAGGTTTTGAAAGTGAGTGTCATACTTCACTTTTTGGTGGTTTTAATTAATCTTTTTGGTGTGTTTGGGGGAAACGCTTGGAATGGAAGAGTATGCTCTTCACCCTTGAGGCAAATCATAAATATTGACCTCTAAATGTGGATCCATTTTGTTGGTCTTTACCTTTAGAGAGCTTGTTAATGGTGGAAAGATACCAATAGGAATGATCTAAAGTGGGAACAAGCAAAACCCATCTAACCCAACCCACTATAATCATAAACCCCTTGACAAAGGCCAAAACCTTGGGAAGTGTAGAACTTGTCTTACCTTAGTAGAAGTACTTGTTGGATTGGGACCATGAGGAAAATACTAAGAAATAATGCTTATGGTACTTTTGTGGCCACAAGGTTCATTACCTATTGCAAGGTAGGGTGTCCTATTCATAGGTGCAAGAGGAGTGTTGCAAACGAGACACTTTCTAATCACACAATCTTGATGCAAGGATCAATCCTAGTGGACTACCCAAATTACCCCAAGATTTTATACTCACCACCTATGCTCCTTTGGTTGTGCCATTGGCACCTCCATGACAAAGCCAATATCTATTATGGGAAACCACTTTGTGTGAGGTGAGGGAGCATCAAGTGTGGGCCAAGTTGTTGAATAATGAGTTGTGACCTTAGGTAGTTATATTTGGAATGTGTTTTTGAATGTGCTAGACTCATGTAAACATTCTTAAACATCAAAAATGGCATTACTATGCATAGTATTTTCTTTTCGATATCATAATTTCTTGTGCTAACAAGGTTGCTTTGTCCCTTGTTCAACTGCTTGAGATACATGCTTATTTCGCATACTATTTTTAAACCATTGTGTTTATTGCTAATAATTGAAGTTATTTTCTGTCACTTTTACATTATGTGCCAAAACATCAAACATTCAAACTAAAAATAGGAGTTTTAGGTACACTTTTCATAGTCCACTAGTTCTCTGTCGCATCATAGTCTAGAGAAATATTGTGTGATACTTCTGGTTACCAGAATTTTCGATCTACTTTAGAGAATATATCACTCGTTTATGTTAGTTTATGCCGCATTGTTTCCTAAAAACTATTGCATGTTGAAAAAGTATCACCTGAGTATAGAAAGGATTGTCGTACAATAATTATTGTTGATCATATATCACCTAGCATATTAGGAACTATCGCCCAACCCCTTCTTCTTGCAAAATTATGTCAGAATTGTCTTAGTTGATTTAGGGGTGTCCTTGTTTTGTCCTACCCAAGTCTGGTTTGAAATCTTCATGTTTGGTACTTTCCTAAGTTAAAAAGATGGATCTAGTTTGTCAGATTTGAGCTAAAACGTCACTAATGATTACTTGTTGAAATATGATTACCTTACTATTCTAGCTACTTGTTATCAAGCTTCTTGCTTAACTTTTTGGTTCAAGTCGTAAGTGTTTTAAGTTCTTGATCACTCTTGGCAAGTGACTCACTCATTTTATCTTTGAAAAGTGATTCTTTTGACTATGTGAACTCTAAATGCGAATTTTTTTTTATCTCATCTCATTAAACAAAGACATATCCTTACATACCAGTTATGACTAGACTCTAAGTTAGTCAAGGAAGGCATCCTTTATTTACCTTTTTACAATTATCTACTCCTACTAGGTGTCTGTGTAATCAAGCTAGTGAAGAATAAATCATCTCTGACAAGTTGGATGAATTCAACACCACTATGTAGCATAACCCAATTTATTGTATTGACAATATTTTTGATACTCCTAGGGCCCTTGATAGCATTTTTCTCATCATGAATAATAAAGAGAGAAACCATTGTCTAGAAGAACTCTTTACATTTAAGGAAGAATAAGCCCTTGTGGATAGGGAACATTTAGAGGAAGCTAGGCAGGCTACTACTAGAGAGATGTCTCATCCTCATATTGAAACCAACACTCACACTTATGATTTGAAAATAGATACGCTCGTGGAAATTGTAGTAATCCTTTTATCAACAACCCAGTTGGTGACAATAATGGAAACAACATGCCACCAAGGTCACTTAGGGTACAAACTGCAAGATATCCCTCACCTTCTAGACCCTCGCAATCACATCACAAAAGTGAGGTAAATGATGAAATCACTAATGAAGATCTCATGTGATTCCAAAAAGATGAGCTTGCCTACAGGTTGATGCTAAAATCCTTAGAACAAAACGATGATCAATATTTTCAATATATGACTTCTAAGAGATGGAAAATCCCTTATGACCTTGCCATCCAAAGAATTATCCATTAGAGCCAAATAAGACTTAAATCCAAAGGAAAGAGATGCAAGAGCTCAGAAACCAACTGGCTCAATTGCAAGTATCCAAAAAGCAACCTAAGACCTCTTTTATCAAATCTATATTCGCTCTTCCATTCAATAGGACTCTTTACATGGTCTCATTTCCTAGGGATACAGAGGTTCCCAATTATGATAGAAATGATAGAAATGGTGATCCCCATGATCATGAATGACACTTATACAAGCTAAGTATGAACTTCATGCATGAAGATACCTTCCTTGTGAGGTTATTTCCTAGAAGTATAAGAGGGTGTGCCATGGAATGCTTCACCAAATTATCACCTCCCCTTAAGACATTTGATGAGGTTGCCCAATGATTCATCCAAAAATATTCCTACAATATTCAATATCCTATCACTATGTTGGGCATGTGCAACATTAAGAAAAATAAAAGGTGAACAATTTTCCACCTACCTACAATATTGGAGATCCTTACACTATAGGTATCCTTGAAAAATCCCTAAGATCAAGAGGATTGACATCTTTGTCAATATACTTGTACTTGAGTTATACTATGATCTTAGGAAATAATTGTTTACCTTCTTTAACGACATGGTTAGGAGTGCTTACCACATTGAAGATGTTGTCATCAAGAAGGGTGATATCGTGCTCAATAAAGACAAGAATGGCAATAGAAATGACAAAGACAAAGGAAAACCTGGGAACAAGAATAAATATAGAGTCAATGATGAATTTGTAGATGCTTTGAAGACTAAATAATTAACCTTTAATTTTTCCAACACTTTGTATGCTACAAAAAAAACAAGAGGCTTCAAAGTCACAACCTGTTGATAAATCTAAGTGGTCCTCTACACCAAAATGCATCTACAGATCGATGGTTGATTCATATGAGGTAGTCTTAAAGACCTTTCTTTCTAACAAGCTTATCACACTACCTAATAATTCTTGACCCTATGACCCACCCATCAAGCTTTATTGGTGGAGAGATTATCAGTTTTGCAACTATAATAGGAGTAAGGGACATAGAACTAGTAATTGTTACAAGCTTAAGGATGTCATCCAAGACCTCATTGATGGAGGAAAAGTTGTTACAAATGGCTTAGTAAAAAATTTGATCATAAAGAATTTAAGCAACTATTTCCTGAGTATGAAAAAGGGGAGTCATCCCAAGCTAACAAAAAGAATCATGATGCTAAGATCAACTATGCTTACACCGACACAGACAATATCATCAACATGTTGGAACTTGTTGAAAGCATCTACATGATGGGTCCTAAATTTTACAAGGAAGTGAACGATGATACTAATGACAAAAATCCTAATGTAGTCTTAAGAACACACAATGCTCCTCCCAACACCAAGGATACTAGGTTAGGGTATCCCTTGTGATGGCATAATTCTCCTTTTTCTCATGGTGAGACACTAAACATTATCACTGGGGGGAATTCTAAGTTTGTTCTCAAAGTGGCTAATGACCCCAAGCATGCCTCATCCTCTAAATAAGTGCCTAAAACTATCATCTATAGTTATGACTATGTCAACCAGTTATAGTGAACTCCTACTCAAATCTCTATTTCTGAGTTGCTAGAGTTGTCTCATTTACATAAAGAGATCCTTTAAAAGGCTTTATGAATAACCAACATTCCTACAGATATTGACACTAAGAAGTTCCAAGCTATGGTCAATCACATCTCCCCACTTCATTATCTCACTTTTTTTGAAGAAGATGACTAGTATCCTAGTCATCCACATAATCCAACCCTCCATATTGAAATACAAATCTTTTACACCCAAGTTCAAAAAGACCTAATAGACAATGATGTTGAGTTAAGTATTGTCTCTTTCAGCGTGATTCAACAATTGGGCATGTTAGAATTTGTAATAAATCTTTGCAAGAAAATTACTATTAAAGCATATGATGATGTTGAACAGTCTTCTTAAGGTTTAATTATCTTGCCTATCATCATGGGTCCTATTGAGAAAGATGTGTTCTTTCAAGTGTTTGATATTCTACTTGCATATAACCTTTTGTTGGCTCGACCATGGATTCATGACATGCAAGTTGTGTCCTCGACATACCACCAATGCATCAAGTTCTTGTTCAATGGTGTAGAGATAGTCATCACTAGGGATAATTCTATGTCCATTAACACACTCACTGCTATTGAATCACTAGTACCTCACAACCAACCTTCTAGTGATATTAGACCACCCCTTGCAAAATTTGAATATGAACTAAAATGATGAGCATTAGTATGGGCGTGTACACCTTGGACTCTATTTTTGCATTGCCAATTTCTCCACGATCTTATGGGAAACCTTCTGAAAAAATGAAACCCTTAACTTCTACTATGACTATCTTTGGTACCTTTCTCTAGTCATCCATACCTTTAGAAGTAGAAAAAGAAGACCAAGTTATAAGAAATTGGATCTATAGAGAAGAAGAAGATGTTGAGGAAGTTACTACTCCTATTTCTCCTAAACAATATGGGAAAGGTTCTAGTTTTTGAAAAATATGGGTTTATCTAGGTCAAGGATGCCTAAATGATAACAAAACTACCCTTTTGGAGCCTCTAAGTCACACTGAGGGGTGGGTAAAAAATGACACAACTAGTCTAGGGTATGGGATAGATAATGATTTATCAAAGCTCAATAGAGAAATTCCTACGATTAGTGAATATGATGATGATGTTCACACATTTTTTACCACTATGACACAAAAAAGGATTTTATTTCCTCCACCTACCTCCTCTAGGGAGAAGAACCTATTAACATTATAGTCGTGTTTGTTATTAGTGGCATACACTTATTCAAATTGTAAGCTTATACTGAGTATATTGTATAGTTAATAGTTTAACCAAGCATTTCAGTTGTTATTGAGTTCTATAGTTGCTACCAAGTTCTACAGTTGCTACCGATTCCTTTGGATAGACTTCAATTTGCACCAAGTAGTTACTACAAATTTGATGATCAGTAGTGTAAACCGTTCATTTCAGTGTATGCTGAGTTTACCAATGCATATCAATTTGTGTAGTGCTTATCGAGTTTGCAGTTGATGTGATGTGAATCTAGTGTTAACTAGGATACTCAATGTTGACCAAGTGACTCAATTTATACTGAGCTTGAGGTGATAGCATTGAATGAGTTATGCAGTGTGAATCAAGTGATTCAATTTATATGTCAAGTTTCACCAAGTCACCAATGCAGACCGAGTTCAAGACTACTTGGAAGTGATCAGTATAGATCGAGCTTCTATGTCTACTAGGTGCATGATGATGTCGAGTATTAGAACCTCACCAAGTCAATCTTCAGAACCCAAGTTTCTACACTTTGGCTAACTTTGTAATATTGGTGTAAACTTATATTGTGGCCAACTATGTAATTGTGTAATTGGATTAGTATATGTGTAATGTATTGTATCACATCCAAATAATTGAATAGAAGTAATGTAATCAGAGAAGAGAGGAGAAGAGTGAATTAAAAAGGCTACAAAAGTATAAGGAGCAGCAAGGATTTATCTACCACAGCAAGGTGATTTGTACTCTCAAAGGAATCTCATTCAGCAAACCTAGTTACAGATCAAAGATCAACTACTGCTTCATCCTAATAGGTGGATCAGTCAAATATTTTAATAAGGTAGACCTAACAATCTTATGTAAATCTCTAAACTGAGTACATAGTTCATTGTATATTTGTAAATCCTTTTGCAAGGTGGACCTAGCAGTTCTTATTGCTCCTAGTAGGGTAGATCATCAGAAGTGATCATTGTAAACCTTAATAGGTCAACTTTATACTGTAGTACTAAAGCTTGTGGGTATCATCCCCACCCTAGTTTTACTTTCTATTTGGAAGGTTTCTAGGTCACCAAATCTTGTGTTAAAGTGTTTTTATGTTTTTAGTTTCTCATGCATCCAGTTTGATCAGAATTCACATAAAGGATTAACTGGTATTTAAGGATTAAATTTTTACAAGTTACCAATTCACCCCTCCCCTCTCAGTAACTTAGCCTGTCATAATATTTCTAGCAATTGGTATCAGAGCTTTGTGGTTCTTAGAGAAAATTTTAACAACTAGAACAAAGATCAAAGGCAATGGAGGTATTTAGACTTGACAAGGCTATTGACAATGAGAAGCTAGATTTGGAATTGGCTATTGGACAACTCAAGAAAGAAAAAGAGCAACTCTCTCAATCCCTAAAAAGAAAAAAAGATCTTGCAATCTAGATGAATGATCCACTCTGCATTGAAGAAAGAATTGAAGATATTCATTCAAGCAATTCGAATGAAGCTGATGAAGCAATCAAAGAATTATTGGAAAAGAATACTACTCTTCAAGAAGAAGTAAGAAAACTAAGAAGAGAATAAGAAATTTAGTTAGTAAAATTATGTGAAGTCATGAAAGAGAAAAAAAAGATAACAGAAGAGATAAAAGGAAAGAATAATGAAATTCAGCACCTATCCCTTTAGCAAGAAAACTTCATTGATCAACTCACCAATGCAAATAAAGAAATCATGAATCTTAGATCAAAAAATGAAATATTGCAGAATGATCTAAACATTGAAAGGCAAACCAATAAAAGGATGATGAAATCCCAAGTAGAGATGAATCAGTTGAATGAGCAAAGTCATTATAGACAAAAAGGGAAAGCAAGAATTAGATATACAAAAGAAGGTTAATCATCTAAGCAAGGAGCTCAAAATAATCAAAAACTTACTTGCATTCATTGTGGTAAGATAGATCATACATCAAACAAATGTTGGAGCAATGGAAAAGCAAAATTCAATGGAAAATGCTATAATTGTAATCAACATGGTCATAGGGCAAATGAATGCAAAGAAAAAACCTAAATTTGAAGGCAAATGTCACAAATGTAAGAAGCATGGACACAAGTCATCAAAATGCAAAACTAAGATACTAAATCCAACAAAATAGATTGTGAAAGCTATATTTGGTTGGGACTATAAAACTTGGTGCAGATGTCATTATAGTGGAGAATTTGGGCACATTGGAATGAATTTTGTAAAGCATCACACGAGGAATAGAGATACTACCAAAAGATGTTTCATTTGTATAGAACTTGGTGAACTGTATGAATATTGGAAGAATAGAAGATGAAAAGAAGGCAAAAGATGATAACATTAGAAAGAAAATGAGACAACAATGGGTTCCAAAATCTACTAAGAATGCAAGTCCGAGCAATGATGAATAAGTCACTCAAGAATTAGATGACTCCATGCTTTTCACTCAATTTCTCAAAGGAGAACTGGAACTAGGCTACTGAAGAAGACATCTAATATTAGTTTTAGCTGACAAATTAAAAGATCCATCTTAGCATTCAAGATGCAAAGGGGTCATCAAGTATGAGGTACTAGTTACTACCAAGTTACCTTCCTTACTAAGCAAGGTCGGGTTACAGACTCTACCGAGCAAGGTCGAGAGTAACTAAGTCTTATGTGGTTACCAAAACAAGGAAGACTCTACCAAGTATTAAATGCAAGTGAAGTGGATGATAGTCTATCAATTGATCTAACATTTGTACTAGGCATTTATGATGAAATTTGATAAATAAGAGTGAAATCGAAGTCATTTCTCACTGTGAAATTTTGAGAGCTATTGGCATAGAGCAATCTTTAGAGCATTCAAGTGATTTGAGCGAATTGTTACCAAAAGTTTTTGAATTCTCTCAAACCCTACCGAGTGAAGATGGTAGTGACCAACAACAAGGTGAAAAGAGATTTAGACATGTTGATTTGAGGTGTAGAATGGAAGACGTCAGATTTCAAGCTTACTCCTACCGTTGCAAAAACCCTAGATCTGAGCGGAGCGCAATCTCAAATTCCACCAAAGATACTCTTAATCAATGATATCCATTCTCATTTCAAATGTGTAGTTAAGAATATTGGTACTTTGGAAATGGATGAAACCCTAGAGAAACTATGTGTTAATGGCATATTGAAACTGGAACACCAATATCTAAAAGCTAAAGGTTTAACACATATTCCACATATACCACAAGATTTTCAAATTAAGTGGATAAGATACATCCTCAGTCGTGTGCATAACAGTTAGTTGTGGTTGGAACAACCAACTTTGATCATAGAGAAGATGATCCACAGGATCACCAGTCTCCCCATGTTAACAAAAGCCAAAACAACCAAAACCCTAAGTCGGGTTGAACTGGAAAAGAAAACCCTAGCCAAGTGGGATGGAAGGAGAATGAAAATAAGTTGTGTGACTAACATAAAACTAAATTTGGCCATGAACCCCCAAATCCTTGTGGAAAATCAAGAAGAACAATGGCTGCAAGAACTCATTGACCCGGCGATTGTGACTATTTCAGACAAAACCAAAGAGACAGCGATGAACCTCTTCAATAATGCTTATAATAGTATTATTGAAAATTTTAGATCAATAAAATGGCTTTTCCATGAGCTGGAGGAGGTCAAAGATCGGGTGAAACATATTGAGGCAACAAGAAAAGGGATGAATGCTAACAGGAGGACAGATTCGGCTGACAGGCTCATTCTAGCAGAAAAAAGGATACATAACCTGGAGAACTACAATCACAACCTTGTGAATCAGATGTTCTCTTTGTTAAACTCCATTAACAACAACATCATCTCTCTCATGGGCTAGATCAAAGACAGAGTTATGCAGGAAGATGAGGAAGGAAAAGATAGGGTTGAAGCCAGAACGGAGGATGACTCTGCAAAGGACAACTCCATTCCTGATCAGGACCAGGGGAACCAAAGGGTGCAACAGTTGGAAGCAGAGGAGAATCAACTATCCTTCGAGGCTACTCAGGTTATGCAAGAGCTGGAGCGAAAGAATGAGGAATAATTCTCGCCTGTTCTTTTGTTTCTTGTTGTCTTTTGGCTTTTTGTTTTGGCTTTAGGATGTGGCTTTGCCTGTCTTTCTTACTGGTCTTTTCTTAGAACTCTAATTTTAGGCTAGGCATTATGCTTATTATCAGCCTTTGATCTTATACTTTTTTGGCTGGGCTTTCACGCTTATTATCAGCCTTTTATGTTTTAACTTTCGGGTTTCAAGTTCCCTGTAAAACCTATTTATCTAATCAAAAACATCGAACTAAAGTTTGGCATTTACATCATCACACACAAGATATACAGCTCTAGCAGGTTGAACAATGTGTCATGTGAAGTTGTGGACTTGGCTTACAAGGTAGTCAAGAATAACCTTTCTCTTGACCTTGCTTAGTTACTATTGAGCCAGTTCAACAAAAACATGGAGAGCATCAAGACTTCAAAGAAAAATCCATGTAAGTTCAGTTTACTCTTGATGTGTTTATTTTTCTATGTTCACAAATTCTTTCCATCAAAAGGTATTTTTTTTGGAGAAAAGATGTACCAACCCTTTATCAGATTATTGAGTACATTTATGAAATGGGAGATAATTATACAAGTATCATGGACAACTATTTTGATGCATTTAAGGAGAAAATGAATAATAGATTTTGGATTCCAAGGCAATTAGTTGAGGATTATAAAGATGATGTTTGTTTCATGGTAGATAGTGATAAGGTGTATATTTAGGCAAGAAGGCCAAGAATTCCATGGGTAAAACTTCTAGGATATGAGTTCAATATTGATGAAACCAAGGACATAAATGAGCCAATAGATCCCAAGGCTGCTTACTTTGGCACCTATGATGAGGCAAAGCTAGGATAGAACTAGAAATAAAGCTTCCTTAGGTAGTTAACAAGGGCAAGAAGAGGATTTCCAAACTAAAAACTAGTTCCACTCTTCTATTAACTGAAGGAAAAGGTGAGGATGAAGAAGTAGAGGATGAAGAAAAGTCTATAGAAGAGGAGCCACTAAAGAAGAAGGGTAAGGTAATCATTACCAAGCCTGCCAAGACATCCACTATTGTGTTTACCAGGAGATCTTCCAGAAAGAAAATAGATAAAGAAGGAGGAGACATAATTTTCAAGAGGTCTCCACCCACTTTTGAAGAAAGAATGAGAGAGTTGGAATCAGGTTCTGGAATTATAAACTTCAAGGCATTGAAATATGAGACTAGGACTACTGATGAGAAGAAGTAGATAGAAGATAAATTGATATCCAAGATGGGTAAGTGGAAGTACTCACTTGACCAGCTTACTTAGCAAATTCCTAATGCTTTAATGGACAAGATATAGCCAAGATGGGAGCATGTCATGCAGACTAAAAAAGATATACATGAGCAGACCCTAAGGCAACTTATGCCAATTTTGAATGACAAGGAGGTGATAGAATATTTAAAGAAAAATGAAGAAAAGTTAACTTTAAGATTTAATACTTGCCTTATTCTATTGAAAGAAATTGAGCATGTTGTGAAGAATGTTACAAACACATGAAAGAATGTCTATCTTCTCCACAAACTGAGTGATTTTGTTGTAAGTGTAAGTAATAAGGATGATGATGATGACCAGGAGGAGAAAGATGAAGGGAAAGATGATGAAGAAGTAACTCATTTTTGATAATATAGATGATGAAGAGGAAACAGGGGCAGGAAGCTACCGGGGAAGATGTGTAAGATACTGAGGAGAATGACCTAGTAAAGATTGTTGCAACAATCATAGCCTCACTTCCTCATTCTCCCAAAAAACATTGATAACATCAAGCCCGGAGACAGCTCCAGTAGGATTGATTTTAACCAACACTGAAAGCACAAGCACTCAATCAATCTCTACACTAGTCCAACTCAATACTTCACTAATAGTAGTGTCTATGCTCACTTCATCTACCAAGTAGCAAGTTCTACCTTCTACATCAAATTTTGCCACATCAAGTATTCCTAACACTAGTATTTTAATGAGTGTAGTATACATTTTTGTTGCAATTCCTACCATTTCCACAATTGTTTCCATTCCAAGTATGCAAGTAATAAGTGACCAAGCCTCAACCAAGCACAAAAGTTTTGAGTAAAGGCAAAGAAAATGAGGAGGATATAGGTCTTGATGAGGAGATTGCCATTCCTAAATGGGACATCTCAAATCTAAATCCTGGTCAATTGCAAATTTTTGGTGAACTACTTCAAAGGAAAGCCAAGCAAAAAAGGCTAAGAGAGGAAAGAAACAAGGAGTATAAAATCATTGAGGATTAGCAGAGGCTCTAGGCATAGAGGTTGATACTTCTCAACCAATTTTGTATTAGTTGGCAAAGGTAGTCTAGAAATATAATGAAGATTTGGATGGATAGGAAAAATTATTGTAGAAAGCCGAGAAAAAGTTTGAGAATAAAGTTTTAGAACTTATTGCTCAACAAATTGCCTTTCATCAAGTAGAACTATCTACTATTTTAAGCTCTCTAGAGAACTCTTGCATTAATGTATCTTTACTTTTTGGTAAACTATGTGATAAATCAATTTTCACAAAAGAGATAAGAGATAAATTATCAAAAATTGATGATCTAAAGGCAAGTGTACAATAATTGTAGCTTGACCCGAGTTCTAGCTCTACTCACTTTAATAAGATCAAATTTTTGATAGATGTGCATGTAGAATTGCTCAGAGAAACAGATCAAATTTGATAGATATTTAGAATATGATTCTTCCTAACATGGATGCACCGCAGAAGCACATTGCACATTCAAAAATGCTCATCCACAACAATAACTTCCATTGCAAATCACATGATTGAATTGGCAGCAAAAGTGAAGATTGCATTACATACATGCAAGGTCTTGCAAGAGAATTAGGACAAGACTTAGCACTTATCCTAAAGGTACATTCAAATTTCTTGTCACATTTTTGCATTTTTGTGTAAATATATAGCATAAATCTTTGGCATTAATGTCAAAAAGGGGGAGAAGCTATAAGAAGATATGAGGGAGAGAAGATGTGAGAAGATATAAGGAGAAAGGGGGAGAAAATTGAAAGAAAATTGCAGATTATGTATATTTTATGTATAGTATACTATAAATTATGTATGGTGGAGCATTACCATGTACAAAAATATATCTCTTACAAAACCAATTTTGAAAAATCTCAAAAATAGTATACTCTATCGAGTTGGAGACATAAGGTGATGGATAAAGATGTTTTTGAACATTATTGAATTTAGCTTTGACTAATAAGTGTTTTTGTTACTAATGCTAAAGGAGGAGATTGTTGACATTCCAGTCATGTTTGTTATTAGTGACATACACTTATTCAAATTGTAATCTTGTACCCAGCATATTGTATAGTTAACAGTGTTAACCAAGCATTTCAGTTATTACCGAGTTCTACAGTCGCTACTTAGTCCTTTGGATAGATTTCAGTTTGCATCGATTAGTTACTACAAAGTTGATGATCAGCAGTGTAAATCGTGCATCTCAGCGTATGCCAAGTTTACCAATGCAAACTGAGTTGTGCAGTGCTTACCGAGTTTGCAATTGATGTGATGTGAGTCTAGTGTGTTGGTCTGATTTTTTGCATATTAAATTTTCTTAGAATCATGGTGAAAAAATCAGATGTGAGTTCTTTTGTTAGGTCCTAGGGTTTTAGGTTTTGGTCTCCTATTTTTTTATATCTTTTAAAATTTGTATAAAGCCCTAGGTCTTGCCCTTTCTATTTTATTTTGGCGTGAAAGTTTTAAAAAAGGGTGAAGCAAATATTCTTTTCCCGCTTGCTTTGAGGTCATTGTTGAGTCCTTTTGAAAGGGTTTTATCCTGTCGTTGGATCTTATTTGAATTTATGGTTGTCACATACTCACTATAGCAAGATGCTCAAAGATTACGCATAGCGAGGTAGCGACCATTAGAGAACTATGTTGTGATACTAAAAAATGAAGTTCAACGTCAAAAATGTGTGTTAATATGAAGGCATTATGATCACGTGCTATGTCCCAAGCTTGTTAGTATTAAGAAGAACGCATGTGGATAAACTCACAAATGGTGTCACCGAAGTTCAAGTTTCTCCAACAATTCACTAAGTTGCTATTGAAAAATCCATGCGAATTGCCAGTGGTGACGTAGTAAGTGCCCAAATTTTGTAAATGGCAGTAACCTGTTTAAGGTTGATGTGACCGTAGAAATTCCCATGCAGTCTTATAAATATGCACAACTACCTTCTCTGACATCAGTTTTAATTAGTGAAGTCTCAATCAATGTGTCTTTGTTTTCCATCACCAGAATTGTGAATCTATCGGAGGTCGCTATATCGCTAGCCAAAAAAACACCAATTTTTCGATAGCGACATAGCGAGGGCCTGGTCATTGCAAAAGATAACGTTCTTTTAAAATAAGAAATGATTTTGAGGATCCTAAGGAAAATATTGTGCAAGCTTTGCTTTTATTTCTATGCAAATTGTGTCACTCATAGTTTTATTTCCCGACGTCAGTTTTGATGGTTACCAGAAAGTTGCTATATCGCTAGCCAGATAATTGGTAATTTTGCTAGTAGCGATGTAGCGACTAATCGAAAGGTTGTGATGTAACAAAAAATCCTCAAAGATGGGCCTCGAATGAGTGACATGACAAAGCTGAGCTATGCAAAGCAAACAACATGGTGGCATCCTACTGAGCATCTATAAGCCAAAAATTTTGAATTCGTCGAAACTCACTATATTGCTAGCCGGATAGTTAGTAATTTTGCTGGTAGCGATGTAGCGACCCGCCTGAAGGTAACAAACACGGCAAGGCCAAGGACGTGAGATGTCACTAAAGGTTTAAAACAATATATATATATATATGTGATTATATATTAAACCAGCTCAACGCCAGTGGTAACCTGGACCCACTCCCCATGTATAAAACATATAAAGAATTTTGATTGTCAGATCAAGCATGGATCAATGATACTTGTTAACTTGCTATGAAAAGATGTGTGAAGATTATGTATAGCAAGTTAGCGAATGAGGGACCCACCATTGTTCTCTTAAAAGTTGTTTCAAATATTTGCCACACGATCAAAGCAAAATCAGTGGTTGTCACATACTCGCTATAGCAAGATGCTCGAAAGTTACGAATAGCGAGGTAGCAACTTGATGACACATGTCCCCAGTCATCAATGGGCCTAGATTGAAACACCAACATTGAAGGAAAGATACAAATGGAGGCAATTTATTGGTTTGACTACCAACGTGCTAAGAAGAAAAGTGAGTCAGCCTAGTTTTCATTCCTGGATCGTAGGATTTTTCAAGGATCAATAGCGCAAATTTAAAAGGAAGTGTGATGCCACTCTATTTTTCTATTCTGCACATTTATGATGAATGAAAACTTCGTGTGTAGGAGAAGCAAACTATAATACAGGAGATTTTCATTAGTTCCAATCCCATGCAAACAAAGATTTCACATTTTCTAAGCACAAGAGTCTATTGATCATATTATGTTTAGCCTGGTATGAATGTGAACTAATTCCTCATCTATTCGAGAGCAATTGCAGAGGTTCAAAGAAGAATAAGTCTGGCAAGTCAAGTAAGTACTCATATATAACCTCTATAACATTCCAATTCCTATTATTACAATCAAGATGCCTCCTAAGAAAGCATTTTCTAGGCAAGTTAATTATATGGATAGGAATGTTCATGACGATTTGTTAGAATTACTCCCAAAGTCCACCACTGAACCTACACAAGTTAAAAAATTGATTTCCTTAAATCCTAGGCTTAAAATTGTTGATGCCTTATATGACAAGGGGAACTGAATAAGGGATGCAACAACTACTCAAACTGGTCTTGTCTTGTTTAAAAAGTGGTTTTCAAAAAGGAATTTGTTTGCCCCGCATGCTAATGTTTGGAATTTTGATTTGGGAAAGCTAGTAGTTCCAAGTGTTTTCATGGATTATGATTTGATTGAATCCATTGCCAAGAATTATGACCAAGCTATTAGGGTGGTCAGAAGAAATGATGGCATGCCTCTGATCTCAATTAGTCCTAAAGAAATTAGAGAGGTTTTTCACCTAGAACCATTGTCATATTACCATGTGCCAATCAATCTGCCAGAATTAGAGAATGAATACAAAGCAAAGAAGGATGTAATTAGGGGAGGTGCACTGAGGGCACACATTGGTACAATAGGAACTCTACCAATAACTACTGCAGCCTCTAGAGAACCTTTTTAGAAGAGTCTTTTCACTTCCCAGGCTGTAGAGATATACAGGACCTTGTGTCGTGTTTTTGGTGAAGATGAGTAGAATTTCATGCCCATTAGCCTTATGTATATGATGGTTCAAATTACTTCTTTTGGTGTAGAAGTTATCTTTGATTTTGCCTCCTTTTTGGCTGAAGAAGTTCATACCGGTTTAGTTGGAATTGCAAAGGGCAAAGTGGAGAAAACTTTTGGCCACTATTCTCTATTAATGCATATGTTCTTGTTCAAGGGGGTGACATATTTTGGTAATGAGATGGAATTGAACAGAGAGGAGAATGGGGAAGCACTACCAGTCCAGTTGTGGAGCGCAGATATGACCTAGGATGCAAATAACGCCAGTTTTATCAGATTTGATAGGTATTTTGCTTCTAAATTGAGATGCCTCATATTGAGTGACAATCCCAGAATCCCTAAGGTACTAATGAGTCTCATCAGACCTATGGATAACCCCCATAATTTGAAAGTTTCACATAATTGGGGAGATATCATCCCTTACTCTATTTCTACTATTTTTAGAATTTATGGTTTTAAGGCGAGTCCTCATGTCTTGCCTTACCAAGTACCTTTCAAGGTAGGAATGGCTGAAGTTTTGTGGCAATTAGGAGGAGTAGAAGAAATGTTTCTGTTGAAAAGGCAACCAGGGTCAATTTTCCCTACCTACACAGTGGCCCATCAGTTTGTGATTACCAAAGGGGGTTGGCTCTTTTTGCATAAAATTTTGGATTAGTATATGATGGCTATCTTCCATCCCCATTTTTGTGATTCTGAGGGATTTTTTAACTAGACCTTGAGGCATAGAATTAAGTTGGGACAGGTCAAACATGATTCATATTATCCAGAGGACATTATAAGGAATGAATTCTCATTGCAGGAGTAGGAAACTAAAAAAGAAAAATGGAGAGTTTACTCTCGGGTCCTAGAATTCATTCATTGTTTTGATCAGAAATATAGTCCTTTAGATAATGCTAATACAGAGGCTAATAGAATAAATAAGCCCATGAATAATTTCTTGAAATAATGGAAGCTATGAATGACAAGAAATAATTTTTTATTGATTCTTATCCTGATAAGGCCAGAGAAGTCATGAGGAGGTTGGCTTTCACTCCTAATATAGGAGCTGGTCAAATAATTGTATAAAAGAAGCTTGGTTACACTATAATTCAAAATAAAAGGGCTCCTATAGATAAGAACAAGCAAATAATGGGATCCACCAGTACAACCCAAGAGAAGAGACTTGATGAGCCTAGTCCCAAGAGGCAGAAGGTAATGAAAGAAGAGAGGCCTCAAGTTGAGGAATATTCACCCACTCAATCCCCTTTGAGGATTGGAGAAGAACAGCTCACAGGTGAGCAAATTGAGTAGATGGGATTACAGGGAGGTATCTTTATTACTCAAGTAGAATAGGATGAAGGTAACCCTCTAGAACCTCCTCTACCAAGTTTGTACCTAACAATAGCTGACTTTAGAGGCAGGGAATTGGACCCTGTGTTAGAACAGACAAGTCATCAATTTTTGGCCGATGACAGCTTTGTGAAATCTAGGGCTTTTCAACAATTTGCATGGAGGGCAAACATGAATATTTTTGAGGAAAAATGTAAAAGGTTGAAAACAGAGCATCCAGAAATGGATGAAGCTTCCATCCAGAACCAAACAAAAGAAGAAATGATAAAAGAATTTTAGAATATAAGCCCTGAAGATGGAAGGAAAATGGTGAAGGCGTCTAACATTTTATTGTTACCAAATTGGGATATTGTTGATGCCTTAGTTTTTAGTTTTGTTTCAAATAAATTGACTTTGCAAGATCAAAATAAAAGGGACTTCCAAGGCATTGCATTCATTGAAGATCAAGTTGCATTGGTCAATTGGTCATTAAAAAGAGGGTCTAGAGCCATATCATCACAACTAGATGAGTCTAGATTGTTGGGAAGCATAATTATGAGAAAAGTTGTTGATACCTCACATGTGCAGGCAACACATTAGAATGTGGATTCATCCCAATTTCTTTTGGCCACTGCTAAGAAGGAGGAATAGGCTATGTTTGAGTTACAGAATAAATATGAAACAATTCTTAAGGCATATAATAAGGAGGTAAAAAGGAGAATTGAGCTTGAAGACAAGCTAATGGGGAAGTCCACTAAGCCAAGAATAACATACCCCCGTCCTCTAGTGGAACCTTTTAAATCCACCCCCTTTGTAGAAATACCAGACACACCTCAAAGGCCAAAATATTACACAGCTGAGAATTTTGAAGAAGAGAAAAGCAAGCTTAGAAAGGTTCTAATGTATTTAGTAGATAAAATTGAATGGCCCTTGTTCTATGATCAGTTAGCAAGAGTAACAAGTATATGGGAGGAAATGAAAACCCATGATGAAATCCTCAAGCCTATTGTTAATAAGTGGGGAAAAGGGGAGAAAGAAATCATCCTTTTATGTTATTCAGTTATAAGGTCTCCCATGACCATATTGAAAAAATTTATGATGTTGCTAATGACCTATCAGATTTTGATAACATGAGAATTGCTCTGCAACTAAAAATTGTTTCTTATTTAAGTAGATACAAGAATCAAAAATTTGATTTGTTTCCTTGTGCCTTGGATAGAAAGAATAAATTAAAAAATAAGGATGAATGGAGTAAAGAATTGGATGACTTTTTCTACATAAGGATAAATAAAATGGTAAACGAAAAGGGGCATGCCAGGTGGGCCATCAGGATAGAAGAATTGGTTAAAGTCCAATTATTTTTTGATTCTTTCAGACAAGAGTTTGTTGGTCTTGAAAATGAGGCTAACTACATATTAAAAAAGCAAGACGATATCGTGCAATTTAGCTAGCCTGATGATGCATAGTTTAACACTTAGATAGCAGATAGTCCTTCTAATGAGAAATTAGAAGAAGGTGGTACAGATGATGATGAGGAACAAAAGGGTGAGGTGTAGCTCATTGACACATCAGCACTAGATATGACAAAAGAAGAAGGTGAAAAAGTAATATTGCCTACTCAAGGTGAAAGCAGTGAAAACCCGCAGGAAAAAAATGATTTGGAGGCACCACAGAATAACCCTTCGTTGGCCAATTTGGTAGCCATGTATTCTGATGATCTAGAATAATGGGGGACAAATCAAAAGTTGATGATTTGTAGCAGTAATAGAAACGGGCCTACCTAAAGAATTTTGATGTGCTTGGCATTCTGTTATGCTCGTTTTTGTCTCTTGTTATGATGTTTTCTTTCTTGTTTGGAAGGACACTTGTCAATTACAATTGCCCTTTGCTTGTTGCAACTCATGTCTATATAAATGAGTTTTCAAGGCATTGTGATGGTCTGAAACCGGTAGAATTTTTTTTTTCTTTCAAGAAAAGTACATTCAGTTAGTCCAGTAGTATGTAGTTGTTTTGAGTTTGCTTCTAATTGTACTCTCTGAGAACATATTGAAATGACAGAAAAAGCAATATGTTATGGGCTTTCAATTGATTTCTATTGGTCATTGTATTAGTCATCTGAAAGGATAATACAAAGGGGTATTTACACTATATTTGTGTCATCAATTTTAGTCTCCTTTTTATGGGTTTGTCTACTTTGAAGTCATTTTAAATAAGGTTTAACTTGGCTGAATGCAATTTGGTTGGGTTGTATGTTGATATCACTGTTGCTTTTAATTCAAGGAATTATAGAAATGCTTCAATGAATCAGTAGGATTTATGAGTTTATAGAAAGGATACTTCATAAGAATGGAAATGGGTGATTACAATTGATTAATTTATTTACAAGTTATTTGAATTAGATCTCCTGCCAATAGTTAATTTTTTGTCCAATGGATAAGGCACTTGTCACATAAGTCAAAAGTGAGCAAGGGTGAACTCTACTACTACATATCAAATAATTTTTAAAAAATCAAAACCATTTCATTCCATTTTGTTTAAAGTTACAAATGTAGGTTACCACTCATTTGCATATAGTTTTTAGAGTCTTAGATAGCCACTAATTCCAAGAATACTTGTAAACCATAGGAGATTTATAACCAGATCTGCTTATAGGGGCTGTATATAGATTTGAAAAGCTTTTAGAGAAAATTGATAAACTGTGTATGTGCCTGAGGGTAAAAGATGAGAATCAGAATGAAACTAAGATAATTTCATACTATATTTTGCATTAGAATCATCCCTAGGTATACCCGCCTTGGTTTAGCAGAGCCTAAAGAGTAGAAAACTATTTTTGGTTTTGTTGAAGTTGGGTCAAAGTGGTTTATTCATATAATTGCTATTAGGAATTGGCTAATCCTTAGATTGTGTGAGTAATTTCACTGTGATATTGAGCATTTTGTTGCTCAGTAGTTTCAAACACCAACATAGTGTTAAGTAAGCTACTCAGTGTTAACCAAGTGACTCAATTTACACCGAGCTCAAGGTGATAGCATTGACCGAGCTATGCAATATGAATCAAGTGATTCAATTTATATGCCAAGTTTCATAGTATTCGCCGAGTCACCAGTGCAGACTAAGTTCAAGACTACTTGGAAGTGATCAGCGTGGATCAAGCTTCTACGTCTACTAAGTGCATGATAATTTTGAGCATTGATAGTGGATGTTGAGTATTAGAACCTCATTGAATCAGTCTTTAGAACCCAAGTTTCTACACTTTGACCGACTTTGTAATATTTTTGTAAACTTGTATTGTGGCTAACTATGTAATTGTGTAATTGGATTGGTATATGTGTAATGTATTGTATCACATCCATAATTGAATAGAAGTAATGTAATCAAAGAAGAGAGTAGAGGAGAAAATTAAAAAGGCTATAGAAGTATAAGGAGTAACAAAGATCTATCACAGCAAGGTGATTTGTACAATCAAAGGAATCTCATTCAGCAAACCTAGTTGCAGATTAGAGATCAGCTACTACTTCATCCTAATAGGTGGATCAGTCAAATCTTTTAACAATGTAGACCTAATAGTCTTATGTAAATCTCTAAACTGAGTGCATACTTCATTGTATGTCTGTAAATCCTTTTGCAAGGTGGACCTAGCAATCCTTATTGCTCCTAATAGGGTAGATCATCAGAAGTGATCATTGTAAGCCTTAATAGGTCAACTTTATGCTGAAGTACTAAAACTTGCGGGTATCATCCCCACCCTAGTTTTACTTTCTATTTGGAAGGTTTTTGGGTCACCAAATCTTGTGTGTTTTCATGTTTTCAATTTCTCATGCATTTAGTTTGATCAGAATTCACATAAAGGATTAATTGGTGTTTAAGGATTAAATTTTTACAAGTTATTGATTCACCCCTCCCCTCTCAACAACTTAGCTTGTCATAATATTTCCAACAGAACCAAGGTTTGCCAATAATAATGATGAAGCTTCTACCTCTAGGCAAGATGAACATGATGACTCTGATATTGAAGATCTTAACAGAGGAAGAATTAGAGAGAACATAGCTCATCTCTTAGCACGAAATGAGAGTACAAATTCTAGAAAATATAAATGGGAGTATCTTTCAAATACCTCTTGTGAATTGCAGGTAGATGGCATGCATGCCTATGTCACCCAACCCAACATAGTTAACAGGTCTATTATAGGGTATGATGTGTTCGGCTCACAATTTGCTTTAGTGGATCACATTGATCTCTCTAGGACTTCTCTTGCTTTGGATTTTTTGGAGCCTTCTCTATAGGTTCAACCTCTTTCATCACCAAAGACAATTCCTTCCATATCAACAACCTTGAATCTTCTGCCTCCCTCTTGTTCATACATCATGATCTCATAGATTGGTATGTTCAACATCAAATATTGGAGCTACCATCTTTCCAAAATGATTATGAGATCCTATTATCTAAATGTTATTGAACTCATGGTGTCTTCCACCATAAAACTAGTGACTAATATAACTGAGACAAATATCAAGTACCCTAGTCACAAAATAAAATGAAAAATGAAAAAAAACAAGTGCTTAGATGGAAAAAACCACTTTGTGGCAATATATGAACCTATAAATAGTAAAAATGAAGACATCTGAGGGTGAAAATCTCTTCGAGGCACTCAAGGATGAGGTGCTTGGTAGTCTCCCAAGTTATTTTCAAGATAGCTCATTGGTTTTGATATGACCGACACAACTAATCATTCTAAGTACTGAGGAGTCTCCTAAGATAATACATGTGGCACAATCTCTATCAACAAAAGAGAAGGAACAATTTACAAAATTCTTTAAGGAGAAGAAGATCAATTTTGCATGGAACTATGCTGATATACCTCATCTAGATACATGAGTCATCATGCACCATCTCTCCATAGCTCTTGGTATCAAACCAGTCAAACAAAAGCTAAGAAAAATACACCCTCATGTGGCCTTATTAGTAAAAGTTGAGTTTGATAAATTATTGAGTGCCAAATTCATTTGCGCTTTTGACTATACGGAATGGATCTCCAATATTGTTCCTATTTCAAAACATGACAAATCAATCTGTGTATGCACTGATTTTAGGGATCTCAATAGAGCATGCCCAAAGGATGAATTTTCACTACCTAATATTAAAATGATAGTGGGCATGATTGATGGTTATGAAATGTACTCCCTAATGGATGGTTTCTCCAGGTATAACCAAACCAAGATAGCTTTAGAAGACCAAGAGATAACAACTTTTACTTGTGCAAGGGGAACCTTTTGCTAGAATGCAATACCATTTGGGCTTTAAAATGATGGTGCTACATATCAAAGGGCTATGACCACAATTTTCCATGACATGATGCACAAAAACATGAAAGATTATGTTGATGACACCTTAGCAAAATCTAAACAAAGAAGCACTCACTTTGTCTAACCTCAATTTGATACTTGGACCGTATGGAGCAATTTCAACTTAGGCTTAACCTAAAGAAATGTGCTTTCAGTGTCACCTCTAGTAAATTATTAGGTTGTGTCATTTTAGCTAAGTTAATTGAGGTTGATCCTGAAAAAGTTCAATCTATTATGGAAATGTCACCTCCTAAAAACATTAGTCGACTAAGGAGTCTGCAAGGATGCCTTCAATCAATTTGGAAGTTCATCTCTCAACCTGCTGATAGGTCACAACCATTTAATAAGAATCTTCATAATGTTGATGGCTATATCTAGAATGAAGAATGTGAGAAAATCTTGGCTCAAATCAAGGAGTATCTAGAAAAGCCTCCTATTCTCATGTCATCGATTCAGGCGAAACCTTTGATCCTCTATATCTCAACTAAAGCAAATTCCTTAGGAGATTTATTGGCACAACAATATGAAAATGAGAAAGAAATAGCCATTTATTATATCAATCACACCTTAGTGGCCTTTGAGCTTAATTATAACAACATTGAAAAAGTTTGCCTAGTTGTAGTGTTTGCATCCCAAAAACTCTGATATTATATGCTTTCACATACCATGTAGCTAGTTGTAAGGATAGATCCTCTAAAATATCTCTTGAGTAAAGTTGTACTTATAATCGACTTGCCAAATGGATGGTGATTCTTTTAGAATTTGATATTGAGTATGTTGAATGTAAGGCCATTAAAGGACGAGCAATTATTGATCAACTGGTTGAATTTCCAATTATAGATAGTAATCCAATGCAAATTGACCATCTAGATGCCTCTATTGTGTATGTCACCAAGAAGACATGGAAGATGTTTTTTTATGGCTCACACACTCAAATCAAAGTTGATGTTGGGATTTTGTTTGTCACACCTTATGACTACAGAATCTTGAAATCTCAAAGTCTTAACAATTATTATTTCCATGCCATAACAACATAGCTGAGTATTAGGCTTTGACTAATGGGATTAAAATGGCTCTTTGAATGAAGAACAACACAATTGCATGTCTATGGAGAATAACATAATTCCATATCTATGGAGACTCCCAACTTCTCATTAATCAAGTCAACAATGAGTACCAAACTAAAGATGACAAGTTGGTACCTTATAAGAAGTTAATTGACGATCTAAGGAACTATTTCACTTTTCTTCCATTTCAGTAGATTCTTGGGACTGAAAATAAGGTTGTAGATGCTATGGACACTTTAGCATCTATATTATAATTGCAAGAACACGAGTCTCGTTTGAGTTTTTGATGGAATTAACTATGACACCTTGCCTATGACTCTCTTGACAGCTACATAATTTGCACTATTTCCAGCCATGACTCCTCCCACTATTTTATCATATTTTCCTACTTACATGACCAACTTATTCATGAAAACCTCATGTGCAATGTAAAAGGCCAAATCATTTGCAATGCCTTAGATTAAACCCTTGTCTCTGGTGACTTGTATAGGAAGGGCTTTGGCGGAGCACTCCTTAGTTGTTTAGAGAAAGATGAGGTTGGAAAGGCATTAGCTGAAGTCCATGATGGCATTTGTGGGTCACACTCTAATGGCTTTTACTTGCTTGATATTTTCTTAGGACAATTTATTATTGGCCAACTTTGCCAACTAATGCTATCCAGCATTGCTAAATTATGTAAAAAATGCCAGTTGCATGGTAATTTGATTCATATGCCTAGGTATGAACTTATCCCTTCTATTACATACTAGACTTTTCAACAATGTTCCTTTGACTTGGTTGGAAAAGTTCACCCAAGTTCCTCTAGCAGACACAAATTCATTATCACAGTAACAAAGTACTTCACTAAATGGGTCAAAATTATTCTTCTATATGTTGCCACAAGCAAACATGCTGCCCTATTCATACTAAACCATATCATTTGTTGCTATGGTACTCCTTCCTCCATAACCATTGATAATGGCAGGTAATTCAAAAATAAGGACCTTAGGCAATAATACAAGAAATTCAAGATCAAGTAACATTGGTCCTCCATATACTACCCTCAAGGAAATGGTCAAGTTGAGGCCTCAAACAAGACATTGTTAAAAATCTTGCAAATATTGGTCCACAAATTAGGAAGGGATTGGCATCTACAAATCAATCCAATGCTATGGGCTTACAGAACTACTATACATACTCCTATAGGGGCTACACCCTTTTCATTGGTCTATGGTTCTAAAGTTATCCTGCCACTAGAAGTTGAGATTCCCTCTCTATGAGTCTCCCTGCATTGATTAATCACTAATGAGGACCATAGTGCTATGAGGATCCACAAGCTTGAAACTCTAGATGAGCTCCAACATGCCACTTTTGATCATATGCAAACTTATCAGAAGAGAATGTCTATTACCTATAACAAGAAGGTTTGTCCTCACGAATTCCAGGTAGGTGAACTTGTTCTTTGAGAAAACCCTAAGAATCAACAAAATAGAGAACAAAAGGGTAAGTTTCAGCCAAATTGGTTGGGTTCATACTGTCACTATTGCTTTTGAATATAAAGCTTATCAACTTTCTACACTTGAGGGAGAACAACTCTCAAAGCCTATCAATATTCTACATCTTAAGATATTTTATGCTTAAAGCTCTAGTGGCTCAGCTATTTGTACATATCTTATGATCCTGAAAAAATCCAAAACAAAAAATCATATATGATGCTGAAAAAAATCCTAAAAATCAGAAATATCTAGAAAAATGCTCATCTTAGTGAAAACCCAACAATAGGCACTTTGATGTATCACCAAAAAAAATCAAATATATAAAAATACACATAAATTATAAAAAGTCTAGAAAAATATGCCAAGTGGTCAAAACCTGGAAATAGATGCTACTTAAGACCCTCGCACCTATGTTTATTAGTCTTACTTCACACTTATTCATCTCACGACATGTTTCCTAGCTTGGAATTGACTTTTGTCCTAGTCTAGGGGCAACGTCTGCTCATCTTATCAAGGTCTTCTTGTGTGTTAGGGTTTCTCTGGAAACTTGTCTACAATAATGTTTTTCAACACTTCCCCTGAAATCAAGTGTTTCTCAACACTTCTCAGATATCTTGCCTGCAGTCTACAATGAGCCGATATTTCTCACAAGAAGGCTTGATTCTTGACAAGGTATTCATGCGACTTACACATGTGCACTTAAACATTTTATTTGCTGAGACTTGATGATCTTTATTTTTCTTTATGTGTTGTTTATGACAATTTCTTTGTTGAGTATTCCTTCCCTAAATAGTCTCATGGACTAGAAGATTGGGGGCATGGGTCATGTTTTACTTGTTTTCTGCTTGTGGGTATACCCTGTGCATCTAAAAATGTCAAGATCATCTATGCTTTTCCTACTTAACATTTTAGGGCTACAATGTATCATCCTTGTCTATTTTCTCAAGACTACACTCAAGGGTTATCCTCGAACTTTTGCCTTGATACAAGTGTAATCTTGCTATACTAAACTTATGGAATCTAACTGCATTAGTCATCTTGACTAACCATGTCTTTGATGCTTAGATTAGATTCCCACATACCTATATGATATAAATTATATTCACATTCCCATAGTTATACTAGTGATAATTATATGATCTTTTGATGTCCCTAACAATACTTTATGATGAAATTAGAGTCTAAACATCATGTGTCCCTTGCAAGTAAACCATTTTGCATACTAGCTTGCATTCTAGAATCATTACAGCTCAGTCTAGCACTTTTCATATGGGGAGAGCTCTCTCTTCATCCTTCATAAACACATTAGCTAATTGTGTTCATTTCTTCTCATCTTTTCTCTTGATCATGTCTTTCATTCCTTGTCAATCATGTCCACTTTATTGCCTCTTCTATAAATGTCATCACAAAGAGTTAATATTATCATCATATCTAATCTACCCAAGTATCACATTTTTCAAAACATGAGTCTACATCATAATACAAGAGCTAAACACATCTATGAGAGAGATACATCCATGAGCGTATAAACAAAAAACATAAACATGAGCATGAGCAACATCACATTAAAACATAGGCATGATTGCTAAAGCATCCATACAAATCCATCACATGAGCATGCAAAGAGACAAGTACACAATAAAGATCAATTGAATCCAATATCTCATATATGTATCAAAATGAATCAGAGTACATGTACATGTGAGATCCAAAAACTTGGATAACTCTCTCAAAATACATACATACATCAAAATGTGTCACAAGGACCACAATTTAAACCTAATCAATCACATCCACTTTCTTGCCTCTTTTATACCTATCATCACAAGCAGTTAATCTTATCATCATATCTAATCTATCCAAGTATCACATTTTCAAAGCATGAGTCTATGTCATAATATGAGAGCTAAACACATCTATGAGAGAGATACATCCACGAGCATATAAACAAAAAACATAAACACGAACATGAGCATGAGCATGAGCATACATGAGCAACATCACATGAAAACATAGGCATAACTGCTAAAACATCCATACAAATCCATCACATGAGCATGCAAAGAGACAAGTCCACGATGAAGATCAATTGAACCTAATATCTCATATATGTATCAAAATGAATCAGAGTACATGTACATGTGAGATCCAAAAATCTGGGCAGCTCTCTCAAAATACATATATACGTCAAAATGTATCATGAGGACCACAACTTAAACCTAGTCCTAGACCTGGGACTGACTCTCGCCCTTCTGGGTTGGCGATGATCGTAGTGAAGGAGCTTGTCTCCTGTCCAGTGGCTCCATCACACCCTTTGACCTCCTTGACCACTTTGAGTAGTTAGGAAGTCCCTATCCTGAAAGTACCATACCCATGTATGTGATATAGTAGTAAGTTGACTACACACCACGATGCTCTACCTCTCACCTAGTTGCATCTCTCTCCCTGTGAAACTCATCATTCTATTCCCATTCATCAATGAGTTGTCAGTCTCGCACAATGATGGTGATCTACACCTATTACAGCTTCACCTCCAAATCTTTGATCCATCAATCCCTCATATCCTCTCCTCCTCCTCCTACTCAACCTCCCCCCTCATGACTTGACTTTGCATCCGTACTTGAATCCTTGAGGCTCCCCTGGAGATGCTCCCCACCTCTATCCATTTTCCTCTACCTCCTTCTCTAGCTCTGCCTCATCTGCCATCCCCTCCCTAACCTATCGCCTAAGGTAATGCATCCAGTATGGTAAACTAGGGAAATGGGTGCCTCTACATCTCATTAAGGTATGATGGCTCTGCTCCTACATCCATGACATTAGGATGATAGTGTCGGGCCTCTCATTGTAATGTTGCAATATCCCTCAGGGTGGCCTAATAATCCAACATGGGCAACCACCCATGACTCTCCTCCTCTCTAAAGAGGGCATATATTGTGGTCTCTATGGATATGCCCTGTTAACAACTAAACTATCTCCAAACTAGGCTAATAACAAAATGCTCAACAATATCCAAGTATCTCCCCATGAGCAGTCTACTATAGCATATATACTCTAACTTCCAAGCATCAGAACACTTCACACACTAACGGTAGGGCTTCCACTTGAATGATGAAAATTCATTAAAAAGTCTCATGTAATATGTCAGGTCCCCATTACGAGACTACAAGATAAAGCTAGTGTACCTGTAAATAAATGGACACCTCCACTCCCATGGTTGTACTCATGGTCGTACCACTACTATATGCTCCCATGCCAAAATTTGGGCCAAAATTGTGCCACAATCCCATGCCCTCCCATCTTGATATACAATCTCTTGGAGCTCATGGTACATTTCAGGGAGGATCACTAGTCCTTGCACCATCCTCTGAGATTGCCTGACTAGATCTACTACTAATTAACCCCAAACCAAAGGGAAGCCCTTCTAACCCCTATATGTGACTAGGGCCTAGACTATCAACGAACATAAAAGGCAAGCTATGGGATATTGATCCCCATACTGATTTATTAAATTATTCCTAATTGAAATGTTGATCTAAGATGGTGACATCCTCAAACAACTCTTGTACTACTAACCTTCCCTCTATCGGGGTTTGATCATAATATACATGTGACACACAAATGCTCATGTTAGTACTCATCATATGGAAGAACCAAAGACACAAGCTTAAAGTTCTTTTGTCATACATATCAAATCTTTGTGGTAGGATACACGAAGGATGTGATATAAATCCTCAAGATTGATATTGGCCTCACCAATAGGAAAATGAAAGGTGTTATGCTCATTGTGCCACCTCTCTGCAAAATTTGTCAATAGGTTGTGGTTTGCCCAAATACGGGGCATATGCAAGAGCCAACTAAAGACCATAGTCTCTATCACTGCTATGTCATCAACATCTAGATGTCATACAACTCACAATCCCACCACCTTAGGAGCTCTGGTGAGCAATGCTAGAAAAACTAACTGCATAACTAAATCAAGAGGGAAAAAAGTATCAATATCAATCATGATGAGTCAAGTAACGCTATAAGAATCTAAGCACCTAAGAAATCAAAAGCCACATGATCAAACTTCGCTTCTAAACATGTGAAAATGCTATAAAAAAATGTACGACACTTTCATAATAGTTGTATGATACTTCTAGTTGATAATGTATCATACAACACTTTTCATAATAATTGTGTGATACTTTATTATCATGCGATATTTCGTACAATGTCGTGTGACCAATGAGTAGCCTCCATATGATACAATACTCAATACCCATGCAATTCAATGTCATTGTCACAAGTATCGCACAAAAATTTCTCATAATAGGTGTACAATACTTTTAAAATCTTGCACAACACTTCACACAAAACTATCATTAAATGCCCAAAACATGCTAAAAATGTGTAATAAATAACTAAAAAGCTCAAAAATTTAATGGCTTACCAGGGCACTGGACTGTGGAGGCCGGTTGTGCATCCAGTTGAGCTTAAATCAATGTTAGTGAGTCATAATACCTTCCTAAGCATTAGCTATATCTCTTGGATCACTCAAAAGCTCTCAAAATCACAAAAGACAAAATGAGTTGAAAATGACCCTTGGACCCCTTACATAGTCCTTTAACCTAATTTTGACCCATTTAAAAAACCCTTCAAATTTCTACAAAAATTGCACCCTTGGCTAATTTTGAAGTCCTAGATCCATTTTCAAGATCTAAATCAAAATTTAAGTTCATCTTCATGGTCAAAATCACATTATAAAATTCCACCCTCTTTTGTGCAGTTAGCTAACCTTTTGAGGTCTAATATTCAAATCTTGGCTAGGGCATCATCATTTCTTCCTCATTTCCACATTCTGTCCATTGCATTTCATTGCTATATCATCCTTCTACGTGATTTGACTTAGTTTTCATGCTTTATCCTTCTTGGTCAACACTAGTCAAACTAGGGCAATCTATCACTCCTTAGTGGTCACTCTTTGGTTTTAATCTATAACATGTCATCATGGACCTTGATCTAACCTAATTTAATCATTTCTTTCTCATTTCTGCATCCCTTATACCTCATTTTGATTTTGATCCCAAGGGGGCAGGAACATTGTATCATTGCTTACTTGCTATGACTATCTATTTTTTAGGACCATATGCTTGACCTTTCCATTTTCTCTCAATCTATCTACTTTGCATGTTGTTAGTACTCTTCTTGAGTTATGATATCATCTCTTTCTCCTAGTGTTCGAATTGTTGCTACCAAGCTGGGTATTCAAGAGTTTCTATCTCATTTTGCATTTTGTTCTTTGGGATTAGATCTCTCTATCTATTGCTACTTACTTGGCTTTGTCATTCTTTGAGACAATGTGTTCTCAAATTGATCACACATTAGTCAAAGAGGGGCAAATGTAATCACCTAAAAATGGTCATCTAGACTATTAGCCCCCTTCTTAGCATTTTGGATAAATTATTTAATTATTTGCCTAGATCAAATCATCAAAAAATAATTTATTCAAAAATAACCTATGGTTTGACTATAATATCATAAGTCCATAATTTATTAAAAGAACACGTCCCCTTTTAATTAAATAAAAGACCCCATTCTTTTGACCCACTATAATGTGCACACATAAAGTCATTTTCCTATTTTTAAATTAAAAGAAAAAACTTTGTCTCACATGAAAAGTCAACTCATTTCTATTGGAGGAGATGAATGTGCACATGGATCATGCCAAAAGTCAACCCTCACCCTTGATCATCCATTCCTTGATCTTTATCTCAATCATTTGTACATCTTTAAAAGAAAGAGCTATTTTCCTCTCTAATGATCCCATTTTTGAGCTAATGCTATGTTGCAGGTATTCTCATAGGCTTACTTGGAGCATTTTGTGGAAGACTTCTATCTTCTATCTTCATATTCTTTCATACTCATACGATTATAGATTCATATGCATTAGCTTAGTTATTGTTTTGCAGTAGTGTAGATCACCTAATTTAATTAGTATGTTGTAACACTCTCATATTCTTAGCTTAGTTGTGTTTTTGCAATTCATTCTAGTATAGTAGCATTTGCATTACATCCTTTAAGAGTTCTTTGACATTAGCACTCTTTGTGAGGCCTCGCCCCGACCCATCCTAGCACCGAGGATACATTATTATTTTGATACTCATGCTTTGTTATGTCAGAACATTATTGGATACACTGAACATTGTTATGCTATTTTACGATGTGTGATGCTTACCTTAGTTATTTGATTTTGTCATTTAATGCTTATAAATATGTATAATGATGAAGAAAATGTATGCAACACTAACACATTTGGTTATGCAAGTCAAAAGGTTAGAAATATGAGTAGAATTAGATAAACAACTATTTATTAAGAAATGGATGCTTTAATTTATATAATTCCTCTAATATGTAATTCAAATTATGCATGTAGTTTTTGGACCTACTGATGTGTGCAATGAGTGTGCAAGAAAATTAACCTAGACAACTCAAGGGAAAAACGGAGCTAAATTACTTGTTAATTTTATGCTAATCTTGTATTGTAATTTTTTAAAAGGTTGTAATTTAATCTTACTACTCCCCCTAACTTTTAATTGTTTCTAATAAGTCTTTAAACGCTTAGAAACATTAAATTTAAGTACCCCTATGGGTAAGGGTATGGATGGGGAGTACTTTCCAACCCTTTAGCCTCCTTGGTTGACTTTTAGGGTCACTCAAAAACCCTATTCTAGGATGATTTCGAAAATGGATTGTTCTTTACTTGAGTTAGTGAAATCAAACCTCCATCTTGAGTTGCTTGAAGCCTAGTTGAGTTAAGGACCATACTTAGAGGCATTTTGGGAGCAGTTTTGGTTTTTTGTCACCCAATCCTCTAGTTTTGGAGGAAGTTTTGAAGATTGAAGGAAGAAAGGGAAGCTCTTCTCAAACCACCACTGCCATAACTCTTCTATGAAGGTAGGAGTTCTTCACTCCTTGAATGGTTCTTTATGTGTGTTCATGTTTTGAATCTTGCTTGAATCATGTTTGAGACATTGTGTAGTTATGCATTTCTTGCTTGTGTGTTGGGGGTGGATTTGGGAGGGATTTTACCTTGTTTTCTTTTGATGTTATTCATACGCTTTCTTAATGTTTTGATTGTTTTTGAGAGGTTTTTATGGGGATGTTTTTGGCAACACTCACCCTTGGATAGGGAAGAAGTGGCCATGCTTGGGGAAAGGGCCTTAGTTGGACCTCAATAGTGTAGAGTCTCCTCTCATGGTGAGAGGAGGGAGAAAGGGTAGGGTGTATGGGCCCCTACTTTTCATCCCATACCTTGTTGTTATTGAAAATTCTTGAATGTGGAAAAGAATGAAAATCCTTGTGGATATAGCCTCGAAAGGGCCTTGTAAAAGAATGGAAGTTCTTGAAGTTTTAGCCTCGAAAGGGCTATGTGATGGTATGGTGATTGACTTCTCCTATTGAGAAAATCCACCTTTCCCCTATATTGGTTCATTGTTGGACCTATTGTGCAACCGGGTTGGGAGTGCATGCTTAAATTGCTTATCTCCTTGTGTTGTTTACCTCCATGTTGGTTCTTGTCTTTTCCATGTTTTCCCTTGATGCAATGAAGACATTTGATAAAAGTTCTCTTGTGAAAGCCTTGAAGAAAACTCATTGAATTGTAATATTATGTAAGTTGTAATTGAATTTGATGTAGTGGCAAAGACATCGAGTTTTCTTATTGGTTCTTTCCCGATGGAGCCTTGAACCAGGATGAATAATAGAGGAAAGAAAAGATTATGAAATTCTACTTGCAATGCTCTCAAGTGGTTCCAAATTTTGCTTATGTTGTGAGAAATGGATTGATATATATATATATATATATATATATATATATATATATATATATATATATATATATATATATATAATGTCATTGAATTATAAACTTTCAAGTTCCAATTATGTTAATGAAATGTAATTAGATATACTGAAGTTTCCAATTCGATATTTTATGTATTATGAGGACATGAACAATCCTACATTGTGGACAACAAATTTATCTCCCACCTTGTTAAATTATATAATTGACAAAATCAATGTGCTTAAGAAATTATGCATCTACTTGGATTCAAAATAAGAGGCTCATATACCTTGATGTAAGATGAACTATAAAACAAAAATACATTTATAGCAAAGAAAGGAGAGAAAAGTATAGCCTAATAAGAAAATTTATGCTTACAAAAAAAAAGCACCCCCCAGGAGCAAAACAGCTCTCTGGAGTTTGTATGAGGATTGTTAAACAAAACAAAAGACCCAAAACAATAGAGCATATTCCTTGTTGATTCCTTTCAATGATTAAATAAAATAAAAATAGAATTAAAAAGAATCCATTACCAAATTCGTTGGTGAAAAAAAAATTTAAAAAAAAAATATATATATATATATATTATATTGAATTTGATAGTAATTTAAATTCTTGTCTAAAACATCCTATCAAAATTCACCTAATAAACTTTTAGACATTACTACCCTTACTCTTCCCCTAAATTTCGACCTAAACCCCTTGTGCTGCCACCTATTCCTAAATCTTAGGCGCATCATTAGGACATATTAATGTGACTGAAGTTGATGGGAAGTCAACCCCCATCCAACTCGTACCCTTCCTTATACATTAAGATAAAGGTAAGCCAAAAAAAGAAAGAAAGAGGGAAACACATTAATGGCTTAACCTTCTTATTCTCCCACCTAGCGCTCACTTTGGATGGCGTCACATGCTGCTAAAGGAGTATTATGTTTCAATCTGCTCCTTGTACACGCAATACAATGCAAGTCACATCAAAGAAAGGTGCAAATTTTCCATGGGAACTTTTATTCCCATCTTTCCCCACGCGCTTTGTCTTCACAACACCCTCACTGCACGCAAGGGGAGACAATCTCTGTGCTAGGTAGACCTTGGGGCAGCGTGCAGCCCCATGGGGGGGATTGTGGGTACGATGAGTAGGAAGCCAATTGGGTGGATTAGCCACTTGGCAAGTAGGTAGCCTAGATTGAGTTAGAGTAGACTGAGTTTATAGTTAAATTTCTTGTTAGTTTTAAATAAGATTAGTATATTAGCTATTTAGTTAGTATTTTAGTTTTGGCTTAGTTGTTAGGTTAAATACTATATTTCGTAGTGTAGTGTAGATTGTATTTTCTTTTATATATATTGGTTTTTGATTAGTAGTACGTGATTAAATGATAGCTAGTTGTTAATATGATTAATATATAATGTTTTAAGTAAGTAAGTTTAATGTTTGGTTAGAGATTGTTAGTTAGATTAGTATTAAGATGATTTTAATTTAAGATAGTTTAGACTTAGTTGTTATTTACACTAGTAATAGATTTGTTTAATTTTGAGAATAGTGTAGTTTTTTTTTTGAAATGTTATTTGTTAGGAGTAATTAGAAGATATTCCATGATGTAATATAAGTTATTTGAGGTTATAATGTAGCTAGTATGGAATATAAATTTTGAAGTAGATTATTATAACTTCTAATTTTTAAAGTTAACAGTTTGATATATGTCTTTTTAAATGAAATAGGTTTGATGTTTCTTAATTAGTTTGATACTATTTTGAATTAGATAGGTTCATTGTAACGTTGACATTTCAATATTGGACCTTAAATTAGATTAATTTGAATAAAGGTTGGTAACTTATAAGCATAATTGAAATTGTTGTAGTAATCTCCAAGGTTGTAGTATTTGTCCATAATTAGATCGGAGCTATACAAGTTGTGTATCTAGGAGATAGAAAGACATTCTAGTTGGTAGGTAAGACATTCTAGTTGGTAGGTCATTGGGACGTAACGGATTAGTCATCTAATTATTTGGGTTTCTAGAACCCCTTAGTTACCCTTATAATCTCTTCAACAAAATGTTCAAACTATGTTGTACTTCTTTTTAAATCAATGGTGAACTTGCATCTAGTCTTATAGTACCCTGGTTATCTGCATTCTAAAACTCCTTGAACTAAATAATTCCACGATTGTAAACTTTTAAAACCTCTTGCGATCATTGTTATGTTAGTTAATTATAGTTTTTTTTTTTTTAAAAAGTTGTGCGTTTTGCCCTTATATTTTGGGCATGACACTCTTGCTCTTGTCTAAATAATCTCCCACTTCATGGTTTACTAGTACTGGCTACATCATCATTACTTGATGTATATTTCTCATACCAACAATGGGTTCACAATTATATGGGTTAGATCAACTAGTACTTGTCAAACATGTACATAAAAATATGATATTAAATTATCTATCAATAATAGAGAAGTAAGGTAAGAGCCTACAACACAATGGTAACTTGTGAGCCTCTCATGTGGGAGGTCTTGGGTTCAAATTTGCTTAACACATAAAAATAATTAATACAACAAATAGCAATCAATCTAGGCTTCGGCTGTTTATCAGAAAAAAAAAAAAGAAGAAAAAAAGAAAGAAACAAAGAAGAAGTAATTTAAATATATACAAGTTAAAATTTATAAAAAAAACTTTTAATTTAAATTATCTAAATTAATTCAATAATTTTTTACCTTTCTCTTCTCTAAAATAACATTTTTTGTATTTTATGTCTTGACTAGCAAAATGAGATCTCCACCATGCAACAATTTTATTTGAATTCTCTGTCACTTTACCTACTAGGAAAAAAACTTCGAACTACATGAAACATTAAAAAAATAGAAACTAACGTATTTGTACCTTGAAGTTCATGATGTCAAGGTGGACAGTTCACACACTCTCCTACTCTATCGTGCTCTCCTAATACTTATATAACTTACCCGTACAACCACAAGACCAGATCCAATGTTGTGAAGCATTCATCTCACATTGTGCAAGATCTTCAAAAAACATTCATAAACAATGAGACACATAACTCCTATCGTGTACCTTATCATCTCTAATATATAAATGTGCATCCTTGATGATAATGTACTCATTTTCAATACTTGCTACCCCATCCAAATCAAATTATGTAGGTCTATAAGTCACTCGTACAAATATTGCGACTTGGTTAGGATGAAAATATTGTCCATGAAGTTGTGATTGAGGGAAAAATATGTACTTCTCAGAAAAATATACAATTGAAAGAATACAACACGGTAGAAAATAAATTTAATATTCATGAAACTATTTGGATTGCCATTGTACACCGTGATAATGTTAAATATGTCGATAAATCACACTAAAAAATCTAGTCATGAACTCAAGGTAGGGCAATCCACTCTCCTTCGATGCATTTTTAAAATTCCTCTATAGTCTTTATTTTGCATGTCTCATATTCAAATCTCTTCCACATAACTAACTTTATAACATCAATATTCTTTGTTTGAAATGATTTTATTGGCAAATGTCCACAATGAATGCATTCACCTTTTATACACTAGATGTCAAACTTTTTAGCATCATATGATTTATCACATAGAATGGACTTTACAAATTGTGTCGTACTTCCAAGGACAAGCATATCTATAGTAACTTCTTCCATGAAATTTTTATATGATTGGAAGTACATATGAAACTCAACATGATTTTGGCAAAAACATGTTTCACACACTTTGTTCATGTGTATAAAGCAAGGGCACAACGTCTCAAACTTTCTTTGACCTATTTTTCACATCTAAAAATTCTTGCTTCAATGCATTGAATAAATCATTTTGTGTTGTATTAAATAAACGTTTTGAATGTGAAATATTTCTACCTACGTCTTGATCTCTTATTTGTATAACATCTCTTCTATTAGATGAAATACGCGTGACTAGTCCAATATTCAAGGAAACTTTTTCTCACATCTTAAAAAAAATTATCTTTTCGAAGATGTCTACAAATACTCACCAAATTATTTTCAATATTTTCATCTAACATGTTTCTCTTTCAAATATATCTTTCAAAAGTTCTTCTCAAAACATTTAGTAAACTATAAATTGCTTGAAATTGTCTTTTACATGTCAACCTCTTCCTAAAAATCATAGTCATCAATGTTCTACATGCATCAATTGAATTAAATCCTTCACGTTTACTCTTAATAGCACTCAAAGCATCAAACCAATTTTTAAGTATTGTTTGTTTTACTTGACCTCCTGAGGTTTTCTTATTGTTGACACCCAACAACTCCAGAATTGGTGACCTTTTTTTTTGGAATAATATGACAACTAATTGTATTTTTTCTATCAAAGATTTATTCTCAAAATATTCTTCCCACATTTTTCTTAGATACAATTTGATTGTGCTATCAGGTACCATGCCTTTAGATGAAACTTTATTAAAAAGAGAATCTTCATTTAATTCCATCAATGTTCCATGCTAGAAAAAATATTTTGATTATTGATACCAAAATCTTCCCAATCTTGATGTCATGCCCAAACTATGAGGGCAAAAACACACAATTTTTTTTTTTTTTTTTTTTTTAAATTATAATTATAAGAGTGCTCAAAGTTCGATAAGGTTAAATCACATTTCAAGAAAGGATTTACTTCATTACATCTTAAGTTACATATCTTGAGAAGGAATAAATCGTTAAACTGAAGCTCTCGTTATTAACATAATATCGTTACATTAACTTGCAACAATATGAAACAATTATTTAAATGATAATGTAAATGTATTCGAGTTTTAGATTAATAGAATAATATCTAATCAAAAACAACTACAAATCTTTTTGACAAATATTGATTGACAATCTAACCGATAACACAAAGTCACTTTTAAGAAAATAATTAACTAAAATTAAAACTGAATATATATATATATCTAAAATTTATTAACTTTAAACATTTCAACTATCTTAACACAAAAATTAACTATCTAATTTTACCAAATTTAAATGATGATAGAGCCTAAAATTTAATATTAATCTGATACTAAACTAACTTAATTTGATATAAAATAACTAATAGCTAAACATAAAAAAAAATACCCATAACATCATGTCATAATAATTAACTACTTAAAATATGTTAATAACTAACACTACGAATTATATAATAATTTTAAAAATAAATAGCTTAAATAAAAGTATTAACATAACCAGATTTACTACTAAACCATTTATTAAATTAACTAACTAAATTTTAAAACATTAAAAAAATTACACTTCCTAAAACAAAACTAGCTAATAAACTTAAACTAACTTTAATGATAAACTAATCTTCAAAATAAACTAAACTAAGAACAAAAAAAATATAAATTAATATAAAATCTAACTAACATATACTAAACTTACATTTAAACTAACTAACTTAACACCTATACTAACATGCTAAAGTTAAAATAACTTACAAATTTAAATTAATTAAACTAACAACTTACAAACTAAAATTATTAATAAATAAAAAATTATATAAAAAGAAACTAACTATCATAATAAACTAACCTAACTTACTAACCCACCCTATACCTTACTCTACCCTTACACCCCCCTACACCTACTCCTTGGCAGCGCTTCCCAAGGGACAGATGCGCTTCCCAAGCGCTGTCCTTGGGGCAGCACTCTGCCCCACACAAACCCTGCACAGGCCTTCCTACCAAAAGAAGGTAGGCTTTAATAATGCATGACAAAAATGTTTGAAACCACCAAAACAAAGTGAGCGCTCAAACACATAAGGAAAAAAAAAAAAGGTGGATGGGACATGGGGGCAGGGTGACGTCACCCCCCCCCCCCATGTTGTTTTGACTTTGCACAACAAACTTAATACATAAAACCTTTCTTAAAATATTAATCTCAAAACTGACGTCCAAGGGTGATGGAAATGCACTAATGACATAAAGTTTTATAGGTAGCAATATAGATATTTAAGATATTATGTTATGTATATATATTTTTTTGGAATTTCTTTGTAAATTTATTCAAGTATATTTATGTCTTTACTCTATTATGTTTTATATCAAAAATTAAATAGAAGAGCATAATTAAGGGAATATTCTTTGTCACCCAAGATAGAATAAATTGGTGCCCATACAAAAGGCAGAGAGTTTTCACTCTCTTGAAACTTTTTTTTTTTTTGCCTTAATTTTTTTCTAAGTATACTTTTTTTTGAAGTTGATTGATTTACTAAGAGGGGTTATATATTTTTTCAATAAATCTAATAGGACCCATTTCAAATTTAATATGTCAAGGATTTGAATGAACCATTTTAACTATAATGCAAGAATTGATTTAACCCCATTAATCACAAAAACTAATCTTTCATTCATAATAGAATTTTCGTTTCCATCATATAAGAAAACTTGAAATTTTGCCAAATTAAATCAATATCATTATTTCCATCCTATTTTGATGCATATCCATCTAAATTTAAATCACGATTAAGTCACATGATAACCAATTATACTCAAACACCAATTTTATTGGCCAACCTGATTCAAAGGCTCAGTCGAGAAAGAATCAGGAAGAAAATCCGGCTTCGTTGCCAAACCAACAAAGTTTTGAGATACAAATTACATAGGATTTCAATCTTGAATTACATCACTTAAATTAAATTTCCTTCATGACCCTCATCAAGGGTTCCATATCAAATTTTGCAACACATTTCTACGAACCGTGGAGGAAACAAAATCTGATCAGGTGATAACAAGCATGTCCAAGAAACAATTCAAACATGCATACTCATACAAGGTTTTCACAAAGGGATTCACAATGAATCAAAACTAGGGAAAGGTGGACTCTTCCAACCAGGAGAAGTCGAGCACAACACCAAACAGATGCCCAGTCGGGGCTATATACCAAGAACTTCTGTTCTTCCATTTCAACATACCATAATCATACAAGGTTTGTGCTGACAGGTAGGGGCCCATAACACCCTACCCTTTCTCCCTCTTCTCATCCTGAGAAGAGACTCTACACTGGTTGGAGTCCGACTAAACAGACCTTTCCCAAAATTGGTCACTTCTGCCCTCTCCAAGGGTGAGTAATACCAAAACACCCATGCAAGAAAAATCTCAAAATTGCAAACATAAACATGAAAGGAAATCATCCAGAAATAATATGGTTTTCAAAGCTTCCCAACATACCCACAAACATACAAACATTGAAACAACAACAAGGTAGCATAAACATAAAATAAACATGGAAACTGAACAAGGAAGATGAGAATTTCCTACCTTCACAAGAGGTAATGGTAATGAACAAGTTGGAGTAGAGTTTCCCTTTCCTTGCTTCAATCTTCAAAATCCTCTCTAAATGTAGAGATTGGGTAACAAACCCAACTAGACCAAGAAAGGCCTCTAAATAAGCCTCAAACACAACCACCCAAAAAGATCAATAACTTCTCCCACCCACTAACAATTCTAGAAACTCCTAACTCCACCCACACTATGGTTAAACACTAAGTGGAGGTGAGGTGAGGTGACTCAAGATAACCACTTGCAATTTTCGCACAAAGGAAAAATGAGACTTTTTGAGTGGCCTCAAAAGTCAATAAAAGGGGCTTGGGGGTTGGAAAAGACCCCCAACCCATACCCATACCCTTTGGGTATAATTATTTCATGTTTTAAGCCTTAGGAAAAAGGTTTAGAGCCAAACAAAATCTAGGAATAAAATAGGACCATCTAACAACTCTAACAATACAAATTAAGCGCTAATTCAAATTAAGGGTGGCTAACCTCGATTAAGAACCAAATAGCAAACTAACACTAACTTAAATCAACTTGGTTCCAAAGGTTATACAACTAACCCTAATCGGCACACTGAAGAACATAAACAATTTACGAGTGTCAAGCGACACTAAAAGAACATAGTTACGAACATTAACATTAACTAAACACAAAGGGATACATACATACATCTCACAATACAATACTTGAATTACGAACAACAAGGTTTCCAAAATTAACACATAGAAATTAGTTCTATTCCTCCATCGGTTTCCTCGGCTAAAATATCTGCACACTCATTGCGCACATCAGTAGTCTCGTAAAATCACATGTACATACGTATATATACCTATTAGGAATCACATAAATTAAAACATACATCAATAAGGGTTTCTTCATCCTACTTAATTCTTAATCATAAAGATTCCAAAAATCAATGTGTTAATCCTACATTTTACTTAATTCATCATCATACATAAACATAAAGCCTTTAAATGACAAACATCAATATATCTGAAAGTAACATCACATAACATGAAATAATATAATATGTTCTAAGTATCAGAAAATGTCTCGACATCTCGAGTTGTGAGTATCAAAATGATAAAGTAATAACTAAGGCTATGAAGGGTCGGGGCGAGGCCTCACACTTGACTTATATTTTCTTCAAAATTTATAGGTACCTCTTGGTCATCAACAATTTATCAAGCACATTTTCTATGTCCTTTCATTTTGTCATCCCTCTTTTGATCATATTTCCTTCCTCTTTTTCTTTGACTTCCCATTACGCTTGAAGTAGTCAAATAAATTACTTTAATGCTTCTCAATAAAAAAATTGATTTTCCATTACCTCATCCCAAAGAACCAATTATGTAGCCAACCAATCATTAGGAGTGAATTACTTGAATAATTTGATTTAAAAATGACTATTTGGATGCCTCCTTTATATGAGGTGGTAGCACCCACACGAGCATATGGAATGGGTTGACCCTTATATTCACTCGATCGAGTGTTACTCAATCGAGGAATACTTGATGTGGCTTGCCATTTGACAATCACATCACCTAAATATATGTTTTAATAGAATTTTGCACTTTAAGGCCCATTTTGTCTATTAAAAATGAATAACATGAAAAACCAAAAATACCATTTTGTAAATCTCTCAATGAGGAATCTAAGCTTATAATTTTTATAGAATCTGGATTAGAAAAATAATTTTTTATTTATTAAATAATGAAAGTAGGTATATTAAGTTTTCAAAAAAAGGTAGATTCAAAAATAAAAGAAAAAATACTAAATTATATCCAAAATATAAAATTTAGATGCTCCATTAGAGGAGAGAGTCCTCTTAAAAAATATATAATTAGTTTTTGGTTTGGTATAGATTTGATAGGGGGACGATGGTGGAGATGGAAACTATCATTTTCTGAAAAAATTTGACTTTGAAAAGCTATAACTCACAAAAGATAGATTGAAATTGAATCTTTTTTTTTTCTTACACTAGTTATAGCTTTTCAAAGTTGAGAGTCCTCTTAAAAAATATATAATTAGTTTTTGGTTTGGTATAGATTTGATAGGGGGACGATGGTGGAGATGGAAACTATCATTTTCTAAAAAGTTTTGACTTTGAAAAGCTATAACTCACAAAAGATAGATTGAAATTGATTTTTTTTTTCTTACACTAGTTATAGCTATACATGTCTTCTAGCATATATTTTGAGTTTAGACAAAAAAAATTATTTTTTGCATATACATTTTTGGCAGGAAGTTAAAACCCCGGTTTGAACATTTTTCAGCAATAAAGAAATCATCTTAATTTCTTAAAAATACATGTCAATTATTATTCAATTTTTTTAAAAATATTATACTTATAATCTTCATGTTATTTTACATATTTCATCAATTTATATCATCTTCAAATTCCTAACCAAAATATCACTTTTTTGTCATTGAAGTTTATTAGTTTTACTGTTGTTAATCTTTTCCTTTATAAAGGTGTGACAACTGATTGTGCTTTTACCCAATAGTTAGTTATGTATTTCTAGGTAGTAAACCACGTAACAATGAGCCACCTATGTATACTATAATTGGTTTCTTAATAATTGAGAGTTAACCCTCTCTGTAATATTTCTCATCTCAGGTTCCCATGATAAAAATCTCAATATTATGTGATATTGTTGTGTTATTTGGTTATATTTTACCTAATTTTTGCAATTCTAATTATGTTATATGGACAATAGTTTAAAGGTTTGAATTTTTTTAAGGGAATATTGATTCACCACCCCCCTCTTCATATTATAGATTCTCAACATTTCATAGATCTTCTCTTTGATGAAGATTATTATCCTTCACTTGTTGTGAGAGAGTAATTTGAGGCCTCTTCTTCATTCTCTGCACGAACATTCCTTGCACTTTGATAAGAATGTGGACATAGTGACACAATATTTGGAAGTTGTATGTTTGTTTTTAGAAGAGACATTTGAGCATCTCGATTATGTTTTACATAAGTTTCTACCTATGGATTCTAAACAGTGCATCATCTTTTCACCCATGTAAGTTGTGCTTTGAGAGTTGGGAAGGTGGCCTTTTTAGTGTATATTTTTATTTCCTAATTAGTTAATTATTTTCATATTCCTAGGTTTTTCTCACACTTCCAATCAAGCTTACTTATTACCAACAAATTGAATACCTAGTGTAAGTCACTGCAAAGTGTCAACCTCTTCCATGAGAGTTGTACTTGCCTTTTTGGACTATTGTGACAATCTCTTCCCATTAGTTGTATTTGTCACCTCATCAATAATCTTATTTAATTCTATTGCATTTTGTAAATTTTTCTCTTTCATTCTCCTAATACTATTTTGTTTCTCTAGTAGTTGTAGTTCTCTCTTGGAAGCTAACTTTATATTGTTATTTCAATCCTTTATTATTTACATTTATACTTTTATTTCTATTTGATTGCACTTTATTTTCCCTTCGTTGTTCATCTTTTTAGATTAAAATGTCAATTGCAAGTGGAAAATGTAGAAATTAAAAAACTTAAATGTCAACCTTATGTCACATATAAAATAAATCAAGAAAAAAAAAACCTTATTCTAAGAATTAAATGTACGAGAAAATTAAAAATTTAAATGAATTATACGACATGTATTAAATCTATGCAAATAAAAACATAAATGTAAATAATATAAAAAAGATGAAAATAAATAAAAATAAATAACAAATTAATTATAATAATTTTATCCTCTTTTTTGGGTATTGCACAACAACAAATAAATGCCAAGAATTTGATCCCAAACCTCAACATCACGACACCTATTTTGCATATCATAAAGTGCCTTCCATCCTCCCAAAACCCTTTTCTTTCTACAACCTTCCCAACTTAGATTTTTGTGGAAGTCAACCTCGATGTATTTATACTCTGCTACCTCCTCAAGAATGGTGCCCTCAAAATAGAATTTATGTTGATGTTGTTTTTTTCTTTTAGAAAAGATCATAACTTTAGTCTTACTAATATTAACCTGCATCCCGACCATTTTGCAGGAGCGCTCAAGAGAAAGTAAACATTCTTGCAAACTGTAGGCATATTTGATGACCAAAATAAGATCGTCCATACATAAGCAACCTTATCACAAACTCACCTAATTAGATACCCTCAACATTTTGCATGTCTAACCATTCTTCAAGTTTGTCAGTGTATATGCCAAACAAAGTTGGTAAAAGCGAGCAACCCTGGTTGACATCAATATCACTCCTAAAACAATTTGAAATGCCTTATGAAGTTTTGATTTTAACTCTTACTTCTTCATACATCCTATGAACAACAATTATGAGATTTGAAGGGATTCCCACCTCATTAGCTATCTTAAAAAAATGAAATGATGGATACAAGTAGATGACCTAAATTGGTATTCGATGATATTTTATGTAAACATAAAAAAAAAAACTTGGATGCAACAAAACATCAAGTGAATGAGCAAATGGATATCCATTTCAACATGTGTCCTACCAACAATAAAGAAATAAAAGTATTTGTTATGGGGAAAATTCTTAAGAGAAATTGGGGAAAGGGGCTTGATAGGTAAAAGACTTACTACATCAACGAGTTCAACCCCACATGTGATCAATGCCAAAAGAAGTATATAAAGGCCAACATACCTCGAAGAGCTATGACTCTTAGGGCCCATTTGGCTGCAAGAATTGCTGAATGCGACATTCATCTATGCTAGAATAAGCTCTCTTCTAATATTCGTGCATTCTTAAAATAAGTTTTGGAATATCATTTGGACTTGTTCGGTTGACCTGGAAGAGGAGTCGAAATATGCATATTCTATGTTTGGTTACAACAATTAAAGTAAGATTTGGAATAAGTTTTATTTTTTAGCTACAAAAATTGCCGAATGTGGCATTAATCTATGTTGGAATAAGCTCTCTTCTAGTATACATGCATTCTTAAAATAAGTTCTAGAATATCATTTGGACTTGTTTGGTTGACTTGGAAGAGGAGTCAAAATATACATATTCCATGTTTGGTTACAACAATTGAAATAGGATTTGGAAAAGTTTTGTTTTAAAATTTTAATAATTAATTTATTTTTTAGTTTGGTAATATTTTAAACGAACAAGATTTTTTTATTTATAAAAAACTCATTTTTAATTAATTTTAAAAAAAGCCAAATTATGTTAATTAGCTTTTATTTATTTTAAAAAATTGACTTTATAAGTGAAAGAATACCACAACCTTTGAAGTTCATCGAAATTCAAATGACATATTATATTATATATTATACAATTAATTCTAAATTAAATCAAATTATTTTAATGAGTATAAGATTAAAACTAAAATCATTTTATTTTAAAATATATTAAAGAAAATTTAAAATACAAATAAGTCGAGATCATTACTATGATATTTAAATGATCTTTCAACATAGTTTTAATTATAAGACTAAACACATGATTTATTTGTACCAAATTTTTTTATAAAAGTTTAGAAAAGATATTAAATATGATATTAGTCTTTTTTGTTATTTAATAAAAATACATATTAAATGCTAAATAATGTTGACCTAGTTTATATCTTATGAGGAATGGAAAAAATAGTCCAAAAATGTATTTGAGTGGCAAAATACAATCAAACGACAAAGTCATAGACTCGACAACCCATCAAATTGGGCTTATTAAAAAACTGTTATTCTTATTCCATCTTTTTTTATGAATTCCGCTATGCTCATTTCGGGGTCAAATTAGGATAGACGAATTCTAATTCCAAATTTGTATTTTGCAAACAAATGGCAAATGCGGGTATTTAGATCTTCTTATTCCCGCTTGATACCTGCAACCAAACAGGGCCTTATTATTGCACAACCAAGGACCAACTCTCATCAACTTCGATGTGAGACCGGGTGGTGGAAGAGAGCAAAAGAGCTCTAGGAAGAGATAATCTGCTTGTTTTGCAATTTTGGGAAGGTGGAAACCGAACAACACTTCATTTTGGAATGTGAGGCATACCAAAACAACGAGGTCAAATTCCCAAATATTCAATTTGACAACTACTGCTACAACTTATTCAACAAGCATAACATTGAGAAATTTGATGGACTTATGATCATCCTACACAAAAAAACAAACTGAAGTAACATAATTGGTGTAGTGGGAAAGGTGTCCTATAGACTATGTTCAACCTTGTAGATGTTAAAATCTCAACAATCTATCTATCTTAAATTATTCCAAAGTAAACATAAAATATCAATTACAAAATAGCGAGAAAGGTGTCCTATAGACTATGTTCAGCCTTTTACATGTTAAAATCTAAACAATATATCTATCTTAGATTATTTTGTTTAAGTCTACTATTTATTTATTAAAGAAAGGCACTAGAGGATTGATTTTTTCCCGCCATTGTGCTGTAACCCAGAACCATATACCGTAGCAATTCTATTTTCCCGCAATACACTGGAAAACGGGAGGCAGAGCATCAACATGTCAATGGAGATGGAAATTCCCGATGCAGACGAGCTAGAATGGCTGTATCACCAGCAAGATGAAGACCTGTTCATGCCAGACGAAGAAGATGATATTCATCCAGATACATGTAATTATACACAGAAACCCATACAGATATAGACACACATGTAAATGCATTTTATTAAGCCAAACGTTTTTGTGTTGCAGCAAATTCCACCTTCAGGCCTTCAGTTGAACAAACTGGGGGTCGTAAGAGGCCATATCCTGGAGAAGGAGAAGAAGACGACGACGACGTTTTCGTCCTCAATGATAGTGAGAAGCGCAGAAGAATGGAGGGGCCATCCTTGGATGATGAGGATTGGCTTCAACCTCCACCAAAAGTAAATGAGATCGAGAAAGACGATTTTGAGGTTCCTCACGGAATGGAGGAGCCGCCCTTTGTAGACGAGGAATGGCTACAACCTCCACCAAAGGAAAATGAGATCGAGAAAGATGAATTTGAGGTTCCTCGCAGAATGGCAGGAGACATACAAGGCGATTGCTTTTCCATAACGGGTCCGTCTGGCGAGCGTGTTTATGCGAAACTCAGTCCTTTGCCTTCTATTACCACCAGTAGAAATGCAAATGCTGGAGGTGAGTATACCGTCGAATAGACAAGAAATTACTCATTTCATTTCTTTTTTGGCATGCTCAACATACCCTAGATTGAGGGTATTCAGATCCTCAAAAAAACAAGTGAGCAACTATCACAGAATATGCTACAGGGTTTATTTACAAGAAGAGTGCCTTAAAAAAATGGTGTTATTACATCTGACTAGGTAAACAGAAAATCAAAATGGTACTACAGTATTTGAAGATTGAAAATGATTGAAACAGTAGGATTACTTTACATTAGATTTTGCGAGGAGCTAAAGTGATGGTTTGAAAACGCTTCCTTAACGGTAATTGACGAATTTACGCTCGGTAGCAAAGCAAGCTTTCCGTTTCCAATTCAGTTTGTGCAGACATTTTATTATTATCTGTAACATCACTCCAGTTGTGTTGCTGTGCTTGTCCATTTGGATGTGCCATGTATGACGCAGCAAGTTGGAAATGGTATTTTGTGTAACTTTATGTCGTCTCCATGTCTCATATAGGTTCCATTTAACTTATCTTGATACGTTCGTTATGCTGTTTTCTTCGTGCGTTTGTTTTTTATTTTCTTTTATAAATTTTATAATGTAGAATTAGCTCTTTAGTTTTGTGTTTTCATTTGTTATTGTATATAAGGAATTTCTGGATAAAGCTGGTCCCAAAATATTTTCATGGCACCCAAGTCACCTGATTTGCAATTATGATTTCTTTTTTTGATGAATTTAAACTTGCTACGTAAGAGTCAGCGAAGTTCGCCAAAGCTTAATAGGTTGATTAAAAACTTCATGTGTCGACCTGCTTTTTCAACTATCAGGATATGTGTCGAGAATTGTCAAATAAATGCTATATAATGTGGTAGCTTTAGTATTAATCTTTAAAGATCCAAAAAAAGGGGCTCCTTTGTTAGATGTGTAGCACTAGGATATCTCTACATCTAACAACCTCATTCCTTAACTCCACCTATGCCAAGTTCCAACCATCTCCTGAAATGATGAACATGGAGACTATTTGACACACTACCAATAATACTACTTGATCTATGCTGAATTCAAATCCAAACACATGATAGGGGTGGAAGCCGGGCCTTACCCCTCTATGTTCAAGGGCTTTTGCTCCTCCCCATCTTCTAAATCAGTATTGAGAGAAAACATGCTAGAGAACTGATTTAGCAGGAGCATTTGATGCAGCCACAGGTAGCTGAAGCATCTGGACAATAAAACACCAAATTTATTATGAATTCCTCTTGAATGGCTACTTTTTGTTGAAATTTATAGCTGTGATAGAGGTCAGTATAACTGTGATTTCTATGCCTTTTGTCAAGTTCTGTTGTCTTCTATCATCCTATGTTCATAGCAGTTGTCAGTTGTGTTGACAGGATTTGATATGGCTCCTGTTCATGGCGTTTCTTTCTTTCCTATTGTTTGCAGGCTTTTACTATCATCATTATTGATCTTATTTTTATTGTCGCTGGGATCTTTATGGTGACTTGGCATTGTTAGATTGATGGCAGCACTTTTATGTTGGCACCTTGTGATCTCTTAATCCCTTCATGTCTCAATGGCCATGTTTCATTGTTAGTCTTCATTCCTTCAGTGTTACTTCTCTTTATGGCTTCAGTTACACATGCCTTTATGTGGCAACCCAACCAAACACTTACTCTTATTCCTCCCAACTTACCACCCCTTATAAGAGCAGGGGTCCAACCAACCATCGCCAATAGAATTGTAGGGGCCTTTCCCGATCTGTTCATATTATTATTGTATTTCGTATATGCTAATAATGGTGGCAGGTTGGTGTTTTCCCTTCCTAAGTCTTGCATCAATATTCTTTTCTTTATATATTGGAGTAATCTGAGAGTAGCTTAGGTTATCGCTTTTTATTTTGAAGACATCAAAATGATTGTATCCGAGTATGTGTGATATTCAGAGAGACATACGTTGAGTCTCAACCATTACTGATTATTTTGATATATCATTTTCTGAGTCATTGCACTAAGTGTTTAAGTGCAGAGAAAATTCATATTGATACTGATTAGAGTCAGAGTCAAATTTGATAAAACGAAAATTCAGTCATATTGATTGAAAGTGTGAAGACTTCAATCATAAGAAATTGTCACATTTCATGATGGGTGACTTTTATAGTTTGGATGCACTAGACAAAATCATGGTGTGATATTGCTATCAGGATTAAACTGTGATTTTGAGTCAAACTCATTGACCTATGTTTCATGAGTAGTGATTCAACATGAATCCATCTCTCATGAGAATAAATGGAACACTTAGCACTCATTGGATCTAGGTGATGCTCACAGGGGTGAAGCACGGGGACTTTTCGGGAGGTCACCCATCCCAGTACTACTCCAGCCTGAGCGCGCTTAACTACGGAGTTTCCTCTATGGTTAAACCCAAAGCTTGCAACCCCGTTTGCAAAACCTTCACCAAGTGTTGTGCCTTATGAACCATTCATTAGAAAGCCTCATCAATTGATGAGTAGGAGATAATTTTCATTTATTCTTGTGAGAGATGGATTCATGTTGAATTACTACTCATGAAACATAGGTCAATGAGTTTGACTCAAAATCACACAGTTTAATCCTGATAGCAATAGTACAATTTGACTTGCTGTGGAAATTATCTCCTACTCATCAATTGATGAGCTTAAGGGGCTTTCTAATGAATGGTTCATAAGACACAACACTTGGTGAAGATTTTGCAAATGGGGTTGCAAGCTTTGGGTTTAACCATGGAGGAAACTTTGTAGTTAAGCGCGCTCAGGCTGGAGTAGTATTGGGATGGGTGACCTCCGAGGAAGTCCTAGTGTTTCACCCCTATGAGCATCACCTAGATCCAATGAGTGCTAAGTGTTCCATTTATTCTCATGAGAGATGGATTCATGTTGAATCACTACTCATAAAACATAGGTCAGCGAGTTTGACTCAAAATCACATAATTCAATCCTGATAGCAATATCACAATTTGACTTGCTGTGGAAATTATCTCCTACTCATCAATTGATGAGCTAAAGGGGCTTTCTAATGAATGGTTCATAAGGCACAATACTTGGTAAAGGTTTTGCAAATGGGGTTGCAAGCTTTGGGTTTAACCATGGAGAAAACTCTGTAGTTAAGCGTACTCAAGTTGGAGTAGTACTGGGATGGGTGACCTCCCAGGAAGTCCCGGTGCTTCACCCCTGTGAGCATCACCTAGATCCAATGAGTGCTAAGTGTTCCATTTATTCTCATGAGAGATGGATTCATGTTGAATCACTACTCATGAAACATAGGTCAATGAGTTTGACTCAAAATCACACAGTTTAATCCTGATAGCAATATCACAATTTGACTTGTTGTGGAAATTATCTCGTACTCATCAAAATCACGGTGTTCAAAATTTGTTGAGCTCCCTTTGTGTGTCAGTTATTTAGTGATGTTAGAAACCACTTTAAACATCAGACACATGCAAACAAAACACTTATATAGGTACCTTTGAAGGAATTCAAACTAGTCAGCACCTTGGAAAATTTTATCAGGATTTTGGTGAAATGAATAACAACTGACGGTATACTCTCAATAAGTTCATGAACTCACCGACATCAAAGTGTTGCAAGTTGTTAGGTTTCATTCTTCAATCTTTCACACTTGTTGACATAGTGAACCATATTAGACTTTCACACTTTTTGAAAACTTAAGAACCAACTTGGCCTTTTGGCTAGTTTGTAAATTACTGAATTTGCCAGCACTTGAACTCATTCTTTCCCATTGTTGCACTTTTGGAAGGTTCATAGACTGCTGAACTTTGCAACATCATGAAGTTGATGGCATTTCTTTCATTCATTGATGCTCTTAAAGGTACACAAGTTGGAGTTTCAAACTTCAGTGGTTGATGGAAAAAGGTACCCATTTAAGGGAAGGTTGAAAGCCTGAACTTACAAGACTTAGTAACTTTTTGGAGCTATTAACAAAGTTTTGGACTCATGGCGTTTGATGGAAAAAAACCTCCTAACGAATAGGTACCAAGGGATGGGATGGTTGAGGGCTCAAGGTTTGGTGGATACAAAGGAATCTGGGATTGAACAGACTTTCAGGCTTCAGGGCTTGAGAATGCCAAAGAACTGAGAAAGGAGATCTAAATCTCTCAAGTCTGAAACTCCAACATACACAAGGTCAACATAAGTATGTTGGAAATCCTTGAATGTTGATATAATAGACAGAAGTATGGAATATATTGAAACTCTTGTATAGCAACACTTCGATAAAATCTTATCAAGGGATTAAGTGGGTTCTCGGGATCAGTAAGTGTTGAGGTTGTAGCTTTTGTTGGATTGATTTTAACATGAGATACCTTGTTGATGGTAAATTATCTTTAAGATAAATATCTTATATATATAATATATATGTAATATAATATATATTATATATGTAATATAATATATATTACATATATTGTACATTATATATTATTATACAATAATATATATTATATATTATTATATAATAATATATTACGTTCATAGTTAGCATATTAATATTACATATATGCTTAAGATGAGTTACATATATGGTTATTTATACTATTATATCAATATGTTAATTAATGATCTTTAAATCTTGGAGACATGTATCCTCCTCTCATACTTATATGAGATCCAAATCTGCATTTGAAATATATCTATAACAATGGCAATATTATTACATTTGCAAAAACGATCCATGTTACTTAAAGAGCCTTACTTGCAAATGTAAATTAAACACAATTTATAGTCTATAGTAGACAGGGAAAAAATATTGGAGCTTCTAGAAAAAAAAATCATTGAAGGAGGTGCTTGCCTTAATATTTGCATGGGAATCAATTTTACTTTGTGGGTTTGGAGTGTGCTGCCATGGCTACGAATGAACATCATTTCGTAGAGGTTCAGTATATTTGAATTGTTGTTGGTGAACACAAAAAAATCCAAACACAAGTGTATTTGATATATGGAAAATACTGCACGGTGAATGTCAAAGGTGCGGTAGGAAGCCAATGGTTGTCATTAGTCTTGCTAGTGTGGATTATTAATATCTGTGGGGAGATAGTTATTAGGCTTCTTCTTAGCTAGGAGTGGTGATCACATTCACAACAGGTAGAATTAATTCTAGTCGAAGCTATAATAGAAGTATGATACATTCCAAATGTTGAGGTCACTCGGCTTCATCAACAACAAATATTATAGAGATTAGTGCCGGCCTAGAAATTTTGTTCTTGGAATCTTTAATATATTCAGCGATCCTTTTAGCACAAGACTATGATAATAATGTGTTGTGAACATGACTAGAGGTTTGATAAAAGACTTGGCAGACTCTTTTGGTGATCGCTTGGAGGCATGTTGAGTTTATAACGCAGCTTCTAATGTTTGCAAGATAACATTGTGCGAGTCCGTTAAACAACAACATGTATGAATTTGCAAGAAGGAATTCATTATCACTGCCAGGGAAAGAAGATACACAAAAGTTGTTGAAAATAGACTAGAAAACATATATGAAAACCATAAGCATATACCCTGGGAAAAACCCTCTTAACAGAGGGAAACAACCCAGCCTTCAAAGTAGTTCCTTTATTGAATAAAAGTGATTATTACAAAGTTCAGACCTGCTGTCTGATTACAAAAATACCTATATTAACATCAGAGCTATACTTCACAATATATGTATTGCTTACCGTCTTCTAAAGAATAAGCTATGATTACATATATGAATATCGATAACTCTGCCAGGAAGAGTATATCGCATATATTAGACCCTGCTTTTATGAAACTGATGCAAGAATACGATTACAAATATATGCCATCGTTTAATATTCTAGACCAAGAGATAGCCGCACGATGCAATAAAATATATGAACAGGTGCAGACGGTTGTTGTTATTGATATGCTGTCATCATAAACACTTAGGAGTCTTTAAATATAATAAAGTAAGGAAGACGATTGATGTCCATACTGTAACCGCAGAAGTATATAATCTTTGATAATTTATATAACAAATAATCGCCAAGAAGATGTTCGATAAAGACGTGCAGGTCCCAGAGTGGTCTTGCAAATGACGTGTAATATATCCTGCAAAATACATTAAGACACAAACAGAAAAGTCTCCATACAAATATTGCATCCATATTTAATATTGAATAATCGTTTAGTATACTGAATTTCATATAAAGCTAAAAAATTCAACAAAAGTTGTGTTGAAAACTTCATTGATTGATTTTGGGAGTGCATTTATGCATGGAACTATATTTATATTTCTAATACAAAAGTGTGTGAATATGATAAAGCTATAGTGAAAGTGAGACTGTGTGCTTGTGTTGTCTTGCAATGTGGTATACGCCTTGTAAAACCTCAAATCCTATCAATTGAATGGAGTTTTTTTCATGGCTGTCAGCAAGGACAATTTACAATTTAGGAGGCAAAGAGAATACGTAGAGAATGGTATCCACAAAATTCTTTGTGAGTGCATCAAATAAAAATCTCTTGATCATCAGCGGTGGAAATAAGAATTTAAGAAGGACTTTATATACATGCATATGTATGAGATGAACATCATGTCAGCCAACACATGGCATATACAACAGAAGGATCGAATGGCAAGCATTGACAAGTAGGAAACCCTCAAATCTCATGCATGAATTAATAGGAGACATCCGTGATGGAAAAGATAAGGAAAGCATGACTTCAGTGGCAACTAAAATATGAAAGCTAAGATAATTTTATATGGGTGTATATATATAGAGGCATCGGGCAACTCTCCATCAAACTTGACATAATACCGACAATTGCAGAGGGGCTTCATATACCACATCAACGATAATATTGAGATAAGTATCTATTTCTTTATATTTAAATGTATATCGATAGAGAATTGGTTAGGACATTTATTGGATATTAATAAATATTGTAATTGATGTTTGTCACTATCACTCATTTGTCTCTCGTACTAATCATTTAAAAATTGAGATTCTTGTGAAATATAATTACTTGTGATTTGTAAACATGTCAGCCATGGAAGGGTTGAGATTTTTTTGATTCAACTCATTTGCATGAAAGTGTTCTTGCGAAGTGTTCAATTGGTGTCAATACTTTTCTCTTCTACACCTCATGATGGTATTTAATGATCTTTAGAATTTATTTGTTGGACAAGTATTCTATTATGAGTAAGCCAAAAAATATATGAGTTTTTTTCCTTGTCCCATGACTCTTGCATAGTATCAAGATAGCCAACACTTGCACTAAGATAATGTTATTTTACCCATTTGCAAGTCATACTAAGACCATAGCCTAATTCAAATTAAGGAGTGGGTAGAAGAAGTCATTGTAAATTGAATAAATTAGTTAATAACATTAAGGAAACCAATGACCTAAAGAATTGTGATAAATTACGAGAGAAATACATACCAAAATTTAATTATTGGAAGAATTTAATAATATCGAGGAGGGACTTGTATAAATCCAATCCAATGGATTTGTCCCAATAAGATCAATTTTCTTTTGAGTAAAATTTCTAATTATTCTATTATAAATATCTTGTAATTGTATTTCAAAACTATTTACCCTGATCTTTTCCAAGAATGTTGTTACAGGAAGAGAAAGATTGAAATTCAGAGGGAGATTGACAATTGAGGCAACTTAAAAAGGGAGGTAGCATATAGAGGATATGATTCAATCAACCTTTAGTGATCTCGATCATATTGATTTAGAGGGAGTAAACCATGTTGTGATGGAATCTTCAGTGATTGATAAATTGTAACAGTCAAGAGGATTGTAATTCATGCAACTATGTGACTTTAAGGGGCCTACCTCTTGTGTACATCATGAGAAATTGGTGACTTAAATTGAACCATCTATGAGTCTTTCTCTTTGATAATTAAAACTTGACGTATGAGTTGTAGAGTCATTCAAGTTGCACAATCATACTCAATCAAGATATTGGCGTATTGTGGACAAGTTTGTGTTTGCTTCTACTATTAAGCTAAATGAATGTTTGGACTTTCAATGGATAAAAAGAGCAAGTTAGAACTTAGAAAGGAGTTATCATATTTGATACAAAATTGTTCAACACTATAAGAATAAGTGGACAAGATTATTTTAGAATGGAACATCTTGGCTCTAAAGACAGTTCAAGTGGGAATGGGACATTGACTATTATTCACCCCACAATGCAAAATTTCCACTTATTCTTATATTGTTGAACAATTTTGTATCAAATATGATAACTCCTTTCTAAGTTCTAACTTGCTCTTTTTATCCATTGAAAGTCCAAACATTCATTTAGCTTAATAGTAGAAGCGAACACAAACTTGTCCAGAATACGCCAATATCTTGATTGAGTATGATTGTGCCCACTTGAATGACTCTAACTCATACGTCAAGTTTTAATTGTCAAAGAGAGAGACTTGTAGATGGTTCAATTTAAAACACCAATTTCTCATGATGTACACAAGAGGTATCCATGTTACTTAACATTAAGGAGGATATGTAGGTGTGGACAACTCCTGAAGTTTGAGAGGTGGACAATCACATGGAACACCAAGAAAAACACTAGATAAGGCTCAAACTTAGACTTTTTGTGGACTCAACTTTAGCATCTTTTGTTACTTAGGGGATCAATGTAGGATGTCTTGGATTAGTTATAAATGATAGGGCAAATATGTCTAAGGCGCATAAAATAGAAACAATTCAAAGAGAAATGACATTGTATGTTTGAGTCACAACAAGTGAGATTTGTTTATTGATAAAGAGAAATTACAAAAAGAAAGTCCATAGATCATCTACTCTTCAATTACATGATTTACAATGAGGATGATGGTATACGTGAAAAATCTATCACAAACCACTTTTTATTGTTCTCTTTCTCTTTAAAGTTTACTTTTGTTATTTCACCAAGTCTTTGAGTTTTTGAATTTGAGGGCATATCAGAGATGGATTTCTCACTCAATTTATTAATAACTCCAAAGTCTAATTTTTTACTCAACTCTAGTGTGGATCATATAGGCTGTCACATTGATGGAAAACTCGCACTCGACAAAAACTCGCCGAGTCCCCAAAAACAAATCATAAAAAATTCGGCCAATTTTCAAAAAAAAACTTGGGGAAAATCTCGAGAACCTAAAAAACAACTAAGTTTAATATTTTTTTAAAAAATTCAATAAGAAGATGCATCCAATGAGCTAATTAATGAGAACGGAAAAGATACAAGTAGAGCTTAGATATATATCGATGCAAAGTGGGTACAAAACCACATTCTCGTGCACAATGTTGATGGCGAGAAGCAAAACAGTAAATGGTTTCTATAAAACTAGAAGTAAATACATCATTGAAGTTAGTTTCTATAACACTAAAAGTAAATACATCATAGCAAATAGTCTCTATGAAACTAGAAGTATATACATCATAGCAAAATAGTCCAAGGGTGATTTTGAACAATTTTAGTGTTGGAAAGTAATGCTTGCCTTGTGTGTGAGCAAGTGGTTGAGCTGAGTCTGTTAGGACTCTAGAATATAGAACTGAAACTAAGTTATTTATGAGAAAATGAGTTAGAATCATTAGAAAATCCATGTTCTAGCTTCAAGTTGACCTCAAATCCTAGATAGGTTGTATGAGATAACACTGCTAAAGGCATGCTGAATCCTGAAATTTGGCTAAGCCTACAATTTTTTGAAAACCTCCAAAATTTAGAATTTGTATTTTTAGTCCTATGAAGCTGAAATCTATCTCAAGCATCTTGACAGTATTTATACAAATATAACTTATAATTAAATGTTATATTTGCATAAATCCTCTTCCCAAATCTAGTAAAAACTAAGGGAGAGGTAAATAGAGGGTCTAGTCCTAGAAGTTTGTAATGGGCATGACTGTGCGTCCTCGCATAATTTTTCTAACTCAGTTTGTGGCTTGTCCTCCATCCTGGATGTAGCTCTGCCTTTAGCTTCTCCCAGCACTAGCAATGATTACAAATTCAAATCAATGTTATCCAACGTGAAACTAAATCTACTGCCCACCTCCATAGCCTTCCTATCCAAATCATTGGTGTCATCTTCTTGAAAAACCATCACAAATCCACCTCAAATCTGCCTCAAATCCATAGAAATCAGTTTGCAAGTGTTTGGAGTACAAGGGTTTGGAAGACTATTTTTGCCCTCTCAATAAAATAAAAGTGAATAAATGAGAAATGAAATTAACTTGGGCCATTTTTGCCTTTAAGTGCTGTTATAAGACTAAAACCTGGCAAAATCTCGGTGAGTACTTGGCCAGTTTTTATTAAAAAATTGGAGAGTTTTTGGTGCTAGTAAAAGTCTTAAAACTTGTTAGGCCATAAAACTTGGCCAGTATTACATCTCCGTGCAGCAGCTGTCATACCACTTTATGATCCTAACCATCACTTTTGTTACACTCCAGGAAGATTCTTGAATTTATGTTTTGTCCAGTGGTTTAGTGAAGATGTTTGCAACCGTTCTTCAATAGTGAGATGTAGGGGATCAATTGCCTTAGGTGCAGCTAATATACTTGAAGTGTTCGTATCTCACATCCATATGTTCTACCTATGCACAGAGAACTGGATGCTTTGCTATCGTATATGCACTCTAATCATGTATATGTAATGTTATTGATCCATTATGTGAATTTGGCAAGTCTTTAAGAATCCTCTGATGAAACACAATCTGTCCCAAGGCATCCCTAGTTGCGATGTGATCGTAATGCTGCTATTAAGTTTGCAATTTATCATGTTTCCTACAACATCAACCCACTACTACTGACACAATATGCATCAAATATCCAGTTGTAAACACGCTTATCATCCACACTTACACCATGGTTTGTATCTCAGTAGCCTACAAGCCTGAGATGCTTATTATAAATGTATTCAAAACATAAGCGTGAGATGCTTATTTTAAATGTATTCTAAAACATAATCTTTGGTTCCTTTTAAGATACTTGGGAGCAATGTCCTCCAGTTTGCCTACAACCTTCTCCAGGTTCACACACAAACTTGGTGTTAGGTTAGGTAGCCTGGAACATCAAATAGTATTGATTATAATGCAGAATAAAAGAGGCAAAATGCAATGTTCCCTCTCTGAAATAAGACTTAATAATAACTAATAATGATAAAAGTTAAATAGTAAATATAATATAATATAATCACAAGTTAATTAAGTTTAACGAAAGGCCAAGAGGACATTTCCATCATGTAAGGTGGCCGAAAGGGCACTTGCATTCTGTAAGGAGGTCAAGAGGGAACTTACATCATGTAAGGAGGCCAGGAGAGCACATCAATTAAGTTTTGAAAATTGAGGTAATAATTTAATACACATCCTTTATTTATTTTTTTATTGCCATTTTTTAAAAACAATTAGTCACCTCGAAAAAGTTTATCTCATTGTCTCACTTAATTTTTAAAAATCAAGTAATCTATTTGTAATCTCCTATCACATCCTTCACATGGAAATGGTGAATGTCTTTAGTGAGGACATTTTTTTATTGCTGTGGAGTTATGAAAACTGAATATTGTATGATTTTCAGTTTTCATAAATTTAATAATTGATCTAGTCTATCACTTTTGCAGGACTTCTGTCTGAGTCAATTCATGTTGTCATTGAAAGGGTTGAAAGAGATATGTTTGAACAGGTATATTCTGGCCATGTTTTTTTGAAGTTGTATCTCACTCATAAATCTTAATGATGAAAATATATATGAAAGAATATTCTGTTGATTTTTAAGACTCCTGCTTTTGGAAGTAACATTTCTCAACCAAGAAATTGTCAAGTGTCACAGAATTTGCTCAAGTTTTAGTTTTGTTGGACTAACTTATTAGCTTCTTTTTACTTTTGAAGGCTTGCCAAGCTACCGCAGAAGGTACAAGGGATGAAACTACTTTATGCTGCCAAACAACAAATGAGCAGCTGTGGGTGGACAAATATGCTCCAAAGTCATTTACTGAGCTTTTGAGTGATGAGCAGACAAATAGAGAGGTATGAATGTGTGCTCTACTGTTTTCTGTGTTCTATGTATAATCACACATATGCAACATAGTTGGCCAGCTGCAATTTTAAGCCATTTTTTGTTTATTTTTTAAAAACTGTTGTCACATAGAAGTTATCTGTGATAGGACTTGTTTTTTTATGTCACAGGTCTTATGTGAACGTTGTTTGTGAAAGGACTTGTGTTTTTTGTGCACAGGTCTTACGCTGGCTGAAGCAGTGGGATCGCTGTGTATTTGGCTATAAGAATACTCTGACCTCAAATGAGGTCCTATCTGCTTTAAAAAGACATTCTTTTCTTTCTCAAAGCAATGGATCGTATCGCAGCAAAAGCTTCTCATATAAGGACAGTGGGGGAATTCAGACAAGCAAGGCACAAGATGGTTTTCAAAAGATGAGCAATTTCAGTCATTCAAAAGAAAATAATGCAAATATTTCTGGTCAATTAAAGAAGCAGCAAGCTGATGATGACCGGCCAGATGAAAAGGTGTTAACAGGCCAAGATGTGTAAAACATTCTAATGTGTTAGGTCAAGATGTGCTATAAGTTCTAATATGTTAGGTCAAGTTGTGCAGAATTTTCAACATGTTAAACAAATAATTGTTGGTGTACATGGAGTCTCAACAAATTTTTAATGAACTGGATGCCAATTTTTCCAGGTTCTTTTACTATGTGGGCCTCCAGGTTTGGGAAAGACTACTCTAGCTCATGTTGCTGCTAAGCATTGTGGATATCATGTAGTGGAGGTATGTTCTTAAGGCCTATGAGACGTATTTCAATTTTCAAAAATCTAAAAGCTTTTTCAAGTATTTATTTGGCTTTGATATCTAAAAGATTTTGGAGCCTGTCTGAATAGATTGTGAACTGTTCCTACCCACTTTGTTCAATGTTTATGTTAGCTACACATATTTTCTTGGGTTTGTAAAATGGAAGAAGGAAATCCATCATTTCTTGTATTTATTCAAATCTATTATGCCAATTGTTGTTTTAAAGTCAATTTGGTTATGAAGCACAGGCCTTGTTGAAATCATTCACTTGTCTCTTGGAATATTTTGTGGAATGCCAATGATTCTTTATTGGGAGCTACATATGATGATCCTTACAGCACCAATATTCATGTATTTATTCTCTCTATATCTTGTAATGATTGTAATAAGCACCTCAATTTCTTATTTTGAAATTTGTAATTGGATCAAAGCTACAACACAATTTTCTATCACATTTTGATCATCCAATTCTTGAGATGGACAAGGTGAGAGCATATAGTGTATAGGACGTCACCCAATTATTAAAAATGGAGCAACGTGAAGTGATCTAATTAACTAATCAGGCAAGGTGGCAAAGCTAGCCAGGTCTACAATTCTTTAGTGCAGTATGCTTGATTCAAGATCTGAAAGGAAACACTCCCACACTTATTCAGTGGAGTGTACAATTGCAATAAACATAATCACTTCTTGCTTATTCGTGAGAGTGCAACTACAAAAAGAACTATCACTTCTTGTGTATTGACTGTAGTGCAAGTATGCAAGCATATCATTTCTTATCTATTCAAAGGAGTCTGCAAATACATCAAGTAAAACAGACACACAAGGTTGCAATCTGTGCTTTTTTATGCTTGTTCAGTGGACTGTGCAGTTACAGTAATATGCAATGATGAAATCACTAGTGGCACTGCCATCCATAGTATTATAGGATTAGATCAAATGCATTACAAACATCCATAAAAAATTGATTGTACAATATGCTTATATGAAGTGCTGATCACAAATGTTTGACTGCCGCAACAACCTAAAATGAACCAAATGACATAGGTAAGCAATGTACTCAGGTACACAACAAAGATATACCTCTAGCTCTGATATAACACTTTGTTCTTGCTCGTAAACTGGCAAATCAGAATAGATCCTCTGTTGGTGACACTCAAGAAACACTGCATGCAAGCATATTAACATACCGAACTGAAAATATCAACTAGTACACTACTTTCTATATAACATTTAGAACTTTTACTTTCATATAGCATTTCTCCTTAGATTATTGCATTCTACTCTTCAATGTTGTGACAAGGCTTGGCTACATGTTCTGCACATGCTAAGGATTTCATTCTGTCACAAGGTATATCTGGTTCATGCTCCTTGAGTCTTACGTGAAATGCTATCCTATTTTAATTGATACGAAGGTGGCCACACATACATTGAATAGGTAGACACCACACTTCAATTTTAGTTTGAAAGGTCTTTAGGAGCATGCTGAAATCTGTAAAAGACTCCTTTGAACCAACTTTAAGTTTTGTGTCCTACCATATTAAGTTTTGACTGTGTGTGGCTTTCCTTATATCAGGGAGATTAGGTGATTTTTCCAACTACGATTCAAAGAGTGTGGAGCCTATATGCCTTGTGACCACTTGAAGTCCTTAGCCTTATCATAAATGAGCGTGTCTTCTCACAACATTCATTTGAAGAATGTGTTGTCCTGCATTTTGTCACCACAAGATGTAGGTAATAGTACTAAACTTTTTTTAACTTAGTTTTGTTTTTCTTTGAGTAAGTTCATTATGTAATTGGATAACATTGATCAACTATTCGACCCTAATTAATATAATGAATCCTTTTATTGAAGGCTTTCGTCAAGTCTTTTTCTTTTCTTTGTTTGTTGAGCCCATGTTTGATTTTGAAGCCTTCAACGTTCTTTTCGCTTTTTTGAGTGTGTGGTTGTTAGCTTTTGGTCTTTTGGTTTTGCTCGAATCATTGCTTTCAGTTTTCTTGTCAATTTGATCTTTGAGCTTGATCGGAGTTAGCAATCAAAATGCATGATTATTTAGTGGCCTCTCTAGGTGCAACTGCATCATTTTAAAAAATCATGTTATATTTTAATGCCGACTTTCACTTTTTGAAAAATATAACTTAAAATCACATTATGTAATGTTTTAAAGTTACTTTATCATTTAAAGTAACTATAGTGCATTTTATGTTATATTTTTAAGTTGAGTTGCTTTTTAATCTTTGACTTAAGTGACTATATTAACTATATAGTTTGATTTATTTTTGGAGTAAGTTTATGTTTTAATTTAAAATGTATAAATTAATTATTACTTTTGAAATGATATTTGCTTATAATATGTTATTTCTATTATGCAAATGTTATTTTTGACCCATTTAAGTGGCATTTCTTCAAAAGTCAATTAGACATGTGCTTAATCATTCACTTGAGTTGTGCAATTACATGTCTTTCAACCCATTTACATGTAAATATGCAAATGTCTCTAGAGACCATAATTTTGAACTAAAAGGGCATTTTTAAACACTTAAACATGTAAATGCATGTATTTTGAAATGTGCAGAGACCCTTTAAGAGTGAGACTTGCATATTTGAGTCTTTTTAAAGTATGCAATAACCTCTAGAGAGTGCGATTTTGCATTGTAGACATGTTTGAACAAGTTTTTGAAACATGTAATGTGCTCCCAAGAGTGCGATTTGCATGTGGAAGCCAAAATATAAGTTTTTAAAATATGCAAATGCACTCCTAGAGTGCAATTTGCATAAGAAGTCGAGTCACATGCAATTTAAAATGTGCAATGCCTCCTTTAGAGTGCGATTTGCCTAGGAAACATATGCAAATGCAATAATAGAACTCAATTTTGAAAATTGAAAGGAGAATGTCCATGCATTTGCTCCTCAAGAACACGTTTTTGGTTGAAATCTCCAAATCCGCCCATTCCAAGGCTTGGAATTCCTCTACCTAGGATTGTTTTTGCATTTGAATGCATTTGGCGTTCAAATCCATGTAAAAAAGGATGCATTTTGTGAGTATTTGAAGCCATGTTTTGGAGAGAAATGTCCAGATTTAGGGCATTTTTGATCATGTTTTTCTCCAAGAAGAATCTGTTGAAGGTTTTTATACATGCATTTGTCATTTACGATCACATTTTTGCCCTCCTTACCAAAAACTTTTTTTTTGAGGCAGATTGGGATCATGTTTTCACAAAAAATGTAAACATCCCTCCATTTGCATATTTTGCAAAAACGTTTTGTGTATTGAAGTTTGAAGGGCAGGTTTTTGGCTTCCAAGGGTAAAACGACCATTCAATGCCCATCGATATCCATTACTTGCAAGTGTGGAGGAAGTCAAATAGTTGTTTGTGAATTTGGATTTGGAGGAGAATTGGTCTTCAAATCTATAAATCTTGCTATTTTGGCTCTTTGATCTCCTAGTAAGTGAACATTTTCAATCTTGCTCATTAATTCATGCTTATCTTGCTAATTTCTTTTGTATATTTTAGCTTGATATTGCACATTTGTTCAAAGGTATATCATGAAAAATGCATTTTGCCTTTAAATATGATTAGAACTTTCACTATTTGGATTTTCCCCAAACTCCAAATTCGAATTTGCACTTGAAAGCAACTTGCTTGTTAGCATGTTGGAGTCTAAGACCAAAGGTATGTGTTTGTTTTGTGCTTGTTTTCATTGTTTGTTTGCTTGCTTTCTTGTTTTTCTTCTTGTTGAAGAAGTTGCAAAAAGAACTTAAGTATTATTTCACTTCACTCCATTTTTCACCTTTTCATGCAAGTGCATCATTTCACTTTGCATCCACCATTACATGTCAAAGCACATTGCATCCATTCCTTTCATATGCACATTCCAAGAGATATTACATGTAGTTCCATCCTCCATTCGCATTTACATATAATCTCACTCGCCATCCTCATTTACATGTAATCTCATCCTTCATATGCGTTTATATGTAATCTCATTCTTCGAACCTCATTGCATGATTGCATCAAGTCAAGACTACATGTAAATCACTTTACATGTAATGGCATTCAGAGAACTCAATTTTGACTAAAGACCACACTTTTAAAGTCAAAAGTTGCATTCCCATGCGTCCCACTTTCATTCCTCAAAGCATTTATATAAATATGTATCCTTCACCTACATGTTTCCATCTCCTCGAATCACATTTCAGTCTTTGCATATGCCATTTGAAGATTATTACACAAGATCTTTGAGTATTTGATTCATATTCCGAGCATTTTGCCCTTCTAGATCCTTTGTTGCTGATCCATAATTGGCGTCTTTATGGAATGAATAGCCTTTGATGATGTGTTTACATTTTTGAATTTTCATGTTGTAGCATAAGATATGACCTCATCCTCGAAATTTGAAGGAATGATGAATTACCAATACGACAAAGAGTTAGGTCATGTGATTGCATCTCAAGTTTCATCACCTCTTGGTGATGTTTTTGACACAGAGATTAGGCATGTTGAAATGGCTGATTTCTTACAAAGGGTCGAATCTCTTTCAACTCATAAATGAAACACATCAAGAAGAGTAATATTCACTTGGTATCTACTTTCCCTATGGCTGCCTTGGAACCAGAATTTATTTTGGGTTGTGTGCGAAATTTCAGTCCAAAGAAAAAGACAATAAAAGATGCAGATGGAAAGCTTATCATTAGCCTTGACCCAAAGGTTATTGAATAGATCTTTAAAGTTCTTCAAAAGAGTGCATAGACTTGTCAAAGGATATGCCTTTGGAGTTATGGATTGAAAAGAGGGTAGATTCTTTGAAATATATAAGTGCATACTGGTTAAAGTTTAGAAGAAGCAATTTTTCAAGATGACCTAAAACCATTCATAGGTCAAACTTCAATTCAAATTGCAAAGGCTTAGTAACTCTTGTTAGTAGGATATGCGGTCTCAAAGATTCCAGTGACTTCAAGCCATGGATGTATAAATTCGTTCTCCAAATCTTTGATAGTGAAGAACCTGTCTTTTGGGGAGAACTTATTAGTACTACTATTTGTGAGAAATTGCTTAATGTAGGAACCTTGACGCCATTCTACATGAACTCCTACCTGGTTTACATAGTCGCATCCATGGGATCTTTCTCGGGTCTTTCCACCAAAGTAGATCGGTTACAACTACAAGTTCCTAACTAGGACTACTATGATCAAATCACCTTGTCGCATAGCAAATATCACTACAAGAGAGTCCAGGATGCGTTTTTTTGATATTTTTGGTGTTTGTTTGATAAATAGCTAGTAATCAAGTGAGTGTTAGATGAAGCTTGGAAAAGGGTTCATCAATTTGGTGCTATCTTTCTATAGTTTCCAACTTTTACTTATTTGAGGGTTGGCTATTTCAAAGGAGAGCTATATACTTTGCCAATATGTGCTACAGATAAGGTCATTCTAATGGAACTAGCCAAACAACTCATGGAAGTGTAGTCATAACAAAATGCTCAACATAGGCCAGGATTTGGTATCACTACAGCCAAACCCTTGGTAATTGGTCAGTATATGATCAATTCAGTCTACACGGCAAGGAATATGGAGGCAAAACTTCAACTTATCATGTTAAAGAGGTTCAAGGATAGGTATGATTTTGATTATCGAGGGATGTACTCAATGATCAAGAGAGCATTCACCCATGTCCATCACATAGAGGACATGGATTGACTTGCGCACGAAGCTGGATATGATGAGAACGGACTACCGTAGACTCACATTGCAGCAGATCATAGATATTAACATGTTAGAAATCCCATCCAATCTGTAGATTGAACATGATGGTAATATTCTTGATCCAGAATTCCAATCTGCTAGTTTTGAGAAGCAGTGTCCTTTCCCTATACAGTGGCAATAGAAAGAAGGTGTCTCCATTTTTGATAGATATCAATTTATCTTGGTATGCCAATAAATGGTTAAAAATCAAAGGCCTAAAAAGGGCGAATCCCAAGCTCAAGGTAGACTATGGTAGTTTTGGACCACGTGGAAGGAAATCCCAATTAGAAATTTCAAGCAAAGATGGTGCATCTTCATTGATTTCAGCTAAATCCCTTAAGTTTAAGTTGAAAGGTGGAAAGGGGTCGAATTTATCTCAAGAGCCCTCTCAAGCACCAATTCAGGAAGAAGAAGAAGTTGAAGAAGAAACTACACTTGAAGAAGAGAAAGAAGGAGATGTTATGATCATATCTCCTCCATGACCAATAAATCAGCGAGGTCCATCTATTCAGGAAACACCTATTCTAGGTATGATAGATGATGACGTGGATTCATTCTCCATTTTTTTCACATCTACCATCCCTGCCTCGAAGGTGAACACATTGGCGCTTCCTATCTCTTGAGTGGTTCCTCTTCTCACAGCTAAGCAGTGTGAGAAATTTGGGGAATATGTTTGAAGATTTGCCAACATTCATTGAAGGTCAAGTTTCCCAATTTTATACTTCAATAATTGGTCTTGAAGCATTAATGGCACAATCTTCTCATTAGACACCTCTTGGTACAATAGTACAAATTGAAGCATGCTCAATCACCATGGAAATACAACCAGGATCAATGATAATGGTTGCTATTGTCCCTGATTCATCAGATGAAGGTTTTAGTTTGCCTGCTTGGTTGGGCAAGATTACTATGAAGAGAAGGTTACTACCCCCAGATAATCTTCCTATCAAGAAAAGTAAGTCTAAATCTTTGAAAGATAAGATTGTTTCAAGGATCGTAGTTGATTTTGATAAGACTAAGTTTGTGGAGGTTCTCGAACCAATGGTGGACTAACCAGTTGAAGAACTTAACCATTCGGATTACAAGTTCACCAAAATCAAACTTGGTAAGCAATCACAGTTAGGTTGTCTATAAGATGCTCATCATGTACTTACTAATGTATCAAAGAGTAATCACGAGTTGCGGGAAAAGAAGAATCAACTCAAGCAGGAGATTGCTCGCCTAAACGAGGTTATTCAAAAACAATCTTCGCAAGCTAAGTAGTTTCTGTCTCCAACTTATCCATATCATTTGCCACCCTCTTAATGTCTTGGATGTTTTAGCAGCAGTGGAGTCCTTGGTATAGGCTCTAGTCTTTCTGCTAGTGCAAATTGGGTGTCCCTAGGGGAATCCTTCTCATCAACAATCTAAATCATGGCTCTGTCATTATTGGAACTTTCCAACTTCCCTAAGAGGATCTTGAGATGTTCATTAGATGCCCTGAAGACTTTGTAGCTTTGGTCAGCTATGCTCTTCAGTGCATTCTCCATGCTGGCATACTTATTTTCCAGCAAAGTGATCTTATCATCCAACCCCTTGTAGTCAACAACCTCCTTGTCTTTCCCAATCATGTCCACATTATGTCCTTAAATTCATGGAAGGACCATTTGATAGCTTTATAGAAATCCAACACACTGTTTCTGGTGATTAAAAAAACATCTAGGCCTTGTTCCTTGCTGGTGTCACTCAGTATAAGCATCGAGGGGTCAATAAGCTGGTCCAAATTAACATTACCCTTATCCTTGGCATTGGTGGTGATATTTATCTTTTGCCTAGGAACCCTAATCATCAATTTGTCCATATCCACAATAGTCCATTCCTTAGTTTCCTTAGCAGAGGGAATATCGTCCTTAGGAATGTCAGCTTGCACAGGAACAAAACCCCCATCATCCGCCATATTGTGAGAGGGGCTAGAAACATCCTTGGTAATCTCCTCCAGGATCTTAGCCTTACTTTGAGGATGAGGTTTCTTCTTCTTACTCTGCTCCTCACTCTCGTCTATGTCAGTGTTCATATTAGGCTCATCTTCATTGTAATCTTCATCAGAGGAGACCTCACCCGTTAGATTCTTTTTTTTCTTCTCCGAATTCTTGTTACTTTTAGGCGTAGCCCTTTTCTAATACCTTTTTTCTTATTGCTCTTCCCTTCCTCCAAATCAGAGTTACCACTAACCTCAATTTCAGAAAAATTGTCATCATTAAAAGACTTGGATGCTTTTGTTTATTCTCGTCACTTTAATACTCGTAGTCAAAGACGTAAAGAGATAATAGGGGATAGACACTCTTATTATGGCTGAAATGATTCAACATAACAAATGGTAGGTACACGCCTCGGAGAAAGGCCCATCTAGAGTGACATAATAAGTAATAGCCCTAAGGACCATCCTCCAAATTTTCTTAATAGAGCTAGAGGAGTAGTAAGTTTTGCTTAATTTCACTAAAGCCTCTCTTTCCTCTTCATCCTTAGGGAAAATGTTCACAACCAAATAAGAGAATTTCCTATCCCTATAAAACTTCTTCCCCATCGTTGGGATGCTAGTCACTTGGGAAATCAATTCCTCATTCACAGTAGCTTCCTACCTTGAATAACAAGGGATCCCTCTACCCAATTCTTGTGAAAGAGTCTAGTAACAAAAGGACTACCTCCATGAAGATATTCCATAAAAGTGGTAAGGCCTCTGGACTCTAGAATCTCCCATAACCCCTTCCTCTTTTTGCAATTGTCATAGGAAACATGCTCTCATCTTCTCCCCTGTTTGCCCATGTTAGCAGAGACCTCTTTTCTAACCGGAAAAACAAAAGCAAAGTAGGCAATGAAATTGGCAGGGTAATCCCAAACAAGTAAAGTAGGGTTTATAAAAAACAACCACAATCAAGATGAGCCAAAAAGCATGTGGAGGAAATAGGTAATAATTACCATGTCTACTGTCAGGACAGATCGTTTTCCTTGTTATCATAAAAAATCCACTTCAAAAATTGAAATTAGTCATTTCCAAGTATACCATATTTGTTGTGGATTTTATCATAATTAATATTGGATTTGACATCATTTGGAGGATCTAGTTCATGCTGCCAAATCATATACCTATTAGATCTGACTGCCATGTTGGCCAAAGAGTCCGCTACGGTATTTGATTCCCTATAGATATGAGTTATGTTTGTTCTTTCCATTGAATTAAGAATATCCACAGCATTGGAGATAATGTTTGAGATTGTCCAAGAAGGATTACTCAACCCTTTCAAACATCTCACAATGTTGTTCGAATCACCTTCAAGCCAAATTTTGGTAAAACCTAGGTTCTTTGCCAACATTAGAACTTGAAGAGCAAACATTGCCTCTTCATAGTGGTTAGTCTTTTTTTCCAAGTGTAGTGCTACCAAAGAAATGCATTGACCAATATGATTTCTTATCACTCCCCCACACCTAGACAAATTTTTAGTGGTTTGTTATTATATATTGCTATGAGGTTTTTTTGAACTTAATTTCTAGTGAAAATATGCATTTAGTTATGGTTTTTATATGTTTTTGTATGAAAACCCAAATCAAACTCAACTCCCACTTTTTTAATTTAACTTGTGAACCTCAATCTGAATCAATACTAGGGCTATTATCTTAGGGAAGAAGCTTTTGCCACTATAAGCTGGCTTTTTTGGATATGCAAAGGGTGCTGGTTTCATCTTTGAACCTATAATAAGCGATATTGACTTTTAGTTCACTTTAGACAATTGTGGTAATCAAAGTTTGTCATGTAATTCAATAATGTGCTAGCTATTATGTTAACCTATAAATAATGATAGGTTTGACACAACAAAACCCAATTTGAGCAGTAGGAAAGCTAGAAAGACAATGTAGAGTTGGGGATTGTCTTGGGTGTGAGAGAATGTGAAATTTTCAATAAATTCTAAACAAATTGCACATCCTGAATTGGTTACAAATGTGTATGCCACTGCTGCTATCAATAAACATTTTTTGATTTTGGGCAAGTTCAAACATGTAGACGTGAGCTTGATATGCAATGCTTGAAACAAAGAGTGCTTGGATAGGCATATCCTACATTTCTATTTATTCTTGGAATCATATTCAAGCCTAATGCAGGGTTTATCGACAAGATGAGAGCACATTTAGCTTTAGGCTTCACAAAGTTGTTTTAGTTGAATATCCATTCATAACAATAATTAGATCTCTCTAATTGCTGAAAAAAAGCTCATATTGGTGTCTTGTGTAACTTTGTTTATCTTCTTCAACAAAATTGATTTTGTTTTCATTTGAATTCAGATAAATGCAAGTGATGACCGTAGTGCATCAATAATGGAGAGAAAGATTCTTGATGTGGTGCAAATGAATTCTGTCATGGCTGATTCCAAGCCAAAGTGCTTGGTAAGTTTTTGGTTATATTCTTCAGAAATTCTTTCTATGCCTT